>JARQOC010000002.1:517204026-517804026 GCA_033576535.1 Allobates femoralis
TAACTTAAATAAATTATGTATATTATATATTACAATTTATTATAATGTATATATATATATATATATATATATTACATATCTATATATATTATATATATATAATTATATATATATATATATATAGATATACATATATAGATTAAGATAAAATATATATATATATATATATATATATATATATATTGTATATTAATCTATATATGTATATGTATATATATATATCTATTTATATATATCTAATATATATAGATATGTGATATATATATATCTATACATTATAATAAATTGTAATATATAATATACATAATTTTTTAAAGTTAATAATATATATAATATATTTTTTGGATATATTTTTAGGATATTATTTATAAAATATATTGTATATATTGATATTAAATAGATTATTGATCTATATGATACACAATTATATAAATCTTTTTCAGCCTTATATTAAATTTTGGTCTGAAATTATGCCAGTGCCTCAATATTTAATGTATATAAGCTTTGTAAAAAACATTAGTCATCTATATGTAAATAATGTTCCTTACTTCATTAACTTCTTTGGTGACTTATTTTGATTATAATTTTATTCTTGCCTTTGAGACCTTTCACAATACCTTTTTATCAGGAATTTGTGGGAAAAATAATCGCTTCTGCACGTTCCGCATAATGGCTCACGTGTGGCATAAATGCGCCATTCAAATGTATTTTTCCTTTTAATTTGCAGTAATTTGTGGAACTTGCGGAACTTGCGGCGCGGTGGCGGTTTGTGCCATGCAAAGTATAGGTGCAGTTGCGCCAAATGCAGTTTTGAACTTATGGTAGGTGTGGCCGCAAAAAAAAAACCCGGTCAGCTGAGTTTTTTTTCACAGCCGCACCTGCTGCAAGTGCAAAATTGCAATTGCTGCACCTGCTGCAAGTAAGTCTATACTTTGCATGGCAAAAAACGCAAGCGCACCATAAGTGTAACGGTAATGCGGCTAACGCGGCAGATGTGGTTCTTTTACTGCATCTCCTGCGAATTACGAAAAATGCTGATGTTATTTTTTTGGATATATTTTTATGATATAATTTATATATAAAAATATATTGGATATAATAACAATTATCAATATAAATATTACTACTTTGACTATATTGCTATGCAGAATGTATATTGATTGCTTCCTTAAATAATATACTGTAGCTATTATTGCATACATTTTGCTGTAGTGTGCTCAATATGAGCTCTGACAAACCAAAAAGCTCTGTTAGAGCTAAGAATGCTGCACGCCAGCGCAAGAAGCGTGAGCAGGAAGATCCGGAAAAAAAAGATGTCTCCGTTTGGTTAAGCTCAAGGAGGATATGAATAAAAGAATTGCAAAGGAGTCTGCTGAAAAAAGAAGCAGTCGGTTGACCAAAAAAGCTGAGGTGGAACGAAAAAGACGCAAAAAACAACAGGTGAAGGTGCAAGGAGAAGCATCTACCTCTGATATGGCGTCTATATCTGTGTCTCCAACACCTTTGGAAACTCAACTGCCTACAACATCTGGCCGCAAAAAAAAAAAGGTGAAGGTGCAAGGAAAACCATCTACCTCTGATATGGCGTCTATATCTGTGTCTCCAACACTTTTGGAAACTCAACTGCCTACAACATCTGGCACGGGTAAAGTGAAGTGCAAAGGTTCTTCTAAAACAAGAACAGACAAGACTGCTTCTGCCATCACAAGACACAAATTGGCTAAAGTCAAGCGTTTACAAATTATGTCACCTACCTCAAAACAACGCCGTTTGGCCCATTTGGCTGCCTCACAGCGTCAATTACGCCAAAAAAAAACCCTCAGGAATAAGTCTTCAGTCACTACTTCTTTTCTTGAATGTGTTGAAACTTCTACACAGCTACGCCTTATTTTTGTAGGCATCTACAAAAAACGTCATCGGTTGCTCACTTCACCAACGTCATTAATCCCTATTGGCTTTACTGATGATGATAGCAGTATTTTAGAACATACCTGTGGGCCCATGAATGTGTTATGTGAACATTGTGAAGCACAACATTTTGAGGCTGAAAGGCCATCTGATGGACAGTTCTCCCTTTGTTGTCACAAGGGTAAAGTTAAGGTACCATTACCTCAGTACCCTGAGCTCTTCACTACTTTACTAAAAGGAGACAGCCCATATAGTAAAAATCTCATGGAGAATATCAGGAGCATTAATAGTTCCTTTGCATTTGCTTCGATGGGTGCAAGTGTTTCGCAACCACCTGGACACGGTCCTTATTGTTTCCGGATTCACGGCCAAATTTACCATAGAACTGGAACTCTCCACCCCGCTGAAGGTCAAGTTCCAGCATATGCACAGCTCTATATTTTGGATAGTGCTACTGCTACTGAACAACGCCTACAGTCTCCAGAAAATCTCAAGTGTAATCCAGCCTTGATGAGAATTATTGCTGAGCAATTGGAAGGTATTAATCCCTTTGTTTCAGCCTACAAAATGTTACGGCAAGTGGAGGAAGAGGAAGAACAGAAAGCATTTGAACATGGCACAAAAATGCCTAATATCATCATGGCAATTAAACAAGACAGAGAGCAAGACCCAAGACGGTATAACAACCCTACTGTCCATGAAGTTGCAGTCATCTTTGAAAATGCTGATGGAGAGCCACCATTTAATAGAGACATTTTAATACATCTAAAACCAGACACAAATAATCCGTTGGCCCCCAAAACACAGCAAATAAGTATTTTACACAGTAATTTGGATGCATTACTGTATCCATTGTTTTTCCCTCATGGAGAGCAAGGGTGGCATGAATCACTCATACACCAAGGCCAAAATCCTCGCAGGGTGACACAGCTGCAGTATTACTGTTATTTGCTGTCAGTACGGGCAGAATTCAATCCTGTCCTTAATGGAGGAAAACTGACACAGCAGTACTTGGTGGATGCCTATGTTAAGATCGAGGCCAATCGTTTAAATTTTATACGACAACACCAGAAAGATTTGAAGGTGGAAGATTATTGTCTCCTTCAAGAACATTTGCTGAGAAAATCCGTAGAAAAAGGAATCCCCATTGGCAAAACCGTAATTTTACCATCTTCCTTTGAGGGAAGTCCCCGAAACATGCAGCAGAGGTATCAAGATGCCATGGCGATTGTAACTAAATTTGGAAGACCAGATCTTTTTATAACGATGACCTGCAATCCAAAATGGAGTGAAATTGTAACCAATTTACAGCCATGGCAGCGTGCTGAACATCGCCCGGATTTAGTGGCACGTGTATTCAGGATTAAACTTGAAGCCCTTTTGAAAGATATTAATTCTGGATTATTTGGCAAGGTTTGTGCTATGGTTCATGTGATAGAATTTCAAAAGCGAGGCCTACCACATGCTCACATTCTAATTATTCTGGATGCCAACTCAAAACTAAGAACTGAGGTGGAAGTGGACAATACTGTTTGGGCTGAAATTCCTGATCCATCACATTACCCTCTGCTCCATCAAATTGTCATGCAACACATGATCCATGGCCCCTGTGGACAACACAATCCCAATTCTCCATGTATGGAGAATGGAAAGTGTAAAAAAAATTTTCCAAAACAGTTTCAAACAAAAACTGTTATACCTGAGGATGCATATCCAAGTTATCAAAGAAACGAAGGACCTTCTTTTCCACACCATTCCAAGATGATTGATAATTCTTGGGTGGTTCCATATAACCCTTTCCTTCTATTAAAATATAAGTGCCATATCAATGTGGAAGTATGTGCTTCCATTCAGAGCGTAAAATACCTCTTCAAATATGTGTACAAAGGTCATGACAAAGCCAATGTGGAAATTTGTGAAACCAACATCAGACACGATGAAACTCATAAATTCATGGATTCCAGATATGTCAGTGCACCAGAGGCAGCTTGGCGAATCTTTGCTTTTCAAATGCATAGACAATCTCACAGCATTAGTCGTCTTGCAGTACATCTGCCTCATTCACAATCACTTTTTTTTCACGAGGGTGATTCTGCGGACAACATCAGTTATTCAATGGACAGACAATCAACACTCATGGCCTACTTTACCCTCAATGAGAATGATCCCAAAGCTCGGGAGTACTTATATCGTCAAATTCCTGAGCATTATGTTTGGAAAGAAGGTGCATGGGAAGTTAGAAGGAGAAGAGGTGCTTCAGTCATTGGTAGGCTCTACACTGTTAGTATTCAAGAACAAGAACGTTATTTTTTAAGGCTGTTGTTACTCCATGTTAAAGGAGCTACAAGTTTTGATAACCTTAAGACTGTTAAGGAAGTCACATACCCAACGTTTAAAGAGGCGGCATTAGCCCTTGGATTGCTCTTCGATGACAGTGTTTGGAGAAAAACTTTATTGGATGCCTGTGTTCTCAATATGCCTGCACAGCTCCGTGAAATGTTTGCGTATATATGTGTCTTTGGTCCTCCTAATCATCCCCTGGAGTTGTGGCAAGAATTTAAACAACACTTCGTTCAAGATTACTGCCATGCCTACCACCCTGACACTGATGATTGTGAACATTGTGAAGGATACGCCATGACTGATGTTGAACATGTTTTAAAATTTCATGCTAAACATTTCATTGATTTTAATCTGCCACGCCCAAAAAGAAAACCACACATTCGTCCTCAATACAACAAAGAAGAAGAGTTAGTAAGAGCACATGAAATGAAAGCCACCTTAAATGATCAACAACGTTTGGCCTATACTGCAATCCATAAAGCTTTAGAGGATACAAGTGATAAGCCAAAGTGCTTTTTCCTTGACGGTCCCGGTGGAAGTGGGAAAACATATCTGTATCATCTATTGATTCATGAACTGAGAGGAGAAGGAGAAGTTGTCTCACCTGCAGCCAGTACAGGGATTGCTGCTAATCTATTGCAAGGAGGAAGAACTATCCATTCACTGTATGGCATACCAATACCAATTAATGAGACATCCGTTTCAAGAATCAAAAATGATACTGATGCGGCCCAACATTTGAAGACTACCAAACTCTTCATCATCGATGAGTCTACTATGTTGTCAAAATACGCTTTGCATGTAATTGATCAATTATTACGGGATGTCATGACAACTGATGTCTTCAACAAAAATAAATTACCCTTTGGAGGGAAAGTCATTGTTCTGGGAGGAGACTTTCGGCAGTGTCTTCCTATCATCTCCCACGGAACAAGGACAGACATTGTAGAGAGCTGCATTAAATATTCACGACAATGGCAGCTTTTCAATCAATTGCCGCTCATTAACAACATGCGCTCCATTGATTCTGAATATAGCAATTGGTTAATTCAATTGGGAAATGGAGAATTGTCCAATGATTACAACCTTGGTGATGATGTCATTGAGATCCCGCAAGACATGATCTGCACTGGCTCTTTAATCTTGGACATATTTGGTGAAAACATTGTCATTGATGTGAATAATGATGAAAGTATTCAGAATGCTGCATCACATGCCATTCTTTGTCCCAAAAATGACGCTGTGGATTTGATCAATTCAAAAGTGATGGATTGTATTCCTGGAGAATACATGGAATATATGAGCCATGATTCCATTGATCCAGATGAGACGGAAAATCCTGAACAATATCCTGTGGAATTTCTAAATTCTCTAACACCAACAGGAATGCCTTCTCATCTCCTGAAATTAAAAGTTGGTACAATTATAATGCTTTTGCGTAATTTTAACAGCAGAAAAGGACTTTGCAACGGGACTCGGATGATTATTATTGCTTTGTTTGACAACTTGATACAAGCAAAAGTAATTTCTGGCTCGGATGAAGGAAATGTAGTCTTCATTCCAAGAATTGATCTCTGTCCATCAGAGACTGGATTGCCTTTCAAACTAAGACGTCGGCAATTTCCCGTGAAGCCTGCCTTTGCCATGACCATAAATAAATCTCAAGGACAAACTTTGGAGAAAGTGGGGATTTATTTGCCAGAACCTGTTTTTGGCCATGGACAATTATATGTGGCTTTCTCACGTGTGAAGAGACGATGCAATGTGAAGGTGAAAGTGGTGGATTCATGCATTCAAGGGAAATTGGTGCCTAACTGTGAGAAAGTCTTCACCAAAAATATTGTCTATCGGAATATTTTGGGATGAACTTTTGCATATTTTATATTTTTACCTTTTCTATTTAAAAAAAAAAAAAAAAAAAAAAAAAAAAAAAATTAGTTTAGTCTTTTCAATTTCAGTTTTTTATGTGCATAGTTTATACAATGTTTGTGGAAAAAACACATTTTAGATTTCATTGGAGATGTGTATCATTCTGATTTTATCACAGGGTGATAGAAACCACTATTTTAAGCTCCAGTGCTTTACGTGCTGAGAGATTTGATTCTTATTCTTTAAAGGGAGAGGTTTTTGTGAACAGCTAAGAGACGGGTGGGACGGCTGTTCACACACATCTCATTACCAAGGTGTGTTCCACATGTTTAGATAGATAGGGACAAACATAAATTATTAATTAGATTCTACCACGACATTTTTCTTAGATTTTTTCACTTTGTTGAGGAATATACTAAATGATAATAATTGTACATGAAGGACTTATCAAGAACATACTTGCTGTAATTTTCATAATTGCATATATGTAATTTGTACTTAACTTGCAGTTTGTGCAGACAACATAGTTGTGGCAGTGTCATCCACATCAACTGCAGTCACCTGTGGTTAGTTAGTGGATGCATCTTATGCACCTGCTGAAGCTATGTTAACTCCATTTACTGTAGGTTAATTACAAGTTTTTTTGTTATTGCACGGATATTGCTGCAAGTCTGTAGTTGGTAACTCCTTCTGTATCAATTTACAAAATTTTATTATTTACATCACAATCCTCAAAAAATCTAAGAAAAATCCAGCAATTAAAAATATCTAAATTATATCAATTCGGATTTAGTTAGAGTAGGTCCCACCAGGCGTAAGGGCATCTTGACGCGATTGGTGGGCTGACACAAAGTGGCTGATACATATATTAGTACTGTTAATTCATCAATTCAAAAAATTGACATATTAAGAAGTATTGCTACTTTGTGTTCTAAGACCCTTACAACATAATAGTTCAATTTTCCTTAAATGATATCAACCATACTAATATATGTAGTTGGTGTAAAGATGTCATTGGAATAATTGGATTATTATTTGAAAATCTAAAAAAAACATTAAAAATATTCTAGACACCCGATGCATTTGCATCGGGCTCACAGCTAGTATGTTATAACAGGGGTATGCAGTCACAGTGGATTTCAAACTAGCATCAATTCAAATCTATTGACTATAATCCTATAAAATCCGTATTAGATCTAGGCACATACATAAGTGCCCTAATATAGTACAAGCCTAAAAACACCCTCTAGGGACTGCATAAAATAACCCAATTGACCAATAACTGACACATACTGACCCCATTGCCCAGTACCTCGATGCACGTTTCGCTATTACTTCAGGAGGAGGGCTTCATAAGGCACATGGAAGCATAAACATTTATGTTACAGCATTTATCCTTAACCTAAAAGAATAGGACATAATGGGCCTTCCATGGGGCAGACATATACCTGGTCCAACCTGTGCAGCCTCACAGGGGCCCAAGAGGTTAGGGGGCACATTTCCATCTCCAAAGCAGGTAGGATTGTGCATTATGATGAGCTATTGGAATGCTATGGACCCCTATATTGTTTTTCCACAGGGGTCCTCTTCTGTCCCCAGTGAGCTTTCCATTCCCATACTTGCACAGCAGATTACATAAATTAACACTACTTTTGCTTTGAGAAATAATGTTATTTTTATGTGCAAGAAAACTGAAGTTGTCAATAAATTATTAGTCAGTCACTAAGAAACCTGTCTTCACTATATGGTAAAACTGATCTGTCAGAATGATGTCTCAGGTCAGTATGAGTTTATTGATATAATACATTAATAGTTTACTGTTATCTACATGGTGAAAAAATGCATAGCAGTTTGTAAAAAAAAAAAAATTGTGCTTTTGGTGCCATTTTCCATGACCTGTATTATTTTCATTTATCGGGATCTGTGGCTGTTTGATGGCTTATTTTTTGTGTCTTGAGCTGACTTTTTTAATTATACCTGTTTTGGGTAGATGTGCAGTTTTAATCGCCTGTAATTGCATTTTATTGCAGTGTTGTGATGACCAAAAAAACCTACGGTAACTTTGGCATTTTCACTTTTTTTCCTTTATGCAGTTTACCCCTCATATTAATTGATTTTATATTTTGATAGATCGGGCATTTCTGAACACAGAAATACCAAATATGTATATTTTTTTTTTTAAATAATTTTATTTCCAATAAAAGTGCAAAAATGTGGTGAATTGAACTTTTGGGGTTTCTTATATTTTTTTTTTCATATTTTGATCATTTTATTTTTTACTCTTTTTCTTTATTTTACTTTGCCCCTTATGGTGCCTCAGTACTGCAGAGTCTGATTGCTTCTGTTATTTAGGGCAGAGGTTTCCAACTCCAGTCCTCAAGGCACACCAACAGTGCAGGTTTTCAGAATTTCCTTAGTATTGCACAGGTGATAATTGAATCACCTGCACTGGGGATGATTCCAATTTCTAAGGAAATCCTGAAAACCTGCACTGTTGGTGTGCCTTGAGGACTGGAGTTGGGAACCTCTGATTTAGGGTACCGTTACATGACGCAATATTACATGCAATATCACTGGCAATTTGCTGGTTGCAGTGAAATCATGGACACATTGTTCTATTTTGTTGCCGTGTACAAATGTAACAATGTGTCCATGATTTCACTGCAACCAGCAAATTGCCAGTGATACTGCATGCAATATTGCGTCGTGTAACGGTACCCTGAGAGCAATGCTTCAGTATCACTCTGAACAACAGAAATTATCACTTTCCGTGAGCAATGCTTCTCATACATCATTGATAGGATGTCATGACTGTATTGCTGGTTTTCTGATGAAGGGGTGAGGAATACACCTTGAAACGCATTGAATAAAGCCACTTGCATTCACCAATATCCTTGGTATATGGTCGATTGTATAGCAGTGCAGTTGGATTGCACATATTTTCTGGACACGTTTTGGGCTGCGTTTGCAAAAACGCATGTATTTTGTATTTTCTGAAAATGACATGCATATTTACTTACGTTTTCATTGCGTTTTCCATTTAAATCAATGGGTGCAAAAACGCATGCGTTCCATTGCGTTTTTGGGCACAAATGCTGTCAAAAAATGAATGCAACCCAAACGGAATGCAAGTGCAGATGTGAAAAGGCCGTAAGACCCTATTGCGCTTTCTATCCCACAGTTACTCATTCACAGGATGTCATAACAACATGTCGGCACCCGTAATCACGTCAGGAGGTCGCCGACGGCAGCGGGGAACATTTCGACCCCTGTTGCAGCTCCTTAGTCCATGCTGTCAGTGTTTGACAGCACGATGTAAGGGGTTAAGAGATGCAAGTCGATTGCTTATCCGCTCTTGCATCTGTTACTGGAATTATGTAAGCTCAGTGTGTGAACTCGCATCAAAGGGAGGGAGGTGGCCCGTGATGTACTCAGTATGTCATGGGGTCTTAAAGAGGTTAATAAACATTAAGTTGTAGATATACAGTATAGGAACCCAAAATGAATAGTATGAGTGGAGATGATTTCATTGGTTACTGTATATACTCGCGTATAAGCCGAGTTTTTCAGCCCAAAAATTGGGCTGAAAAGTTCCCCCCTCGGCTTATACGCGAGTCACTACACGGGCGCCCCCCCCCATCGGTATACAGGCCCCCCCATCAGTATCCAGGGCCCCCCCCATGCTCCGCAAACCTGTAAAGTAAGATAATTATACTTATCACTGTCCTGTCGCCGCCATCCCCGCTGCTGCCATCGCGCTCCTCTGGCTTCATCCGTCTTCTTCCGGCTTCCTGTGATTGGCGCAGGCAATGATGTCATTGTCTGCGCCGACCACAGGAAGCTGGAAGATGCTGGATGAAGACAGAGGAGCGCGATGGCAGCAGCGGGGATGGCAGAGACAGGACAGTGATAAGTATAATCATCTTACTTTACAGGTTTGCGGAGCATGGGGGGGGGCCATGGATACCTCTGGGGCTGCTGTATATACCTCTGGGACTGCTGTATACTACCACTGGGGCTGCTGCTGTATATACCACTGGGAAGGCTGCTGTAACACTGCTGGGGCCTGTATATACACTGGGGAAGCTGCTGTATACCACACTGCTGGGGGCTGTATACCTGTGCTGGGGTCCACCCTAGGCTTATACACGAGTCAATAGGTTTGGGGCAAAAGTAGGGGGGTCGGCTTATGCACGGGTCGGCTTGTACACGAGTATATACGGGTACTTATCGTATAATGAAAAATAAATGAACAAAATATTAAATAAGCTTATTCAATGGTGTTCTATGGTGAACTGAACATATTTGACAATTTGATTTTAAATCTTTTATGACTATTCTAAATAAAAATAAACGTTCTACTCCTTCTAAAGGTTTTCGCAATGCCAATGCAATCACTGTTTTTTCATACAAAATATCTTCAGAAGTGTACATGAGTATAAATTTTAAAGTACGCTAGTAAGTAGGTCAGTTCTATTTGGTCTGAGGAGTGTATCTATCCATGGAGGATCGAGTCGAATTTCCTGTAAATTACTGTTTCACATGAATTTGAACATTTCTAGATTTGATTTACAGTTTCCAAACAAAACTGGCTTTTTAACAATTTTACAAGACTGTCCTTTTACATAGCCACTTGAGCTTCCTCCTAATACCCTGCAATGTAGACATATAGTGGATTATTATACCTTGTACAAAGGTGGTTAATTCCTGGGCCATAACAGATCAGTGCTTTCCTTGTAGAGCATAGTTTGTATGGTAGAGTCATTTTACATCTCCAAAGTCACTAGGTAAGTCATTCTGTCCAGTAAAATGTAAGCTTTTATGGTCAGCGGTGTCCTCTCTCTCCCTACTTTTTCCTGTATAGTATAAGTTCTTATAATAAGCGGGACTGTCTCTCTCCTCTCACCCATATTTATTTTCTGAGCAATTACAAGTTTTCCACTATTGATATTCATGTAAATTTCTTAGCTAACAAATATTATTTTTGGGCACACTTCATCAAAGTTGACAAATTCAAATTTCGAAAGATCCACTCCTCAGTATCTATCACTTTCATGGAATAAATTAACCCCTTTACCCCATGGACGATTTTCTATTTTTTGTTTTTCCCTCTCCTTCTCCAAGAGCCATAACCTTTTTATTTTTTAATTCAATATAGACGGGAAAAATTGTACTTTTAGAAGAAACCATTTATTTTTTCATATCCTGTACAGGAAAATGGGAAAAAAATACAAGTGTAGTGAAATTGCAAAAAAAGTGCAATTACATGTTTGTTTTTTGGGTTTTTTATTCACCATGTTCATTATATGGTAAAACTGATGTGTTGGTATGATGCTTCGGGTCGGTACGGGTTTGTAGATACCAAACTTGTATACTTTTATTGTTATCTATAAGGTGAAAAAAATTCAGAAATTTTGAAAAAAAAAAGAATAGCACTTTTGGCTCCATTTTCCGTGACCCATACTGTTGTCATTTTTCAGGATCTGGGGTTGTGTGATGGCTTATTTTTTGCATCTTGAGCTGACACTTCAAATGATACCATTTTTGTATAGATACGTTGTCCTTCTCAACCAAAATTGCATGTTATTGCAATGTTGTGAGGACCAAAAAAAAGTAATTTTGGCGTGTGGACTTTTTTTTTTATTAATTCATTTACCAATTGATTAATTGATTGACTGATTAGATCAGGCATTTCTGAACGTGGCAATTCCAAATATGTGTATTTTTTAAAGTTTTATTTTGAGTGGGGTAAAAGGGGGGTGATTTGATTCTGTGTTTTTTTTTATATTTTTAAAAACTTGTTTTATTTTTTTATTTTACACTGCCGCTTAGGGCGCCACAATGCTGCACTATACGATCGCTTGTGCTATCTATGTAAAGATGAGCTGCAGTTGATCTCTACATAACTCAAATAATAAATTCATGTGGATACTGGTGCTCAAAAGCCATCCACAGGAAGTGAACCCAGAGAGCTTCTGGGGTCACCACAGGATCCCAGGCTCTCCAGGTATCACATCGGGATCCCACAATCGCATCTTGAGATCTCAGATCATGGTGGGGAATGAAGCGATCCCCGCCGCGGCGCTTTGGATCCCACTGTCAGTGAATGGCAGCACAATTCAAAGATTTAACGCTGGCAATCGAATCTCTGGTCCAATCGGTGGTGTTAGCTACATCTCTTAGTTGATGAGATCAGCTGAAATGTGGGGGAAGGATGTGAGCTCAACACTGGAGCTCACATCAAAGGGAGGGAGCCAACACATGATGAACTCAGTACGTCATGTGTTGTAAAGAGGCTAAAGGGAACCTGTCAGGTCATTTATGCCCCCAAACCTATCACTACCTGTCCTGCAGCTTCCTACTATATCCCTAAGCATCGCTATCTGACCTAAATCTGAAATTTAATGGTTGTAAAAAACCTTTTTATAACTTATATTTTTGCATTGTTGGGGATTATTGGGTGAACTGGTCAGCTTTGAAATTTGCATTGCACATGCTCTGTAGCTGGCCAATCTACCCAATATACCCCCACACTGCACAGGACTGGAAATTATGCGTAGCAGTGTTATACCAGGAAGGCACCGCCCACAGAACTGAAATGTGGGACCATGCTTTTGAATTAATGATCATGCCCACAAGTGTGTGATACCACGAAGCGAAGGGGGAGAATGGACCCAAAGTCAATGCCCACATGTCGCCCACACATCTAGGCAATGGGGGAACATGTACCGTATATACTCGTGTATAAGCCGAGTTTTTCAGCCCAAAATTTGGGCTGAAAAGTCTCCCCCTCGGCTTATACACGAGTCAATACGGGTGGGGGCTGTGTCCCAAGGCTGTGGAGGCTGGAGGAGGTGGGGGGAGGCTGCTGTATGAGCGGCCCCGTCACGTGGGGCCGCTCATTAAATATGCACTGCTTCCCCCTGTCAATCAGCGGCAGGGGGAAGCAGTGCATATAGTCCCCAAATGCTGGCACATGCTCCACCTTGTAAGGGCCCCCCCCGCTGGTTATATTACCATCCCGGTCTTCTGATCAGCGCCGCTCCTCGGTGCTCCTCGGTGCTCCGTCCGTCGGTCCTGCTATATCCGGGATCTCCGGCCGTCGCAGGCATATGACGTCCTCGCGCGACGGCCAGGGATCCCGGATGTAGCAGGACGGGAGCAGCGAGGACGGAGCGCTGAGGACCGGCGCTGATCAGAAGACCGGGATGGTAAGAGAAGCAGGGGGGCCCTTGCAAGGGGGGGTGAGTGCCAGCATTTGGGGGCTGCTGGATACCCCCTGGGAGCTGCTGGGTACCCCCTGGGGGCTGCTGGGTACCCCCAGGGGGCTGCTGGGTACCTTCTGGGGGCTGCTATATGTATCCCTGGGGGCCTGCTGTATACCACTGGGGCTGCTGTATACTACCACTAAGGCTGCTATATACTACCACTGGGGCTGCTATATACTACCACTGGGGCTGCTGTATACTACCACTGGGGCTGCTGTATACTACCACTGGGGCTGCTGTATACTACCACTGGGGCTGCTGTATACTACCACTGGGGCTGCTTTATACTACCACTGGGGCTGCTGAATACTACCACTGGGGCTGCTATATACTACCACTGGGGCTGCTGTATACTACCACTGGGGCTGCTGTATACTACCACTGGGGCTGCTGTATACTACCACTGGGGCTGCTGTATACTACCACTGGGGCTGCTGTATACTACCACTGGGGCTGCTATATACTACCACTGGGGCTGCTGTATACTACCACTGGGGCTGCTTTATACTACCACTGGGGCTGCTGAATACTACCACTGGGGCTGCTATATACTACCACTGGGGCTGCTGTATACTACCACTGGGGCTGCTGTATACTACCACTGGGGCTGCTGTATACTACCACTGGGGCTGCTGTATACTACCACTGGGGCTGCTATATACTACCACTGGGGCTGCTGTATACTACCACTGGGGCTGCTATATACTACCACTGGGGCTGCTATATACTACCACTGGGGCTGCTGTATACTACCACTGGGGCTGCTGTATACTACCACTGGGGAGGCCTGTATACCACTGGGGGGGGCCTGTATACCACACTGCTGGGGGCTGTATACCTGTGCTGGGGTCCAGACTCGGCTTATACACGAGTCAATAGGTTTTTCCAGATTTTTGGGGCAAAAGTAGGGGGGTCGGCTTATACACGGGTCGGCTTATACACGAGTATATACGGTAAGTTATAAGAAGCTTTTTTACAACTATTATACTTCACATTTAGGTCAAACAGGAATGCTTAAGGTTGTAGTCGGAAGCTGCAGGGACAGGTAGTGATAGGTTTGGAGACTTAAATGTCCCGACAGTTCCCCCTCAGTATGTTTTCATCTCTTATTTCAAACAATAAAATAAGTTTAATCAGAATATTTTACAATAATGAAGTGCATTTTTTATTCTGCAACATTCTTGAACTACAAGCACCATTATGAAGAATTTGGAGCAAAAATGAACAATGAATACTACAAAACAAAAAAAGAAAAGTTAATTTAACTTGTTCACTACCACCCACTGTATTTATACGTTGAAGCTTGCTGAGCTTTGTGCAGCATACGTTTCTCTACGGTTGGCAGCCAGGCAGGAATCAGAGTATTGCAAATGCCTGGATTCCAGTGCAGAATGGTAGTTATGGCTGGAAAAATCATTGGAAATTATTGGAACCTGATTGGATTAGGTCCCCATGATGTTAACTCTTTGCTATCTTCCATATGCAGGAATAAATAGCGATCACAGCATTTAGAAGTTTGTAAGAGGGAGTGAGCTTCTCTCACCACTCCAACATTCCCATGAGGAGATCAAGAGGGACTCGAGGGTTGTCAAAGCATCTGGAAGTCAAATGATAACCTCCATGTCTTCCATGTACTGGTCTGTAACACCCAGCCAGAAGAGGGGTCTAACATACAATCTGTCATTGTAAAACTGACAGGTGTAATGTATTGCCATGCTTGTGTGTGGCAATAAATTACACCAGCAATAAGACTAATAAAAGTTAAGGTCCCACATGGAGACCAAGTAAAAAGTTTTAAAATGTTAAAATATTATTTTGAAAAATAATAACAAGATAAAAAAAATTATACCAATAAATATCTATTTATGTAAAAACTAAACTAAACAAAAAAGAACACATATTGCCACATCCAGAATGACCTAATCTGTATAACCGTTGCACTATTTATCTACTTCAGTGAATAGCATAAATATAATAAAAAATATGGCAAAAAAACAATGCTTTTACATAACATCACAGAAAAAAGTGGAATGAAATGCAATTAAAATGTTGAACGTAAATAAAACTTATGTAGTTTGTCTACATCTTGTTTAGTGTGAATGTTTGGCAATACTGTCGTGAGGAGAGCCCGCTAAATTTAAAGGGTGTGTAGCTCCAAAAGCATGAGATGAGCACAATCCACAAACACTATAACATACTGGGCACTACAATGGCAGATTAGCAACTTTCTTGTTCAAAAGTTTTTATTGAGTTTTATAATACAAGGTAAATGATTAAACATACATATGATATAACTGAGTCTGCGGCAGTTTCAGTTAGTTCAAACAAAACAGGTAAGGTAATGTCCTTGCCAACGAGCATAGGAATAGTCTGCGATAAATCAACATAGTTAAGGTTAACAACACATCTCATAATTTATGAGCTTTTATAACTAATTGAATAATATAATTCAATAAACAAAAATTCTGATGTTTGGTTAAAAGGGGGAGGGGGGAGGATAGAAGGGTCGAGAGGGAAGGGGAAGGGGTAAGGGGGAGGAGAAGAGTCATCACTGTTCAAGAGTTTGGCAGTGTGCTTGTGAATGACTTGGTCCATACAGTTCATGTGTGTTTAGACTTGCACGTTCGGGAAGTGACTAGAGGGAAATAGCCTGTTCCAAGGTCCCCATTTTTTATTGTATTTATTAATTGATTTGTGCCTAAGTGCGTAGGATAGCTCATAAGCATTGTGTGTAGAGACCTTCTCTAGAAGAGTAGAGAATGAGGGTGCCTTGGTGTCTCTCCACATCGATGCGACGAGTGTTTTTGCTGTTAAGATAATGTGAACCGTCAGAGGTCTATAGTGAGGGGGGATGTGTTCAGTATCAAGAAGGAGGATGACAAGTTCCGAAGAAAGAATACATCCGTCATCTGTTAAGTCCGTGAGCAGCATTTGGGTTTCGTTCCAGAAAGACTCCAATGCTCTACAATGCCAAAAGATGTGAGAGATGTCTCCAATCTCTACGAGACAGCGCCAGCAAAGTGGGGAGTTCTCCTCTTTGATCGAGTGTAATCTTTGCGGGGTGAAGTACCATCGGGTGAGAGTTTTGTAATGGGTTTCTATGAGTGATGCATTCGGAATCATCTTTTGGAGTTTCGCAAGTGAGTTGCTAAGAAGCTCGGGGTGAAGATTAGCAACTTTCTATTGTTGCTTGTTTTTGATAAACACATATGGAGTCAAAATCATCACTACACCTGTAGATAAATTCCCAGAGGGGTGTAATTTCCAAAATATGGTCACTTGAAAAGGATTCTGCTTTTCTGTGCTGCAAGTGTCAAATATTGCTCTCCATGTGGCTAAGCAGTGCTGGATAGTCACATATGGGGGCATTGCCACTTTTAGCAGAAATTGTGTGACACATTAGGGTGCCATATTTACCAATCTCCCCATTTGAAAATGTACAGTCTTTGGCTTAAACAAAACTTTTGTAGTAAAAATGTAAAAAAAATTTTATCGCTCAATGTATAAAATTCTATGAAGCACCTGTGGTGTAATTTGCTCACTGCACCCCTAGATAAATTAATTGAAGGGCATAGTTTGTAAAATTGCATGACTTATGGTGGGTCTCTTGTTTTGGCAACTAAGGGGCTGTTCCAAAGGGACACAGTATCTACAAACTATTCCTGAAGATTGTGCAGTGCAATATGGTGCTCCTTTCCTTCTAAACTTTGCACTGTGCCTCAAAAGTAGTTTTCAACCACCTACGGGGTATTGACATACTCAGGAGAAGTTGCCTAATAAATTGTACCATTTATTTCTCCTATGGCTTCTATTTCTCACTATACCTTTATGTTTGAAGATATTCTGTTTTTCAGCATTTGATGGAAAAATCCTTCAGATTTTGAGTCAATAAGTCAAGGAGGACTTGTTAGTATTGATGATGATACTTATAATATGGCCCAAGTCGGTACATGTAGCAAAAATACTTTTGAGGTACTTTTGAAAGGGGTACACAGCAGTACTAGTGGATTGTATTGTGGCACTTGGAATCCCTTTCAACAATACGTAGGCACCATATTTGCCTTTCTATGGTACCTAAATATGGACTGCAAGTTGATCCAAGTAATAATGACATAATTAATTTTTCTGTCAAATTAATAGAGAATCTGACTTAAAAACCCTTTGTGTGTAACATATAATAGTGGAACCATAAACAGCTATTATATCACAGACATATTTGATTACCATTTGTTAAACTCAGAAGTGTGCAGAGCTGTAACATGTCTGTCTGCATACAACCTTATCTGAAATCTCAACCTTTGTTTCTTTGACCATAAGGTATCATTCAAATGTCTGTAAAACATGAACCGCAAGGAAATGACTGACATCTGGACAAGAAATTGAAAGCCTCTTAGGCATATGAAAGACTTTTGAGTTCGGATTGGGAGGCCACTGGACAGTCCGTACATCATAGTCTACTCCTGGACCATGTTTCATGGATGTCTTAGTTCAGCCTAATTATTGATTTCCACTTGATACACTCCTCAGAATTGAAATTGCAACAAGGAGGAAAAGTCATGTTGTCATGACAATCAATAAATTGATAGACATGTCAATAATAAGCAAATTAGTAAGAAAATTGAAACTAAATGTTCAAAACACCTTGTATTATTCTGTACTGTTTCTTGCACTTTACTTTTTTCCTCCCTTTCTTCCATAAGTCACTTTTTAATTTTCAATCAATATAGCCATAGGAGCGCTTGTTTTTTGCATGTTGTACTGTTTTTTATTTACCTTGTTCACGGTATGATAAAGATAACAAATATGTATAGTTTTTTTCTCTTTAGCGAAATAAATTCAGAAGTTTGTAAAAAAATAGATATTTTCCCACTATTTTCTGAGAACAGTGACGTTTTAGGATCTGTGGTTCTGTGATGGCTTATTTTTGTTCCCTGAGCTTACATTTTTACTGATACACTTTTTGAATAGATATAATGCTTTGGTCGTCTCTTATTGTAATTTATTGTAATCTTCCTGCAGTCAAAAATACGTAATTATGGCATTTTTAATTTTTTTCCTTTATGTTGCTTACTGATCATAATAATTTATTTATATTGTGATATATTTCTTTCAATTGTTTCATTTTCAATGGTGCAAAGGGGGGGGGGGTGATTTGAACTGTTTTATTTACTTTCTTCATGTTTTTTTATTTTTAACTTTTTACTGTTATTATTACTCCCCTTAAGGGATTTGAAGCTGCGATTATCCAATCACTTCTGCTATACAGAGCTCGCAGTCAGCATTCAAAGCAGAATTGTAATGACAGACACAGGAGTAATCAGCTGATCCCCAGCTGTCATGACAACCCATTATTATTCAGCAAGTATGTCATGGGCGCACCGTCGGTAGCATTGAATCACCCACCCATCGAAAACGCATGTTAAATCCCGCTGTCAGAGATTAACAGAGAGATTTATCTGGCTAATAGCATTGTGCAGATCTCCGATCTTCCTTCCCACAGCCGTTAGAGGCACATGATGGCTGATTAAATCAGCCATAATTTTGGGGAAAGATGCACACTCAGTGTGCGTGCCCGCATCAAAGCAGGGACACAACATATGACATATACATCAAATGTCCTGAAGGGATAATGGTAGTAGGAGATATCATCAAGTCCCACTGTTGGCAGCCCTGATTGCAATTCTTGACCAATTATGTCACAGATGTGCATGATGGAACAAATCAGCAGACACTATCTTCCATTGTAGCACATTTAGGACATGCAGGCTTGTCAAAGTAGCATAAGAAACATGCAAACTGTTGTTGAGGGGTTGAACAATGACTCTTAGGATACTTTGGACAAATCGATGAAACGCCCAGCTTTTATTGTTTGTAGAAGATAGACTTGAGGGGTCTCGCTACCATTTCTTATGCCACACCATGTCATATTCTCAAGAGTAGAACCAGTGTGATGTTTCCTCTTGAAGGCCTCTTCATGGCGTTTTCCATGTGGTTTCCAGACCAATCCCCGATATAATTGAGTCAAAAAGAATAGAAAGACTCATAGTTTAAGATAATAGACTTCCATTCCAGCCTCCATTGCCTTCTTGCTTTCTTGCTCTGCAGTGCAGAGTCTGCAGAGTCTGCACCATGATAATCTTTGAGATTCTTGGCATGAGGTCAATGGAGCTGGTTCATAGCCCAATGTTGTACCAATGCCTTTTGATATTTTGTGTAGACACGTTTTCACATGTTAGGTTTGGTATTTTATACAGCGAAAAAAAGATGGTGTATATAATGATTGGGAACTCTCCATTAATATATGAAAATTAATAATACTTTAATAAGTACTACATAAAGACAAAATACAGGACAAACAATCTTTAACAACAATTACAACAATTAAAATAGCAACAGCTATATGAATTACAAGCTGATGTGTCTAATAATAACACCAGCCCCCTTCACAACTTGCTATAGCAGTAATTGGAGACCCACAGGTAGATTCCTATACCATACAAGACACAGGTTATAGTAAACAAAAGTTCAAAAAATCCCAAAGGGTTGTGTGAGGTAACTCCACCTGTCATCTGATTCAAACAAAACCTGGTATGTTCCATTCAGTCACATTGCATGATAGATCCAAATTAATGCCACAAATAAATCTGCCCAAAGCATGGTTCAGAGTAGAACAAAGAAGTAACAACAATGTCAGTATCAAAGTTTAGATCAGATACAGAGTTTGCAAACAAGGGGTGATACATACAGGCCCCTCTGCTGCTGAGTCTCAAATGGAGCCCATCCATCCCTTAATAAAGCATGGTAGCTAAAGAGTGTTACCTAACACGGTCCCAATAAACCTGGGGAAAGGAGGAACCCCATGTGTATCGCTGGTAACACCAGCTTCCTCAGGGGTTGGTATCTGACATCCAATGCACTTGCAGTATAGAATGAATCAATCATGGAACCAGTAGTACAGCCATTTTTCCAAATTGTTCCAGTATCTCGAATTCAAAATAGCAGTGGCGGACCACATGTTTTTCTTGCTACTATGAGCAGCCTGTATGACCTAAATGTGCTACCATGGCCTGCGGTGGCTGTGGACTTGTCTACCATGAAGCATATCTAGAGTATAGTTTGTTGGCAATTGTAATTGCAAATGGAGCCCAAGTGCATTCCTCATGGCAGAACATTTCACAGACAGCCATTAATAACCTCATTAATAAATTACCAAGTTGTGTAAGTCCATGTATGACTTTGCATTTCACTCATACCTGATTCTACTAAATCGAAATGTTTTGAAAATTTTGCTTCTATTTTTTCATAATTTGCTTATTAGTTACATGTCTACAAATCCAGTGATTTCCAAAATGCCACGAATTCTATTTTTTGGTGTTGCAATTTCAAAGTTGCAGAGTGTATTATCACATTAAAAGTTACCGGGCAAAAATATTTTAGTTATTATTTTTATTTATTTCTATCATCACTATTATTCTTCAGGTGTTGCTGGACTTTAAAAATAAACTGAATATAAAGGTAGTTGGAACTGGTAGAAAAAGGTTTCTAATCTATTGTTAACTAAAAGAAAAACATACAAACATACTTGACAACAATCATTAGAGGAGATTTATGGTACATTATACTGAATGAATATCTCCGGTAGGAAGAAAAATGTAACTTTGTCAAGCAGTTGTTTTTTGCACTTTCCCCTCAATGTGAGTAATTACAAGGGAAGAGGAAGGCAGATCTGAGTTTATTATGCTGCTGCCCAGTGCTTTTAAGTAGAGTAAGAATAGGAGTTAAATGACCAATGATTATCTATGGATTTTATGTGTATGAAATAGATTTGGGGGGCAAATAACTAACAAAGGATCAGAGTAAATCAATCATTAATAAACACATTTTATCAATAATTTTTGGAACAACTTGCAAACATTTCCCTTTTTAGTCATATTGCATTTAAACAAGTATCCTACTATCCAACATACCAAAGCTTAACAATGTGTATTAAGAATAGAGCATATTTTCCATTCTTCTTAAATTTCAGGATCTTCTGTAATACAATTGTTTGGCATCAGTGGTTCAAATAAGTCAAGTGTTTTAGGATTCAAATATTTTAATATTGTACTATTTTTGTCATATGTCGAATTTTAATATCAGCATATCTAAGATTGGTGGCATTTTGAGCATTTATGGTATTCTAGTATTAAATGATTTCAATTATTTGTAGTACTTTTACTACTATATCATTTTTTTTTTTTTTTGCTTTTCCAGTATTCATATTATGTCTAGTATTATGGCAATTTAGGCATTTGTAGTCTATTACGTAAGTTAACAATTCATGGAATTTTTAGCATAAACAATGCTACTAGTATTTGAATATTTAGTATTTTCACAATCTTTTTCTAATCTTTTTATCCTAGTATTCTGGTATTTTATATTTTCTTCTGTTTAGAGTTGATTTTTTTTTTATAGAAAATAAATTCTATATAAAATATACATTAAACCATATCATCAGCAGAGTAACAAATATATAGTTTATCTGTAAAAGTCCTGCCAAACCCTGTAATCTTTCACCATGCGGTGCCTTCCAGGATCTTAAAAGGACTTCAACCATAAATATTGTGAACCTTATTTTTAACCTCTTAGCGCTCAATTGCATGTTGGTCTTTTCAGGTGAAGAGGTGGAAAATGTGTCCCCGTCTGAACCTTGGTACCCAACCTTTGCTCCTTCTGAATTCAGTTACCAATGACTAGTGTTTTGTCAAGCAAAATCTACATAATCTGCTGTCAGCCTGTCAAAGAAAATACTTGACTGAATACTCCCCTTGGCAATAATATAATCAAAACACTGATAAAAGCAAAAATATCCTTAGCTTAAAAAATATTCTAAAATGATATGCAGTGTCAGAATAAAAGCAAAATAAATCAATTGGAATATTCATATAAAAAAACAATATCGTCAATAAATCAATACACTACATGTAAACTATAGGAGAAAATGCCAACATAGGTTGTCTATTCCCTGACCTGCATTTTAGATATAACATACTTCATCTTGGGATTGTAATATTATACGAAAGCTTTAATGCTTCCACCATACAGAATGAAAAAAGATCTACTTCAAGCGCTCAATTTCATCTTTTGTTATCTATGCTTAATATGCAATGTGGGTCTCTTTGTTGACAATTTAATTTCGACATGAAAATAAAGGGAATATTTGTAGCTGTGCAGAATTACTTACACTTTTGGTATATGTTAGGGATTAAGATATGTTTTTTTCCTTATTGGATATGATTTGCTGCGATAATTCAGTAGTTTATTTGAACACACCTTGGATATTGTAGCTATTGTTTTATAACTTACAGAAATAGGTTGTGCTCTTCAGTAATTCAGATTCTCAAATGATACAATTTTATCGATCATCTGTTCTTTAGTGCAGCCGAGACATGCATCTTTATCCTATTATATAATCTGTGATTAGACATTAATACCAGACTTTAGATTTATTAAGACTGATTGACTGTACCTTGACAATATGTATCACAAGTGGGATTTATATGCTGTAATGTTAAGCTGGAATGGAGGGGTTTTGGTCAATGTTGAGTTTCTTTTGCAGGTGCTTCAGCAGGAAATGGGTTTCCTTCCAGCCTCGTAAAACAATACGTTTGGATTCTACATTATCATAAAGCATCCATGTTTTTAAAACTCTAGCAGTTCTGCAACAGCATTAGCATATTTTGGCTGTGATATTGTTTTACTCTGACCCGTATAATAAGTGTCACATTAGCAACACAACAAATCAAACGTTTGTTAATTTCCCTCGCTTTCCCACACAGCTGCTAGTGTTATCGTGTCACCAGATTTTAATTAATATGATAAGTAACACTTGCAAGACAACAGGCAGATTTTTTCCCTCTCTCCGTGCACGAGGGTGGACTGAAAAAAATAAGGGGGAAGAGAGAACCGAAATGCCTACTGGCCCACGCTTTGTTAACACTAAATTCATTTCACGCAGTATCTTTGTTATTGTAATTGCAATAATGAATTACATCTTCAAATTGGAAAAAAATGCAAAAAAGTATATATGTATATATATTTTTTATTTTTTTGCAAATGAACACTAGTCCTTTTTGTATATTGCTAGATAAATATTTAAATATGACAGAGATATTTATTTCATATATCTCATTGGACAGATACCTATAGGCCTATGTGCATATTTGGAGGGAGTCCTTTTCAGCCTATTAGCCAACCTCCTGCTCATTTCATTTAAATTCCTTTTGCTCACATGAGAAGGTGAAATAAAATATTTTGTGATCCAATAAAAGGTGTCCCAAAGACATTCAGCTTTCTCCTTTCACTGTAGTATTTCTGCCGGATTTGCGCCGCAATTCTATTGCAAGTCCAAAAGTGCCACCTATGGTCGAGAAGCGGAACTGCAGGCCTGAGAATAGAAAGGATTGTTGTACTCTGTAGCAATGTTAAGTGCAAAGAAAAATGCCAGGCATTTCATATACAGTAAATATGATCTTACACATGTTTCCATACCTCAGTACATACCAGATATGCTTGTATCCAAACAATGCGGGCATATTTTGGAGTCATGAGAAGCAAATGAAATATTACCTACATTATTGTAACAGTGTTAATAGTAAGAAGTTGACATTTGTATATCCCCTAAAAACACAGATTTAGGCTATGTACGTAGCATAAATCTTGTTTTTTTTTATCTGTTGCATTTTTTTTCCATTTAGCTGTCCAAGCAAAGTGAATGTGATTTTCTGAGAACTCATGCCTGGCGCGCCTCTATGGTGAACTGTATGATTTTGATGTCTTTTTTTTGTTTACAGGCTTCTTTTGGGAGCCTAAAAAAAGTAATGCAACAATACATGTAAAAAACACATTTAAGTGCAGAATAAAAGCTGTTCAATACAAAAAAAATGCATTAAAAACTTAAACAAAAACATAATAATCAGAGGATTATTATTGCTGATGATGTACAGAAAACATACAGATAAAGGGCATAAAAAGAAAAATGCAGCATCTATGCTATGTGTGAACATAGCTTTAATCAGAGATTTATTGTCCCCATTCCTGTAGCAGAGCTTATTATTGAAAAGGTAATTGTAGATATGTACACATATATCTATCATATATGTACAATGTTAAAGTGATTTACAGAAAGCTCTGAAAATTAGCTTGAAAGTATCAAATAGTATAATATAACATAAATTCTGTTTACTTGATGCATTCCATGATGGAGAACTCCTCCCTAACAATCAGGTCAAATGGCCAATGCAGACAATCATGGACATTAATCATCTCTTTCCATCCATCACCTGAGGAAGGCTATCAGTCTACATTTATAGTCGAAACACGTTGTGTAACCTTGATGAATGTCTACTGCTATATTCGCATTTTAACCTAATAAAATTTCAAAACAAATAAGAATCCTTAACAGTTTCTGGAAGCGCTGGGCAATTACACCAGATCTTTACCTTGGAACCATCCACCACCAAGGAGAGTGACTGGCTGCAGTGGTCACCTGAATAGACAGCACACAACAGTGGGAAGAAAATGAACTCAGCTCAGCAGGGAAGACCAGAGCGGCCGCAATTGTCATTTTATTTTATGAAAAGTATTATTTTGGAATGCTGCATAGAACAGTATCTTGTACTATTGTTTACTTGATTAAATAGAATATTATCTATATTTACACTATGCACTGTATATAGTATTACATGTGTGTGGTACAGAACTGCCAAAAAAGGGTTGTAAAAAAACAAAACCATAATTTTGATGTGTTTGTAATATATGATAGGATCAGGTGCACAAGTGGTTCAATAATTGGGAATGTAATTAAACAGTTCTTCAAAGAATATACTAAAATGCAGGTAATAAACACTACACAATATTGAGGCAACGTTGTTATTAGAAATGCGCAGATGATTAATTGTCCTCATTGTTTCAGAAAATCCCATAGATGGAAATCTTTTATGTGCATATTTATCTACCAGCCTATACATATAGATGAAAGTGTGTACATTTGTGTGCGTGTCTGTGTATCCGTGTGTATGTCGCTGCATGTGTGTGTTTGTGTGCATGTGTGTCGATCTGTTCATGTGTGTGTCTGTGCATGTGTGGATGTATGTGTCTCTGCATGTGTGTGTGTAAATGTGTCTGTGCATGTGTGTTTGTGTGTCTGTGTTTATGTGTGTATCTGTGTGTATGTCTCTGTGTATATGTACTAGAATGTTTGCATCCATGTGCATTTGTGTGTTGTGTGTTTGAGTGTGTGCCTGTGAGCATGTGTGTATATATATCTGTGTGCCAGTGTGTGTATTTGTCTGGCTGCGTCTGTATGTATGTATGTCCACCATTAAGCTCTCCAATATTTAGAAATCAGATGCTCATGTAATAATACTTAATAATAATATTTATTCATTTACATAGCACTATTAATTCCATAGCACTTTACATACATCAGTAATGCTGTCTCTCTTGGAGCTTACAATCTAAACATCTGATCAGTATGTCTTTACAATGCTCAAAATTAATGTGCATATATAATATAATATTACATTTCAAATGCCTTTTTCTTCATTTACCAAAAAAATTTAATGGAATAATTTTCTGCTTACTTTCGTATCAAAATTAATCACACTTTGCAATTTTGAGAAACCTGATATATTTCATCCATAATAACACAAATATTAAAACTAACAACAGCAGATGTGTCTCGATAACCTTATTAATAAGTAAAATCAATATTTCAATATTTCAATTGGATAATGGTCACTCAAGTTTTCGTTCTATAGACATAAATAACAAAAATAACATTTTAACCTAAATATTAGTAGTTTCTTGTAAGAATATTGTTTCTCTTTCTTTGAATGGTTTAAGAGCTGTTGATGTGGCCAAGTACTCTAGTCATCAAGGGGCTTCTGGATCCCGGCGGTCATTTGGTTTTTTAAATCATATTTCCAATGAGATAATGATTGAAATAAAATGTTAAATTTTAAATCTATATAATCTGTCTCAAAATGTACCATAACTATGAGAAACTGTGAATTAGATGCTGAATTTCTGACAAATATTTGCACATCACACGACTCTCGCACACAAAATGCTTGTCAGCTGCATATTGTTTCAAAGGCATCTAAGTATTTCCAGATGTTAAATAAACTCCAATCAAGTCTTCCATGCATACCGCACATATAATTTATGTCTTTAAAAAAATAATCGCTTCCTCTAAAAGGTGATCCATGAAGATAGAATATACAAGAGTCATCTCTCCACATCCAGCATTATTGTTTTCTTGCAGTTACAGGAAAATATAGTCGTTTTTCTATAAATATATATTCTTCACAACAAAGGTTGACTTAAGAAGAGAAAAGCTGCCTGTGCGGCTGTAGTCTGATTATTACATAATAAAAGACAATAGATTTATAAGAGTCACTTGAGAAGATGCAAGCTCTTGTATATAACAGCTCCTACAATTATCAGACACTACTAAACTACTATTGATCCCTTTCACATTTGGTGATAACAGAGTATTTTCCACTTATTTAAAGTGCTGTATGCCAGAAACTCCCATCAAGGTAAAAGAGTAGACAAATATGTTTTTCAATATAACAGCAATCCTTGGAGGTGCCGTATACCCAACCCCAAGAGAATCATTTGAGGTATATATAGCTGCTTTTTGCCTTGTCTGAGGTCATGTGGTACTTAATCTTGTAGTCTATGTACAATATTACTTATTGAGAAATGGTTAAGGAGCAAGGAAAGGTTTTATTACGGATAGCGTTATAAGCGGAAAGTCGCGAAAAAAGAACATATTGTAAGAACATGTAGCATGATGGTGCACTCACACTTTACTATTCGTGTTTTATTTTTTTAAATGTTGTTTTTTGTTAAATCAGCTCCTTTAGCTAATTAAAAAACAATTAAGAAAACAGTTCTTATGTCAAAAGCAAAAAAACATGCCTTGCCATTTAGTTAATAGAGATTGTCTATAGGAATTTGACACATCTTTACTACAGATGATTTTGCCAAACTCACAGAAACGTCTGAAGTCATCGTGATCGCAATAAACATTCTTATGATGGCAGTCTTGGTCCTTCTTTCTATATAACAAGCTATTGTTAGCATCGACTTAGCAAAAAGGCTATATGTTCTGTTATCTGTGTGTTTAGACATATATATCAGTATCAAAACAGTACGTAGCTATGGCTTGTAAACACTACACGGAACTAGGCTTAGAAATATGGTTTGGCACCAATTGATAAACAAATACAATTAATAGTTGATTGCTGTAATTTTGCTAAAACAGGATTATCACATATCCTGAAAAGTAACTAGAAATAGCTTTTAACCCCTTTCAGCATTTGGGCTTACATTGACTCCCCCAGTGGGTGCTGACCATGGTTGCTTTATAATGAAAGCATCTAATTTAATTATGATCACATAATTAAGCAAAATCTGGAAAGCTAAGGTTAAAAATTTCATATCAACATCCTTGATGCCTAAATAAGGCCCCAGGATTGTCCAGTGATAATAGTTTTCAGGGCACATTTTAGGTATGACCTAGAAGATACCCATGAATTTCAATAAACCCAGGGATTATCTATTGGGATGCAGAAATATGACAGTATATTATTATTAAATAAATGTTTCTGATAATACTTTAAATAAATATTACAAATTTATTAAAGTGAATGATAACAATTATAAACATTACAAAGGAAAAACGCTTAAACATAACTTTTTAAATATTTTTTTTTTAATTAAGGCTGAATAAACAGACATACATAAGGTATCTCATAACTGATAATAACCCCATCAAAAATGCATTTTATCTACTAAAGATTAATAGTAGAAATGAGTGGATGGATTCATGCAGGACTGCATTTCGAATTTCGAGTCAAATTTCCTTAAATACATGGTTTCACGTGATTCCGAACATTGTGACATTCAATTCTCGATTCACCTAAAATAAAAAAGGGGGTTGTATGATTGCCCATGCTTCTGAAGCATCAGAGAGCATGCAAAAATAATTTCCCATAATGTCATGCAGTTATGACAGATTATTACGTCTAGTACAGTGGTGGTCAGTACATGGACCAAGACAGGCCATAGGTTGCAAGTGGAGCATAGTTTGTATGGCAGAGTCATTTTTAATCCCTAGAGTCATTGTGTAAGTATCATTTGCCTGTAAAGCTAGTCATGAGTGTTTTTTCATTCTTGCAGCGTGTAGGCTCTTGTGGTCATTGTAGTCCTCTGTCTTACCTGTAAATGGTAAAGTGTAAGCTTTTATGGTCAGCAGGGTCCCCACTCTCACCTGTAAATTCTAAGATATTATGTTCATTGAGGTCCTTTCTTTCTCACCTCTGAAGTGTAAGCTCTTATGGTCAACAGGGTATTTTCTTTCTGTCCTTTAAAGTGTAAGATCTTATTGTCAGCGTGGTCCTCTCTCTTTTTCACCTGTAAAGTGTTAGCTCTTATGGTCTGTGGGGTATTCTTTCTTTCTCGCTTGTAAAGTGTAAACTGTTGTGGTCAGCAGGGTATTTTCTTTCTCTCCTGTAAAGAGTACTCTCTTAGGCTAGGTCAGATTAATGTTTTTAGCCACGCCCCAGGGGGTCACGCTAAAAACATAGGATTTGACAGTAATAACGCGGTGCTAACAAAATGTTAGCACCACAATAACGCTGCTAATATTAACCTATTGGGAGGCGGGCCTTACCACGGCTCCTACACCGGCATCTGAATGAAATCTTGCGAAAATAACGCGAGATTTCACTAAGATGTAGGTGTGGGAGCCGCGTTAACAGCGGGATCTCCATTGATAAGTATTGGCAGCGGTAACGTGGTGCTAACAGGGTGTTAGCACTGCATTATTGCTGACAAAGTCTATGTTTTTAGCGCAACCCCACGGGGCATGTCTAAAAACTGTTCTGACCCTAGCCTTATTGTCTGCAGGGTTCTTACTCTTTCTCGCCTGTAAAGTGTAATCTCTTTTGGTCTGTGGAGTCCTCTCTCTTTCTTCCCTGTAAAGTGTAAGATCTTATGGTCCATGGGGTCCTCTCTCTTTCTCCATTAAAGTGTAAAAGTGTAAGCGCTTATGTTCTGCGGGTTCTTCTCTCTCTCTTTTTCTCCTATAAAGTGTAAGTCCTAATTGCCTGCAAGATTATATCTCTTTCTCACTGGTAAAGTGTAAGCTCTTATGGTCAGCAGGGTATCTTGTTTCTCGCCTTTAAAGTTTAAGGTCTGTGGGATCCTATCTCTTTTTCTCACCTGTAAATTGTAAGCTCTTATAGTCTTCGGGGTCCTCTCTCTTTCTTATATATGGTGAAAGCTCTTATGGTCTGCCGAGTCCTCTCTCTCCTGTAGAGTGTAAGCTCTTATAATCAGCGTGGTCATCTCTCTCTCTCTCACCTGTAAAATGTAAGCTGCACAGTCTTCTCTCTCTCCTGTAGAGTAAAAGCTCTTATGATGTGTGGGATCCGCTCTCATGTAGAGTGTAAGGTCTTATGGTTAGTGTGGTCCTTTCTCTCTCCTGTAGAGTGTAAGCTCTTATGGCCTCCAGGGAACTTTCTCTTCTGTAAAATGTAAGCTCTTATTGTCTGCAGGGTCCTTTCTCTTTCTCATTATTTTCTTTTGTCTTTAGATCTTAAGCTCTTATGGTTTGCGGGGTCCTCTCTATTTTTCTTGCCTGTAAAGTGTAAGCTCTTATGGTCTGTGGGATCCTTTTACTTTCTCCTGCAAAGTGTAAGCTCTTATGGTCTGCTGTGTCCTTTTCTCTTTCTCACTTGTAAAGTGTAAGCACTTATTGCCAGACAGGTTCTCTCTCACTCCTTCACCTTACATGTTTTACTACAAGCAATCTTATCCTTTCCAGTGTTTAAATTTGTGCAAATGTACTTACTGCAAATCAAGTTTTGGGGGAAAACAATCGAAGTGAATTTCAATTTCCAAAGATTAATTCATCTCTAGTTAACAATGTAACAAAATGTGAAAATAACAATGGATTAATCTTTTTATGTATCTAAACAATATGGAATGGATGTTGAGAAGAAGGGATATAATTCCAGGCTGCTATCGGTAGATCAATCTTAAATAGTCCACATGATTAATCAATAAGTGATCATTTGGACTATTTGAGATTGATCTTCTACCGATGGCAGCGTGGGATTATACCATCTCTTCCCAACATCCAATCCATATTGCTTCACTTGGGTCAGATGCAGCTGTCTTAATGCAAAAACCAAAATGTAAAAATTCCTTAGTCCATAGAGCCAAATTGTCTCTTCAAAGCATTGGTGCAGTCCAATAAAAAAATGACATTAAATCAAAAATAAATGACAACATAATGCTAGAAGTATCTTTTATATGATAATGCTCGCTGAATCTTCAGCTTCCGGACTTGTCATGCAGTTCTGTATATGAATCCAAATGTGCCAGGCTGTTGAAATTCTTGAACTTACTGAATGATCACTTAAAGAATCTTTACTGTATTTATCACAGACATTAAATACAGGCTATATGACGTCAAATCACACAGCTGCAAAGTTATTGGAATGCATTATGTTTTAATCCAATTTTATTAAGAAAAAAACTTAATTCAACTTTTGTTTCTCCTTATTTAGCACAAACATATTTCATGGACAGAGATTTTCATCAGTCACTTAAACATTTCAAGGTAAGTCGATTACCCTATAAGTATGTTTACGGAATGTAGGAATTTAGGAGAACCATGAAAATCCCACGCAATAAAGAAAGAATAAACAAATCCTGCATCGATGCTGCTCTTGATCAGATTCTAACCTAAGATCAGTAAGTCGCTATAAAATAAAATCAATGTTGAAACAAAAAATACAACTCTAATGATTTAAAGTTTTACATCCTTGACAAGTCCAAGAATTTTAAGTCCAAATTCCAGTGTGAGCTTTCAAAATGTTTTTTAAAATCTGTATTCTTACAATTTAAGTGTAAACACCCTTTGTTAACCAATTTCATACTCATGAAAGTAATATAAATTCTAGTAGAGGTAACCGTTTATTTCAAATACTGAACAATTTTCAGAGGAATGGAAGACATCCACAATAGAGCGGATACTTTCCTTTCTCTCTGCTGCTTGACTGTGTACTGAGGAGAAAAATGAAATATGTCCTACTTCCCTCCGCTATTTCATACAAACAAGATGAGTCATTTGACTGAAGACTGGATGGTTCACTAAATTGAAATACGTCCTTTTGAACTCAAGGTCATCTTTTCAATCCTCTTTGCATCTTTCTTATATCCAGCTTTAGTGGCATGGTAAAGAATTTAAAAGCCTGAATTATACTTTCTTTTTTTACTAAATGTTAAATATTCCAGAGTTCTTGCTAATTTCATAACCAATATCTACAGTTTTAACATCTTTGTGCAGCTGACTAACATGTATTGTCCTGGACAAAACTCAGAAGTAACCTTGATGTGTTTTAGGTAAGAAAAGTAAAAAACCCAAATGAAAAATAAATAAAAAATGTAAATGCCTAAACATATTTGTATAGTAACAAATATATAGAAGCAATATTGTGGGTTCAGAGGTAGGTAACTTTACATCTAAAGACATCATGCTAGTGGATAACCCCAGTTAAGTGATGGGCGAGTCCTAAATTACTCGGAATCGCTTGACTCTAGCGAGTCCGAGCCCGGGACTCGCTACTCGTTGCGAGTCTAGCGAGTCCAATGTTAATGAATGGGGAAGCGAGTAATAGCGAGTAATGTGCGATTTACAAATTGCAGATGTGTCTCGGAAGCTTCAGGCTCTATCTGCTAGGACTCGTTACTCTGCGAGTTTCCCAGCGTTTACTCGCACAGTAACCAGCCCAATGCAAATCAATGGCAATCCTAGTTTTGTCAGAGACTTTGACAAAACTAGGATTGCCATTGACGTGCATTGGACTCGCTACTGTTCCAGTGATAGCAGGGAAACTTGCAGAGTAAGAGCTGTCTGCTCTGTGCAGCTCCAGGGTCCTAGAGCCCGCCTGCTGCCTGATGTAGCAGAGCTGAGATTGTTCTCAGTCTGCTCATTCCCTGTGATAGACATCTATATCCATGCACAGGGGATGTAGCAGAGAGGACATCGCGTTTTGGACTACGTCGGACGGAAGAGGACTTTTTTAATGAAAGGTGGAGTCCCTAATGGCTTTTTTTTTTTATTTCAAATAAAAAATTTTCTCTGTGTTGTGTTTTTTTTAACCCTTTATTGGAGATTCTTAGTGGCCGGGCAAACCTGGCCTGACATTAAGAATCTCGGGCTTAATACCAGCTTGTATAACAAAGCTGGTATTAACCCCTTTATTACCCAGCGTGCCACCGCCACCAGGGCCGCTGGAAGAGCGGGGTTCAGTGCCAGAGGATGGCGCTTCAATGAATGCGCCATCTTCTGGGGCGGCTGCGGGCTGCAATTTGCAGCGGGGGTTGCCCAGAAAGCTTGGGCCTCCCTGCGCTGCGGATTCCAGCCCCCAGCTGCTTAGCTGTACCTGGCTAGACATAGAAATTGCCGGAGCCCCACACATTTTTTTTTTATTACTTCATGAAATTCATGAAATAATAAAAAAAGAGGGCTCGCCTATATTCTTGTGTCCGGCCAGGTACAAATAGGCACCTGGGGGTTGGGAGCAGCCCGTCGCTGCCTGCTGGATCCGGCTGGTTCCAGAAATACGGCGAAGCCTACGTCATTTTTTTTCTGAAAAATCTATAAAACAATCCTAAAAAAGGGACTGCATCTTTATTAACCCCTCCCCCATGGTCCAGGGGTTAATAAAGATGCAGTCCCTTTTATTTACATTGTTTTATGGATTTGTCAGAAAAAAATTTGACGTGGGCTTCGCCGTATTTCTGGAACCAGCCGGATCCAGCAGGCAGCGACGGGCTGCCCCCAACCCCCAGGTGCCTATTTGTACCTGGCCAGACACAAGAATATATGGGAGCCCTTTTTTTTTATTATTTCATGAAATAATAGAAAAAAAATGCGTGGGGCTCCGCGCAATTTCTATGTCTAGCCAGGTACAGCTAAGCAGCTGGGGGCTGGAATCCTCAGCGCAGGGAGGCCCAAGCTTTCTGGGCACCCCCCGCTGCAAATTGCAGCCCGCAGCCGCCCCAGAAGATGGCGCGTTCATTGAAGCACCATCCTCTGGTGCTGAACCCCGCTCTTCCAGCGGCCCTGGTGGCGGTGGCACGCTGGGTAACAAAGGGCTTAATACCAGCTTTGTTATACAAGCTGGTATTAAGCCCGGGATTCTTAATGTCAGGCCAGGTTTGACCCGGTCGCTAAGAATCTCCAATAAAGGGTTAAAAAAACACCACACAGAGAAAATTTTTTATTAGAAATAAAAAAAAAAAGCCATTAGGGACTCCATCTTTAATTAAAAAAATCCTCTTCCGTCCGACGTAGTCCAAAACGCGATGTCCTCTCTGCTACATCCCCTGTGCATAGATATAGATGTCTATGCACAGGGAATGAGCAGACTGAGAACAATCTCAGTTCTGCTACATCAGGCAGCAGGCGGGCTCTAGGACCCTGGAGCTGCAGAGAGCAGACAGCTCTTACTCTGCGAGTTTCCCTGCTATCACTGGCACAGTAGCGAGTCCAATGCAAATCAATGGCAATCCTAGTTTTGTCAGAGTCTCTGACAAAACTAGGATTGCCATTGATTTGCATTGGACTCGTTACTGTGCGAGTAAACGCTAGGAAACTCGCAGAGTACCGAGTCCTGCGAGTCCCTTACTACTCGCAGAGTAACGAGTCCTAGCGAGTAGATTCGCCCATCCCTACCCCAGTTTAGTCTATTCAGGACCTTAATTAAATTAAAAAGAATGGCTTCCCACCTTCTGCAATGGTGTGGTTCCAACAATGTCAGCATCGCTGTTCCCAGAGAGTGATGAGGCTTTGAGTTGTATCACATGACGGTTGCAACCAGTGAGCATCTGCTCATCAGTTGGAGCCCATAAATATTCCATCAGAACATCTGTCTGCTCTGATTAAGGCTGGCTTCACACCACGGTTTTATGGCGCTAAACTTCAGCACCTGGCATCCGGGAGCTGGATCCAATTTTCTGTCGGATCCAATGCGATCCAGGGCCCATAGCCTCTCATGATAGGGGTCACCAGATCACACCAGATCCAGGTGGATCCGATTTTGTTAGATTTTCGTCCCGGACAAAAAAACGTTGCAAGCTGCGATTTTGTGTCCGGAAAAAAAAAACTAATTCTCCTAGATCCTCCCTGAAAGCAGGGAATTGGATGGCAAATAGCTGCCATCCGGCCCCATCTGGCCAGATAGAAATACTATGGGGCCAAAATCGGATCCGGAGCTGTCCACTTCACAGCGGACAGCCTCGGATCCATAAAACCATGGTGTGAAGCCGGCCTAAGAAGTAAAGCTGCAACTGATGACTGATCGTTACAACAATGTCACATCACTGCCGGAAAGAGAAGCACCAGCCTCAATGGAATAATGCCGCTGCATGAGATGAATCCACTATTTTTATTTTATTTTCAATCTTGAATTTATTAAGGTGTATAAATCCTGGAAACCCCTTCAACCTTCAAGACCCTGCCTTTTCTTTTATTTACATTTACATTTTCACATCCACTTCATCTGAAAGCCATGTTTTTATTTTTTTCATCAATATGGTCAAATATGGGTTTGTTTTCTGTGGTACGAGTTTTGCTTTCATCAATAGTGTATAGAAAAATTGAATTAAAATTTTCAAGTGCGGTGAAATTTTAAAAAAGTGCAAGTTTACAATGTTTTCTTTTTTATTTCTTATTGACCATGTCCACTATATGATAGAACAGACCTAGCAATATAATTCACCAGGTCAGTTCATAGATACCACACATGTATGGTTTCGTTTTATTTAATTAGTGAAAAAAAAATCAGAAATATGTAAAAAGTAACGTTTTTGTAGCCATATTGTGAAACTATAACGTTCTCATTTTTGGAATTTGGGGCTGTGTGATAGCTTATTTTTTGTGCCTTAAGTTTACATTTTTAAATATACAGTAGATTCAATGTTTTATTGCCTAGTTATTGCATTTAGTTCCAATGCTGCGGTGGGCCAAAAAACCTAATTTGTGTTTTCAATGATTTTTCTGTTACTGACCAGATTACTTTATTTTATGTTTTAGCAGATCAGGCATTTATGATAGTGGTAAATACCAAATATGTATATTTTTAAAACATTTTTTATTTTCAATGAGTCAAAAGGGGGGTGATTTGTACTTTTGTGCCTATTTAATTTTTAAAATATTTTGTAAAACTTTTCTTTTACTTTTTATTGTATTTAATAGTCCCCCTAGGGGACTTGAAGCCCCTACTATTCAATGGTTTCTGCAGTACAGAACTGTGCATCAGTATGGCTCTGTACTGCACAAATGATCATCTGTGAATGTTGGTGCTCAGCCAACATTCACAGGAAGTTCATCATGAAAGAGACAGGGGTCATCAGCTGACCGCTGACTATTCTGACAACCAACTGGTGCCCGTGACCATGTCTTGGGACCACCAATTAAAGCATTCCTCACAGGTGTGTGCTAGACTGCAGTGTCAGAGTTTGACAGCACAATCTAACTAGTTAACAGCAATGGATGGATCTCCATGCTACCCACCACTGTTATAGGCACATGTTGACTAATCAGATTCTCACAGATCATAAAACATACATACAACTGAGCCAGATTATAAAATATTGTATATTTGCTGCCATAAATAAAAAAGCTAATACTTCTGGAACCTTATACAATAAAACAATCTGAATACTCAGGGGAGTAAGTAGGAATACAAGTGCAAAATCTAGCCAAGTTTGACCTGGCAACATATTCTTTGCAAAGGACAAAACCTATTTAAGTTGTAAGATGGTGGTTGGACGTGTGGTCGATGGGAGGTATGTATTGTAGAAGTGGCTATCCACTGTGATCCAAGCCCGGCTGCAGCTATAGTATACTTAATGTATAAGGGGTGGATTTGGCTGCTCAGATACCTCCACCCATGAGAGTAATAGATGGGTTGAAAATAGAGTCTGCTTGACAAGCGTCGTGTGTGTAAGGAGGTTGCTACACCTCCTCTGGGACCTCTGTGTGGAAGGGAAGTGCTCTTTCCTGAGCAGGTGATTCTGCAGCTAAATGGACTGGTAATAGCTTTTGTTCCACCTTTATGCTGAGGAAAAACCCACTGTATGTTGGCATACATGCTGTAGCAATGGCAGGATGTTTGTGGGCATGACCAGCTTAGGTGGTAGGCATGATCAGGTGAGCCTGGCAAATGGAATTAATGTTAATTGTTAAGTACACATGGTCATGGATTTATTTATAATAGAAGCAGGGGCAATGGTGTAAGAACCCCGGCCGGTGGTGCAGGTTAGGTGAAGCACTCCTTCCATAGTTAAAGTAAACTTGTTGGTGTGACCAGCTTAGTTGGTGGGGGCGTAGCTGGGCAGCCATCCGTGCACTATAATTTATCATGCTAGGGGGTCCCCCTTTTACTCCTCCTGCCTGGGGGTTTTATATCCAATCCCCCACCTCTATTTTAAACAACTCCATGACCAAGATGATTAAATTAACATTAATTCCTTTGGAAAATGCTCGGTCATTCCCACCGATGCCAAACCATGCCTACTACCTAAGCTGCTCATGCCCCGCTAACTTGCGGCCTTGGCTTCTGCATATATGCCCTTTGTGTTTTTCTTTGGAGCAGTTTATAAAACAACCGATAAACCAAAAGGACTGATTAAATGAAAATCGTGTTGTCACCTGGACCTGCAGCTGAGTGAGTAATCCTTTCACAAGGTGTATATGTATATCTGTGGTCAGTACAATTAAATGGCACAGAATTTACTAATTCCATGAACTATTCAAAGAGCCAAAAAGCATATTTTGTAATTAGAGAAGAAAAGTTTGCAATATAAATATAGAAAAGGCTGCACTACATTATTGTAAAGTATGGAATTCTGTACAACAGGTGCCAATAATACAGATACTGGAACAGTGTTCAAAAAGAGATGGATACTAATCTAATGAATAAAAAGGTTGTATGTTTTGGACATTTCCTTTTCATTTTAAGAAAAAAAAATTGGTTACATAGTTTATAAGATAGAGAGCAATCAAATATAATATGCTGCAGAAGGAAACACATTTTATATTTCCCTGCAGTGCTTCTACAGGAGAAGTAAGACATTACAAGGCATGCACTGAAAGTATTATTTCAGAATGAAAAATACTGAATTTAAAACAAGACTGTATCTGTGTGTTATATTTATATCTGTACATTCAAAGAAGAGGAAGAAAGCCACACGTAAGAGACAGGATGATCACTAAATACAAACAATCTTTATTCAAAAGTCCCTAAAACAACAGCAAACAAAAGGTTTCAAAACAATTAAAAATGTGACAGAGACACAATATGATACTGTAATGTGAAAAAGGTGATCTAAAGGCTCCATTCCCTGCCAAAAATACCTTGAAACCCACACTAATACACAGTCAGAACAGAATCAACAGTCACTTCTTTTACCCTGAGGAAGGTACTTTGTGACTAGACGCGTGGGGTCCTCTCCACACTGCCACCTGACGCAGGCTGGTGCATCTCTGTTCTGTTTCACTTTGGGGTAACTATTAACCTTCCCTTAAATTGGCCCTTAGGTCTCTTTCTTCAATCTGTTTCTGAAGTGATTTGTCACATTGCTTCTATCCAAGAGTTTCTACAATTCAACTGTTCAACTTCTGACCTGACTGTGTATTAGGGCCACGTCACACGTTCAATTTTCAGAACGATATTGTTAGCAATCACATGCACGTGCGATTGCAAACAATATCGTTCACATCGTTGGTGAGCTGTCACACAGGCAGACTCACCAATGATGTGGACCAGCGAGATCGCTGGTAACTATGGTACACATCGGGTTACAGGCGCCGCACGGGACTTAGTTACCTGATGTTTACCATGGATACAAGCTCCCAGCATAGGCTGCGAGGCGCTGGGAGCTCGTTCATCGTTGGCTCTGCCGTGTCATACGCAGCGATGCTGTGTGTCCTACCGGCCGACCAACGATAGATTTGTGAACATGTTCACAAATCTGCAATCAAACAATCAAACGATTTTTCAAAGAAAAATCGTTTAATTGCACGACGCACAAAGCCATATCGCTTAAGCGATCAAAAAAGCAGATCGCTTAAATTGAACCGTGTGACGTGGCCCTTAGTGTGTGTTTCAATGTATTTTTGGCAGGGACTGGGCTGCCTTATGGGATGCACCTTTTACACATTTGGCAATTGTGGTGATATCATGATGATATGGGTATATAAAGATAGATATTATATCTCCTATTGTACTCGTTGATTTATCCACTGCCTGTGAACATTAATTCCTGTTGTTTTAGGGTGTACAGTGTCATATTGTGTTCTGACAGATTTTTAATTGTTTTTAAACCTTTTGTTTGCTGTCGTTTAAGACTTTTGAATAAAGTATTGTTTTGTATTTAGTGATCATCATGTCTCCTATATGTGGCTTTTTTCCTTTCCTTTGAATGTTTTGGGATAGATCCTACTACATGAATTTGGTGATGTCCTCAGAATTCTTTTCTATCTCTTCATATTACAATGCTGTAGGCTATGAACCACAACAGACCTTATTTTGTAGCATTCTACCGTGTTTTTGGGAGGAATAGAGGGCATTTTACTGTGCGGTTCATACCAGAGTTATTGGCTAATATAATTTTTGTATACAAACTAGTTAGTACAGTCTTCCTGGCAGACTGCATAAAATTGCAGTTGGAGAAACATGGGATCAGACCTGTCAATCAGCTGCTCACATTTTCCAAATGAATCAGTTTCACCACAAATGTGTTAACGATTATTAACAATTGCTACATTTGGATGTGTCTTTAAAAAAATGTCTCTGTACTGAGATAATCTTATATATGTGCTGTGGCTATCTACTGTGCAATAGTCATGTTTGATTGTACAGGAACACGGTCTGATCATACCACATCTCCTGGGCCAGGGAGGAAATAAAAGAGTATAAAGACATTACAGCACAAGATCACAAATAATCCTTTCTTTGAAGTAAAATTTTTCTTAAAAATAGGCAGGGAAATATTTTACCTCTCAATGAGAATCATCTATGATCCCGTGCTGTAATGTCTGTATGCTCATTTACTTCCTCCCCTGCCCAGGAGATGTGGTATGATCAGACCATGTCCCTGTACAGTCAGACACATCCATTACCCAGTACATAGCAGGGGCACATACATAAGATTATCTCAGGACAGGAGATGTGGTATGATCAGACGATGTCCCACTACAGTCAGACACATCCATTACACAGTACATAGCAGGGACACATATATAAGATTATCTCAACACAGGAGATGTGGTATGATCAGATCATGTCCCTGTATGGTCAGACAAGGCCATTACACAGTATACAGCAGAGCCACATATATAAGATTATCTCAGCATAGAAGATGTGGTATGATCAGATGATGTCCCAGAACATTCAGACACATACATTACACAGTACATAGCAGAGACACATATATAAGATTATCTCAGCACAGGAGATGTGGTATGATCAGACCATGTCCCTGAATGGTCAGACACGGCCATTACATAGTACATAGCAGGGACACATATATAAGATTATCTCAGTACAGGAGATATGGTATGGTCAGACCATGTACCTATATGGTGAGACACAGCCATTACACAGTACATAGTAGAGTCACATATATAAGATTATCTCAGCACAGGAGATGTGGTATGGTCAGACCATGTCCCTGTATGGTCAGACACAGCCATTACACAGTACATAGCAGGGACACATATATAAGATTATTTCAGCACAGGTGATGTGGTATGATCAGACCATGTCCCTGTACAGTCAGACACGGCCATTACACATTGCACATGGAAATGGACAATTGCAGCTTAAGGTCCCCTGAGGGGACTAGTAAATATAATAAAAAGTAAAAAAAAAAGTTTTAAAAAATCTAATATAATAATCTGCTAGCGGCTGCGAGTAGGATGGTCGGGCACAATCGCACTGTATCACTTGATCTAACCCACAGAGCGTGCGACTCCCGTAACTGGTGGTGCGCGTGTGCGCGTTCAGGAAAAAGTCTTATACTGTAACAGTAGAAAGAACACGGCAACTCACCACGGAAGGCTCTTCATGATTTTATTCCATGCGATTCAACACGGACAAGCAGGGAAGGGAGGGAGTGCTGAGAATCGGTGACGGTTCCCCGTTTCGCAGCGAGATTCGCTGCTTCTACGGACCACACTAGTCTGGCGTCTGACGTCACATCCGAGGTAAAAAAGACCTGGAGGGGACCGCCCACGCCAGTCACGGTGTATATACACAGTGCTCAATATGTGAAAGACAACTTAAAAACTAAATTACATGTTACATAACAACCAATGTACACTTTAGAACTTTAACAGACATTACTATAAGTTTAATACTTTGATGAAAGATTCCTTTCTAATGGTAATAGATAGATCAGGAATCTGCCTAGAAAGAGGGGGGAAAAAATCCATACTACTGAATAAGAACAGCTAATATTATGTCAATTCTATGTATATAACATTGTATTAAAGTCTGGGAAACATAAAATATGTATTTCCATACCTTAGGGGACAGTTTTTTATCTGTTAGACAAAATAAGCAAAAGCACACGGGATATATGGGAAAAGGATACAATAGGGCTAAATTTGAAGCACCATATCGCATATATCAGACGTCCAAAAGGGGACCACCATAGTAGTAACTCTATATGCTCGGCTTGCTACTGTGTTACTATCTCCAGAAAAGAGCATAATCAAACCAATTATACAACTAAACATTACAGAGAGGGGGAAAATCATTTATTTCGTTAAGTCCCAAAGCATCGCAAGCTCCAGTGTCATTGATCCATCTGCTTTCCACCTGTAATAATTTTTTATGCAAATCTCCTCCCAAGGGTGAGACTACTACTTGTTCTATGCCAGCAAACCGTAGAACGTCTGCATTACCATTATGGCATTCCCGTATGTGTTGGATGAGCCTGGGGCAACCTACCCCAGTTCTAATCGAATTGTAGTGTTCTCTAAAGCGGATGTACAGCTCTCTAATGGTCTTACCTATGTAAAACCTATTACATGTGCACAAAACCACATAAACGATCCATTTGGTTTTACAACTAATATAAGACCTCACTACATGTTCTATGCCTCCGATTTTAATGGGATTATCAGTACTGTGGAACCTGCAAAAATTGCAGTTCCTGCACCGATAATTGCCTTTCGGGCGGGTTTTGTCCAACCAGGTCATATTTTTCTTAGGGTCAGTTCGATTTTTTACCAAGAGGTCTGATAGGTTGTTACTTCTACGGTATGTTATCAAAGGTGGGCCTATATTTTTTAAACTTAGATCCTTATCCTTAGTTACAATGGACCAACACCTTCTGATTGCACCCGCAATGATATTATACATGGGGCCGTACTTGAAAGCAAAAGTGAATCTCTTATCATGAGTTTTTTGTTGCTTAATTTTTTCATTATTGATACTCACTGCACGGGAGTGTTTCACGCTTGCTCTCAACCGCGCCTCCTGTACAATCTTTTTTGGGTACCCTCTTTTTATAAATCTGCCTTCTAGATTAGAGAGTTGTTCCTCTCTGATGACAGGATTATTATTCATCCTTTGGACTCTTAGAAATTGGCTGTAGGGTAGGCCTTTTTTAGTGTGGTACGGGTGCGCACTATCAAAGTGTAATAAAGCATTGGTACTAGTAGGTTTCCTATATAGGGATCTAACCAGTAAACCATCCTGCACCTGTATTTTTACGTCCAGGAATTCAAGTTCCTGGTCACCAAAGACTGAAGTGAAGAGCATGTTATATGCGTTGGTGTCATTAAGAAAGTGTATAAACGCTGAGAAATCCTTCTGGGTACCATCCCATACAAGGAACACGTCATCCACATATCTGGCATACAGTTTGATGTGTTTCAAAAAGGATTGGTGGAAGCATATATTACATTGTCCTCAAAATGGGCCATGAACAAATTTGCAAGTGTGCAAGAGACAGAAGTCCCCATAGCGGTCCCTTCTACCTGCTTGTACCATGTACTGCCAAAGGAAAAGGCATTGTGTGTCAATATGAAAGTCAAGGAATCAATAAGGAAGGAAATTGTCCCCTCTCTTTGATCATTGACATTCAGGATTTTCTCAATAACTTCGACTGCCAGCTTTTGGGGTATCCTAGTATACAGACTTTCAACATCGATTGACGTTAGTTTATAACTACTCTGCCATTCGATTTGATCTAGAAGGGTGACAAAAGCGGTAGAATCTCTTATGTAAGAGGGGACTTTCCTTAGAAGGGGTCTTAACAGCCAGTCACAGTATTTGGACAGAGGCTCGGTTAGTGAACCCACCCCGGACACAATAGGGCGACCGGGGGGTTCACCAACCTTTTGTGTACCTTGGGTAAAGCATAGATATATGGTTTCCTTGGATGCTCAATGTATAGCTTCTCAGCCTGTTTTATGGTGATGTTGCCTTTATCTACGTGTGCCCGAAGTAAAGCCCTAAGTTCAGAGTTATACTTAAAGGTGGGGTCAGAGCCAAGTTGCTCATATGTGTTAGTAGCACTTAATTGATTTTCTAACTCGTTCTGGTATTCAATTTTATTCCATAAGACTATACCCCCTCCCTTATCTGCTCTTTTTACTAGGACATCCTCCCAGCTTCTGATTTCTATTATTGCTGACCGTTCACCAGCAGTCAGGTTACTAGTCGGTCTAGGGTATAGTAGAGCCTTGACCTCCTTGCAAACCATCTCCCCGAACAAGTCAATATTGTTGCCCGGGGAGACTGGCGGGCAGAAGGTAGACTTAACTCCTCCCATAAAGATACATTCTTTCTCAACCTCTTCTATTGGTTCATCAAACCATGTTGGATCAAGGTCTAATATCTGAGCAACATCATCTTTTACATCACATAGAGAGCTATTATTTGCAAAGAATCCCAAGGCTCCAAGTCGCACTGGTTCTGCTGCATACAAATTATCATTTATTTTAGTATTCTGCAAGTTCTTTTGACATTCATAATGTTTGAAGAGGTGGATTTTCCTAATAGCCTTGAAGAGGTCGATCCTAAAGTCCATATAATTGAACTCCTCTTCCATGCAGAAGTTCAAGCCCCGTTTCAAAAGCTGTTCCACATCTTTGGATATAGTCTTGTTGGTTAAGTTGAAAATCCGGATTTCCTTATTGGCATCTTTATCTGTATCGGTGTTTATGCTCTCCACGAGACTACTTTTCTCTTGCCATAATTTTTGCTGACGGCCCCTCTTCCCTCGTCCTCTTCTGATTTTTCTCCTAAAGGGGTTCCATCATCTGGGATAGTAGTAGCACTTAGCTTCCGTGGTGGAGGTCTTTCTGTATCGCTTGCATCGCTTATATCATCAATATTGTCACTTTCATCATCAGATATTTCACCTCTATTGCTGCCTTGGAATTCAGCTCCTCCTTTTTTGGTTTCATCCTGCAAGTCATTTTTGGAGTTATAGTTCGTTTTTTTCCGATTCTTGTTTCTATTTTTGTTTTTGTTATTATTTTTATTTTTATTCTCGGGGTTGTTATTGGGTGTGTTCTTGTTATTCTTTGAACCTTTATTTAGGGATCTCAGATTCTGAGGTTTCTTCCATGAATAGACGTTCCCAATGTCATAATCCATTTTATCTCGCAAGAACTTCTCTCTTTTTTTCTCTTTTATTTCTGTTTGTAACGGGATTAATTTTTTATCTAGTTTTGCTAGAAACTTACTCCAATCTTGTTTCTTTTTATATCGTTTTTCCAGTTCTTTTCTCAGTTTCAACAGATCTTCATTGATTTTATTATGTTCTTTTATATTTTTCTTCAATACTACTTGTAAAAGGTTCTCAGAACTCGCCGCCATCACATTTTCCCACTCTTTAACAAACGAGGGATCTTCCTGTCCAAAGGCCATAGCCTTAACTAGCCTTAGGCCTCTTGGCACTCTTTTAACAGTTATATAACTCTTTAATGACTGAACTGTCCAGAACAATTTTACCTCTTTTTCAGCGAGGTTCTGTTGTTCTAAGTTCTTAGTGCTGATTAAGGTGGTAATCTCAGCAGTGTCACATTGGTTGAAAAACAACTCAGCATCCTCCCTTCCTGCATTGACTGAACAAGAGAGACTGTCTGCACCACTCTGGGCTTCTTCATCTGAGCCTGGATCCATGATCCTGGAAGGGGTTGATCTTGACAGATTAAGGACGTGCTCCGACAAAGCAAACAAGTTGCTAGCGGCTGCGAGTAGGATGGTCGGGCACAATCGCACTGTATCACTTGATCTAACCCACAGAGCGTGCGACTCCCGTAACTGGTGGTGCGCGTGTGCGCGTTCAGGAAAGAGTCTTATACTGTAACAGTAGAAAGAACACGGCAACTCACCACGGAAGGCTCTTCATGATTTTATTCCATGCGATTCAACACGGACAAGCAGGGAAGGGAGGGAGTGCTGAGAATCGGTGACGGTTCCCCGTTTCGCAGCGAGACACGCTGCTTCTACGGACCACACTAGTCTGGCGTCTGACGTCACATCCGAGGTAAAAAAGACCTGGAGGGGACCGCCCACGCCAGTCACGGTGTATATGCACAGTGCTCAATATGTGAAAGACAACTTAAAAACAAAATTACATGTTACATAACAACCAATGTACACTTTAGAACTTTAACAGACATTACTATAAGTTTAATACTTTGATGAAAGATTCCTTTCTAATGGTAATAGATGGATCAGGAATCTGAAGTGAAGAGCATGTTATATGCGTTGGTGTCATTAAGAAAGTGTATAAACGCTGAGAAATCCTTCTGGGTACCATCCCATACAAGGAACACGTCATCCACATATCTGGCATACAGTTTGATGTGTTTCAAAAAAGGATTGGTGGAAGCATATATTACATTGTCCTCAAAATGGGCCATGAACATGTTTCCCAGACTTTAATACAATATTATATACATAGAATTGACATAATATTAGCTGTTCTTATTCAGTAGTATGGATTTTTTTCCCCCCTCTTTCTAGGCAGATTCCTGATCCATCTATTACCATTAGAAAGGAATCTTTCATCAAAGTATTAAACTTATAGTAATGTCTGTTAAAGTTCTAAAGTGTACATTGGTTGTTATGTAACATGTAATTTTGTTTTTAAGTTGTCTTTCACATATTGAGCACTGTGTATATACACCGTGACTGGCGTGGGCGGTCCCCTCCAGGTCTTTTTTGCCTCTGATGTGACGTCAGACGCCAGACTAGTGTGGTCCGTAGAAGCAGCGAGTCTCGCTGCGAAACGGGGAACCGTCACCGATTCTCAGCACTCCCTCCCTTCCCTGCTTGTCCGTGTTGAATCGCATGGAATAAAATCATGAAGAGCCTTCCGTGGTGAGTTGCCGTGTTCTTTCTACTGTTATAATATAATAATCTCCTAAAGCAGCTGCCGTCGCGAAGTAACGTTTATGACGTCACTTCCGGGACAGAAGCTTCCTTAGACACCCATCCTGGGTGTTCAAACATGGCCGCCGTTTGCAACCACCACCGCTTTCGCCCTACTGCCCCCATCCCAAGCCTCTCAACTCACACACCACACTCCTCACCACACACCACCCCCTCCCCTTCGCCACCTCCGCACATACACCAACCCCCGGCCACTTATTTTACGCCTGCCCCCCCCCACACACACTCACTCATACTCCCATGCCTGCTTCATACTTACCACCCTTCCGCTCACGCCTCCAGGTCGCCATCCGAACGCCGCCCTCTCACCCCCTCCATCCGATCGCTTCAGGTCCTCCACGCACTACCCGTCCGGCCCGTCGATGGCGTCCGGGAAGTCTCGCGAGACTTCCCGGACGCCATATTGGATCCAGTCATCCGGGGGCGGTGACATGTCGACTGAGGATCCAGGCAGCGGCGGGGAAGACGCAGGTCCGGTGGTAAGTATAGCGGGCTGTGTGTGTATGTGCTGTGTGTGTGTGCTGTGTGTGTGAGTGGTGTGTGTGTGTGTGTGTGTCAGCGCTGCCCACCCTGCCCACAGCACTGCGCTGACCACTCTGCCCATGGCATTGCGCTGACCACTCTGCCCACGGCACTGCGCTGACCACTCTGCCCACACCACTGCGCTGACCACTCTGCCCACGCCACTGCGCTGACCACTCTGTCCATGGCACTGCACTGACCAATCTTCCCATGGCACTGCGCTGACCACTCTGCCCACGCCACTGCGCTGACCACTCTGCTCACGGCACTGCGCTGACCACTCTGCCCACGGCACTGCGCTGACCACTCTGCCTACGGCACTGCGCTGGCCATTCTGCCCACGGCACTGCGCTGACCACTCAATGCTAACCACTGAGCCACCGCGCAGTGCTAACCACTGAGCCACCGCGCAGTGCTAACCACTGAGCCACCGCGCAGTGCTAACCACTGAGCCACTCTATACTCTAACCACTGAGCTGCCGTACAGTGCTCCATCCTCCCTCACCCCGCTGCTTTGTCCTCCATCCTCCTCCTCCCACCGCTCTGTGCTCCGTCCTCCCCCTGCCTGTGCCGTTCCATCCTCCTCCACCGCTTCCTCCTCCTCCTCATTCCTTTCTCCTCCTCCCCTCCACCACTCCATCCTCCATCCTCCCCCTGCCTGTGCTGCTCCGTCGTCCCCCACCCCACCGCTTTGTCCTCCGTCCTCCTCCCCCTCGCCGCTCTGTGCTCCATCCTCCCCCTGCCGCTCCGTCCTCCTCCACCCCACCGCTTCCATTTCCTTCCTTTGTCCGCCTCCCCTCCAACACTCCCTCCTCCATCCTCCCCCTGCCTGTGCTGCTCTGGCCTGCCCCACCACACCGCTTCGTCCTCCGTCCTCCCCCTGTCTGTGCCACTCCATCCTCACCCACCCCACTGCTTCCTCCTCCTTCCTTTGTCCTCCTCCCCTCCGCCACTCCATCCTCCGTCCTCCCCCTGCCTGTGCTGCTCCATCCTCCCCCACCCGCTGCTTTGTCCTCTGTCCTCCTCCCTACTGCTGCTCTGTGCTCCGTCCTCCCCCTGCCTGTACCGCTCCATCCTCCCCAACCCCACCACTTCCTCCTCCTTCCTTTGTCCTCCTCCCCTCTGCCACTCCATCCTCCTTCCTCCCCCTGCCTGTGCTGCTACATCCTCCCACACCCCACCGCTTACTCCTCCGTCCTCCTCCCCCTGCTGCTCTGTGCTCCATCCTCCCCTGCTGCTCCTTCCTCCCCTGCCTGTGCTGCTACATCCTCCCACACCCCGCCGCTACCTCCTCTGTCCTCCATCCTCCTCCCCCTGCTGCTCTGTCCTCCCTCCTCCCCCCTGCCACGCTGTCCTTTCCCCGCCGCGCCTTCTTCAAAGTTCCTCCCAATTCAGCCCTCACCGCCTTCCCATGCAATCTCTATTTCTATATTCTAGAATACCTGATGCGTTAGAATCAGGCAAACAGCCAATATAAAAATAATAGAAAAAGCGGCATAGTTTGGAACTTACAAACTTAAATAAGGAAACCTATTTATATGTGCAAGTTTGCCACGTTATATGAGATGTACTGTGGAGAAATGCAATCGACCAGGTGGAGTATTTTTTTATAAAAAATACAGAGACACTATTTCACCATTTTTATACATATAATTAATATATTACTATAATAATTCACACGTTATTAATATTAATAAAAAAGGAACGTTTTGCAAATATTATTTCTATTACAATAAGTTTTACTCACACTAGGAGTTCACATAAATTACATATTTAAAGAATTGGAAGAGAGTAGACCCTTCGATTGTAGAGCCCAATAACAATATGGTAGATTATGGAATGGTTTTAGAAAATCACAATGACAAAGAAGCAGAAATACTTTTCTTTACACCCTATATATATTTTTTTCCCATTTTTTTCCAGATTTTTTTCCATAGTCTTCCATGTTTTTTCCATACTTCCTGTTCTCCTTTTTCCTGTTCACTGTTTTTTCTGTGTTTTTCTTTTCTTTTTTGTGCTTTTTGGATTTTGTTCTGTTTCTGGGAGGGGGTTCTCTGTGTTTTACAAGACATACTTATTAATATTGATGGGGGTTTATATGCTATATCTGCTCATGTTATATTGAGAGAGCTCATGGTATTTTGAGAGAGCATTACAACTTTGTCTTTTTTATTAATGAACTGCTCAACTGATTGTTTCCATGGGGATCCCAGAGCAGGAACCAGCGTGATTGAAATCCAGTGTAATCAATGTATTAGAATTCATCTGGCCCGCTTGGAGGAATATTGAAAACATTTCATTTTTGACTAGAACTGAGATGATGAATTAGGCTACAAGCTAGCCGAAACGTGTCGCCTAAGTTTGATGCACTGACTTGTATGGGTTTACGTGCAATGGAAATCTTCTCTTAACCTGATTCATAATAAATGGAAATGTTATGAGGAGCTCGAAGTGCAGGCTCATTTCCTCACTGGATATTTGGATATAGTTTGAATACAGCAGCAAGCCCATTGGAATCCAAGCTGAGGATCAAGAAGCACCGGAGAGGGGGAACAGGTGAGCGGACTTCTTTTCTATTACTTGTAAAATAGAAAAAACAAGTTCAACTCACCCTTTTTCCCCATTAAAAATAAAATATTAAAAAAATAATAAAGAAACACATATTTATTAACATTGTTTTCAGAAATATTTGATCTATAAAAATATAAAATAATATAAAATAAATTCAGCAAAGAATAGCGTAATGAAAAAAAAATTCAGAATGCCAGAATTATGATTTTATGGCTGCCGCAACATTGCAAAAAACTAGAGGCGATAAAAATATCATATTTACCTAAAAATGGTACAAAGAATGGCACAAAGAACTAGCTATCATTATCTTCAGATCCTAACAAATAAAAATGTTACGGTTCTTGGAAAATGGTGCCAAAAGCAAAAAATTATTTGCAAACTTCTGAATTTTGTTTCACCGTTAAAATTTAAAAAAACAATTATACATGTTTGATATCTACATACTTGTACATACTTGGAGAATCATACTGGTAAGTCAATTTTCCCATATAGTGAACATGGTGAACAATTGTGTAATTGCACTTTTCTTGCAATATCAATGCATCTGGAATTTCTGCCCCGTTTTTCAGTACGTTATTTGGTAAAACGAATGATGTCACGCAAAAATTAAATTCGACCCGCAAAAAACAAGCCATCATATGTCTATATTGGTGAAAAAATAAAAAAATGTTATGGCTCTTGGAGGAAGGGAAGGAAAAAACAAAAGCTCAAAAAAGTAAAATTGCAAGGGTGTGAAAGAGTTAAATGTATGTATAATATTAAAACATGTTCAAATTGTATGTAAATGTATATATGTGCCTGTGCATGCATATATGTGTTCATCTATATACCATTAGGGCTTTACACAGAAGGGGCCCAGACACAAGCCTTGCACAGGGGCCTTTGGTTGTCTGGGTCCTCCTCGGGTTTTGGGCTACTGAGCTTAAGTGAGTCTAAAGGTATCTTCACACGCCGCAATCTCACCTGGTGATATGAGGCGATCTAACGTGCGCGTGCACGTTTTTCATGGTCGTCTTAGATTGCCAATGGTGGCATCACACGCCACAATTTCACCCTGAAAGTAAGGCAATGTGTCACTCCGGAAATCGCCTCACCCACAGAGGAAGCAATCCTGCCAAATTCCATCGCCGCTTCACACACCGCAATTCCAAAGGCAATGTGGGCGTACATGTTCATGCGTGCTGCAGTGGTTTACACCGTGCCCCATACCGCAACAGCGTTACGATTGGGCAGCCTGCTCTGGAAGGCTGGCTAATACATGACGCAATTGCCATTGCCATTGTGTGGTGCTGGACGGACAGCTCTTCAAATATGGCGCGGTGTCAAGTGACAGCCAGTGGGAACACAGTAGCCACACCAATCATTTCAGACAGGGCGCGGACTCCAGCACGCTGAGGCACGCCTACGGGAAATCATAGGCAACACTGGTTCCATCACTATTGCCCTTTCACACGCCACAACCCAGAAATATCGCCTTCATGATTGTGGATGTTTTCAGAGCAGTGCTCAGGAATCAGGGGACAGCCGAGAGGCGATTTATCGCTGCAAAATTCCCCAATCACACGTCGCAACTGTAAGGCAATTTCACGGCGATTGCTCCGCAGCGACATATCGACATTTTAGGATTGCCAGGCGAGATTGCGGTGTTTAGAAACAGCGCCCAGCTGGACTTGTACAAGTAAGGCAGAACCCACCGCATACCAATGTTGGTGGGGGGAGTGCCTATAAGCATAAAGGTACTCAAAAAAGCATTTTCAAGACAAAAGAACAAAGAGTACTATGCAAACTTCATATTTTATTGGAAATCGTTAGTGTAAAAAATTAATAAGGTGGCAAGAAGAACAGTGCATGAACATCGAGTCCACCAAGTTAATGTAAGGGCAAAAGTATATCATAATACATCAAAAAACAGGGGTAAACATGTTCACATAAAAGGATGAAGTCCAACACGTACAGAAGTAAGGAACAAGTTCATTACAGAAAAAATGAAGAACACGTTAATATCATAAACATGATTATATACATATAAAGTGCAAGTGCAAAAGCATCTAAGGACTAGATATAAATCCTTAAAGTAATCATGTTTTTAACGCCTCTTTCTAGGTCTAAATACATGAAGGACTCGCACTAAGTGACAACCAATGCATACCCATGTTGAGTCACAGTAAAAGATCAATGCCCTCCACAAAAACCTGCTGGGCTAGAACCCCGACGCGGAGTTTCGCTGCATATGCCTTGAGGAAGCTGCAGCTACCAGGCATATGCAGCGAAACGCCGCGTCGGGTTCTAGCCCAGCAGGTTTTTGTGGAGGGCATTGATCTTTTACTGTGACTCAACATGGGTATGCATTGGTTGTCACTTAGTGCGAGTCCTTCATGTATTTAGACCTAGAAAGAGGCGTTAAAAACATGATTACTTTAAGGATTTATATCTAGTCCTTAGATGCTTTTGCACTTGCACTTTATATGTATATAATCATGTTTATGATATTAACGTGTTCTTCATTTTTTCTGTAATGAACTTGTTCCTTACTTCTGTACGTGTTGGACTTCATCCTTTTATGTGAACATGTTTACCCCTGTTTTTTGATGTATTATGATATACTTTTGCCCTTACATTAACTTGGTGGACTCGATGTTCATGCACTGTTCTTCTTGCCACCTTATTAATTTTTTACACTAACGTTTTCCAATAAAATATGAAGTTTGCATAGTACTCTTTGTTCTTTTGTCTTGAGATTGCGGTGTGTGAAGGTACCTTAATAAATGAAAGCTGAGCTGCAGCTCACAAGAACAGCAACTACACAGTTGAAGGAGCTGTGGTATAGCCACACTTTACACTGTGCACATATTACTTATGATTGACGTTATAAAAATAAAACATCACATTTCGTTAATTAATTTAAAATCATTTTATATTTCCCCTAAAATAAGAAAATAAATACAAATAAGAAATATAGTGCTTTTAATAGAATTCAACCAATATGTTCAATACATTTTCTACAAAACAAAAGGAACTCAGATAAGAGGACCTCGAACCTGGGTGATATTTTATTCCTGTCTCATTTAGTTTGCCTTGTAATATGAAGGCTGAGAACACAGCTGTTTCTACAGTCTATACCTCTATGTCAACTCTAAGCAGGACGACCACCCTAACAAGTGTGACCAAGAATGACTCTCAAATCTACTTCCTGTTAAGCATCTCTAACTAAAGATGTCACTTTAGAGTACTGTTTAGAGTGAAATCACTAAAGATTTTCTTTGCCTCTAATGCATTTCCTCCATAATTCTTTAGAAATACCATTTAGTAGGACCTCTTTAGTTAAATGTCTGCCAACAAATGCCAGATATTTATATTCAATGGACAGGTAGGGACACTGACTAGTGACTATGCACCGGAGTCGGTGTAGAGCCACCCTCATTAGGGTGCGGTACTTACTTAGATTTGACATCGAGGTACAGACTGTTGAAATTGTTTGGTCCTCAACCCCCTAATTACAAGGCAAATTAATTTAGGCATGTATGAACTAACACCCAGATTTTGTATTCCTAATATTTGAGTCAGTTCTAATCAGTGGTAAATGTTCTGGACATACTCTTAGCATTCTATGATATGCGCAGTATGTTTTGTTTACAACGGTAATAATTTTTGGGCTAATTGTTTTTGGAGAATATATACAGCTGTGAATGAATCGAATAAATGTTATGTTTAAATCCTCATTGATACATTGATCATTATATATATATGTATAAAAGGAAAGTACCCATATTATGAGAATATCCCTTCAATATTAAAAATAGAGGACAAGGTAAAATAAGATACTAATGGAGGCATGGGAAAGCTACCACAATGAAGTAGTAGTAATGTTGAGTACATAAAAAATATAATTCAGGTCAAGAAATATTAAATCCAAAATTGCTGGAAATGCAATAATAGCTACAAAAAATTTGTGCCAATGGCAGCATGCAATGTTTTGTTTTTATCTCTATTCGACTCAGCATAAGAAAAAAGCATAAGAAAAAAAGGGCTGGTCGGCACTGCCCCATAGTATAAGATTGGGCTGAGGGCTATCCGATAAAACATCAGAGAGCACATGACAGTGTTATATTCCAGTATGGGCAGATCAATTTATTTTTCAAATGGGGAACCTGGCAAATTTTAATTTCGAATTTCAAAAGGTTTGATCACCTCTATTAACTAAGCATCATAATGTCACCACACTGTAGTGTCTGGAATCATTACTTGAGCATAGTTCAATGTGAAATCTGAACTAGTAATGCTAAGATGCTAGATTTCAGTATTTTATACCATGAAATCTCTCCAAATGAAAACTCACATTTCCCTTACCAACACAGACAATCACTGTTATATGTGACACAAAAGTGTTAGGGCCACTTTACACACACCAACTTATCTGACCAACGTCTGAACAACTTACTGGTTGCAGTGAAATCATGGACACATAGTTCCATTTTGTGACTGTTGTGGGGCAGCGCCTGGATTGCAAGTCAGGAAACACGTGGAGCCCGGTAGTGGTTCAAACAGGACCCGGTGTTTATTGCTGATACACACAGCGGTGGCACAGTCTGCCGGAATCCGGGTCGCAGCCGGGTTCACAAGACACAGTTCATATAACGTACCCCGGGTCCTTCAGGCCAAAGGCCTCCGTTATAGGTCACGCCGAGCTCCCAGCCCTCCTGGGCTAGGCCGTGTTAATCTAGCACACGGTCCTCTGGAACTCTAGACCTCTCCTGTGTATATCTCTGCTGCTCCTGCAGCTAAGGCACAATTCTGTGTACAAGGGGGCCCCGCCCTGCCTCCTGCTCAGGCTTTTAACTCCGTGTCTCCTTCCGGGACCTTGCAAGACCCGGAGCGGAGGGAGCGGACCATCCCTTTCTCTCATACCCTACACCGGGCTCAATACGTGACAGTGCGCATTCTGGGGGAGACATAGCGCCCTTCGCATATGATCCCCCGCACTGTCTCACACTGTGTACAAATGGAACTATGTGTCCATGATTTCACTGCAACCAGAGATCTGTTCAGAAGTTGGACAGATAAGTTGGTGTGTGTAAAGTGGCCATTAGAGCCTCAAAAGGGTTGTCTAACTTTCAAATATTTTTTTTTTCCATTCTTTATTTAATTTTTTAAAGGTAACAAAACATGGTACATAATAACATATTTCCATACATGTTACTTATATCTAGTGGTACCTATGTCTTCCTTGTATATTACTATAACAACATAAACTTGTTGTAAAACTTACACAAGTGGTTTCTCAATTCTTTCATAGGTATTTTGATGGTATAAAGTCTGTATTACTATCTAAAGATTTATAGGGTTATCAACTTTCAAATATATTATTAAAGGCAGAAGACATCACTCCTCAGGCCTATCATTTGTAACAAACAACTGAAAACAGAAACAAAAAATGCACTTGCAAATCAAAAAATATTCCTTTATTGAGGATTGTGCTTTTGTGGCTTTTTTGGCTTTGTGTTGTTTTTATCACAAACGTTATTCTATGAGATGAGGTTATAATATTGTTTTTTGATTCACTATGGATTATCTGTGAATCATATGACTTCCAATGTTAACAATGCAACTAAAAATGCAACCAATAAAACCACAAGTGCTAAATTACATTATGTAAAAAATGCACCCAAAATATGTTTTTACATGCCTTACATACCTCAGGTTAGCTATTCAATACAGTAAATTTTTCATATTTTTCCAGAGTCTTTTGGTAACAGCAATAAATTCTAACTTACTTTCATTTTCCAGGACTGTAATATTGATGACCTGTCCTTTGGACAAACCTTGGCTATCTGATCATGGTTGTCTAATGCCGGATCTCCACTTATCAGTTCAATGGTTTTCTGGCACTGATTTGTATATTTGGCAGTGGCTATGCCTGGCACTAGAGCTCATAGACAAAAGTACCATACTCAAAATAAATCCCTTTATTTTGTTGCCAAATAAGAATACAAATTAAAATGTATTTGATATATACTGTAAGTATGTGAAAAGAATGCAAATAGAGAGTTGCAGCATTTCATTATAATGGGTTTAATATAGCCTAAAAATTGTTTTTACCTAGTAAAGCAGTAACAAAGTTATATGAATGGACATGTTAAATTTACTTATTAATAATAATTTTTGTACTGTTAGTGGCCATCAAAATGATCATTAGGCCAGTGCAGTTCTTTCTAGAACTCAGAATGAAAATGAGCCCTCTCATATATTCTCTTACTCACCAAAAGCTTGTCATATTGCATGATATACTAATGCATCTCAATGAATTAGAATATTATCAAAAATCAATATCACATTGCCACGTTTCAGGGCTCCCTGGCTCCTTCCTCAGGACAAATCAATATCATATTGCAATGATTCAGGGAGCCCTGAAACACTGACTAATAAATCAATAATATATTCACCCTTTAATATCTCATGGAATACGGCATCACGAGTTTTAACCCTTCATCCTCCCTACTTTAATTTTCTTAAATAATGACCTTCAGGGTTTCACTGGCTGTAAGTCATAATCATTAACATTAACAGAAAGAAACACTTGAAGTAGATCACTCTGTTTTTAATGATCCTATATAATATATCGATTTCCTGTTTTTGTATTAAATTACTTAAATAAACTTTTTGATACTATTCTAATTCATTGAGATGCACCAGTATATGTAACCGCAATACTCATCAGTAATTGTGAGCTTTGAAGTTCATTAGTTCAGATACATACATGCAATCTAATTAACAATGAGAAGCAGCTTTTAGTGTAGAATTGTTTCCCAAATAAAGGGGTTGTCCATTACTAGATTCCAAATGTTTCCCCCAGGTAAAATAAAAGACCCTGTACTCACCTCCCATGCAGTGTGGGTAGTCATGGTTTTGGGCTCACATGACATCATGCGAGCTTCGTGTCCAATCACTACTGGCTTCTGCCTACCCGCCTCGAGACCAATAAGTTAATCAACAGGAAGTAATTGGCAGCTGTTTGAGCAGTGCCATCATGAGAGGTGAGTATAGGCTCCCTTATTTTACATGTAGAATCAGAAGAGGTGCTCCTAGTAGTGAATAACCCCTTTAACTACTGGTATTTGATATCCCCCCCTCCCACAACTTAAGTCAAAGATAGACAACAGAAGACGTACAATGAAAGACCTAATAACCTCAAAATATATAAACTAACCAAAATGATGTTATAAATGTTGACTGTATTTAGAAAGTAAACATCAAAAGTATTAAAGTAACATTCCCACATAGTTAATAGCAGTTACAACTACCGGAAAATGTCATAAGAAAATTCAATATGAGAATCTGCATTTTGTGCCATACTCTGTGCTGTTTAAATCTCAAAAAGCTTTCAGTGTCTTTCACTTCCATTCCATAAAGTGCACTTTGTACTCATGGCTGCAACCGTAAACTGTTCCAGACAAACTGTTAATTTTGTTAACAATGGCACACTCTAAAATTTCCATTCAGCAGAACAAAAGCTGAGGTAGGCTAAGAACTTTCCATTGTACGACTTTAAGATAAATAGGTACAATATTTGTGATCATCTCCTTGCTCAGAATTGATATCTGAAGTGAATTAGCAAACAAAGACATCGCTGACATTCTGTGCCTCTTAATATAGCCATACAAGAAAGTACAATTCACAATTGCACAATTATGTGCCTCATTCATTAGTACCACATCATTGACTGCACAGTGAAAGAAATGACAAATTAGCAATTTCACGCTACTAGCATAACACTATCATTTGTATCACGGAGTCAGCAAAAACTAGAGTATAATAATTCAGCATGCTATTTTAACCAAAAAGGTTGCTATCAATATGGGTTTATGTGCCCTATACTAATCACTAAGTCAGATAATGCGCAAGGTTAATGGCTGAAGACAGTCCTAGGAAATATCTAAAATCTGATAAGAGAACCCTGCATTATTGCTATTTTATGTGTGCATATACTGATCAAGAATAGGCCATCTGAGGCAATCAATGTTTAAGGCCATTGTAATACATCTCCTGCCGTAACATATAAATTGGCCTTTCATTGCCTATTCACAGTTTGGCTAATAAATGGCACAGACATTGGATGCGGTGATAGTAAAGAAGTGCAGTCTTTGTATGCATGTCACTTCCCTGTTAGATTTATGTTGCCATATTAAAGAAGACTTTATCTGCTGTTCTTCAATTACCCCGCAGGTTTTCCACATAAAACAAGAATCAAACATGTTGTCAAGCAGATTAGGAGCTGAATGCGTTTTGTAACTTCAGACAAAAGTCAACAGTGCATTGTTTTCGTCCAGAGTATAGCCATTAGTTTTAATCAGAAAAAACAATCTGTGTTTGTGGTTGAACTGGGCTCTTATCCACACTGTCCAGATGCTGAAAAACAGCTCTATTGCTTCTTATATTGACTGTAGGTGGATTGCATACAACAAAAAGTACATTAGGCTTTTTCAGATACATTTAGTATACAATACATGATATTATATACCACTTTGTTTCTCAATATTTCATATCACGGTTCAACCTATGTATCTAAAGTTATTGTTGTTCATCTTAAAAGTGTACAAGGAAATGTATTTTAGATCTTTAGATCTGCAAAAACATTACAAATGAGAAAGATCATGAGTTCAGATCATTTTAATATGCAAATGGAGTCTGTGGACCCTCGGTTAGGAGTCTCAAACACAGGACTAGCCAGATATCCCTCCAGGGAAGGACCCAGCCAAGGGGTGGCTCCTTGCGGAGAACACCATAACCACCATATTAGGTGGCCCTTTTAGTCAATATCCAGCTCTTTTACAAGCTTAGAGATATGACAAGGGAATACCAAGGCCAGGTATCCATCCTCGAATAAAGGAGCAGCACATACAAGCATTGTCTTCTTTTGCATCATTTTGGGCAGCAGTGTGGACCGCAGACACCACTCCTGTTTGGTTTTCTGTATCATGGATCCGGACATAGAAAGAGATGACAGGAGGCAGTGGGGCACTTTCACTTCTGCAATGTATATACATACATTGCGGAAATGAAATTTAGTAAAAGAAAGGTTTAAAACAAAAAAATATGTATGCTCACCTGTCCAGCGAGTCCCCCGATGCCTCTAGCAATGTATGTAGGAGCAATTTTAGTGTACTGAGCATGCTCAGTACACTAAAATTGGGTCCGAGGAACGATTGGGTTGGATTCGACTCGGTCCAATTTGGACCACTGTGCCCAAAATCGGAGCAGTCTCCGATTTTGGGTACAGCAAAAAAATCGGACCAAAACATATCCAACACAAATCGGATGGCAATAAGGCCAAATCCGATCCGTGGCTCATAGGGATACAATGGGGCCAAATCGGATCCGTGGCTGTCAGTTTTACAATGGACAGCCATGGATCCAAGAAATACGCAGTGTGAAAGCCTCCCTAGAGGTGCAAATTTTCCAAAGAAACAAAAAAAACAGCAGTGTCATTGTTAAGGCTCACAGGAGTGTATAACACAGCCGAGTGTTATCTGATCTTTTATCAGATAGCCCCTAGCCCGATGATATATTACAGCGCAGTGCCAACCAGTACCTTTTTCACATGCTGTCTCGGCATGAAAAAAATTGCTGCATGCACCAATTGGCAGCATATATCAGATGACACAAAACTATGTAAGTATATAGGTTTGTAAGAAATCAGACTACACTCAGATGTCATCAGAGTGGAGTCCGATATACGCTGTGTGAGGTAGTGTACACCCGGGGGTTCGCTTGGCAGCATAAGTGACACCAACAAACACGTTGAACATAACATAAACAGCCGTTTATTATTTGTTTGACATAAACCTATTTATTACTCACATATCTTGCAATGTAAATCATAAATCATACAGTTAACAGGTCATACACTGTTCACATGTCTTGCGACCATTAAACACAGTTCACATTTGTTATGTACACTGGAGCACTAATGACAGCTCCATCGAGGATCAGGAGCACTAACCGTAGCTCCTTTGGCGGTTACGGCCGCCTAGCAGTATAGACACTTTACACGTCATACATAGTATACATATTCAGCAGAACATTAAGGCGTCCCTTACTGACCCTTACAGACCCCATCTGGTTCTAAACAGCAGCTATGCCCACCTGGCATTCATAATATAGTCCGTGTCCCCACCCTATGGAACACTAGAGACCATACCAGTCTCACACAGCAGCCTTTACACATGACGCCGGCCAGAACCATGCCTAGAGCCGGGTCCAGCAACCTGAGCTCCAGGGCAAGGCAGGCATCCGTGAGGACTCCTCAGCACGTGTCTTCCAGGTCGCCAGCCACTTCCAAGTCTTCCGTCACAGGCCCAGACCTCCAGGACAGTGGCTGTAAAAGACACGCCATTGCGAACACCTCCAGGCTCAGCCAGTCTTCCCAACTGCAGGTGCTGCCAACCCTCAGCCCTCGGACCTCATGGTTCCACTCATCTCTTGTAATCTGGCTGCATTTATCTGCTCACAGCATACAGTCAGTCAATGGGACCCTCTCACGGTTGGTCCCAATGGCGGTTATGGCTGCCTAGCCTTCGTGGGCTCCAACTCATCACAGGACCCACACACACACATACATCCACAGTCCCTCATGGATTTCTATGGACATCAGCCTTGTCAGGCCCAGACCACACACAAGCACAGTCCTGCATGGAATGCAGCCCTCTTGGTCTAGAGCAGGTTGTGAGCCACCTGAGCTCATGGCCAGTCAAAGCGTCCCCCAAGGTCTCCTCACCCTGCCTTTGATGCCCAGCTGCCTCCAAACCTTACCAACATGGGCAGAGATCCAGGAGGGCAGCTTCACCAGCATGGTCAGAGTGAGCATCCTGCAAGTTCAGCCAGGACACCCATACACTCAGGTGCTCCACTAACCTCTCAGTCTGGCCACAGGCTTCATACGGCTCAGAAGGACCGGCGTCTCTGGCATGGAGAGACAGGTGTTCTGCCTCATACCACCAAAGGAGACAGGACCCCTCTGAAACACGTCCTCTCTAGTGATGGGCGAATCCTAAATTACTCGGAATCGCTTGACTCTAGCGAGTCCGAGCCCGGGACTCGCTACTCGTTGCGAGTCTAGCGAGTCCAATGTTAATGAATGGGGAAGCGAGTAATAGCGAGTAGTGTGCGATTTACAAATCACAGATGTGTCTCGGAAGCTTCAGCCTGAAGCAATCCTAGTTTTGTCAGAGTCTCTGCCATTGATTTGCATTGGACTCGTTTACTTTGCAAGTAATCGCTGGGAAACTCGCACAGATAAGAGTCCTGTCCGCTCTGTGTGCTGGCTGCCGCAGCTCCAGGGTCCTAGAGCCCGCCTGCTGCCTGATGTAGCAGAGCTGAGATTGTTCTCAGTCTGCTCATTCCCTGTGCATAGACATCTATATCTATGCACAGGGGATGTAGCAGAGAGGACATCGCGTTTTGGACTGCGTCGGATGGAAGAGGATTTTTTTAATTAAAGATGGAGTCCATAATGGCTTTTTTTTTTATTTCTAATAAAAAAAATTTTCTGTGTTGTGTTTTTTTTAAAACAATTTAATAGAAATTCATGGCGGTCATGTCTAATATTGGCGTGACCGCCATAAATTTCGGGCTTAGGGCCAGCTGACAATACAAAGTTGGCCCTAACCTCTTTATTACCCAGCGTGCCACCGCCACCAGGGCCGCTGGAAGAGCGGGGTTCAGCGCCAGAGGATGGCGCTTCAATGAACGCGCCATCTTCTGGGGCGGCTGCGGGCTGCAGTTTGCAGCGGGGGTGCCCAGAAAGCTTGGGCATCCCTGCGCTGCGGATTCCAGCCCCCAGCTGCTTAGCTGTACCTGGCTAGACATAGAAATTGCACGGAGCCACAAGCATTTTTTTTTAATTATTTCATGAAATTCATGAAATAATAAAAAAAAGGGCTCCCCTATATTCTTGTGTCCGGCCAGGTACAAATAGGCACCTGGGGGTTGGGGGCAGCCCGTCGCTGCCTGCTGGATCCGGCTTGTTCCAGAAATACGGCGAAGCCCATGTAATTTTTTTTCTGAAAAATCAATAAAACAATCCTAAAAAAGGGACTGCATCTTTATTAACCCCTCGCCCATGGTCCAGGGGTTACTAAAGATGCAGTCCCTTTTATTTACATTGTTTTATTGATTTTTCAGAAAAAAAATTACATGGGCTTCGCCGTATTTCTGGAACCAGCCGGATCCAGCAGGGAGCGACGGGCTGCCCCCAACCCCCAGGTGCCTATTTGTACCTGGCTGGACACAAGAATATAGGGGAGCCCTTTTTTTTTAATTATTTCATGAATTTCATGAAATAATAAAAAACAAAATGCGTGGGGCTCCGCGCAATTTCTATGTCTAGCCAGGTACAGCTAAGCAGCTGGGGGCTGGAATCCGCTTTCTGGGCACCCCCCGCTACAAATTGCAGCCCACAGCCGCCCCAGAAGATGGCGCGTTCATTGAAGCGCCATCCTCTGGCGCTGAACCCCGCTCTTCCAGCGGCCCTGGTGGCGGTGGCACGCTGGGTAATAAAGGGGTTAATACCAGCTTTGTTATACAAGCTGGTATTAAGCCCGAGATTCTTAATGTCAGGCCACGTTTGACCCAGCCACTAAGAATCTCCAATAAAGGGTTAAAAAAACACAACACAGAGAAAATTTTTATTAGAAATAAAAAAAAAAAGCCATTAAGGACTCCATCTTTAATTAAAAAAATCCTCTTCCGTCCGACGTAGTCCAAAACGCGATGTCCTCTCTGCTACATCCCCTGTGCATAGATATAGATGTCTATGCACAGGGAATGAGCAGACTGAGAACAATCTCAGCACTGCTACATCATCTCTGTGAGCAGCGCGGCTCTAGGACCCTGGAGCTGCGGCAGCCTGCACAGAGAAGAGAGCTGGACTCGGCTCGCAAAGTAGCAGCAGTTACTTTGCGAGTTTCCCTGCTATCACTGGCACAGTAGCCGAGTCTAATGCAAGACAATGGCAATCCTAGTTTTGTCAGCGTCTCTGACAAAACTAGGATTGATATTTATTTGCATTGGACTCGTTTACTGTGCGAGTAATCACTGGGAAACTCGCAGAGTACCGAGTCCTGCGAGTCCCTTACTACTCGCCGAGTAACGAGTCCTAGCGAGTAGATTTGCCCATCCCTAGTCCTCTCCCTTAGAGGATCATATCTGGTCTCTCTCTCAAACACAGGCCTAGGCAGCTATTATCTTTCCTGCCACCCCCACATCTGACACACCGACTCCTGGGACTTGTAACAATTAGAACACACTGCTCTTTTAGAGGCCACTCATTGGTCTCATCAACCCCTTTAGCTGTTACCACAGAGCTAACTACCACTTAACCCTGTGTGTATGGCTCAGGGCCCATGTGAGTCATGTCAGCCATGTGCCATAGCGCCGGCATGCCTCACAGCTGTCACAGATAATGGAGAAGAATAAGTAAGTAATTTATAATAATAATAATATTTATGTATATAGCGCCAACATATTCCATAGCGCTTCACAATTCAGAGGTTCATATTAGAACAGTCATAAGAAGCAGTTATCAGAAAATATAATATAATACAAAAAACGATACTATACAAAGTACAATACAAGGCATAATACAATAATTAAATCAAAATAATGACAGCCCTGCTCATAAGAGCTTACAATCTAACAATGAGGTGGGGTGACACAAAGTACAGGTGCTTATTTACATGAGGAAATAGTGAATTTGAGGAGATGGGGAACAGATAGGAACAGCATAAGTGGCCACCAACCATTATTAGTGATGCATTTGAGACTGGTGGAGCGGACAGGCTATGTCTAAATGAGTTTGACTAGGGATCATGATAGGTCGCCCTAAAAAGATGTGTTTTTAGAGATCTCCAGAAACTATGTAGGTTGTGGATAGACCTAATTTCTTGGGGTAGAGCATTCCAGAGAATTGGTGCAGGTCAGGAGGAGTCTTGGAGGTGAGTATAAAGTCACTTCCAGAGAACGGGTGGGGTGATAGACAGAGATGAGGGTAGAGATGTAGGGTGGCGCTGCACTGTGAAGAGCTTTGTGGGTGAGAACAAGCAGTTTGAATGGGATCCTATCATGTATAGGCAGTCAGTGAATTGACTAGAATAGAGCAGAAGCGTCTGAGTAACGCTAAATAGGTGATCCTGGCTGCTGCATTAAGGATGGACTGGAGAGGGGATAGTCTAGTGCGGTGGAGGCCAATTAAAAGAGAATTACAATAGTCAAGGCAGGAGTGAATCAGGGCCACAGTGAGGGCTTTTGTGGTTTCCAAGGCGAGAAAGGGGTGAATTCTAGAGATATTCTTCAGGTGCAAGCTGCAAGAACGAGTGAGAGACTGTGTATATGGGGTGAAGAAAAGATCATAGTCAAACATAAGACTCAGACACCGAGCCTGCTGCCTAGGCATGCCACACACTGAGAAAGATGTCAGATTTAGGGAGGTTAGTGGAGGGCGGGAGCAGAACAAGTTCAGTTTTGGAAAGGTTGAGTTTCAGATAGAGAATGGACATGATATTGGAAACTGCGGTTAGACAGTCATTGGTGTTTTTTATTAGAGTGGGAGTAAGGTCAGGGGAAGAGGTGTATAGTTGTGTGTCATCAGCATAAAGATGGTACTGAAAGCCAAATTTCCTGATGGTCTGTCCAGTTGGGGCCATGTAGAGACAGAAGAGAAGAGGTCCAAGGACTGAACCTTGAGGGACCCCAATAGTGAGAGGAAAAGGGGAGGAAGTGTAGCCAGCAAATGATACCCTGAAATAGCAGTCAGAAAGATAGAATGAGAACCAGGAGAGAGCCATGTCCTTGATGTGATGGAGTGCAGCAAGGAGAGTAGGAGATGGTGGTCAACAGTGTAAAAGGCTGTAGAGAGATCAAGAAGAATAAGCAGAGAGTGGTCACCATTACTTTTGCTGTCAGAAGGTCATTAGTCACTTTGGTGAGGGCAGTTTCTGTAGAATGTAGGGGAGAGGAAACCAGACTGCATTGGGTCTTGTAGACAGTGAGTGGAGAGGTAACGGGTGAGGCGGGAGTAGACCAGGCACTCAAGGAGTTAAGAGATGAAGGGGAGATTGAAGACTGGTCTGTAGTTGTTTGTGCAGGATGAGTCTAGAGGTTCTCTTAAATAATGGAGTAATGATCGAGTGTTTGAGGGAGGAGAGGGGGGTGCTGGAAGGGGGGGAGAGGGATTGAAGATTTTGATTGGTGACCACATGAGAGAGAGACTGAAGTAGGTGTGAGGGGATGGGGTCAGCGGTACATGTGGTGGGACAAGAGGAAGAGAGGAGCCTGGAGACTTCTTCTTCTGTGACTGGGTCGAATGTGGAGAGTGAACCGGAGGAAATGTGGGGAGAGGTAGGGGTAATAGCAATTTGAGGTTGAGAGTTGATTTCCTGACAGATATTGCCAGGGCTGTTTAACTTTGTGTTTGGAAGTTCAGAGGGTGAGAGGTGTGAAGACATGGGAGTCAGTGGGTGCTCTTGTCCGCTGGCTCAGTCGCCTTTAGAAAGACAGCATGGACCAGGGCTAATCCCAAACTAAATGCCCGAGCTCCTTACCCTTGGGCAGAAAACTACTCAGACAACACAGGGTGAGGGAACAACAATATTAAGGCTTTAATGGATCCCCAAACAGTTAACAGCATATAACACATAACCAGCAAAACACACAATGTAACAGGCAGCAGTCTCACCCTTCCGCTGGCTCACCAGGAATTAGAATATTCATGCCTCAGAGCCATCACAGCAAAGTCTGTAGCCAGATGACTGGATTATCTCAACTTGTGTTGCTTCCTTATGCAGTCTTTTTCTATCCCAGCCGAATCCGAACATTTGATGCTGAGATCCTTGTAATATTATAATCCAAGTTCTGACCCCCTTGGTCGGCACCGATGTACCTATGCCTGGGTTATGGCCTGCCATTCGGACCCATAAATCCTAGATTAGCTGCCTGTATCAAGTCCGGTGCACCTCTAGTCGGGGTCAAAGTACCTAGACCGAGGTCACTAAACTAAATCTCCCTGGTTAATGAACAGGTCTGCTTATAGTCCTTCTGAACACTCAATTCAAACATTGGGAACTTCATGATTGGTTTACTAAGACTGCGTTCTCATTAGCTAGATTTCAAGCTGCTTCGACAATGTTCATTTAAATGATGTGGGCAGAGAGGGGCCAAAGAGGGTGACATTTAGTATGCCATCCTGACAACAAACAATGGTGGCTAAAGTAATTTACATAGAATCTGCAATACATATAGTAATACAAAGGACGGTTAGCATAATTAAGTTTTCTGAGCCTCTGACCTTCTATGACAAAGGTTGAGATAATTACATTACACACGTTAAACACTACCAGGCATCTACAAGACTTGTAGGATTAATGAGTGGCTGCTCACAAAGGAGGCAAACAAAATACAAATATTGTCTGGCTACATAAGAAATCATCATATGTTATACATTAAAGGAGTCAATTTTGTCACAGGGGTGCTACTTGGTCCAGGGTGCTTCAGAGAGTGTCATTGTATTAATTCACCACCAGATCTAAACAGGGGAAGGAGAAGATTGGGGACAGTGATGAGATGAGAGAGTCTGTGAGTGTATGAGGGTTAATGGCCTCTAGATTTCTGAATGTGTAATAGGTAGGAGTGTGGTGGGGTGGGCGAGAATTTGTGAGAGTGAAGGAGAGAATGTTTTGATCAGAGAGAGGAAGATGCGATTTATCTAAGAAGGAGGTTGAACAGAGCCGGACAAAGACGGTCAAGAAACTTAGGGGGTGGGTTTGTGATAGTAACAGCCAGTATGGGCTTGTCATGCGCCTTAAACAATAATCCTGGTTATTGATTTGCCTGCCCGGGCTATTATCTGCTCCCTACCTGTCTCGGCTTTTATTGACTGGAATAGTAATAATCTGTGGAGGTTGTTGTTGTGATTGCAATAAAACATAGTGGTTAGATATGGTACAATTCCGGGAGTTGCGGACATTGATTTGTCCTCACTCCGGAATTGTTATTCCATAGCAAGATATGCATTATTAATAATAGCTTTATAGCTTTATAGCTTTGGCTGCTTAGCAACCGCATTCATGCATCATCCCGGCATTAGCTCCTGTTTGCTGTGTTCGCGATTGGACGTCAGCTTCTCGTTCAGTCCTCCCCCAACATCGTGCAAACTCCCGCGAGAATACCCAGAACACCATGCGCAGATCGCGCGAGACTGGGCTTCTGAGCGTGAAGTGTTAGACAGCTCCGCCCACCCGTGGGGGGATCTCTCTTTGCCACAGAGTTATGGGAAAAAGGAAAAGGGTAATATGATTTTATTATGTCGATTGTGTCTCTGTTGAATTGCTATATCTGTTGATTATGTTGTATTTTGTTTTGTTCAGTTTTGCACAAATCACGGCTGATTGGTGACGCCATGCTGGGCGGTCCTGCTCCTTCCATATAGGACGGAAGCAGGCACCATTAGTCATATGTGACCAGTCGAAGGGCGAGAGCCCGAAACGGTCCGTTGTCACCCTCGGCACCCCCTCCCTGCAACTGTGCTATGTCCTCGCAATAAAAGGACACCGCTGCTTCATCTTTACCTCGGTGAGTGCCATCTTTCTTTCTCACTTCATACATTTATGGACTACTACTGTTGATTGGCACCCCGGGGCAGTGTGCTTCACGCCCATTGATGACAACAAACCGCTGGTTCTATTGGAGTGGTGCCCCGGTCCACTTTGTTCAAAAGACGGTCAAGGGTGTTACCATCCTTGCGTGTCTCAGAGGTTGAGAGGTGTGAGAGACCAAGAGAGACGGTTAGAGATAGGAGTTGGGATTCAGATGGGGAGATAGGGCTGTTTATGGGGATGTTGAAGTCTCCAAGAATAAGGGTTAGCCATTCTGAGGAAATAAAGTGCGTCAGCCATGCAGAGAAATGGTCGAGAAACTGGGTGGGTGACACGCATGGTATCTTATGCAAAGAGGCACTGAATGCTAAGTAGCTAGCAGTTACTTCATGGTAGTTGACTAATATTCATCCTCTCTTCTGTTAATACCAGTAATATTCCACCACCGCTTGCTGTCATCTGCATTTGCTAAACTGGGCTTCCAGTCTCATTGTAACAGTGCATGTTAAATCTACCTCCGCTTGCTGTAATAACCTCCATTGCAATATCAACCTGACTCATATAGCCTTATGGTAATATTTCACCACCACTTGATGTCATCTGCATTTACTAAACTGGGCTTCCAATCCCATTGTAACAGTGCATGTTAAATCTACCTCTGCTGGGGGTGTGTCCTGCTAGCAAGTGAGGCAGCAGCATAGTTGCAGGGCTCCTGCAGTCCAGAACCTTTAGCAGCCCATCCCGGCTCAACTCAGCAGCCAGCTTCCTCCAGCTACTCACCCACAGCTCCTACAACCACCCAGGCACATGATGACATGCGTCAGATCACAGAAGAGAGAATCCCCACCAAGATTGCCTGACTTGTTTACGAGTGGAAAGCCTGATAAAGCAACAGGTAAAATGATGCCTGCGTCCCCTTCAGGCTCCTCAAGCTCCTCCAGCGGCTCTGGGGAAAGTGCAAACACATAGGGGATTCATCAACACCACTCTACCCCACTCACTAAGGAGGATATGCAAGAGTTTCTTTCCACTCTAAGGGCTTCTTTAAAAGAGGACATGCATAATATGCTAAGAGAGCTGATAGGAGAAATCTCAGCTCTGGTAGAGCTCACCTCTCATTTAGAGAATAAAATGGCTGAATATGCCACTTCTTTCAATGCACTAGTAGATGAAAATGAGGCCTTAACCCATTACTTTCCAAATTAACAATTTTCAGCCTCGAAAATAGGTGTTTTGAAAGCTCTCTGGGTGAAAAATATTCAATTAGAAATGACAATGACATGATTTCCTGTTTTGAAAACATTAATTTTACAAACACAACACAAAAAATTGGCCCCAATTATAAAATCTTAGTTGCTAGAAGCAAAAGATTAAGCGTCCCAAAAAAAGGACATTGGTAGATAAAGGGTTAAAGGAAAAATTGGCTTGTGTTAGTGATAAAACATGACTTGGAGGATAGATTGCACAGGAATAACATTCGGGTGAGAGGGATCCTTGAGGAGGTCTTGGATAAGGATTTGCCTGCTTTCTTTCATAACTTTCTAAATGCTGTTTTCCCTGAAATGTCCACTAGAGATTTAATGGTTGATACTGTCCATAGAACTCCCAAACCAAAACACGTGATCCGCCTAGAGACACACTGGCAAGAATACATGTTTTTACCACCAAGGATGTATTCATGCAAAAAATGAGGAAAAATCTGACTCTGCCCCAGAAGATGCAATCCCTTCAAGTTTTCCCGGACTTATTTGCAGTGACTCTGGCCAAGAGGCGTGAATACGCAAATGTATGTAAATCTCTACGTGATGTGGGCACCAAATATAGATGGGGCTTTAACCCAGTGAAACTGTTGATTATGCATGAGGGGAGAATAATTGCTTGCCATACCCCTAAGCAAGCTGAAGGCAGACTTAAGGATTCGAATATCCCTTTTGCACAGTGACAAGCCCCAAGGGGGAAAAAGTTGGACCCAGAATGGTCTCAAATATAAGGTGGAAGACTGGAAAGGTCTGTCTGCTGGAGCTTGTGGAAGATTGCTCAGACTTTTATCATATTCTGACTGTTCCAGACAACCTATGACTGTGGGCAACTCTGCTGAGGATCTAAGTAGAGTTAGAAGAGCTCACCAACCCCATTGCAGTCATTTTTCTGCACTCTTTGGATGGTACTTGAGGATGTGCATATTTTTTTGTGCATACAGTTGTTTGGATTATGTTTTGAGGACTGCTGTTTTTTCTATTTTTCCTATTTTTTCTTTTTTTATGACTATTTTCCTTTTCTTTTTTCTTTTTCCTTGACTATGGTGCATACTAATGTGATGATTGACAATTGCACCTCTGTTCAGTTCATAAGGATATATAGCTTATGGTTTTATATGTATGCGGGGGACCTGATTAGCTGTTATGGTGGAGCGGCTTGGTGTGTTGGGGCCTGCTACATTCATAGAAAGTTTGTTATTTAGACATGAGTATGCAGTTTTTGTCCTTGAATGTTAGAGGCCTCAATTCACCTATGAAACGCTCCATGTTATGGAGGGAAGTTAAAAAAATCACGTGCTGATGTCATATGTTTGCAAGAAACTGAATTATTGGAAGCTGATAATAGTAGACTCCACCATCCACAGTTCCCTCATAGGTTATTGAGAGACTAACTCTACCTCATCAATCTAACCCTTCTGCTAGGTGGCCGTTAAACACATTCTTATTGTTACAAAGCAAGGTGGTAGAGAAAGCACAGACTGAGCTCCAACATTACTTCCAGTCGAACGACAATGGAGAAGTCACAGACATCATATGCTTGCAAGAAACTGAATTATTGGAACCTGATAATAGTAGACGCCATCATCCACAGTTCCCTCCGGTTTTTCGCTAATAATGCAAGTAAAACGGCAGGAGTCTGTATATTGATTAAAAACACTGTGGCATTTAGAAATATAGAGATGTATGCGGATCCTGCTGGCAGATTTTTAATTATGGTCTGCTCCCTCAATGGTGAACTAGATACACTGGTTTTGGTGTATGCCCCTAATGAAGCCCAATGCACATTTGCTCGCAAGGTGTTTCAGAAGATGACTGAATTAGCTAAAGGAAAAAAGATTGTATGTGTAAACTTCAATGCCCCTATAGATAGAGAGATGGACTGCTCTAGTAAATTAACCCATTTTAGGAGGGACCTGAAAGCAGTAGTGAAGGAATATCGTCTCCATGATTATTAGAGATATTCCCATGCTACGGAACATGACTATACATTCTACTCCTTCCGTCACCGGACATATAGCAGAATAGATTATTTCTTAGTTGACAATATGACTCTAAATACATGCAGATCAGCTGATATTGGATTGATCACATGGTCAGACCACGCCCCCATATTCCTGAGACTATCCGTAATCAATCTAATCCTTCTGCTAGGTGGCAGTTAAACACATCCTTACTGTTACAAAGCAAAGTACAGACTGAGCTCTAACATTACTTCCAGTTGAATAACAATGGAGAAGTCACAGACGAGTCTTTGTGGTCGACTCATAAAGCCGTATTTAGAGACACCTTTCTGCAACAAGCTTCCTATTTGAAGCATAAAAGGGAATCCAGCAGGATTACTTTATTAGCCCGGCTTCAACAATTAGAGTCTTTAAATAAAACAGCGATCACACCAGCTCTGTCGAATAAAATCTATAATATCCAAGTCAAACTAAGAGAAAACCTGTTGTCGCTATATAAATATAATCTTTAGAAACTTAAAAGTAATTATTATGCAACAGGAGATAGAGCTGGGGAGCTGTTAGCGCATAGAGTTAAGAAAAGGAGGGACGAGCTACAAATTGACCATTTAGTAGATTAACAAGGGAAGTGTATCCGAAATCCATTAAAAATAGTAAAGGTTTTTGCTAATTACTATGAACATCTCTATAATCTAGTGACTGATCCCGCCACTCCACAACCCTCCCAAGCTAATATTGATGGATATCTACCATTTATATGTGGCGCCCCGCAACGAGTGCGTCACAAGGGAGTATTGCAGCCGCAATATTCTCTTGACAAAGCAGTGCAATAGTTAACTCTGAGATCCAACCCAACATACAACACCTAGAACAGGGGACCAATCATAGGTCCTGGTGGGTGGAGTGTTAGGGTAGTGAAGTAGAACACACAGTAATCTAGACAGTCGGAACAGAGTCTGAGGAGTCGAGTCTGGGATCTAGAACCTAGAACACAGAACTTGGAGAGGAGCGGGGGCTCCGCACTCCGTGCGGGCCCCTGGGCCGTCACCGGTCGGGTGTCAGCACCTGAGGCCTTAACCACCGGGAATGGGCATATCTACACGGGTTCCCAAAAGACTCCCGTGCCCACAACTCACAGCCGGTTCACTGGTACCGAAGCTGGCAGCAGTTCACCTCTGCCACGCGAACCAGCCCCGTGGAGGAGCAGCTTTATAGGAGCACCCCACCACCAGCCAGTTTCCAGTCGTCTAACCAGCGGTGTACCCACTGAGGGACCCAAGGCTCCCCAAAGAATCCAGAACGTACATCATGGATAGGGCATTGAAGCAGCCTCCCCGTACCCGATCTGGTATTCCTGGGCGACGCTGGCAAGAGAAGCTAAGGAGGTAGAAAGGAGGTACACTGCGGATCTCTGAGGAGCACTATCACTGCTGAGTCCACCCGATCTTCTACTCAACCACTGTAAGCCATGTACTGCCTGCTGGTTACAGTAAAGAACCGTTGCAGAGACTATCTGTGTCCGTGTCTCCTTATGAACTGTCCGTCATTAACTAAAGGTAACCGCAGCTGCCGCACAACATCTTGAGCAGCTCCAGCCCCCGGGGATCACCGCTCAGCCTGTGGGGAGCGTAACATCTTGCTGCTGTCCATCACCCCGGGAGGTTCCGCAGCGTCGGTAGCCCTTACCGAATCTACTCATAGGTGGCGTCACGAAGAAAACAAATTAAACCCCCCTTTAATCTGTTCCCGTAAGACGTCCTCACTTTTGATCTGCACTACACCGGGCCCCACTACCGGCAGGCGCGGTCCACCCGTGACAAGGAAGGAGAAGAATCGCCTGTCTAAACCGGGAGTAACCCTGGCCCCTGGTGTGCGTCAGAAAATGGCGTCACGAACAGGATACGAGCAGGCCCGTTACCCAACGGGTATATTGTGCTTAAACTGGACTTTATTGTCTACAATTGGACTTTGTTCGTCCCTAAAAGAACTTTCCCGCCTTTACACCATTGGGTCAAGATGGCGCCCAAGATGGCGTTCCCGCCACAAGAAGCCGCCACGTGAAGCCCAGGAGTGAGTCAACCCCCCCCCTCACCGTGGGAGGGCCAAAGACAAAAGGCGCCAAACTCTTTGTCCGCCCTGATTGCTCGAATCAACCATGGGGGCGGACCCCAAAGACTTTTCCCACGATTGGACTACAAAAGCCCAGAGGAGATGGGAGTGTCATACATAGACACACAGACGGAATTCTTGACCAGCTCAACCAGAACGTCTTACCGGTTGAACGGGTGCGGTTACTAGAGACAGTGGAATGGACGATCCGTAGCTGGAGCGCGACCCTAGGCAGACGACTACACCATGCGATGCAGCAGAGCCGACCGGGTACAGCTTCTCCAAGCCCCGACGACGTCACCAGCTTCTCGACCGCCTCACCCTCGCCTACCACCTGTCCTGCTCCGTCACCTGAGCCAATAGACTGTGTCATTCCGGTGGAGGCCGCAACTCGACCCGTTCCAGCGACCAACATCGCAACCGATTCCGTTCTTGAGCCGGAGCTCATAACACGCTCCATGGAAGAACTCGATCTCTACCAGGTTCCCACTGAGGAACCCGCGACATGTTTCACCACTACAGAGACAGTCGCCTGTTTTGTCCCCGTACCGGAGGCTTCCCTTGCAACTACAGAGGCCTACCTGGTAACCGGGATTGAAACACCTTTACTTGCGGAAACAGATGAAGAGGCAGGCAGCCTGGAAGCCCTGCAGGACGTCCCTACGGAAGGATCCGCAGCACCACCGCCCTGTTGTACAACGGAACAAGCTTTAATATCTCTCATCAACGAGCAGCCTGATGTGATCATCGAGGAAGAGGTCGGAGAGGATGACGACGAGACCCACAGCACCGCTGAGGATTTCGACACCGGGTTCGCTTGGGGAGACAGCAAGGAACTTCCTTCCGGGCACACAGCTCGGGTACACTGGTCGGGTGCACTGCCGACACCTTCCCCTGTGCCGTTCCACCGGGTTCCGATACAGACAGCCCGCCAAGTTCAAGCTTCCCGCCAAACCACCAGCTCCATTACTCATCTCTACACCCCGAGCCGTAACGACGGAGATGTACACCAGAGACGACGAGAGGAGTGGCAAGCCCGAGAACGCGCCAACATGGAGGCCCGTGCCGAGGCTCGCCGCCAGCCGCCGCTGCCTGATGAACTCCGCCGTGAAGGTAGAATTTCCACCTTTAACTTAAATACCGGGTGGGGGTTCGCTTGGGAGGTGGGTTTGAATGAGGAGGTGTTTGTGGGGCGCCGGGACGTTGAGTCAAACTTGCCAAGAGGACATCCCGATCGCGACCTATACCGGGGCGATATTATCACCTACGAGCGCTATGCTTGTGCAGATGGGTGGTTCGCTATCCGGGTGCGCCATCACCCTCAGAGCCAGTGACTTTAAAACTTGAACTTCATCAATGACTCTGTTACCGTTAATCACTGACTGTGTGATCTTGCGGCTACAGCCTGGACTCTAGTTAAAGTACAGCCGACCGCCCGCCGAGTCCGCACAAAGTGATTACCTGTTTCTTTGCTTATATCACCAAAGCATATCTTTACCTGTTTTTCTATTTTAATAAAAGTGTGTCATATATGTATAAAAATGTAAAAACCTCTGTAACGTGAGTAGTTTGACGCTTGGGGACAAGCTGATTTAACCAAGGGGGAGTGTGGCGCCCCGCAACGAGTGCGTCACAAGGGAGTATTGCAGCCGCAATATTCTCTTGACAAAGCAGTGCAATAGTTAACTCTGAGATCCAACCCAACATACAACACCTAGAACAGGGGACCAATCATAGGTCCTGGTGGGTGGAGTGTTAGGGTAGTGAAGTAGAACACACAGTAATCTAGACAGTCGGAACAGAGTCTGAGGAGTCGAGTCTGGGATCTAGAACCTAGAACACAGAACTTGGAGAGGAGCGGGGGCTCCGCACTCCGTGCGGGCCCCTGGGCCGTCACCGGTCGGGTGTGCAGCACCTGAGGCCTTAACCACCGGGAATGGGCATATCTACACGGGTTCCCAAAAGACTCCCGTGCCCACAACTCACAGCCGGTTCACTGGTACCGAAGCTGGCAGCAGTTCACCTCTGCCACGCGAACCAGCCCCGTGGAGGAGCAGCTTTATAGGAGCACCCCACCACCAGCCAGTTTCCAGTCGTCTAACCAGCGGTGTACCCACTGAGGGACCCAAGGCTCCCCAAAGAATCCAGAACGTACATCATGGATAGGGCATTGAAGCAGCCTCCCCGTACCCGATCTGGTATTCCTGGGCGACGCTGGCAAGAGAAGCTAAGGAGGTAGAAAGGAGGTACACTGCGGATCTCTGAGGAGCACTATCACTGCTGAGTCCACCCGGTCTTCTACTCAACCACTGTAAGCCATGTACTGCCTGCTGGTTACAGTAAAGAACCGTTGCAGAGACTATCTGTGTCCGTGTCTCCTTATGAACTGTCCGTCATTAACTAAAGGTAACCGCAGCTGCCGCACAACATCTTGAGCAGCTCCAGCCCCCGGGGATCACCGCTCAGCCTGTGGGGAGCGTAACATCTTGCTGCTGTCCATCACCCCGGGAGGTTCCGCAGCGTCGGTAGCCCTTACCGAATCTACTCATAGGTGGCGTCACGAAGAAAACAAATTAAACCCCCCTTTAATCTGTTCCCGTAAGACGTCCTCACTTTTGATCTGCACTACACCGGGCCCCACTACCGGCAGGCGCGGTCCACCCGTGACAAGGAAGGAGAAGAATCGCCTGTCTAAACCGGGAGTAACCCTGGCCCCTGGTGTGCGTCATATAAACCTGCCCTCCTTGGTTTCTTCTGATCAAGTAGGATTTGGAGTAGCAGATCGGGAAGCTAAGGATGGAACACGCAGGATGATAGATTTAATCCAGATAGCGGAATTGAGTGGGGTCCCCAGTGCATTCCTGTCCCTAAATGATGAAAAAGTATTTGACAGGGTGTACTAGGCGGACCTCAAAAGTGTTCTACGAAAATTTTGTCTGACGGGCCCCATTTACTCGGCAATATGTGCTATCTACTCGAATCCCTCTGCCAAATTTTTATCATCACGGTTCCTTTCAGAGTCATTTTGTATATCTAATGGTACACATTAAGGCTGCCCATCTCCTATTATTTTTGCCTTCTGCATGGAACCTTTGGCAGAAAAAATAAGGCATATCCAAGATATAGCAGGTATTGCAGTTGCACATGTGTCTCACAAAATTGGATTATACACAGATGATGTAATTATCTCTTGTAGTAATGTAGAGTCCCTCCTTCAGTGCTATTATTCTTGCTTTGGAGGAGTTTGCTAATGTCTCATACTATAAACTAAATGCTGCTTAAATGTTGGTCTTTCCTGTATTGGTTTCACCCACAGCTCAATAATTTTTGGAGCAAGAATATCACTTTAAGTGGGTGAGTGATGAACTCCCATATTTAGGCATAGTCCTCACTAATTCTACACAATTGGTCGAAAGGAATTTTTCAAAATTCATACAAGAATCCAGGAGGAATCTGGATGAATTACGTACAGCTACTACATCATGGATAGCAATGATTAACATTTATAAGATGGTGGTACTTCCCAAGGTCTTATATTATTTTCATTGCATCCCTGTGCAGATTCCTTTTAGGATGATTAAATCCCTTCAAAGAATAGCTAATGACTCCATTTGGGCATATAAAAAACCCAGAGAGGCTGGTAGGTTATTATATTATCCATACGAATTTGGGGGGATGGGTGCCCCTAACTTACATACTTATCATAAAACAACGGTATTAACGGATATTAGAGACTGGTGGTTATTAGATAGGACACATAAGTGGCTTCTGATATAGTCATTTTATTCTAAATTGACCTCAGCGCGACTTACGTTGGAAATGCAATCTATTAAATTTAGTGACTACACCCTGTGTCTACCTACCGCATTAACAACAATAGATTTTTGGAGGAAATTTTCTCCAAGCCTTCTAAATATTTCTTTATCAAATATTTTTTAAGAGCTTTGGAAATGCATATCCCCTTTATTAACTTACAACTCTGGTCCACAGCAGAAGTTAATTCTTTCCAAGACTAGATAGATGGCTCTCTTGTCATCCCATTCAATCAACTTTGTTTCAAATTCCTTGGTATTAGGTGTCTTTTTTACCAGTACCTACAGATCAGACATCTATTCCAAACTATGCCAGACTCCCTCTTCCTTAAACCCCTGTGAATCACAAAGCCATGGGATTCCTTCTATGACTGAATCAGGCCCTAAAGGTGTTTCAATCCTCTATAGTGTATTATATGATCCAGAGATGGATGCTAAATTATCATATGGGAGGAGGAATTGGGGACAACATGGGATCCAGAGGAATGGAGGGATAGTTTAAAAGAAATATGTAGAGTATCATCTTGTATTGGTCACCTAAAACAGTTAAAAAAGATGCATCTTAGGTGGTATAGGTGTCTGTAACAACTAGCACATTATTTGCCAAACCAGACTTTAGCTTGCTGGAGAGGTTGCGGAGGTTTGGGATCGTTGAGCCACATGTGGTGGTCCTGTCCGGTGGCGATCGGTTTTTGAAATACTATAAATATGTTGTTAAGTGAGGTGAATGGGATTACAGTTAACTTGACACCATAAATGGGACTGTTTTATATGGGGACAACATATTTTTCTTCAGATATCAGGGGTATAGTGTCACATATTCTGATTGTGGCTAGGATTTGCAGCTAAATGGAAGGGGATGTCTTTTCTCACCATGAGAGAAGTGGTGCACCAAATCAACATACATTGCCAATATAAACTAACTCTGGCACACTTGTCAGTTACCAAGAAAAAGGTTGATTGAATATTGGAACCATGGTTACTTAGTCAGAGGTCTGCCCCTTTGCATTGAAGATATATGTCTTTTCATATGCTTTTTCATGCAAGTGTCGATATGTTTTCTGTTATATACATTATGTCAATCTATGTGTATCCACATTTATCCTTGTTTTTCTTGTTTGAACCCCTACGTTGGGGGTGTTGTTGCTCATATGTTTTCTTTTTTGAAAATATGCAATAAAAAATGATTGAAGTAAAAAAATAAATCTACCTCTGCTTGCTGTAATGACCTCCATTGCAATATCAGCCTGACTCATACTTTCTCTATCTTCTCCTCACCTGTGCTCTGATTCTTGCATGCAAGACAATTGATCACAGTAAGTGACACTCAAATCAAACTCCGATCTGAGTGTGAGCTGAGTGTCATTGACCTAATTAGCCCAACTCTCTCACATGAGAGAATCTATGGTTGTGTGAGGGGGCTCTTGGAAGTGGGGTAGAGAACATGCCAAGAACCTCTTGTTGGGTGCCAAGGAACTTGGGTGCATTAAAATTTCAACTGTATTAGTGTAAAGTGTCCCATCACTCTTCATCCTGTAGGGTGCAGACTATTGTAGGGCCACAGCCCACAAATTGTCGGTGTGCCTAAGCAGGTATCACACTGCTACCATGACATAGAGCCACCTGTTCTGGATTGCTTTGTGTTGAGTATTAAAGAGGACTTCAAGCATCATTAGTTTTAATTATTTATTCATGTGGCATTATTACTGGGTTAGGGAGTGCTATTCTTGTTTTGCTCTGCAATGCAGCTGTCTACATATTGCCAATTAAACATTTTTAACTGCATAACATAACATTTTTACTTTTGTAGTGTATTCTAAGAAATATCAGACTGACAGTAAAATCTGTCTCTGAACAGACACTAGCAGACATGAAGAGATGATTCTTCAAGTATATATACTTTACATGACCGAGGCACTAATCAAAAGTATAGACATTGTAGGGAAGGCATTGACAAATGTATGCAGCACTCCAGAAATGTTTTATATACAAAATAACTTTATTGAGACATTTAAGCACACAAAAAATTAAAAACATTTAAAACCAATGCAAAGTGCAAAAAAAAAACACAGAATAACCATGCAATATAATGGGGGTGGGGGTCCCTGTAGTAATATAAAACAATAGGCACGTGTCAATGCATGCAGTTATTAAATTCTAATTGGCAAACACAATATGTTATGAACCCTAGGCAGTGTCACAACCTGGAAACACTGCCTTTGGGTGTATAATCCTGAGTCAAACTGTGAAATAACCCATTAATATACCAATGGTACAACAGTACAGAGAAAACACAGTGAGGAAATGTAAGACGTCATATACAGTGCCAATGTATATAGGAAACATGCAGAGCCTGAAAAACAGGCAAACACCCTTATGATCTGACCAGAACTGCTACTAATAGACTAATAAACTAAAGACCAATGTATCCTCACCCACACAAAAGAAAAATCCAGTCAGGAAAAATACAAGTCAACAGGGGAGGAGAGGCAAGTCAAGCAGTGGTGGAAGAGGGTGATAATGCCAGGTATGTGGGCACTGTCGCAGGAGCCCCTAGGTCCCATGAGTATCGCCGCTCTATGACGGCGTCTTCAGGGAGGCGCAGCTACAGTGTGTGTCACATATCTTACATATAAAATTAATGAGCATAATTACCGGCAGGTGCGATCAGTTGCCAGGCACTGCTCAGTCAAGCAGGAAGTGGAATCCTGGAAGTAGGACGTCACGTGTATGATCACGTCAAGCACAATCACTCCCCTCCCTCATTTCAACAATACCGATGCTGACGGAGAATATGTGCATGTGTTGGATGCATAAGCCGGTGGTAGATGTTGCCCACACATATTAAAGATGGTAGCAGGGTTGCTGCAGCTGTCCGAGGGACTGAGGCCGGTGACAAATATAAATGCTAAGTAGGAAAATGGATTAGTATGTTCAATAGTAGTAGGGTGCCCAACTTATAGATGGTGTGAACGAAAAGAATGCGCAATAGGGTCTTATCTCAATGATACACTGTCGCTTATCGATGTGGAATTGCTCACCTTTGTCAGTTGTGAAACCCACAACTGGTAGAATAGCGTACAGGCAGCTGCTGCAGGGACCGCACTCCCAACGGTGACCGTGGTTGTAATACAGAATCCTGGACAAAGTGCCTCAGTGTCCGCGCTGCTGCTCCGAGACCAAAGACACACAGACACGGGAATGTCTGGATCAGCAATAGCCTTTATTTTCCGACGCGTTTCGGAGCCTCCTCCCGAGCTCCTTCCTTTGTCCAGGATTCTGTATTACAACTTATAGATGGGGCATTGTGCAACCTGCTACAATATACCCACCCATTAGACGCAGCCACAAATCAGAAACATGCCTTACTGTACATAAAGCATGTTTCTGCTCACCATAACAGGAGAAATGGAGTGCCCACCTTGTGTATGAGTGGTCACTGTCCAAACAGGTTGTAAATACATAATATAATACGAACCACAAACTACCTGCCTATGTGTGCACCCCTTTATCAGCCCTACTTAACCTATGAAAAGAGCACCAACCAATTTGTTATTGTTGTAAATGAAAATAACCACCGATCGCAACGAATAATGTCCCCACTACTCAAAAGTGGCCTAAGGAAGGATGAACTTTGACCCAGGATCTTAGATGTCTAAGGCTTATAGATGGAACTTTAGGTCTTACCGTTTATGAGGATGTTACTTTGACATTTCCCACCTATCTACCAGTACATCTTAGAGTATCTTGCTAATTTGATAGTGATGCTGCTCTCTATCACATTACCACCTATATATGTGAGGGTATTCTTGGAAGAATTACTCACGATCAGGAAACACAGCATTTTGGATGCTGCTGGGTCCAAAATGCTGCATTGTACAGTAGCAGCATAGTGGTTAGGATTTCATGAAATTCCATGCCCACTTCACTTCACCCAACTGCAGAGTTATTTCAGCTGGGGTGCTCCTCAATCTCTGCAGTACGTTAATTTCATGCTGTGGACTTGGGAGCGATCTCCAGCGGGTGAATGCAGGGAGAAGCCACAGATCATGTGCACAGGGCAACTACGGTCTTTCTGCGCTCACCTGCGGATTTCCTGAGGTCCAGAGGTGCTGCATCCAAGACGCAGCACCACCAGATCATGAGCACATACCCTTAATGATCTCACTAGAACAGTTTCCTAACTCCAGTCCTCAAGGCTTACTAACAGGGCATGTTTTCAGACTTTCTATAGTATTGTGCAGGTGATAATTTAATCATGATGATATCAACACCTGTATAATACAAAGGAAATGCTGAAAATATGCAGATGTTAGACCTTCAGGACTGGAATTGGGAAACACTGCACTAAAAGTTACAAATTTACCAAAATAATTTTATGTAGGACATACTATCTCAGAGATTGCTCCCAATGCCAAGTGATTTCTTTTCTATTACCTTTTTTTCAGCAATATTTTGTGATAATATAATTTAATTCAGATTAATAAATGTAAAATATAATTGTACAAATTGTTCCACAGGTCTGTTATATGAACAGTTGCATTTACATTTGGTTCAATTTCTAATAATTAACTGCTCACTCAGTGACAGCCGTCATTTCTGTAGACAATGCCATCAAGGCTATTTCAGGAAAGAAAGCATTTATCAACAGAACATGTGTGTGATTCATATGAGAAATGAAAAACATAAAAGAATTAAGTAACTCTTAAAGAAATTAATTGTGGACAAGCAAAACAGCTTTGAGTTTTAAATAACAGTGCTATTATTGTTTAAAAGTTTATTTTAAATTTCAAGTGACCCCATTTTGTAAACTAGACCCCTCAAGAAATTTATCTAGAGGTGTGGTGAGCACTCTGAACCCCCAGGTGCTTTACAGAGCTAATAAAAAAATCATATTTTTCCCCACAAAAATGTTTTAGCTCCAAATATTTTATTTATTTAAAGTCAAATGGCTTCCAAAGACAAAATTGTTGGGAATCATTAGCGAATGCCATGTCACGATTGGAGAGCTCCTACTGAGCCTAAATAGTGGAAATCCCCACCTCTGCAGTGGATCTGGTCTTCAGCCTCTTGATAATCAAGGCTTTGGTCGCAGGGTGGATTTTTGGCATGTTGTCAGAGCTCAAGTTGCAGTTCAAGTGAAGGTCTGGGGTGCTGGATTTCTTTTTAGACACACCCACTAATTAACTGATCATTTACTGAGCACAAGTGAGGATGTAAACTAGGATTGGGTGCATTATATGACCAGGCGTCAAAATCTTTGTATTGCTAAAATCTGTCCATTCTGTGTTCATTAAATGATCAATTTTTCAGAATTGATGCCAATTTATTTTCTTAACCAAAATCAAATTTCGGAGGGTTTCAGCTTTCAAAAGAGTAATTTATACAACCAATGGACGAATTTACCATCAGGTTATAAAGATCATGTTTCAAAGATCGGCACAGAAAAGTTGGTCTCCTGGTGCATTTTTTGCCATATTTTTTCATGCAGATTTTGAAAAAAAAGGGTTTCAAGATGAGTGGGGCTCTACTGTATTTTTGGTCCCATCCCAGGTACAGCAGTCAGGTATGGGATGTCATCCACCCCCACCTGCCTAGTTTTACCTGGCTGGTAATCAAAAATACAGGTGAGCCCTTTTTTTAATATTTCTTGAAATAATAAATAAAAAATTATTTGGGGCTTTGCCCTATTTTTGGTTCTTAGCCAGGTACTGCTAGGCAGCTTGGAGCTGGAAACCGCAGTGTGGGGAAGCCCAGACATTCCGGGCCCCCCATGCTGCAAATTGCAGCCTACAGCCACCCAAGAAAATGGTGTATTTATAAAAGCGCCATTTTTTTGCGCTGTACCCTACTCTTCCAGAAAGCCCTGTGGAGTTGGCAGACTGGGTAATAAGGGGTTAATGCCAGTTATGGATTTCCAGCTGGCACTAAGCCCGAAGTTCATAATGTCAGGTCAATGTTAGACCCAGCTATTATGAACCTCTAATAAATAGTAAATAATACACTACACCATGAAAAATAATTTATTTGTAAAAAGAACACAAATACAGTCCTTATTTTCATCTTTATTGTTCCCCAAAAAAAAAAACCTTCATGATCCTCAGCGACGTCTGATCACCCATATAATCCACTACAATGCATTAGCACTATAGTGGATTATATGTGTCAGAGCTGCTCGAAGCTCTAACACTTTGGCTTGCTCACTATGCATCCAGCATGGTGTGGAAGGCTTTCCATAGTCCTGTGACCTGGGTCATCATAGCAATGATGCTGAGTTACCATGCAGCAATCGGGTCCCCATCATGGGTGTCTGATCACTTCTGCCCAATACCTCTCCCTGCCTCATAAATGCTGCAATCACTTCTAGTCACAGCATTTAGAGGGTTAACCTGCCAAAGCGGCACCATTCCTGTTTGTAAACTTCTGGTATCATCTGTATATAGTTTCCCTTGTACATAGTTAAGAATGCTGCATCACTCAAAACGTATTGTTTAGTTAATCATGTGATTCTTTGGACTTCTTTATTTCAAGTAAAGATAACGTGCACTACTGAAGAAATCCATTCCTATGAGCTGGACTCCATTCCACATTTTATTTTTGTCTTTATTGGTCTAAGCAAGGCCGTGGTCTAGCTCTAGTTTGAAGAAGAGCCAAGCGATGAGCTGGTTTTCTGCATACAGTTTATTAAGCATTGCCAACCGAGTCTCTGGCAGAGCCTCGCCATTGTTTCTACAATTTAACACTGCAACGGAGTCCATTTCTTGGGTATACTATTGGATGTACCCAATTTCAACAGCGATTTCTACATAAGTCACTTTATGTACAGATTTCGATTATGGATGACAATTCATCATGTTTGGAAAGAATCAACCAGGTATTACACAGATCGAACAGGAGCCTAAAACTCTGCAAGTACGTATAACACAGTAAGTAAAATTCTTGAACTTTCTGATAAAGACATGTTTGGTGGAATTTTACCACTTTAAATAATTATGTGGAGAAATCCATTCTACCTAGAGGTTTGATAATTTAAAGTCCCAAACACTTTATATTTGGACATTTTTGTTACAAAATGGAATGAAATGTTGAGTGTTTGCCCTATAAAATTAATAGGACTGATAATCCAAAATGAGAGGATGTTGCATTTATTCAAGAGAAGTTGGAGTGCATGAAAAAATATTTAAGTATGACTTGCACAAAGTGAGTTTGATGACCTTTATAGCAACATCAGTTGATAAAATGGAAAAAAAGATCATGGAAATAATCCATCCCTAGGCTCTCTTTGCCCCCCTGCGCTCTCTTTGCCCCCTGTGCTCTCTTTGCCCCCAGGCTCTCTTTGCTCCCCCACCCCCTGTGCTGTCTTTGCTCACCCCTGGGATCTCTTTGCCCCCTGGGCTCTCTTTGCCCATCCCAGGCTCTCTTTTCCCCCACCCGCTGTGCTGTCTTTGCCCCCCTGGACTCTGTTTGCCCCTCCCTGGGCTCTGTTTGCCCCCCTATGCTCTCTTTTCCCCAGGCTCTCTTTGCCCCCCTGCCCCCTGTGCTGTGTTTGCCCAACCTTGAGCTCTCTTTGCCCCCCGGGCTCTCTTTGCCCATCCATAGGCTCTTTTCCCCCTGCCCCCTGTGCTGTCTTTGCCCCCATGGACTTTGTTTACCCCTCCCTGGGCTCTCTTTTTGCCCCTCTCTTTGCTCCCTGGTCTCTGCTGTACAACAACTTCAAAGTATCTGTGAAATGGCTGTGGTGACATGTGTAAGGTGATGTGTTAACTGGAAGGAAAGTATGAAGGAAGAGAGTGAGTAGAGAAAACGGGTTCAAAAACCTATTGCCCGCGCATTTGCACTGTGTGAGTAACTGGAGACAAGCATTAAGACAAGTGCAGTGTTGTATCTAGCTTGTGAGAACTCCGTTCAAGACAGTGTTGGTGCTCATTTTTGGGTGTTTCAGTGACATCCTGTTCAATAATGGGTCTAGAAGAAATAACAAAAGGGAAATTAGGACCAACGATTAACAAATGCCAAAATTATAATACACAGGTTTTTCGGACGAAGTACCTTATTGTCCACGCTGCTGCCAGGGAGGTAAATACACCAACGACACTGGACGTCTGAGTACTGGTGATAAAGGTTTATTTCCAACGCGTTTCGGAGCCACGTACCGAGCTCCTTCTTCAGAGAACCCTGAGTAAGGAGCTTGGTACGTGGCTCCGAAACGCGTTGTAAATAAATCTATATCTCCAGTACTCAGACGTCCAGTGTCGTTGGTGTACTTATCTCCCTGGCAGCAGGCGGACAATAAGGTACTTCGTCCGAAAAACCTGATCACAGCACCGCAATTCGTGGAAGTACAGTCCCTGCAGCAGCTGCATTGTTTGAGCGATTACGCTGGTTGTGTGCTACACAACCGGACCAGGTGAGCAAATCTGATTTTTTTTTCCCGCAATTTATCTGTCTATAAAGGATAAGACCCTATGTGCGCATTCTCAACCCTCTAGATAAAATTATTATACAGACATTTGTGTAACAAATGAGAAGAGTGAGAACTCCTTAATGGGGAAAGTCAATTTCCGAGGGGGAGAGGTTATAAGAGGAGGTGTTATGTACCAATTGTGGACTACCTGGGACCTGGTCACCATGCGTGAGGGACCCGACCCTCCTGTTGCTCCTCCGTGTCTTTTTCTTGAGGAACATCTTCCTAAAAAAGGCGGTGGTGGATATTGAGGAGGATATTGCGGGTAGGGTGGGTATGGAGGACCATATTCGCCTTCGGATCCCGATGAGGAATAGTAGTCTCAACTACGATTTCAAGTTAATGAATGCATTCCACCTCAGAGAAGAGGTGAAAATCGGATCGGGCTCAAAGAAAGGGAGGAATACTGGATTCATACCTTACAAACTCTAGAGCCCCTTGGATTGAACAGTGAAATTGAAACTTTCACGTAAACATGTGATTAGACTAAACACTGTAAGTCGTTTACTGATCTATCTTTATCATAGTAACCTCTGTCTATCGAATGTACGAACATGATTATGTTACCTGTAATGAAATCCATCATCAATACTATGTCACCCAACATTATGCTGATTCTCTACACTAAGATGATGATGTATGACTTACTGACTTTTACAATAATAATTCCCAATTATGGATTTTGTAAATTGAAAGCGTATCTTGCATGTATAATGTGCCCTAAAGAACTGACTTTCTCCATTAACCTACCCTCGCGCAGCCTGTGATCCTCCCAAGAACTCCTCCTCTACTCCCCCCTCATCTCTTCTTCACACAACCGCATTCAGGATTTCTCCCAGGCATCCTCCATACTCTGGAACTATCTTCCCCAACACATCAGACATTCTCCTACCCTGGGAACCTTCAAAAGAAGCCTAAAGACCCACCTCTTCCGCCAAGCCTGCAACCTCCTATGAGACCCGGTCCACCCACCGCCTCACGACCGGCACCTCCCCCTCCTACTGTATCCCCACCCGCCCCTCATAGATTGTGAGACCTCGCGGACAGAATCTTCTCCCCTCTTGTATCTGTACGACCAAATTGTCCATATTTATTGTCCTTGTCTGCCCTTTATCATGTAAAGTGCCATGGAATTTAATGGCGCTATATAAATAAATAATAATAATAGTAATAATTAAGGAGTTCTCACTCTTCTCATTCGTTACATAAATGTCCGTATTATAATTTTGGCATTTGTTAATCGTTGGTCCTAATTTCCCTTTTGTTATTTCTTCTAGACTCCTTATTGATCAGGATGTCACTTAAACACCAGAAAATGCGCACCAACACCTCCTTGAATGGAGTTCTCACAAGCTAGATACAACACTGCACTTGTCTTAATGCTTGTCTCCTGTTACTCACACAGTGTGCATGCGCAGGCAATAGGTCCGCACCACACATGCGCCGGCGTGCGTTTCACCGCACATACATGCGTTCCACGTACCCGAAGTGACGTGCGGTTAGTCCCTCCTCACTTCCTTAAATAGCGGCTTTCTTCACATAGACGCCACACACCGCCACTGTTCACGGATATGACAAGTAGCCACAAGGTAACCTATGCTCACCGATATTATAAAACCCTTTATCTATATATCCGCACTTACTGGATACTTTATCTTCCTGTAGGCTTCACTTACTAGAGCCTTGAACTCAGAAACCTTGCTATGTAACCTCCTGACTTTTCCTAGATACATTGCCACTATGATGAGCATGCCTCTTACAATTCTTTCTTTCTAGATCACAGACCCACAAGTCTACTCTTTAAGAGAGCTATTCCCATGGCCCATTTATAGATTCTATAGGTACTATCTACTCATATTAATATTGCTATCCTCTGTTGTATGTAATTTTAATTAACTATCTAAGTTAGCACTACTGGATACCTTCATTAGAGGTCAGACCAAGATATCTAGAGCACCTGTTTTTTAATAAATACTGACACTTATCTAGTTTTATTGGGAATCAACCAGTATTACATAGCAATAATTTTCCATTTGCTTTTCCTTTGTATGGCCAGGAAGGGACACTATATAAAGGGGATATGCCACACAATTTATGTTAACAAACCTGGTGAAATATTTCACTTAGCCTTAATTCTTGAGGGACAACCCTAAATGATACTTTTGTATTAAATTCCCCTGCTAGTTACTATAGTCTCCAGCCTGACCTGAACTACAGGTTACAACAGACCTCTTCCTTAAAGTTGTCCCTAATTCTGACACGGTAACTAACATTTTGTTCCTTAACCTATTCACCGTATGGAATCTGTAGCTCAATTGACTTATCCTCTTTTCTTAGCTATAACAACGACTCCTATCTTCCTTTGAACCTGTTTTCTCTACTCACTCTCTTCCTTCATACTTTCCTTCCAGTTCACACATCACCTTACATGTGTCACCACAGCCATTTCACAGATACTTTGAAGTTGTTGTACAGCACTGTGCACGGACACTAACACACTCACTTTATTGATATCAACATTACTTATTTCTAATACTTATATCATTTGTTATTATGTCAAAAAAAACAACCTTTGTCAAATAGATCCTTGAGAAAGGCCAAAGTGTGGCCGAAACGTCGGATCAGTGTATCAATTTTATGTGGCAATAAAAAGGACACGTTTTTTTCACCAGCAACCCGTGGTTGAATTCTACTTTATTTGGTGTGCTCAGATACTCTTACAAATTGATACTATTTTTACTGGAGCACCCAGAAAAGTGACAGTGAGCCTGTCTCTACTCTTTGTTGCTTGATCACATGACTGTGACATCACCAAAGTTCCTGTCCTGTTTGGTAAGTTGGAGGTTATAGGTGGGGTGGCAGGAGGCATGCAGGGGTCTGTGGGCGGCAGGAGAGGGGTGGTGGGAGGCTGCTGGGGGTCTGCAGGTGGTGTGTGCACGTACGCCATGGTATGCAGAGTATGGATGTTGTTTTGAGTGTATAGCTGGCAGTAGTGTGTGCCAGGGATCACCACCACCAGCAGATATCATATTTTTACACCCATTAGGGTGTATGTGACGGAAGTGATGTATGGCGATGTTCACACATCTCCTCTGCTAGTATTTAGCGGGTGTCCGCTAAATACTTAGCTTTTTTCAGTGAAGCGGAGATGTGTGAGCACCGCCGCTTCCTGGTGACGCAGCCCCTGGTTACCCGATGTTGATCGTGGTAACCAGGTCACACACAAGGCTGCCAAGTGTCCGCTTTCCCAGAGTAGACAGGGAAACGCTGCTAGCAGCATTTCCCTTTCCGCTCGGCTTAAGCGGACACTAGGCAGCCTTGTGTGTGAAGTGGTTACCACGATCAACATCGGGTAACGAGGGGCTGCGTCACCAGGAAGCGGCAGTGCTCACACATCTCCGCTTCACTGAAAAAAGCTAAGTATTTAGTGGACACCCGCTAAATACTAGCAGAGGAGATGTGTGAACATCGCCTATGGCAGAAGTGATATAGGGGAACAACTAGACGGAACTGGAAGCCACTTGGCTATTATGTAAGTAGATGTGCCACAGCACATAACAGGGGCACATTTATAAGATTATTGTGAAAAAGGTTATTATTCCAAGATCTATTGATTAAAATCAACTTTAACGTGAACTTTGTTCATGTGAAAACCCTTTGAAATATGTAGTCAAGTGACAAATACCACAGCATTTGTGTGAAAGGACTACATATGAGGCTAAACCATAAATCAAACAAGTTATCAAAAAGTTTTAAGCAAAAACATAGTACACATCAAAGTGAAGAGCTTAGGGCACTTCCACATTGCATTCTAGCACTCGTTCAGTGGTCCGGTTGGGGCGTGCATCTGAACTCCCCCAAAACAGGATTTGACTTCCTTTGCCGAACTTGATCAGCAACAGTGATCAAGGAAGTAGTATCTCTTAAGCTTTTTGTTTTTTTCACAACAAAAAAGAATAAAAATATACCCACATCAATGAGTACATGATCTTTCCGTAAAAATGATGGATAGCGCATGTACAAAAAATCAGATGTGTAAAAGAACCCTTATTGAAAGATTAAAAATGGAGAGCCTCAAATATTTATGGATTTACTTTGAAATTGAAATTGAAGTTTCTCTAATCCTCCACCTCTATAGACTCATTAGGGAACGTGTTTAAATTAAAAAATTCAAGAAAAAAGGCGGCACTCACCATTAGTAGATCTTTTGCTTTATTGCATCGGTGTGGGGAGGGGGTGCAGAGGGCGCGGACGACAGCACGCAGTTTCGGAGGCTCAGCTCCTTTGAGCTCGTCAAAGGAGCTGAGCCTCCGAAATGGCATGCTGTCGTCCGCGCCCTCTGCACCCCCTCCCCACACCGATGCAATAAAGCAAAAGATCTACTAATGGTGAGTGCCGCCTTTTTTCTTGAATTTTTTGATATACTTGGACTTTTGTCATAAGGCGCTGCAACACCATTAACAGGGGTTTGTAGTGGAAATACTAGGTACATAAGTGCTATATATACCGCATGAATCCTGGAGGTGCCCGGTTACTTTTCTCTATATTATTTTGTTTAAGAATGTATTCAATTCTTTATCAACTATATTGTCATAGCAAGTTGAGGTAACTTAGCTAAACCCCCAAAGCTGTCAGAAAGTGTGAGTGTGTACATTTATATACGGAGTATTACTGTTCATACTTCTGTATAATTTGTGCATAGCTATCAGTGTGAGTGTGGGGGCCCTCATTCAGTAAATGATGATATGGGTATTGTGGGATGGAGGGCCCTAGTAACCTATAATTGATTGAGGGCTCCCTCCCTCATCACCCATATCACCCCTCAGTCTGACAGCTGTATACACATCATACATGACTAGAAGACACCTAGTGTATATATAAGTGTATCTCAAAAAGTTAGAATATCATCAAAAAGTTAAATTATTTCAGTACTTCAATACATAAAGTGAAACATATATATTATATAGAGTCATTACAAACAGAGTGACCTTTTTCAAGTATTTATTTCTGTTAATGTTGATGATTATGGCTTACAGCCAATGAAAACCCAAAATTCATTATTTCAGAAAATTAGAATATTACCGTATATTAAACTAACTGAAATAATGATTTTTAAATAATAAATGTTGGCCTATGGAAAAGTATGTACTGTAAATTCACTCAGTACTTGGTCGGGGCTCCTTTTGCAGGATCAATTCGTCGTGGCATGGAGGCGATCAGCCTGTGGCACTGCTGAGGTGTTATGAAAACCCAGGTTGATTTGATAGCAGACTTCAGCTCCTTTGTATTATTGGGTCTGATGTCTTTCATCTTCTTCTTGTCAATACTCCATAGATTCTCTATGGGGTTCAGGACAGGTGAGTTTGGCTAATCAAGCACAGCGATAATGTTTATATTAAACTAAGTATTTGCACTTTTGGCAGTTTGGAAAGGAGTTTAGCAAGAGTAAGGCTGAGCTCAACCAGTAACTGTGGTGCTCAAGGGTGAAAAGCAGTCACTGGTAAAATAGAAAATCCCCGGAACACAAAACAATGAAGAATAGGCTTTTGGCTGTAGCACCCAGCACAAATCAATTTTTCCAAATGTCCTCTTCCATTTTCTCATACAACGAGGAGGAGACAACAGCGATTCTGTCCAAAACAACCTCTGTGGATCCCTTCCTGACGATACCTTCAGGTGAAGCCAGGCCTACAGACTACCTCAACATACTAAAACGTCATACAGCATTGGAACTTCATTACTTCACTCTTGCAGAGTACCTTTGGGCCCAATGCATATCAAAGGGTCTGAGAGTACAACTGAGGTATACACTATTCTCATACATAATTCTGCGACAGATTTGAAAAACTCCTTAACAAGTGTTCTATGGAAATTCTTCTTCTTACCATAGAGCATCTCAACAAGGAAATGACAATGCTGAAAGACACTATTCGTACTACTGAGGAACAATTAGCAGGAACCTTCTCTAGTTCCAAACTATCTGAACTCAAGACAATACCATTTACAGCTATAGCTGAGTTCAAAAAGAATTTATAAGCCCAAAAACGTGCCAAGTGTATCAGAGATCAAGATGATTAAACCAACAAACAATTTTACTGATGGTGGTGTGGAGATTTACCAAATGTACCCAATGCTCCATTTGGTCCCTCCAGCAATGGCAGCGAATTTGGTTCAAGCAGTTCCCTTCATTTTTAAGGCCAGCGACATCCCAGAAGAGGAAGATGCAGAGGGGGAAGAGGCGGTCAGCCCAGATCAGACGGGTCAGAACAAGGTGACAGGTAGGCCTAACCTCCTATTCAATATATCCTCATACATTCTCTCACCAGTGGAATACGAGGTTCTTTAGAAGGGCTTCACATTCTGTCCCTCACATCCTTCAGTTACTTTTCCCTAGATCAGGAACTCAGAAGGTTATATAGATCCCTACAACTCAAAGAACACTTTTCAAACAGTGACATTAACAACACTGAGGTTACCAGAGACCGCATTGAGGGAGAGCATATGAGGGAGAGAGACCGCACAAGGGGAGAGAGCATGGGAGAAGAGTAACCAAACCAGGAGGAGAACTGTTGTGAATTCATTGGAGCTCCCTCCGGTGGTTGTTGCTTTTGATGCAGCTGACTGTGTGGGTTTTACAGGTGATGGGGATTAGCAATCTGGTTCTTGGAGCATATAATGGTTGGAAGTGGATCATTCCTTGCAAGTTGTCTTTTGTTCCTTGAGGAGCTCACATCTCTCTGGTTTCTTCTACTCTGTGGAGATCTTTGCAAGATAAGTTAATGTTTTTTTGATATTTTGTGGCACACTTTTGTGTGCTTAAGGATCTGCTTATGTTTTGTCTTATTCTGAGCTGTGCGTTGCTATCTAGTTTGTATATTTGTTTATCTGCTCTCAGATAGGAAGTTTTCTTCCTAGGAATTTTAGCATTAACTATTATCTGTTATTTCCAGTTCTGCTGGCACTTGATTCATAGCCGTCTGCTGATATAGAGTTCGCCGAGTCTTTGTGACTCAGGGTAATTTTTGTAACATCTGCTGTTGGGGTTTTTTGATAGTGTTTTATACTGACCGCAATAGTATTCTATCTTGTCTTTCCTATATAGCTAGTGTGGCCTCTTTTGCTAAACCTTATACTCTGCTGTGTTTGTTTTTCCGTCTCTTGTTTCCCAGTTAATATCTGTGAAGGGCTTGCTATTCTTTTGGGGGTCTGCTCTGAGGCAAGATAGCTTTTCCTACATCCAGCTTTAGGACCAGTTAGTTCTCCGGCTGTGCAGAGGTATCTAGGTCTGGTTAGTTACATCCCACGGCTACTTCTAGTTGTGGTGTGTAGTCAGGGATTGCGGTCAGTACAGTTACCAACACCTTCTACGGAATCTGAATGTTACTCCTGAGTCATCGGTTCCTAACAGAGAGCATTTGGGGGAGAGAGACTGCACGGCGGGAGGGAGAGCATACTTGGGGGACAGAGACAGAGCACAGGGAGGTTATATTTACAGGGATTATATATATAGATATACATCCAGCAGTAAGGACAATTTTTTTAAAATTATTTATTTATTTTTACACCCCTGTGATGGCAGATTCATTGACAATACACTTATGTATATTGCTGCTAATCACAGACACTGGGACGATGGGTGGAGGCGCAAAAGCCAATCACAGACGCTGTAACAGAGTGTGGGCATCTGTGATTGGCTGTTGGAGGCAGAGTCCAGTGAATAAACCAGAGGTAATGAGCAGGACCCAGAAGTGGTGTTACAAGCCCGTGGTTCTTGGGAAGTATAATGCTGCTACTTTAATCACTGTTTCGCTTTACTTTAAAGCCCCCCATCTGAACCTGAACCCGAACACTTACATGGACATCTCAGGAAAGTCAGTGTTCGGGTCCATGCTCAAACACCACGGGTTCAGAATGGACCCTAAACTTTACAGTCTTGGTTTACCCATCACTAATTTTGAAATGTTACAAAAACTGTAAAAATTATAATACATGATAACAGATATTCATTACAGTATATTGTAGCCAAAAAAACACAATTTGCACATCCTTAGGTACGACAGAGTTTTGTGTTGAGAATTACATTTAAGCAAAAAAGCCTATTTTTCTTTTTGAAAATGTTGCTGGTTTTGTTTAGGGAACTTTTTAGATAACCTCTATTGATTAATCTACAATAGGCATTTAGTTCTTCACTTTGATATTGTTTATCTTTAGCCCATTTCCATTTAGCATACCTTAGATAGCTCATAAGTATTTTTTCAATAATATCAAGGGGATAGAATAATAGTGGTCAAAGCAAAAAGAGAGTTCAGTCTTTTTACAGATCCTCAATAATGGCAATCCATTTTCATTGCATTTTTAAACAATATTACCAGTTTCTCTGTTGCTTCAGAAAAGCATTTCTTTGTAGTCAAACCTTTTTTATTTAAAAAAAATAGATGCCAGGTTTGAAATCAATATTTTGGAATCTCACTACAAGATGAATTGAGAAAAATCATTTTAATTTTTATTTTTTGTGTTTTCAGTTTTTCCTTCCTTTCTTCCCAAAGCCATAGAGTTTCATTTTGAATGTTACCATTCATTTCACCACATAGTGAACAACAGGAGCAAAAAAGCCAAGTGGGGAGAAATAATGAAAATGACGCCATTCTGGCATGTTTTTATGAAAATTGTTTTTATGATGTACTCACAATATTGAACTTTTAAAAAGAAAAATTCATCATATTTTTAAACATTTTCATTTGTACTTTTTACTGTTTTTACTACTCTCCTTAAGGGACTTGAAGCTGCGATTATCCAATTGCTTCTGCTATACAGCGTACTTTATCTGCACTACTTTGTAGAGCAGAAATTATGTTCTCCTACTAAGCCAGCTCGCAGCCAGCATTCAAAGCAGAATTGTAATGACAGACAAAGGGGTAACAAGCTGATACCTGGCTGTTAAAACAATCCATCATCACACAGCAATCATGTCATGGGCATGCCATTGAGGGAATGGAATGACCCACTCTCTGACAACGCATGTTAAATCCTGCTGTCAGAGATTAACAGTGTGATTTAACTGGTTACAGGCAGGGCCGTATTTGCCATTAGGCACTCGTAGGGACGTGCCTAGGGCGGAGCCATTCAGAGGGGGCGGTCTCTCAGTGTGTTCTTTTTTTTTGTTCTCTGTCCTCGATCGGCCAGGGCGGTAAGCCCCGCCCCCTCATAACCCCCCCCTCGTTCATCAGGCCCGCCGCCCGCCCACCTCACCCAGCCTGCAGCAGCCAGACCCGCCGGAAGAGAGAAGGAGGGGCCCACCGCGGAGGAGACCATGTCAAGAGCGGTGGGGTGGTCTGACCCAGATGGCACGCGTGTGGCGGCGGCGGCGGTGGCCGCGGCAGAAGAGACGGGGATTTGAAGTTCCCGCCCGGGCAGCACATGCGGCGGTGGCTCAGGCCGCGCTGCGCCAGGTAAGTGTGAGGAGCAGGCGGCAGGGCTCGCCTCCAGTGGCTGGGAACAGCTGAAGATTGGGTGCAGGGATGTGGCACAGGGGGTGCAGGGATGGGGCACAGGGATATGGATGAGGCACAGGGGTGCAGGCATGGGGCACAGGGATATGGATGAAGCACAGGTGTGCAGGCATGGGGCACAGGGGTGCTAGGATATGGATGGGGCACAGGGGTGCTGCCCCATCCATATCCCAGCACCCCTGTGCCCCATCCCTGCACCCCTGTGCCCCATCCATATCACAGCACCCTGTGTCCCATCCCTGCACCCCTATACCACATCCATATCCATGTACCCCAGTACATGGATATGGATGAGGTATAGGGGTGCAGGGATGGGGCACAGGGGTGCTGTGATATGGATGGGGTGCAGGGATGGGGCACAGGGTCGGGATGGGCAGGTGCTGGATGGGGCGCAGGGGTGCTGGGATGGGGCGCAGGGGTGCTGGATGGGGCACAGGGTTGCTGGATGGGACACAGGGTTGCTGGGATGGGGCACAGGGGTGCTGGGATGGGGCACAGGGGTGCAGGGATGGGGCACAGGGATATGGATGGGGCACTGGGATATGGATGGGGCACAGGGGTGCTGGATATGGATGGGGCACAGGGGTGCAGGGATATGAATGGGACAGGGGTGCAGGGATATGGATGTACACAGGAGTGGTCTGGGTGCCTGGTGCCGAGTGCAGGCAAGCTGGACACCGGGAGCCGCGGAGGAAGAAGCTGCCGGGATGAGGGATCCGGAATCAAGAGCGTGGAGTCAGGTAAGGCGCTGTTACAGCTGAAGATAGCAGCCTGGGGGGGACAGAATGGAATAGATGGATGGATAGTGCGGCCTGGAAGAGGGGGCAGAATGGAAGGATGGGGCAGCCTGGAAGAGGGGGCTGAATAGGATGAATTAATGGATGGACGAAGCGGCTTGGAAAAGGGGGCAGAAGATGGATGGATGGATGGGTGGATGGGGGAGAAGGTAAATGGAACGTAGGGGAGAAGCTACATGGATGAGGGAGAGGCTGTGTGGAACATGGGAGGGGAGAGGCTGCATGGAACATTGGAAGGGTATGGGGGGGGGAGAGTATGAACTGCATGGGGCATATGGGGGGTGAACAGTATGGGATATGTGGAAGGAGGATGAGCAGTATGGCATACACATTTATATAGGGAACGTACTGTCCTGGTGATGTATTGATGGTGGTTCTGTTTATGTATTATTTTATTGATGGTGGTTTTGGTCATGTACTGACGGGTTATAGTGATGATGTATTATTGAATTGATGGGGGTTCTGATGATGTTTTGACTGGTTTTGGTGATGTATTACTGTATTGACAATGGTTCTGGCAATATACTGACAGGGGTTCTAGTAATGTGTTATTGTATTGCCGGTGGTTTTGGTGATGGAGTCATGTGGATGTTGTAATCTTTAACTTAACGGACTTGATACTAAATCATTATAGACATTGCTTCCGGATTATCAACGACCAAAGAGGCGGCAGCTGCGGCAAATTTTTTGACCGCCCCGGTCGCCACAAACAGTTGCTACGCCACTGCCCGGGTGGGCGGAAGCACATTCCCGACAGACAGGTAGCGGCTGAGCTCAGCTATGTTTGAGTCAGCGGCGCCGCCACCCACCAGGCGTGTGTGAAGGTGCAACATGGGCCAGGGCAGGGGGCATCAATCATCATGCATCAGATTCATGATGCATCATCATTGAAGGTGGATAGGCGGGGAGGCGCAGCGGCAGGCATCAAGTACAGTGACGTGCACAGCACAACAACAACCCACAAGTGTGTACTAGGAGTCTGTAACCAGCCAGCCCCAGCTGAGCCAGCAGGAGGAGGGAGGGAATCAGCAGTCAGGAGGACATAGGCAGCATGGCATGCTGGCAGCAGCAGCAAGGAATGGACCCTCTGAGTAAGGCCCCCGGCCTTTACTCCCTCCCCCCATATGTATCTATGCAATGCTAGGTATGTATGGGCCACTCCCATCCCTAACATATGTATCTATGCATGCCTGCAGTTCCCCCAGCCCCAGTTATGTGTGGGCTGCTCCCATATGTATCTATGCATTGCTGCAGCAGCCCCAGTTGTGTGTGGGCCGCTAGCATCCCCCACCTGTCTATGAAATGCTGCAGCGCCCCCAGCCCCAGGTATGTGTGGGCCGCTCCCCCCCCCCACATTATGTATCTATGCAATGCTGCAGCACCCCCATCTCCAGTTATGTGTGGGCCGCTCCCATCCCCCCATATCTATGCAATGCGGCAGCGCCCCAGGTCTGTGTGGGCTGCTCCCATCCCCCCTATCTATGCACTGCTGCAGTGCCTGCAGGCTGCTGCAGCCCAAGCCTGTGTGGGCCGCTATCACCCCCCCATATGATATAGGGGTAGGGGGGTCAGGATGACAGCGGCCCACACACAGACCTTGGCTGCAGCAGGCACTGCAGCATTGCATACATATGGGGGGGATGGGAGCGAGTGGCCCACACAGACCTGGGCTGCAGCAGCCTGCAGGCACTGCAGCATTACATAGCTAGGGGGTGCAGGGATGGGAGCAGCCTACACAGACCTGCTGTAACATGCTATGTGGGAGAGAGCTGGCCCTGGCCCATAGCCCTGCAGCATACCAAATAGGAGGGGGGTGGCCCACAGACATGAGGCATGGGCTGTGGAGTCAGAGTCGCAACCCATTTTGGTGGAGTCAGTAGAAAATGAACTGACTCCGACTACTAAAATATATAACAACAAATTGAGTATAGTGGTTCAATGTAAAATGTGCTGAGTTTATTAATGTTATGAATTATTTTTATGTTCTTTCTAAAGACCTTTATTCTTGTATTACAATAACGTTTAAAACCTGATGTTACCATTGTTCTACAATAAATAAGGATAGAATCGGACAAGTGTCAGCCTTTTTGCTGACGGATCCGTGTAAAACTTACAATTCTGCAGCCTGAGCGCAAGCGTTAATGTGCTGTAACTCTGGGTTCCGGCTGCTCATATATCCCTACGGTTACCGGTCTCCCATCGCAGCCGGCCGCTTCACACCGAAGTCCCGGATATGTGCTATTTCTAAGCGCACACAGAAACGCGGTTTGCAGTAATGGATATATAGGCAGCCTGAACACACCCGTTACACCACGTTAACGCTTGCGCTCAGGCTGCAGAATTCTAAGTTTTACACAGATCCGTCAGCGAAAAGGCTGACACTTGTCTGATCCTATCCTTACCAACTCCACAGCCCTGTTTACAGCAGCATGCTATATGCTGCAGGGGGGTTCACACAGACCTGCAGCATGCTGTTTGAAGTCCTGTTGGGTTTTGCCAGCGGAGTGAGACTTCTCTGCCTCTTCCCTATGCACTGACCTGTCAAATGCGGTGTAGATCACGCTCCTACGCCAATTCTAACAGTTCTGTGTGTACAAGTGGCGCAGAAGTCCCGCTCTGCAGGCAAAATCTAACATGACTGCAAACACTGATAGGAAGAAAGTAGTGTTTTTAAATCACTCCTGCAGCCCCTTCACAGGTGCTACAATATAGTACATGTGTAGAATCACATTTTCACACATTGAGTCCTCTTTCACTTTCGTGCCTCCGGCATGTGTGCAAGTCCATGCTGACACATGCCGGAAGCACGAACATACGGTCCAGACAGAAATGTTCCTCTATGGCCCCACTTCACATGTGCGCATGCATTGATTAACATTGGTCTGACTGCAATGTGAGAAAATCACGCATTGCACTCATCAGAGTTTCACGCCAGTGTGTCCATACCCTAATACTAAAATCCATATAGTAATCCTACAATATCTGCTGGACATGGTATGGGGAGGGCTTATGGCTCAGTACACACTCCATACTTCATGGTATGGGGAGAGTTTATGGCTCAGTTAGTACATACTCCATACTTCATGGTATGGGAAGGTTTATGGCTCAGTTAGTACACACACCATACTTCTTGTTATTAACCAGTTAATGCTCTTTTGTCTACCGCACTGCAGTGTGAAAAGAGGACGACAGCGAGACAGGCAGCAACACCGCATCAGAGAGCTCCTGACCTCGAAATAGAAGATCCTCAGATCCCGGTATTGTGACGACATATGAAGAAATATTTTTTTACATTTATATTACACTATGCACTCCACAGCACTTTACATACACTATCAACACTGTCCCCATTGGGGCTCACAATGTGCTGGTTTGACGGTTAAGGTCTTACAGCATCTTAGATTTTTTTGCTTAAAGGTACTTCCAAGTTTCTCAATAGGGCTGAGATCAGGGGAGACTGGTAGCCACACCATGGTTTTCTCTACTTCTATGTCCATATCAGCCAATTACTCAGGGCTATGCTCTGTACCAAGAGATGGTGCTCTGTCATGCATGGATATGATTTTGTAAGAAGAAAAAAAAAAAAGTGGTAAGTCTAAAAGTATATATACTTTGCCGTGGTCCTTTTCACTCCTTCATGGACCCTATAGGGGCAAACTAGCTCTCTCCACATGATTACGACCCAAAACATGACTGCCACCTCCTTGCTGATGTCACAGCCTTTTTGGGACATGGTGGTGGTCATCTAGCAACCATCCACTACTCCAACCATAATGGGAACCTCTCAGCTCCTTTTAGCCCCTCCTATCACTACTCTGCACCTTGCTAGTTCATCCCTAACCATCCAAAAGATGATTTACCACCTTATTGTTGCCTTTTGCACATAAACAAATTAAAATCATTAAAAGATTTTATTCTTTGTATTTATTTCAAAGCAGTCTGTCTGCGGGGGGTGTGGCACGACGGGGGCGTGGCATGATGGGGGGCGTGGCACGATGGGGGTGTGGCACGACGGGGGGCGTGGCACGATGGGGGATGTGGCGCGACGGGGTGGGGGGGCACCGCTGACAGTGCCTAGGGCAGCAGGAACTCCAAATACGGGCCTGGTTACAGGCTTGTAGAGATCTCCGATCTTCCCACAGCTGTTAGAGGCACATGCTCGTTGATTAAATAAGCCATCATGTTTGGGGAAAGATGAAGCTCAGCATGCATGCTCACATCGAAGCAGAGACACAACATATGGCATAAATATACATCATATGTCCTGAAGGGGTTAAAAGTGGTATGAGAAATGTTCTGCCATAGTAAATTCACTTGGGCAGTAAATCATTAAGTTCTACTGAATGGCAGCTCCTATTGTAATTACTGACTAATTATGTCACAGATGTGCATGATGGGAACAAGTCAGTAGACACTACCTTTCATGGTAGCATATTTAATTCATACAGGCTAGTCAAAGTAGCAAAAGCAAAGTGCAAACTGTTGTTATTGTGTTCAAAAATGACTTAGGATGCTTTGAAGAAATGGTATTTTACATATTTTTTGCTTTATAACTCAAACATTGTATTATGTGTAACCACCACACTTGTAATTTCAGGTATCATTATGTCAAGTGTCTAAAATTTATATCTACGGTGGGGGGGAAATGTTTTTAGTCAGCCACCAATTTTGCAAATTCTCCCACTTAAAAATATGAGAGAGGCCTGTAACTGACATCATAGATAGACCTCAAGTATGACAGACAAAATGAGAAATCAAATCCTGAAAATCACATTGTTTGATTTGGAAAGAATTGTTTTTCAAATTTTGATGGAAAATAAGTAATTGATCAATAACAAAAGTTCATCTCAATACTTTGTTATATATCCTTTGTTGGCAACAACAGAGGTCAAACATTTTCTGTAAGTCTTCACAACGTTGGCACACACTGTTGCTGGTATGTTGGCCTATTCCTCCATGCGGATCTCCTCTAGAGCAGTGATGGTTTGAGTCTGCCGTTGGGTAATACGGACTTTCAACTCCCTCCAAAGGTTTTCTATAGGGTTTAGATCTGGAGACTGGCTAGGCCATTCAGGACCTTGAAATACTTCTTACGAAGCCACTTCTTTGTTGTCCTGGCGGTGCACTTGGAATCACTGTCATGCTGAAAGAGTCAGACGCTTTTCATCTTCAATGTCCTTGCTGATGGAAAGAGATTTGCACTCAAAATCTCACAATACATGGACCCATTCATTCTTTCATGTACATGGATCAGTCATCTTGGTCCATTCAAAGAGAAACAGCCCCAAAGTATGATGTTGCCACCCCCATTCTTCACAGTAGGTATGGTGTTCTTTGGATGCAACTCAGCATTCTTTCTCCTCCAAACACAACAAATTGTTTTCCTACCAAACAGTTCTACTTTGGTTTCATCTGACCATATGACATTTTCCCAATACTCTTCTGGATCATCCAAATGCTCTCTAGCAAACTTCAGACAGGCCCGGACATGAAATGGCTTAAGCAGAGGGACACATCTGGCACTGCAGGATCTGAGTCCCTGGCAGCGTAATGTTCTACTGATGGTAGCCCGTGTTACGTTGGTCCCAGCTCTCTGCAGGTTATTCACTAGGCTCCCCTGTGTGGTTCTGGGATTTTTGCTCTCCGTTTTGGAGATCATTTTGACTCCACGGGATGAGATCTTGCGTGGAGCCCCAGATTGAGGGAGATTATCAGTGCTCTTGTATGTCTTCCATTTTGCTCAGTTTTCCCAGCCTGGTGCAGGGCTATAATTTTGTTTCTGGTGTCTTTCAACAACTCTTTGGTCTTCACCATGGTGGAGTTTGGCGTGTGACTCTTTAAGGTTGCAGACAGGTGTCTTTTATACTGATAACAAGTTTAAACAGGTGCCAGTGCTACAGATAATGTGTGGGGGACAGAGGAACCTCTTAAAGAAGAGGTTACAGGTCTGTGAGAGCCAGGAATCTTGCTTGTTTGTAGGTGACCAAACACTTATTTTCCATCAAAATTTGAAAAAAATTTCTTTACAAATCAAACAATGTAATTTTCAGGATTTATTTTTTCATTTTGTCCCTCATAGTTGAGGTCTGCCTATGATGTCAATTACAGGCCTCTGAGAGAACTTGCACAATTGGTGGCTGAATAAATAAGTTTTTCCCCACTGTAACAGCATTTAGGCCATTTGAATAATTTTCATCACCCAAATGTTCATCCCCAGATTCATTCCCGATATGCGCATGCTCAAAGACAGGAACTTGCAGAGCAGCCGGAGGTAAGTGACGGCAATAGTAGGGATGAGCTTACAAACATAGGAAATGAATCTATAAACGTAGACTCAGATTCATTGAGCATGCCCAGGCAGCAGAAAAGAATTGTGGAAGTGTGTGATTACAGGGGAGATTGCCATAACATCGGGCCAGTAATCAATCACTTTTTTGACTAAGTGCAAATAAGGAGCATAACTAAATTTGAGTGACAGTGATTGAACAAAGCAAAAAATTCACCAAAATAAGTGAAACACAAGGTATGTATTGTATTCAACTAAGCATATAAAGTCTTTTTGTAAGAGACAAACATGGAATTTTGCTATTAGAAAACCATGTTAGGCCCCTTTCACATCAGCGGTTTTCGCCAATCTCGGCAGATGCGGTGAAAAAACCGCAACTGCCGCGTTTACCGCATAACCGCTGCACTTGCGGCACAGTTGCGGCAAGCCCCATACAATGTCTATGCTGGCTTGCGGCAGATGCGGCAAGTGCGGTTTCGGCACTTGCCGCAGGTGCGGCAGCGAAAAAAAACGCTGTCAGCCACCGTTTTTTTGCGGCCGCACCTGCCGCAAGTGCCGATACCGCACTTGCCGCACCTGCCGCAAGCCCGCATAGACATTGTATGGGGCTTGCCGCAACTGTGCCGCAAGTGCAGCGGTTATGCGGTATTCACGGCAGTTGCGGTTTTTTCACCGCATCTGCCGCGATCAGCGAAAACCGCTGATGTGAAAGCACCCTCAGTGTTGCACATTGCATTATTTAAAAAACATTTGGGTAGTTTAATAACAAAAGAGACTTGTCATTTACCCTTCACATTTCTGCTAAAAAAAAAAAAAAAAATAATAAAGTGAGGGTCTTAACACACGTATTCATCAAACAAATTGTAGGCTTGTCACTTATTGTTAACTGTTATTGTTTTGTGTTATTTTGTTTAGATCCATGTATCCACCCATTTAGCCCCAGTGTTTATAAAGATGGTATACTACCTATAAATACCAATTAGCTAATACATATTAGCTCTTAGGGCCGCTTTACACACACCAACTTCTGTGACCAACTTCTGAACAGATCTCTGGTTGCAGTGAAATCATGGACACATTGTTACATTTGTACGCAGCCACAAAATGGAGCAATGTGTCCATGATTTCACTGCAACCAGAGAAGTTGGTCACAGAAGTTGGTGTGTGTAAAGCGGCCCTAAGTGTGTTGTCAAAGGCTACATAAAGATATACATTTTTGATTCATAAACTTGGTTTTATGCCACGTGGCTGCTATGTGTGTGGTGCCCCTGCGGACCAGTGGCCACAGTGAAGAACTGCAGCTGGGACTGGTAAGTTGTTGCTCCGCACAAACACGCTACACATCTCCCAATCCCTAGACCTAGTACTCCATGTCAGGCAAGGGATAGTGGGGCTAGCTAGGTGGAGGGTGGAGAGTCAAAGAAGAACCCAGGAAGAGGGTGGAGCAACTGGAGTAAAACCCAGGAACACCAAGTTAGGAGAGCTCAGTCAGTCAGACAGAAAGAGTTCAGGTTCGAGTTCCTGGTGAGTCGTAGAGGGAGAGGAACAGAACTCCTAATCCAAGACACCCTGAGAGCCAGAAACTGAAACAACAGAAAGGAAGAAATATGACCTGGCGGCTTGTGCCACCACCATAATCCCCAGAGGCCTGGACGGCAGCAGTAGCCCACACTGGCCATAAACCACGAACATTTTATAAAAACTCTACTTTTTCCTTTTTGTTTATTTTCTCTCTGTGACACCTCGCAGCCCTGACGACGAGAGGGCCCGGCTCCGAGTACCCCTACCCGGGGTGCAACATGTGCTGTACCTAAAGGTAATGTGAACTGGATCCTAGGTGGATTAGTTTAGTAGCATAAGTCCTGTTATCCTGAATCTGTCAGTAGGTTTTTGCTACTTGATCTAAAATCAACATAATGTAGAAACCTTGAATTCAATGATATATCACATAGATTATTGGCTGAAGCCATACTAACATAATCAAGAATTTAGTTTCAGTAACACAGCAGAGCTCAGGCAGCTGCCCCCACCCACACCAGGCTCTCAAAAGAGATTGTGCATTGACAGTAAGATGTCAATCAGAGCAGGGGGAATATCAGACTGCCATGCATGTCCCTTTGTAGATTAATCACAGAGTAATAAAGCCTTTAAATTATGTAAACAATTGCACAGATCCTCATAAGAGGAGCACAGTTGCTTTTTGTTTCTTAACTGCAGCATGTTGTCCTCAGCTTACGTTGCAAAAACCTGCTGACAGATTCCTTTTATAAGGAGTTGCCCTGAAGTGGTGAATATGACTTATACAGTATGATCAAAATATGTACTAATAACTTACCGTATATACTCGTGTATAAGCCGACCCGTGTATAAGCCGACCCCCCTACTTTTGCCCCCAAAATCTGGGAAAACCTATTGACTCGTGTATAAGCCGAGCGTGGACCCCAGCACAGGTATACAGCCCCCAGCAGTGTGGTATACAGGCCCCCGCAGTGGTATACAGGCCTCCCCAGTGGTAGTATACAGCCCCCAGAAGTGTGGTATACAGCAGCCTCCCCAGTGGTACATACAGGCCCCAGCAGTGTTACAGCTCCTCCCCAGTGGTATATACAGCAGCAGCCCCAGTGGTAGTATACAGCAGCCCCAGAGATATATACAGCAGCCCCAGTGGTAGTATACAGCAGCCCCAGAGGTATACACAGCAGCCTCCCCAGTGGTATATACAGCAGCAGCCCCAGTGGTAGTATACAGCAGCCCCAGAGATATATACAGCAGCCCCAGTGGTAGTATACAGCAGCAGCCCCAAGGGGTATATACAGCAGCAGCCCCACGGGGTATATACAGCAGCAGCCCCAGTGGTAGTATACAGCAGCAGCCCCAGTGGTAGTATACAGCAGCAGCCCCAGTGGCAGTATACAGCAGCAGCCCCAGGGGGTATATACAGCAGCAGCCCCAGGGGGTATATACAGCAGCAGCCCCAGGGGGTATATACAGCAGCAGCCCCAGGGGGTATATACAGCAGCAGCCCCAGGGGGTATATACAGCAGCAGCCCCAGGGGGTATATATAGCAGCAGCCCCAGTGGTAGTATACAGCAGCAGCCCCAGGAGGTATATACAGCAGCAGCCCCAGGGGGTATATACAGCAGCAGCCCCACGGGGTATATACAGCAGCAGCCCCAGTGGTAGTATACAGCAGCAGCCCCAGGGGGTATATACAGCAGCAGCCCCAGGGGGTATATACAGCAGCAGCCCCAGGGGGTATATACAGCAGCAGCCCCAGGGGGTATATACAGCAGCAGCCCCAGGGGGTATATACAGCAGCAGCCCCAGTGGTAGTATACAGCAGCAGCCCCAGGGGGTATATACAGCAGCAGCCCCAGGGGGTATATACAGCAGCAGCCCCAGGGGGTATATACAGCAGCAGCCCCAGGGGTATACAGACCCCCCCCATTAGTATACAGGGGCCCCAGCTGTATACAGCAGCCCCAGCTGTATACAGCCCCCCCGTGGTATCCAGGGCCCCCTTGCTGCACCTGTAAAGGAAGATGTCAGTATACTTATCGCTGCCGCCGCCGCCGCTCCGCTTCTCGGTCACCGCGCTGCTCCGGGTCTTCATGTTTCCTGTTCCTTCTCCGACGCTCGAACAATGACGTCATTTCCTGAGCGCCGGAGAAGGAACAGGAAGCATGAAGACCCGGAGCATCGCGGTGACCGAGAAGCGGAGCGGCGGCGGCGGCAGCGATAAGTATACTGATATCTTCCTTTACAGGTGCAGCAAGGGGGGCCCTGGATACCACAGGGGGGCTGTATATACGGGTTGAGGGTACCACGGGGGGGGTGCTGTATCATATCATATATCAAGAAAGATGAATACCGTATATACCCGTGTATAAGCCGAGGGGGGACTTTTCAGCACATTTTATGTGCTGAAAAACTCGGCTTATACACGAGTATATACGGTAATCTATTTTAACAAATTTTGTTTAGCAATAGATTGTTTACTAACAGCTGAGCCAGAGCACAAAGTGAACAGGTCTGTAGAACCGTGTTCACACCACCAAGAATCTATACCACAAAAAAAGTCTATATAAAATAAACAAAAAAACATCTAAAAATACTCTGCTATACTGCTATATAGGTAAAAGTAAAAAGCAAGTGCAAAACAATGTCAATAACAGGGTACTTAGTTGATACGTGTTTTGCAAAAAATGTACGGAAGCCTTTCTACCAACGCCAAGGTGACCCTTATCACAACGGTCCTTAAACTAACATATTTAAAATCTGATCTAATGTGAACATACCTCTCAAAAGCAGGATGCAGCAGGGCCGGGGTCCAATATGGGCAGAAACAGCACTTTTGTGTCTGGCTCAGTGAGGAAGGGGTAGGGCACTTCCCATTTTGAATAACAAGAGACTAATTGAATACTAACACATGAGCCAGAGAACAATGTGAACATGTCTGTAGAACTGTGTTCACACCACCAAGAATCTATGCCACAAAAATGACAGCATAAAAAAAACCGTCTAAAAATACTCTGCTATACTGCTATATGGGTAAAAGTAAAAAGCAGGTTCAAAACAATGTCAATAACAGGGTACTTAGTTGATACTGAGATCAGGTTTTAAATACGTTAGTTTAGGGACCGTTCTGATAAGGGTCACCTAAGCGTTGGTAGAACGGCTTCCATACATTTTTTGCAAAAAGCGTATCAACTAAGTACTCTGTTATTAACACTGTTTTGCACTTGCTTTTTACTTTTACCTTTATAGTAAAGAATTTTTAGACTTTTTTTTTATACTGTCTTTTTTGTGGTAGCAATAGATTATTGTTTAATACGTAGACCATAGTCATAAAACATATTGCAGTACAATTTTGAAATACATTATTACACATTTTTAACACTATATTTTTTTGTTTAGAACTAATATGATTTTTGTACTTTTTTCAAAAATGTAGACTTAAAGTGTAATGGCTGCTTAACTATTTGTTTAATAATAATGTAGAGCAAGTGATAATAATAAACTTTCAAATATACTTCAGTGAAATATGGAAGAAAACTATTCATAAACCTTCCACAAGATGTTCCCACTAGACTGTGTCTGAAGCAGACACATGCTCATTCTCAGTGAGATCCGACTTCAAGCTACACACACTGAATATGGTTATTTAACCATATAAGGCTGGAGAGGGTGGGACCACAGCGTTCTTAACTGGTATAGGGGGTACAAAGATAGTGGGGCCATTCTTCATCAATGGAAACCTCAATGCCACTGGATATCTGAAATTGCTACATGATTCAGATATCCAGTGGCAATGAGGTTTCTATTGAAAAAGAATGACCCCACTATCTTTGTACCTCCTATACCACACTATACCATCAACAGTCTTGAATAGATGTATCCACTGTGGGTGTGAAGATGCTGTGAAGATACGAGATGTGCAGCATCTGAAACAACGGATACTTGTAGCCTGTGCTAGCATTTCTTCTGTGGTGTTGCTATCAGTGTGTCAAAAGTGGGAGAAGATGGTTGCATTGACAATCCAACACAATGGGCAGCACTTTGAACACATTTTATAAGTGATCGTAAATTTGTAAATAAAAATTTATTGAAAGAATAAATTTACGTTAAAACCAAGCACACCATTGTTTTTCTTATGAAATTGTTCCCCTGACGAAGGAAGCTGAAACGGCCGTAGGGGTAGGCGGCACCATAACCTACTGACTTCTATGGTAACATGTACCCTGTTTACTCTATGATTATTATGCACGATATTAAATGCACCTTTGTAGCAATGAATTTATTCTTTTGCTTAGCATGTGTAGACTAACCTTTAATGTGCTGATCTACATCATAATTATCATGTTGTTGCTATATGTATTGTATACACTTTTCATACATATCCAATGTGAACATATGTGAGGATATTATGCATATTTATGCACGGGTTTGTACATATACTGTGTAACTATGTACTATAACCCTGTTCAGTGTATAGTGCTTTGGTGTCCTGCTCTGGACACTGTATTTCTGTTACAACTACCTCAGGTTCTGGTGTTTGCTCACCAACTGGATGCTTCTTTTTTCTGTTGTGTATTGTCCCTCTCTATCATCTGGATTTTAATAATAAAATGTTGAATTGTTTTGCATAAGACATATGGTCATTTTGTATGTTGATATCCATTTGTGTCTAAGGCGCGACTAAGTGTTGTCCATTTAATCGATACGTCTCTTAAATTATATGGAGTATAAATATGCATCTTCAATGAGGGTCACTAACTGGTCCAAATCTCGTCAGGACCTCATATAGCAGTAAGAGTAGTCACACCCTGACAGTGGCCCTGACTATGAATAATGTAATATATGAATCTGTTTCAATTTTTTTGGTTTGGTGGGACTCTGGCCTTAATTAAAAGGGGCATCAGTTATGATTCAGTGATGGAAATAAGCATGGCAGTGCTAGTAGCGTGCATCCAGCAGGGTGGTCACACAATAATCAGCACTGGTAACTGTTAGAGAGACTTAATAAACTAAAAGGGAGAAGCAAGTGCAGATAGGGTATTATCTTTTTAACAATCAGCGGTTTAAGAGCCGTAATGATAACTGCTCACCTGGTCTAGTTGTGTAACACACAACCAGTAATAAAAGCAAGAGAGACTTGGCTGTCACTTGGCAGTGACTGCAGCAAGTATATGCTCACACTAACCTGGCTGCACAGAGGTAATGACAAGGTGGCATTGATACCAGGTGAATTCTCATTTAAAATTTTCTCCTCGGAGAACAAATTTTAAAAAACCCACCAAAAAGTGTTGTGTCAAACTTCACCCCCACAGCCAAACATCAGAGCTTCAGAACACACTCTTTTTGGTTCCCCTGGCTGTGCTAAGGTGAGGCCTGCAAGTGTTATGCTGACCAGATGAGGTGGAGATGGAGGACGCATAGTGGTAGGAGGAGGCAAAACGAAGAGAGAAATGTGCTCTAATACTTGGTGGTATTAGGACACGTGCAAAAACAGTTTCTGACTCAGATGCAGCTGACACTACATTAAACCCTTTAGAGCTGGTTTTCACATTTGACCATCACAGCCAAGATTGGAAGAGTTCTCCCAAAAACCAACAATTTTATCAACAGTTCCCCTAGAGAGCCTGTTTTGCAAGTTCACTCTACAGAAAATAATTATCTGATCTTGTGTAAACTATAGCAGTTGCAGTTAACAAGCTAGTATTGATGATCGTGCTGGTGGTCCTGCAGATAGCCTGATGGTGGGGTTACACGTCCCGATATCGCGGCGATATCGGAGGCAACGGCGCGGGAGCGCGCATTTTTTCAGCCCTTTTCCCGATATTGCATCGCCGGTTTACACGCTGCGATATCGGGAAACAACGTCCCTCCGATGTGTACGCCCACCAACCCAGTAACGACCATTTAACATGGGAGTGAATGGGTGAGATGCGAGTACAGATCGGAGTTGGGCTGTCACACGCTGCGATGCTGCTACAACGGCCATGCGATATCGGGGAGTTGAATAGCTCTGCTATTCAACTCCGATATCGTTTTGGCATCGTTCCAGCATCGCGTTGCACGCTCAAACCGTACAATGCGCAAGCAATATCGGGTCCAACTCGCAACCCACGTGACTTTTTGTCGGAGTTGTGTCGGAGTTGGATGCCGATATCGCGGCGTGTAAACCCCTTACTACTGACAGTTCCATCTTTTTTGTTCCTCGATGCTGTTGGCTGGGTATCCATGGACCCGAAGCATTTATTTTGAAAAAATTTGTTCAAAGTACGCAGCCACGTCTGAATCGAAGCTTTAAATATGTAATGGCGCTCTGTTGTGATTGTTTGTTATTGGCAAGGGGACGACCAATTAAGAGTGGACGAGGTGGAAGACAAAGCGCATTAAACTTAACTACTTGCGGCAGACCCATCACTCATTCACTATCTGTGCACAATACTCTTCCACCACGTATGTTGAAACCCTGCCTCCTCATACTACCGGAGTGTATCACATGCGAGTGAATAGCCAATTTTAAAAAGGGCCCCTAAAACAGTCTCTTTTTACAGTTTGACCCTCAAAGCCAAAATTTACCCAAGATTCATCCACAGAGAACCACATTTTTAAAAAGCCCCAAACTGCTTGTTTACCCGGTGATCCTCACAGCAAGATTTCATGGCCATATCCAGCAGTTGCTCGAAAAGTAAAGGGAGGTACTGAATTTTTTGAGGCTAAGGCTAGGATCAGATCTGCTCAGCCCTCAGGCTGACAATTCCGTTTAAACTTAATCTCTGGCAGCCTAAGCACATAGCGTTAATGGCATGCAACGCTATGCGCTGTCTGCCTATTCATCACTATGGTCATTGACGCTTAGCGCAGCCACCAGCTCCACACAAAGGACTGGATATTTGCAGCGTTTTTATGTGCGCTGTGCAATAGTGCATATCCGGTCCTTGGAGTGGAGCGCGTCTGCGCTAAGAAGCCTCAGGGCTGATTACTAATTAAACCTTAAGCCTACACTGCTTGGCTTATTTGCAAGAGGGCGATGTTTGAACAAAGATGCTCATGGTCCTCAGGTGCCAAATGGCACTTTTTAACTACAAAAATTATAAACATAGCACTTTACAATTCTGAAATATGCTATATTTGAAAAAAATTAAATTTTGGTAATGCATTACTGCCAAGGAGTACTTGAACAACAAGAGATCTAGTTTATGTATTGCCCAATCCATGTAGCTCAATAACCACAATGGGATGCATCTCATTATCAGGAACCTATCTGAGTGTGCCTCCTATGGTTTAAAAATCTACATGTCATGGGCAGATTCAGTTCCTGGCAAGAGACAAGCAAAACTTGAAGTTCCGTTCGGTTCGGGTCGCCAATGGCATTGTTTCGCAGATAGATAGCAAACAGTTCAACAAACTCGGAACTTCATTCAGATCAATGAGAGGCAAATAAAGGGCCTAGAATACACCTTCAAAGGGCCAAAAGCTGCTCAAACCGTTTACACTGTGAAACCACTGTTATAGCACAGCGATTAGCTTCCTAGAGTATTACTTACCAAGCTTCAATGCAGCTGTCACCCTGCTTCGGGCTCACTCATGAACCTCACTGCTTTCTCCCTTGACTGGATAAAGTGAGACTTAGCCCTGTCCACCCTTTCTGCTAGTGTCTGTGATTGGTTGCCAGTATGCCAACCAATATGATGTCAGATTACTGTTAAAATAAATGAATAATTGAAAAAATTGGAATGGGGTCCCCCCAATTGTGATACCACCCAAGATGAAGTGCATGTCTGGGGGTTGGTATTCTGACCCTGGGGAGGCGAATACTTAGGGCCACCCTGCAAGGTAAGAATAGCAGCTAGCATTTATTAGAAGTGCCACATCCTGGCTCTTCATCCTGGTTCCTCCTGCTGTCCTGGTGCAGTGGCAAACGGAACTACCCCGTTTAGAAGGGAGGTTATTAGGGGTTAATGACAGATGATTATTGTCAGCTGTCATCAACCCCTGGATTAGTAACGTTAAATAATCCCCACATTGCCAATCGAGTGAGTAAACAGGATAAACTGCCACCACACCAGGGCAGCATGAAGACCTAGGGTGAAGCACCAGGATTGGCACATTTTATGGAGGTGCCAGTTCTGAGGCAGCTGTGGTGTGCTATTTTTAGGGTGTTGAGGGCCCATGAAAGATGGCTCTTCCCACCCTGAGAATACCAGACCCCAGTTGTCGACTTACCTTGGCTGGTAATCCAAAATGATGGGGACCCTACACCCCCAAATTATTTTAGCATTTATAAATTCATAATTTTAAAAAATAATTTGGGGTGAAATAGGTTTTGGATTATTTGGTTTACCATCCAAGGTTAAGCCCTCAGCTGTGGTCTGCAGGCAGAAGCTGTCTGCTGTACCCTAGCTGGCAATGAAAAATAGGAGGTACCTCACATCATTTTTTAAAAATTATTATTAATTATTTTTGCAGCTAAAACAACCTTTATTGCAACATGACAGGCACTAAAGGGTGCAAACTTACAATATTTAGAGGGTGTGACATTATATAGCTGTTTGACATCTAACTATCTCTAAATTTATGTATTTTTTTCTACCTCCAAAAGTATTGACACCTCTACAATTCTGTCAAATAATACTCAGTTTCTTCCTGAAAATGATTACAATCACAAATTATTTGGTATTATTATCTTCATTTAATTTGTCTTCAATGAAAAAACACAAAAAGAATTGTCCTAAAGCCAAATTGGATTCCACACCAAACATAAAAAGGGGGTGGACAAAAGTATTGGCACTGTTAGAAAAATCATGTGATGCTTCTCTAATTTGTGTAATTAACAGCACCTGTAATTTACCTGTGGCACCTAATATGTGTTGGCAATAACTAAATCATACTTGCAGCCAGTTGACAAGGCTTAAAGTTGACTCAACCTCTGTCCTGTGTCCTTGTGTTTACCACATTGAGCATAGAGAAAAGAAAGAAGACCAAAGAACTGTCTGAGGACTTGAGTAACCAAATTGTGAGGAAGCATGAGCAATCTCAAGGCTACAAGCCCATCTCCAAACACCTGAATGTTCCTGTGTCTACCGTGCGCAGTGTCATCAAGATGTTTAAAGCCCATGGCACTGTGGCTAACCTCCCTAGATGTGGATGGAAAATAAAAATTGACAAGAGATTTCAACGCAAGATTGTGCGGATGGTGGATATAGAACCTCGACTAACATCCAAACAAGTTCAAGCTGCCCTGCAGTCCGAGGGTACAACAGTGTCAACCCGTACTATCTAAGACAAAAAAAGAGGGCGGGGGACAAGAGGCGCAATAGTGCCCTTATCACTAGACACTAGCTTGTGTTAAGATGAGAAAAAATGAACCACTCACCTATTCCAGTTGTGAGACCCACAACTGGTTTGTAGACCTGTTAGGATAAATATCCTGATGGCTGCTGCTGGACTTCCACCAGTCTCACACATGTGAAGACGAAACCAGAAGCTTAGGGAAGAGAGGTGTACTACAGAACTGCCAAGTTCACTCACACCAAAGAAAACGAGTAGACGATGTCCAGTTCAATCATTCTTTATTCTCCATAAATAAAGAAGGATTGAACTGGACATTGTCTACTCGTTTTCTTTGGTGTGAGTGAACTTGGCAGCGCGGACTGTGGTACACCTCTCTTCCCTAAGCTTCTGAACTCGTACTATCTGTCGGCGTCTGAATGAAAAGGGACTGTATGGTAGGATACCCAGGAAGACCCCACTTCTTACCCTGAGACATAAAAAAGCCAGGCTGGAGTTTGCCAAAACTTACCTGAGAAAGCCTAAAACGTTTTGGAAGAATGTTCTCTGGTCAGATGAGACAAAAGTAGAGCTTTTTGGGCAAAGGCATCAACATAGAATTTACAGGAGAAAAAAAGAGGCATTCAAGGAAAAGAACACGGTCCCTACATGGCGGAGGTTCCCTGATGTTTTGGGGTTGCTTTGCTGCCTCTGGCACTGGACTGCTTGACCATGTGCATGGCATTACAAAGTCTGAAGACTACTAACAAATTTTGCAGCATAATGTAGGGCCCAGTGTGAGAAAGCTGGGTCTCCCTCAGAGGTCATGGGTCTTCCAGCAGGACAATGACCCAAAGCACACTTCAAAAAGCACTAGAAAATGGTTTGAGAGAAAGCACTGGAGACTTCTAAGGTGGCAAGCAATGAGTCCAGACCTGAATACCATAGAACACTTGTGGAGAGATCTAAAAATGGCAGTTTGGAGAAGGCACCCTTCAAATATCAGGGACCTGGAGCAGTTTGTCAAAAAAGAATGGTCTAAAATTCCAGCAGAGCATTGTAAGAAACTCATTTATGGTTACCGGAAGCGGTTGATTGCAGTTATTTTGGCCAAAGGTTGTGCAGCCAAGTATTAGGCTGAGGGTGCCAATACTTTTGTCTGGCCCATTTTTGGAGTTTTGTGTGACATGATCAATGTTTTGCTTTTTGCTTCATTCTCTTTTGTGTTTTTTCATTGAAGACAAATTAAGTGAAGATAATAACACCAAAGAATTTGTGATTGCAATCATTTTCAGGAAGAAACTGAGTATTATCTGACAGAATTGCAGGGGTGTCAATACTTTTGGCCACAACTTTATATATATATTTATGTATAGTAATATATATATATATATATATATATATATATATATATATATATATATATATATAAGAGAAAAATAAAAGAGAAAAAAAAGAGAAAAAAAGAGAAAAAAAAAGAGAAAAAAAAAACAAAAAACTGCACAGCACTCACAGACAATGTGAACTGGTGCCAGCAGGGATGCTGGGTCAATATACTAGAAAAAACCTTGCAGCACTCAGCTACTACCAATGATGTACATATGCTGACAAGCTATATATATGAGAAAAAATTTAAAAACTTACGTTTTTTTCAAAAAACTCAAAATTCTTATTATTTTTTTTAAATCTGAAGTTCTTTGTACACACATTGGCCAATATATATATATACAGAGAAAGCAAATAAAGCTAAACAGCACTCAATGTCTTGTCTGAACTGGTGCAAGCTGCAATACTGAACAATTTAAGGCCCTTTCACATCTGCGTTTATTTGAAATCGCGGCAGAAAAAAGTTCACAGCAGCACTCAGTTACTGCCAATCATGTGTGTATTTATACTGTACATATATGCGTAAAAACGACAGCAGCACTCCAAAATAGGTCTTCAACCGCCTTTAATCGGGCCTACAGGGCGACCTGCGACGTTTCAGCTACCAAGTAGCTTTTGGCTAGACAAAAGCTACTTGGTAGCTGAAACGTCGCAGGTCGCCCTGTAGGCCCGATTAAAGGCGGTTGAAGACCTATTTTGGAGTGCTGCTGTCGTTTTTACGCATATATTCGACAAGGAGTGGTTTGTTGGACAGATTTGCACCCACATTTGGTGCTGCTCAGAAGTTTTTCTATTGATATACTGTACATATAGATAGATGTTACTTGCGGTGGTTGATGGGCAAACAGGTATTGGCCAATATGTGTACTAATAGTTAATTTTTTCAGAAATTCAATACATAAAGTGAAACAAACACATATATTATATAGAGTCATTATACACAGAGTGATCAATTTCAAGTGTTTATTTCTGTTAATATTGATGAATATGGTTTACAGGCCATTATCTCAGAAAATTAAAGAATCTGGTGGGCTGTGGCATGGGACACTTGGGGCCATGGTATGGGACGCTGGGGGCCGTGGTATGGGGAACTGGGGGCCATGGCATGGAGCGCTGGGAGCCATGGCATGGGACGCTGGAGGTCATGGCTTGGGTTGCTGGGGACCATGGCATGGGACGCTGAGGGACATGGCATGGGATGCTGGGGTATGGTATGGGGCGATGTGGGACATGGCATGGGACACTGGGGGCCATGGTATGGGATGCTGTGGGTCACGGTATGAGACACTGGTGGCTGTGCTATGGGATGCTGGGGGCCATAGTATGGGACGCAGGGGGTTGTGGCATGGAATGCTGGGGGCCATTGTATGGGACATTGGGGGATGTGGTATGGGACACTGTGGGTCGTGGTATGGGACACTGTGGGTTTTGGTATTGGATGCTGCGGGCTGTGGTATGGGATGCTGGGGGCCATGGCATGGGACGCTGGGGGTCGTGGCATGGGACACTGGGGGCTGTGGCATGGGACAATAGGGGCCATGGTATGGGATACTGGGACCGTGGCAAGAGATCCTAGGAGCTGAATCAGTGAAGCAGTAGTGTTTTTTCTCTCAAACGTTGCTACCTATGCAGAGAGTAGAATTATGATGAGTTTGTCATCTGGTTGCAGCTCTCTACATAGACATAACATGGGATGATGTAGTTGAGCTGTTGAGTGTAAAGGGCTCAGTCATCTCTGTTGTTTCCCTGTACATAGACATCAGCCACATAACAAAGTCCTCAACTGTTGCTCTCTGCAGGGACATCAGAGATTAGGACAATAAAGCACTTAAAGAGTTTCTCATCTCCTGAGGAAAGCAGGGGTGTGGGGGCTAAATCCCGTAGACAGCAGAAGGAGCTGAGGGCGGAAAAATCAGCAATCGGAGAAAGAGGTGGGGGAGGCTGTGACCTGTGGAGAGAGAGGAGATGGGTCAGTGAGCAGCCAGTCCTGATCACTGCTATCAGTGCAGAGCTCAGCATTGTGAAGACTCGGAGTTTGCCATTTGGCTGCTGGGGTCTGTTAAGGCAGTGGTTCAGCTAACAGGGCTCTGAGATTAAACTCTGTTATCTTTAACGCTGCCTTCACAGGCCCCAGCAGCCACATGACAAACTCCCCAGAACAGCAAGGAGGGCAGGGACACTTCTGCTCCTTATTGCTCTAAGTCAGAAGAATAAGATCTGGATGGCTGAGGCCCGGAGGGATCCAGCTGAATGACTGAGCAGGCCATTTGATAGGAAGATGGGAACTGCACTTGCGCGACCTGTAGAAGCCTGTCTGCAGGTTGGATGGGGCGGCCAGTAGTACTGACACTAGCAGGCGCCATACAAACTTTACAGGTACATAGCTTTTGGGTCATAATTTCTAATGGGTAGTATTTACAAAAACACTTCTTGACAAGATGTCTGCAGCATCAGCAATATGTTCTATGGTGGCACAACCCCTTTAAAGGGGTTTCTGCTATTTGACTTAGGGGCTCTGCAAATGGAGTCTGCAAGCTATTTTAGTAAAATCTGTGCTCCAAAATTCAAATGGAGCTCCTTCCCTTCCAAGCTCTGGTGTGTGGTCAACTAGTACTGTACAGTCACATGTGCAGTATTGCCACATTCAATAGAATTTGTGTAACACTTTATGGGTGTTATTTTACCAGTTTGCCTTGTCAAAATTGGAAATCAGGGGTTAAAACAACATTTTAAGTGGTAAAAAATGTAAATATTTTTTCTTCCTTGCCCAATAGTATAACATTTTCCAACACACCCGATGTGTCAATAGGCTCACTACACACCTAGATAAATTCATTGAGGGGTAGAGTTTGTAAAATGACTTATGTTGTGACCTGCTTTTCTGGCAGCTCAGGAGGTCTGCCAATGCAATATGGCACCCCAAAACCATTCTATCTAAATCTAAAATCAAATTTGGTGCTTTTTACCCACTGAGATTTTCACTATGCCTCAAAAGTAGTTTTAAATCACATATAAGTTATCAGTGTATGGTGCATTTTCTACTGTTACCCTTATGAAATGCACAGAAAAATGTGATTTTTGTGCAATTTTTACTGTTTCCCTTGTGAAAATAAAAAAATTCAAGCTCAAAAAACATTTTTGTGGGTAAAATGTGATTTTTTTTTTTATTTTCACAGCCCAACGTTATACAATTCTGTGAAGCACCTGGCGGTTCAACGTACTCAACACACATCTAAATAAATTCCTTGGGGGATCTAGTTTCCAAATTTGGGTTCACTTGTGGGAGGTTTCAACCCATCCAATCCACACTGACAAAGAAATAAAATCATAGATATCAATGAATTAAGTTACAGTTACAAGTAAAAGGGTATCAATGTTTTGAACTTTTGACTTTCAGACTCCATATATTACCATGAACTACAGCTTTGAGCATTATACTACATTCATTTTATATACATTCATCTTGGCTATCTCATACATAAATTTGCTTTGCACCTATTTAGCATATGATTATATGATTGATATGCAGATTCTTGTAATGTCACTATTGTTACTGTTTTGCTCCTCGTGTTTAAAAAATCTTTTTCTTCCTGTATACTACAAATTACAATCTGTTCTCACTTTCCATAATAGTTCAGTGTCTTATTATTCCCAAAAAAAAGAGACAACGTGAGGATGGCTCCCTCCTGTAGTCCAGGCCCTGGCTATTCCCCCAAAGCAAGGGGAATTGTGGTTGTGGTGATTCTGGCTGGGTGTGTGGTCTTTCTGGGTGCATGCCATACCTTGATTTAGACCTTTTTGCACTGGAAAATCACTGAAATGGATTCAGGGTTCTTTCTAAATAATTTTTTACTTAACATTTGGCACAGTACCAAGAACACATTGATACTATCTTTGATAATACAATTAGCTATATGGCACACTTTTCCTTTAGACTGCTCCATAACTCTTGCTACAACTGTTGTTGCTAGCCTATCCTCTTACTGTCTGTTTAGCACCACACTCCCACATAGCAGAGTTATTTAGTCCTCTTTGGACTAGTGTCAAATCCCACCCAGAGGGATCCATTCACTGTACCAGACTATCCTCTTCTAATGTACATTACTGTGTAGACCTATTCAGCCAGGTCTGTACCAAGCTCCCTCAAAAGGTATGTACCACTGACAGGTGAACCTATTTTGAGCCCAGGCCTGAAACACGAATCAGTAGGATAGAGCTAGTTATCAATATGTGCCACTTTTTGCATCCTTCTTGGGAGCTCTACTCTCTCTGTTCACCAATGTTAGGGTGACATTTTCCACAAACACAGGCTAGCTGCGATTTAACGTTTTTACATGACTTGCACATAACTTGTCACTACTGTACACACTACACTAACTAAACTAAGCCCTGAGCTAGCGCCACCCCCCCCCAGTAGGCTGATCCCACAACTTAACTACTGCTTGCCTTACAGTCAGTGGCAGAGCAAGCTGTCTTTTTTCCTACTCTATTTTTTATTCATATATAGGGATAGCCAAACATCCCTTTTTCCCCAAGTTCATTTTCGGTGTTTCTCTGCTAAAGGAAGGAATGAGTTAATACCGCCGATATACTTACCCGGTCCACGTTTTTTCTTCCTGGTGTGACGCGCAATGCGTCACTTCCGGGCAGCCCTTATCTTCTGGCCATATGTGATTGGCTGTTGGAGCCAGTCACATGACCATTCCCCCAGAAGCCCGGAAGTGACACAGCGCCGCCGCACACCGGGAACAAATAGCGCGGACCCGGTAATTATAATAAATTGAATAACAACTCTTTCCTTCCTTTAGCAGAGAAACCCCATATACACGTTTACCGGTGTATAACCATGATCACATAAATATACATAGAATCGCCAGTAAAATAAATGATTTCTCTGTCATGCCTCAGGATCAAACCTGTGACATGACAGAGAAATGTCTGCCCCGGTCTCCCAGTACAGGTACACAGGCCATCGGTACTGGTACCCTGCCCCACACACTCCCCTCCTCCTAAAATGGTGCCGCAGCACTTCAGAAACAGGACTGGAAGCCATCTGCAGCCTCCTGCTGTGTGACATGTCACATCAGAGAGGAACAGCCCCCTGCTTCCAGGTCCCCTCAGTCCCCCCCACCTCCGGTCCTCACCCTCACTTGCACCCGCCGCCACCACCATCATCATCATCATCTCCCTCCCATCTGACAGCTCAGATGGGAGGGAGATGATGTCACCCCCGGTTATCCCCCAGTCATCCCCCGCCCCAGTCACCACCCAGTAATCGCCACATACTTACCGGCCGGGATCTTCTCTGTATCCTGCCCCCGCGCCTCTTCTTCCCTCTCTGTCGAGTGCAGGCGCAGACAGAGCAGAAACTGCTCTGTCTGCCAGGGGGATGACACCTCATGAACTGAGTAAGGTCATGGCAAGTCATAATCCTTGGTTGATCACAATTGACCCTGTGTGAACCAAGGATCATGACCTGCCATGACCTTACTGAGGTAAACGGCAGCTGGAAGAGCTGGATACAGCACCAGAAAATGGCACTTCAATGAATGTGCCATTTTCTGGGGCGGCTGGGAACTGCAATTCGCAGCGGGGAAATCCCAGAAAGCTTGGGTCTCCCTACAGTGAGGATTCCAGCCCCCAGCTGCCTAATTGTACCTGGCTGGCCCAAAAACATGGCGAAGACCACGCCGTATTTTTTAAAATTATTTCATGAAATAATTTTAAAAAAAAAGGGCTTCCCTATATTTTTGGTTTCCAGCCAGGTAAAACTAGGCAGAAGGGGTTGGTGGCAGCCCATAGCTGCCTGCTGTACCTGGCTGGACCAAAAATATGGCAAAGCCCCACGTCATTTTTTTTTAAATTTCATGAGGAAATAATAAAAAAAAAATGCAGGAGAGGAGACGCCCAGGACACAGTGTCTCCGGATCTTGTGCACATGCCCTAAAAGCGAGAAATTGTGTGCAAAAAAGAAAATGTTCAATACGACGGCCTATTGTTATCAAATTCTGTGAAGTAGCTGTAGGTTCCAAATGCTCACTATACCCCTAGATATAATCCTTGAGGTGTCTAGTCACCAAAATGGGGTCACTTGTGGGTGAGCTCCAATGTTTAGGCACACAGGGGCTTTCCATACACGACATGGTGTCCGCTAACAATTGGAGCTAATTTTCCATTCAAATTGTTAGCGGACACCATGTCGCGTATGCAGAACCCCTGTGTGCCTAAACATTGGAGCTCCCCCACAAGTGACCCCATTTTGGAACCTAGACTCCCCCAGGGAACTTATCTAGAAGCATAGTGAGCACTTTGAACCCCTAGGTGCTTCACAAATAAGTCCGTAAAAAGAAAAAAGAAGATTTTTGTGAACAAATTTGTGAAGCACCTGGGGATAAAAGTGCTCACTATGCATCTAGATAAGTTCCTTCGTTCGTCTAGTTTCCAAAATGGGGTCACTTGTGGGGGTGTTCCAAAGTTTAGGCACACAGGGGCTCTCCATACGTGACATGATATCCGCTAACAATTGGAGCTAATTTTCCATTCAAATCGTTAGGGACACCATGTCCCGTATGGAGAGCCGCTGCGGGCCTAAATATTGGAGCTCCCCCACAAGTGACCCCATTTTGGAAACTAGACCTCCCCAAGGAACTTATCTAGATGCGTAGTGAGCTCTGTGAACCCTCAGGTGCTTCACAAATTGATCCGTAAAAATGAAAAAGTACTTTTTTTTCACAAACATTTTTTTTGGCCTCAATTTTTTCATTTTCACATGAGCAACATGATAAAATGCATCCTAAAATTTGTTGGTCAATTTCTCCTGAGTACACTGATACCTATATGCGATCATAAACCACTGTTTGGGCGCACGGCAGGGCTCGAAAGGGAAGGAGTGCCATTTGACTTTTTGAATGGAAAATTAGCTCCAAAAGTCAAATGGCACTAGGATTAATAAAATTTTACTACATTCTTTCAAAAACAGCACCACCTCTGTGTACAGTTGGCATGTGGTATTACAGCATAGGTCATTCCCTTTGATGAAGCTGAGCTGCAATATCACATACAACCTGTAGACAGGGGTGGTGCTGTTTTTGAAAGAAATCAGTCATGTTTATAGAATTCTGGACAACTCCTTTAAGTTCGATATTTCCACTAGTGACCCGAAAACAACACAAGACCACCAGGATGGGGCTTAATTCAAATGTATTTTTTTTTACATATAATATGAAGAATATGGCCGATCTTTGTTAAAGATCACATTTAAAGAGAATCTGTCACCCCCCTGCTGCATGGCAATCTAAATGCAGCACTGAATGCAGCATGTCTGCTGCATTCAGGGAAGGGGTCCCCCATGTGTCTGTGTGCTGTGTACCCCAAGATATAGCCTTTGTAAAGCTGCTTTCACACTGGCATTTTTGAAAAAATGCCTATGTGAAAGAGCTTGATTGACAGTGGCAACTCCATCCCCTTCTGCCTCTGTGTGCCGCCTCCTTCTGTGTTGTTTATGCTTTGTCAGGGCAGAAATCTGGAGCTGACGTCAGGACAAATGAGTTGCAGGCTCTGAGTGACAGAGGAGGAGGTCAAAGACAGCACAGCAGAAGCAGCACAGAGAGGCTGGGCTAGAGATGAATCTTATTACAATATCATGCCCATCGGGGCATGATAAAGGATGCTGGAGGCTGCAACCAACACGCCCAGGGGGACTATTGCATATAGCCCCAGCTTCATTATCATCCTAATGAGTAAGTATAAAAATGTTTTTTACAACATTGAAAGCAAGCATTTAGCAGAGAGAGGGATAGTTATAATGGTAATTGGAAGGTGCAGGGACATGTATTGATAGGTTGGATGGCTTTTAGGAGGTGACAGGTTCCCTTTAAGTAAATAATCCAATGAAAATATTTCTCTTACTGACTTTCCAGTTTGTAAATCCTATTTTATTAAACACTTGTAGGTCATTTTTAATCAATATAAGGACTAGTCCTGTGTTCAGAATCCCAATCTGTTGGTCAGAGTATAAGGCCTGTTTCACATCTATGCGCTCCATGCGCTACACAGCCCTGCCTGCCTGCGCCAGCGCAAAAAAAAAGCGCAGGGGCATTTAGGGCCTGGGGCAGCCTAGCACATGGAGCGCCTACATGCCCTCATTAGCGCTCAGCTGCGCTCGGTGCCCCCATTATCTCCTATGGCCGAGCACAGCTGAGCGCGCCCTCTGCCTAGTGAGAAGCGCATATGAAAGAGGCAGAGCGCACGGCGCATGCGCCAGCTCTGACACTCCCGGAAACGCCCCAATAGGGAGTTTCCAGGTGCGTCAGAGCAGGCGCATGCGCCGTACACTCTGCCAATTTCACTTGCGCTTCTGAGTATACAGAGCATGCGTTCGGTGCCCCCATTATAACCTATGGCCGAACACAGCTGAGCGCTACTGCAGGGCATGTATGCGCTCACTGCGCTAGGCTGCTCCAGGCCTAAATGGCCCTGTGCTTTCTTTTGCGCTGGCGCAGGGCAGCCAGAGCAGCCTAGCGCAGTGAGTACATAGATGTGAAACAGGCCTTAGAGGTTAGAAAGAGCGACTTTCCCTGGAGGAGTCGTGCTGTATGACACAGACAGACAATGATGGGAATGGATGTGTGTGTCTATGTGTGCGTGCTCGGTGTTTACATGCAATATATAGTGTTTGCATCAAATACCGTGTCTATGTAACATCCACATTTATAAATCCTGGATGCACAGACGAGAGATCCTAGGTGGAGACAAGTCAGCAATCGCCCAACAAACGAGCAAAATGCTGCTCATCATCGGGTGATTGTATGTTTATGGAGGAACAAAAATTTTTGCTCTCGACAGCACATCGCCTGCAGCAAACTGCAGAACTGCTGCCGATAACATGATACGGTAGGGGCAGATTGCTCTACCGGTGATTGTTCTGTGCCATCGTTCTTCATCATCCTGTGTAAAAAGGCCGGAAACAAGCCCTGAATGACTTGAATATTATAAATGACACTCATTCACTAGTCTGACTTCTTTGCTTGTACATTTTTAATGGTCAAATCCGGATCGGGATTTGAACAAACAGCCGCTAATGTGACCCTAGCCTTAAAGAGAAAAACCTCAAAAGACTGAACAAATACACAGCAAGTCATTTTTACATTGCAGTGCAAAAGTTAATTCTTTTTAGTATTTATTTGTGGATCTGCCTGAAAAATAAAATGTTGTGTCTGCACACATAAGATTAGTCTGACATATCAGTGGGAAGGGGGAAGTGACCACTGAAAGTGCCTAGGGCTGCAGGAACTCCAAATGCGGCCCTGCATGAGTGTATATATGTATATGTATAAATATATATATATGCACATACAGTACTGTATATTACACATAAAATAATTCCTTGTTAACACTTTCCAATACAGTTTTTGTTCATTTTTACAATAAGAGCCTCAATGTTCCCTTTTTAATATCACCACTTTGTTTACTAATTCAGAATATCATCATTTACAAGCAAATAATAACTTTTGGACTTGAAATAACACTTTATTTCCTAGGCTTATTATACTGTATAATGTAATTTAGATATAAAAGTACATTTCTGTTTAAAATTTCAATAGCAGATTTGATGTGAATACGGCAAACACACGCTCCAGCAAATTAGCATAATTTTACAGCTATGCATTGTTGCCACGACCGAAAAAAGCAATGGTTATTTGCTTATAAATAAACACCAAAGTTATTTATTATGTGCCGCAGTAAAGTAACGAGGGTTTAATGCTTCTGAATGAAGTGTATGTTTCCTTGATATAACATATTTACAGCTGATCACTAAAAAAATAATGATTTTTCCATTTTCCAAACAGCACATATAAATTTAATTTTGTGACACGGGCGATTCTCCTAAGCCCGGCATTTGCATGTCCCTTACAAAGAGCCTGGAGAATTTTTGTCTAGCCATTCTTCCATTCATTGCCTGATGTTTTTTAAAGACCAATTTGTCCCTGCATGCACTTTGTTACAATGTTATTGTGCAACGTCCTAATCAGTTTTTTTGGAATGAAAAGTGTCACAAAGTGAGATGCAAGGAATAAGAGCCCCTGAATGTACATTTATCCTGGTATAAAATTCAGATCAATTCTAAAGCATTAATCAGTTATTTAATTCATTATTTAGGCATAAAGGAGGCCAGGGGACAATTTTTGTTCTGATCAAACTGCTCTGTGCCTTTCTGTGGGGATCTCGTTTTGTGCCACTGTACGTGAACAAAACCCATACAGTACTCATGCTGTTTGTTACCTCAATAGCTAAAGAAAGAAAAACAAAGAGCCATTATAATGCAGAAGAAGTAATATTCGCTTTTATGCAATTTTTGCAGTTCTGCAATTAAAAAAAATAAGAATGGCAAATTGAAGAGGGCTGAAAATGAGAGTAGAATATGCGGTAGGGGGTGCGTAAAATGATGGGGGGAAGACAAACAAGGCAGATGCAGAAGGGGAGAAAGTCTATAGTTAAAGTTTTGGGATTTTTTATTCTAAATGTGGTTTTGGTTTACAAAAAAGAACTTTGTTCTAGTTTGTCACTGAAGTCAATCTGTAAATTAAAGTAGCATATTTAGAATAAATGCAATAAATGTATTAAAAAGTGTTTGTTCTCAGTGCTAACAGCTGAATATATTAGATTTAGACATATAGAATTCCCGCATCATTTATAGTCAGTTATAAAGGTTACATTTACTCTCGTAGTAGTTAGGCTTTAATTACATAATAATAGATCAGAGCGGATTATTTAAAATATGAAGATATTGTTGAAATACCGGAAACAAGGAGTCAGATGAGCCGTGCAGACAAGTCAAGTGAGATTTATAGATATTTCTTCTCCGAAAATGTAAAAGTATAAAAATATTCACATTTAGTAACATGGAAAATATTTATTTTCAACGTTAACAATGATTTTCTTCAACGTTGCAATGCACTGCTTCCATTTACCTAACTGCTAAATACAGTATATGGTCCTATTTACTAACTGGATATTGAATATAAAACAAATAAAAGCAAAAAAATATATAAAATAAATATATTTTTTTAAATAAAATATAATAAAGATGGATCAATGATACAATGTAATAAAGGATACTACTGTAAAAAGTTTTATTTACACTAATAGATGTATCTCATGGAAACGCTGTGCTAATCGGTACAATAGACTGAAAACCTTTTCAAGTTCACAACTATAATGTAATATAAAGGTAAAGCAGGGCTACCATATAACTTATTGCATTTGAAATAAAGACTTGGAATTTAGATCTCAGCACCTGAGGTTGAAAAGCTGCTTGTATTTCTTTGCATAGCCATGTTTGTGCATGTAGCATTCAAGACAGATCAATAAAGCATAGCCATTTTCTCAGCTCTCTACTTAGTGGGCTTTCACACTCATCACATTCTTCACCTTCAAGCAAAAGAGTCAAAAATATTGGAAAGGTATGTATATACAATGAAATAGTATCAGTAATCATAATGGAATCCATTCTGAGCTCCTCATACATTAGACAACGAATAAAATGCAAATGCTTTTACAATTCACGTAAAAAAAACAAACGCGCAATTTAAAGGTTCAGAAGTAGAAAAGAAAAAAAGTACAAAAAAGACAATTTTAAACAGAGATATAAAAACTTTTCCAGGTATTCATTCATAGGCATTAACATAAAATGGGAGATTCAGCAATCCTAGGTGTGGCAAATAAAGGAAAACAATACATAAATCTATGCTATGATCACACCCCAAAATAGAGATTGGCAAGATTAGGATTCGGCAAATTAAGTGGATTTTGTCCGGAAGTTCAGTTTGCAGCAAAGTTATTGCTCGCAACTTCAATGATTGAATGTTCCCTATTATAATTTAAGCAGCTGGTACCGGAGGCAGCAAGATTGCTGGGACAAGCAAGCGGTGAGGTGAGTATTATGTATTTCCTTTTTTTTTAATGCCACAGTTGCCCATCATTTTGCTGAATTTGCACAAAGTGAATTACGAAAAAATTTGCAAAATTTGAGTATAATTCAATTTTATTTTAATAAAACCATCCATCTCTACTCCTCAACCAATACCCTTTCCAAAAGTTATGTGAATAATAATTATTATTATTATTTATTTATATAGCGCCATTATATTCCATGGCGCTTTACATGCTAAAAGGGGCAGACTAGGACAAGTAACATAGTAACAATACAAGTAACAATAAATGTGGACAATTCATTTGTACAGATACAAGAGGGGAGAAATCCTGTCCATGAGGGCTCACAGTCTACGAGGGGCGGGTCAGGATACAGTGGGAGGGGTAAGTTCCAGTCGTGAGGCGGTGTGGTGGACCGGGTCTTATTGCAGGTGGTAGGCTTGGCGGAAGAGGTGGGTCTTCAGGCTTCTTTTGAAGGTTCCCAGGGTAGGAGAATGTCTGATGTGTTGGGGCAGTGAGTTCCAGAGTCTGGGTGAAGCACGGGAGAAATCCTGTATGCGGTTGTGCGAAGAGGAGATGATGGGGGAGTAGAGGAGGAGCTCTTGGGAGGATCGCAGGTTGCGTGAGGGTAGGTATTCGGGAGACCATGTCAGAGATGTATGGAGGGGACAGGTTGTGAATGGCTTTGTATGTCATGGTTAATGTTTTAAACTGGGATCTCTGGGAAGTAGGGATCCAGTGAAGGGCTTGGCAGAGGGGGAGACAGGGGAATAGCGGGGGGACAGATGGATTAGGCGGGGAGCGGAGTTCAGGATAGATTGGAGAGGTGCAAGGGAGGTATTGGGGAGGCCGGTGAGCAGGAGGTTGCAGTAGTCAAGGCGGGAGATGATGAGAGCGTGAATAAGGGTTTTAGCAGTGTTGTGGTCAAGGAAAGTGCGGATCCTATAGATGTTTTTGAGCTGGAGTCGGCAGGAGGTGGCTAATAATGCTGCGGTGCTTCATTTAGGCTCTGTGTTTATTTATAAATTGAAATGTGCTAATTACTTACAAATTTGTCAAAAAATATCCTATGTATGCTGCGTTCACAAAAGTATCCTAAATTGCATTTTAAAGAATATATACATAATGGAACGGTTAGCAATGGATCATAACAGACCTGTTGTCTTATAAGTAGGATTCCCAAAAAACAGGCGGGACCATAAGATATCAACGCACGAGTCTGTCAGATTTCTGGGTATTTTTTATTCTATGTATCAAGGAAAACAGAAATGTAACAAAACAGTATCACAATGTCAATGTAGACAAAGCTTTATTCACAGTTTAGCAGCACCAATTTCTACCTTTACCACAAATACACTTGTAGAAACTTATTAACCTGCATCAGGCAACATTCTAATTCAACTGTTCATGTGGACGTTTGCAGGAATTCTATTCATAGAGAAGTAATTCTCTGTGAATTTAATATCCATTATGTGCTTGTATCTCTGCAGAGCACAGAGCATAATAAAGTGGGTTGCAAAAAATAATGAAAACCCTGACTTACTGCTCACCTCTCTGGCTCCCTTGCTTCCCACAGTCAACTGTCTAATCGTCATCACATCTTCAGATCTCCGCCGTATAAGCTGAAGTCCTTGAACCTCTCAGACTGAGCCAAGATTTTCAGCACTGATAAGACCCAGGAAGTTTCTGAGTAAGCATGCAAAAGTTTGCAACGTCATGACCTCACAGCATGTGCTGTGAACTTGCATGTGCAGAACCATCCTGGGCCATATCACACCTGGAAGTCCCGCCTCACTGTCAGAATCTCAACCTGAGTGACAGGGATCAGCAGATGTGATGGGCGACAGTGAGGATCTGAGACTGGAGACTGTCGTTTTGCTGAATCAATACAGTAGTGAATTCCAAAAAATCTGCATTTTGGCCAAAGCAGATTTTTTGTAAAATTCAAGTAGAATTCAATTCAACTTGAATGTATTCACTTATTCACTGTTACTTCTCAAATACAAACACATTGTAATCAGCAGTACTGATTATTAAATAATTCTTTACCCTAATTGTGTGCATTATTTTTCTTGTAAGCTCAACTACGTATGTCCCATATTTTCTTGCTCTCATTGTCTGGGAAAAGAAGGAGCTGCTTTCTGAAAGAAAATTTAACTCTCTTGTGACTAATATCTATGCCTTATATTCAACGGTTTGTGTTCATATAAGGACCCCCTCCTTCTCCAGTTCTCTCTGGAAAGCAATGCTACAGTCATATGAAAACGTTTGGGCACTCCTCTTAATCTTACTCATTTTTTTTTTAAATAAAATTGGGTTTTTGCAACAGCTATTTCAGTGTGATATATGTAATAACTGATGGACACAGTAATATTTCAGGATTGAAATGAGGTTTATTGTACTAACCGAAAATATGAAATATGCATTATTTCAAAATTTGACAGGTGCCAAAGTATGGGCACCTCAACCGAAAAGTGACATTAATATTTAGTAGATCCACCTTTTGCAAAAATAACAGCCTCTAGTCGCTTCCTGTAGCTGTTAAACTGGAAACTGACAGGTTAAATCTCTGAGACAACTTTTTGTATCCTTCCTCTGAACAACTATGTTGAACAATCTTTTTTTTCAGATCATTTGAGAGCTGTTTTGAGGAGCCCATGATCCCACTACTCAGAGAAGATGCAACTAGGAGAACAACTTGCAAGTGGACACCTGAAATAGCTTTTCTCATGAATGGATACACCAGGCTATGAAGTTCAAAGCTCAATGAGGTTACCAAACCAATTTAGTGCTTCAGTAAGTCAGTAAAAAGTAGTTAGGAGTATTCAAATCATGAAAATCAGAAGGGTGCCCATACTTTGGCACCTGTCAAATTTTGAAATAATGCATATTTCACATTTTTGGTTAGTACAATAAACCTCATTTCAAACCTGAAATATTAATGTGTCCATCAGTTATTACATATATCACACTGAAATAGCTGTTGCAAAAAACAATTTTAAACAAAAAAAAAGTAAGATTAAGAGGGGTGCCCAAACTTTTTCATATGACTGTATCTCACTCCTTACCAAATTCTTTGAGATAACTCTCGCATTTCTGTTCTTGCTCAACCACAAGATTTTGATTAAACATAAATTTGCGTTGTGACCCTAGCACGACGCAAGCGTTAAATGCTTAGAGATTTCCACCGCAGCGCATAACATTAACGCTATGCTCTGTCAGGCAACGGAGCCCCATAGTAACCCGGTATTTACATTAGCAGCTGGTCACACACAAAGCTCCAGGAAGTGCTCTTTAGCTAAGTGCACAGGAAACGCGGTCTGCAGAGTTCTCCTGTGTGCTGTTGTAAAGCGCACATCCTGGGGCTTTGTGTGTGGCCGGCTGCTAAGGTATACATAGGGTTTCTATGGGGCTCCATTACCTGGCAGCGCATAGCATTAACGCTATAAGCTGCAGCAGAAATTGCTAAGTATTTAACGCTTGCGTCGTGCTAGGGTCACAACGCAAATGTGACCCTTGCCTTATATAACTTTAAACTATAGCTGAATCCTTCATATACCTGTCATATTTGATCAAGCTAAAATGCTTCCCAACGTAAGATGGCTCCTCACGCAATAGTGTAATGGAGTATGTGTTTGATTTTACAAATTCAACTAATACCTGTTGGATGGCCTTACATTCATTGTTCTCTAAGTTTCATCTCACTCTTTAGTATGATAAAAAAAAAATAATTTTCTCTAAATATGAAATTCTTACCTTTGAAATGCAGAACTCAAGCAATTGTGAAGCTAGAAATCGAGGAGTCTATGCCATAATGTTTGAAGTTTAGCACTCCAAAATAAGAAGATACGGTAGAAAGGTGGACACAAATGAGTGTATTAGAGTTGCTCAACTGCTTGTATATCCAACATTAATTATAATTGTAAAGAAGTAGAAGTTCTACCTACACTTCCTTGTAGACAATGTGATGTTTTACACTGCATTGTTTTAAATGTGTTTGATGTTTGATATGTTTGTTTAGTCCAGCATGGGTAGAGTTATTGGTTGAGACAGAATCACATTAGGAGGAGTTTATGGGAAGACAAGAGAGTTATTTCCTTGGAGGTGACAGTAGTTAGTACTGACTGTCTGGAGAGGCAACGTCTAAGGCCTGTTAGACTGCTGTGATATAGGTATATGTTGTTAAGAAGAGAGAACATCAGATAGTAAGATCTGAGGACTGATAAATTTGAAAGATTAAGGTGAAAGGTTTTAATATTTGATACAATGGAAAGTCCGATAAACCAATGCTAAGGAGGCCAAAGAAATGAAGCATAGAGAGACCTAGGTAAATTTTGATACTTGTATAGAGAAGAAGGAATCGAAAAGACTTGTATAACGAGGACGCTAGTGAATGAAAAATTGACTACTTTGAAGGTTACCCAATTAAGAATATTGAAAGTGTATTATGCCCATCATTTTAGGACCGTGCTCCCCTATGGGGGGGGGGGGTTAAGACTGTGCCCCTCGTTGAATAGTATTTCTAAAGGTCATACCAATGAAACCTTTCTAAAGAAGGTTAGGAAAGATGATTGGGGACCAAAAGAAGCTGTGATTGGTTAGAGCAGTACACCTCTAGCTTTATGGACCTCATAGGGGAACACTGGGTATTTCAGATTTGTTTACTGGACTGTAATGGGATACAAGTGCAGGAAAGGTAAAGAGAAGAAATTATCAAGTGATATAACTGAGAAATGTGCATTCCTGCTTGTAGTAAGTAAAATGAACCATAATTAGAACCTTGCCTACTATCTAATGTGTCTAGTTGCTATCAAGTTCAAGTTCAATAAAAATTAAATTTTTGAACTTTGGTCTCTCTTAATTCGATGTGAATGATCTGGTCCTGACCTGCCATATCCAATGGCAGCCAGCAGTCTGTGGAGGTGTAGCACCCAGGTAAAGAGCCCCACAAAGATACACTTAGCTAGGACCCTCATTTTGATGCAGCATGGCAGGGCGTAGGAGGCAAGTGCCTCACTGGTTTCTACATGTTACATAATGAAGATAACAATATGCATGTTAGGATACTGCGAAGCCTTGCTTGGAGTACCACTTATTTGACTCTCTATTTTCTCCAATTTTTCTAGTTACTTTTGAAATGGAACTGGACATTTAGTACATATTCTGGGATAATACCTTATCATATGATTCTAAAAGAAAGAAAATTAAAACAAGTTATTTTGCTTTCTTCTATGTCTGGTGCTGTGTGGATTCCAGCATACAGCTAAACCTTTCTTCACATTCCAAGTAAACAGACTGTAAGGTTCAGTAGTCTATAGCTGACATGAAGATGCATATGGTGATGAACATGACGATACATGTGGCAATGCACACGGTGATACACTTGGCATTACACGTGGCAATGCACATGGCGATACACTTGGCAGCAAAACTATAAAAGTACAAATGGTATCAGTCAGTACTGAGCACATCACCGAAACCAGCAGCAGTGACAATACAACACAGGAATAAGGGTTCTTTCACACTAAGTGTATTTGCTGCATTTTTTGTACGCACAAGCTCATCAGAAACTAAGAGTAGAACAATCCGAGTAAAAGTATAATAGAAACAAGTGTTCCTCTTCTGTATTTAATCACCAACTCCTGGTTTGTGTTGAGCACACGAGTTAAAAAAATGCAGCAAATACGCAGCATGTGAACGCACCCTAAACATTGAATACAATAAACATAAGCAGCTATGGCATTATTCATTGCAAGAGGCACAATTCTACACAGAGGTAGCATCTAGCTGTATGCAGTGCAGGGGACACTAACTTAAGATGGAGGATTTCAGAGCATGATACATCTGCACTAACACAATACTTCTGTACAATCACTGCAACATAACCTGCATACACGGATTCTAACATAAGCATACAGTTTATACTACAACTTTCAAAAAAAGGCAATCGTTGGGAAAAGTGAGATGAAGATGGAGCAAGGGATGCATGTCTCTGCCTGGAGCCGGGGGCTTGTCCGCTAAAATGTCTCCTTCTTCACAGTAAAGCAGGGGGGAGGTCCTGCAAAGGACAGTGAACTTAAAGGGGAAGACACCTGCATCTGTAGGAATGCTGCAGATTGTGCTAAACATATCAAAACATCATAAAGGGATAACATATCACTTTTTACGGATCATAACAAGTGTCAAATTACAAATACTCTCTCTACTGAACATAAATGGGCAGAACACAAATTCAACCATATTCCATATTATGGATCTATTCTTACCATGGTGCAATGTTTCTAGAGGAAAATAAACCCATATTTGGTGCTGCATGGCACACCATACATTAGCACACAGAAAGCTTATGTCTCCGTAGTCGAGTATTAAGTAATTTATTTGCCTCCATGCACACAGTCGAGCCTTGTGCAATAGAATGCATGGAGGCAAAGGAATATTAAGACAATGATATTTATAATTTCCTCGCTAAGGCTGGGGTCACACATAAGCCCTTGGTCCGTTTTTGGCTTCATTTTTGTCTTTTTTTTTTTCTAAGTCCAAAAACTGACAGAAAAACGGATTGGATGTAATAAACACCCTGTCGGTTTTTTCTGGACCTCAAAACATTGCTCTGTCCGTTTTTGAGCCAAAAACGTTGCTAGCAACGTTTTTGGCATCAGTTAAAAAGCGCATGCGTTTTTTTAACATGAGGCCCTATAGGAAACGCATGCGTTAACGCATGGCACATATAGGCACTTGCGTTAACGCATGCGTTAACGCACATGCGTTTTTAATGAAAAAATGACTAAGTCCAAAAACGTTCAGGGGTGCAGGAAGCTCAAAAAGCACCCTATAAAAACGGATTGGTGATGAAAATCACTTCCAAAAACGGACTTCTATGTGTGACCCCAGCCTAAATAAGGCTAGGGTCAGACCAGCGTCAGCCTTTTGGCTGACGAATCCGTTTAAAACTTAGAATTCTGCAGCCTGAGCGCATGGCATTAACGTGGTGTAATGCTGTGCTTAGGCTGCCTATGCATCCCTATTGTTACAGGTGTTCCAGCTTCACATAGAAGGACCGGATATGCACTTTTGCTGAGTGCACAGGAAACATGGTTTGCAGCATTTCACTGTGCACTCAGGATAGCGAATATCCGGTCCTTCTGTGTCAAGCGGCCGACTGTGCTGGAACACCGGTAACCATGGGGATGTATAGGCAGCCTGAGTACACCGTTACACCACATTAATGCTATGCGCTCAGGCTGCAGAATTCTAAGTTTTAAACGGATTCGTCAGCCAGAAGGCTGACACTAATCTGATCCTAGCCTAAGGGAGAGACCAAGATTTCTGCTTGATTTAACGTTTCAGAAAGTTTTTACAAAGGAAACATTTCAGCTACTTTGAAATCTGAAAGGTTTTTTGTTTGAGCTGTTCTTTTTCATAGTGTAAGGATAAAGTGAGTACACTGCACTTTATTTAGTTTCTGGTAAAATAAGACTACATAGAGCATACGTCATTCAAGTGTTTACTTAAATTTATTTCTACTGTGCTGCTTGATGATTTTAGCTATAGAAAGGAACATTTAGCTATTTTTAGATCTATCGAGTAAGATACTTACAAGCTTGTTAAAGACTAACTGTATCTATAAACAGGTTTAATGAAATGCAAAAATAGAAATAATTGGCAACTGTTATACTTACTGTACATGGGACACCAAATTAGTCAGCTAATGACTATACATGTTTAGCTAAATAACAATCAGGTCAGAATGTACATACTATGTTAGTTTAATTGGAAAGGTTGGAAGAATAGAGGCCTACAGACAACTGTACAACAGAAAATGGAATAAAGTGAAAACAACTCACGTAGTAAACACAAGGTTGTTATCCATTTTTCAGGTTATACGAAGACAAATCCTCCTACCTTGGAAAATAAAAAAAATACATATTTTGTACTCCTCAAACCTTAGTTACCTAGGATGGGGAGATCAAAATACTTTCTCACTAGATCTCATCTTAATGATCTAAAATTGCATAATTAAAGGAGCCAACTGTCACTAGAAAGATTTTATTTAACATTGAGGACTTCCAGACAAAATCAGTTCCTTCATCATTTTATGAAATAATATGAGGGGTTCCTCCTGTTTATCTAATCTTGCATTGAATTTGTGGCTTTATAATTAATGTGTTCTTTCAAAGATTAGTAACTAGGGGGTTTCTAAGAGTAAAAGCAATTTTTATGACATTTGAATTTGAGATGACTTTCCATGATGTACATGCAAAATCCAATATAAAACTTTTAGTGGTGTAACCAGACTCATATTTTTCTGTTATGATAATATCATTTTATTCTGTATATATTCCCCATATATTTTGGAAATACACAACTGCTTTGATATGTTAAATGACCAGCACTATAAAGAACTACCAAAAAAATAATTTTACAACACAACTTTTTCTTTCAGGTGAAATAGGGATCTTAATGACGAGTAGGTTTGGACATCAGACGTGGTTCTGGTTTTCATAGTCACAGTGTTGGAGACTGGGGACAATGATACTTCCATATTGACCTGCACATATTTATTTACAGAAGTACTTGATAAGGACGCCTCAGTATCCAGGCCAGAAAGAACAATTCTGTTATATAACTGCAATAACTGTTGTAATGTATTAATGACCAATCCTCGATTATTTACAGGCCACCACCATGGGATTCATGGTGCACTCTGCAGATGACACTAGGACAGGCAGATGGCCCAATTGGATGAACTTAATTAAGGTTTTGATTCAGTTTTGATTTTGTCAAAAGAAACTTTTCTGCTTTGTATAATTGGTTGGTAGGGCTTAGTGTTCTTCCCCAGGCTACTAGCTCTTCAAAAAGTTGATCGTAAACTAAGCATTACCAACAAAAAATATGTACCAAAAATCGTTTTCCAACATCAGAATATTAGAAGAGGTACAGAGTTTATGAAAATTTATTTAATTCACATCTGACTGGTAAAACGTATACTTTACTTGTAATAATGATTAGTGGTGAGCGAGTAGCAAAATATTCGCACTCGCTATACTTGAAACGAGTAGTTTTGAATATGCACATATTTGTCCGAATAGTGAGTCTAATGTTAGACAATTAGTGATAGGCTCCGCCCACACACATCCTGCCATAAAACGAGTCTTTCCAGGACAGGGCGGGAGGGTGGGCTTTTTTGCATTTCTACTACATAAAACACTTTGCTGTGCCCCCCAGAGAGACTTTAACATTCAATTTGCTCTCAGTGAGGAGCCAGCTCTCATTGTTTACTGAAGAGAGCTGTTCATTTGTGTCAGATCGATACCAATCGACATATCACTCTTAAGCACCAGCGATACTCACCGAATAATGAGTATCGTGAATACTGTACTTTCCATGAGAGTAGCGTATAGTAACGATTACACTTGCTCATCACTAATAATTATACATGAGATGTAAATGTAGATTTAGATGCTACCCCTACAGGAGAAAAATACACAAAATGTAGAGTTACTACAAGGAACATTTTTTGCTGTGGAACATCCTACATGTTTACACACATCCCATTAATGACTATAATACCTAATTTAACTTTGGCAGGATTCACCTATAAATAGCAACTCTGGAGTTTAACTATGGGTGTTGGGTCAATGAGCAATGTTGCCAGCTGGGTTGCCAACCGTCTAGAAATTTCAATGATTTCCACCGAAGAAAAAGCTGGGCTTTGTAGTCCGCGCTGACCTCAAGAAACTTCCAGTCCAGTAAAGGGCTATTACCTGATGAAGTGGCAGATTTAAAGCCACGAAACGCATAGGCAAATAAACCAGAACCTGACTAACCCTTTACTGGACTGGAAGTTTCTTGAGGTCAGCGCGGACTACAAAGCCCAGCTTTTTCTTCGGTGGAAATCATTTATCTTCAGTGGGCTCCTGCAGCGACCATTACCAGGCTCTCTCAGTTTGTTGTGGCTCTCACAACCACCGCAGGTGAGTCACACCAATTGGGGAGACTGGACTATTTATTAAGACGATAACGCCCTATGTGCGCTCCCTATTTATCCTTTTTTATAGAAATTTCAGGACATTCACTTTTTTATGCATTTCGAAAAAATAAGGTCATCCGTGATATCTTTTAAAACTGAAGAGATTTGCAGATTATGTAATTATCATTATTTTACAGTTTACAGTGAATGCAGTTATTGTCTTCATAATAGAATTATGGGCTATAGACATGTATCAGATATAATCATAATGATTTATTAGGGTTATACAATGTGATTTTTTGAGAAGCTGTCAATAAAAAATAAAAAGTAAATTTGTCAACCCTGGAGCCAATTTGACGTACACATATTTAGAGTATTTGGATACTAAATGTGATCTTTGTCCGTTGTAAACAAAAACTTAGATATACCTATGTATAGATGGTCACTGTGATCTGCTTCTCATCAGGGATAATTCAAACAAATGGTAATTAAATAAATTAAACATATATGAATAACACACTGTAAAATGTTCAAACAGTCAATATAATTCTTTCTCCCTCTCAATGAATTATAGTATATTCTTACAATATATACAGTTATAGTAAAAAAAATGTTCAACTGTCCTGGAAGCCAATACTAGATGACAGGCACTGAAACATGTCCATATTCTGTTTTACATTGTGATAATGATGACAATAAAGTACATATAAGGATTTATAGGATTATATTCTAGCCTTTTCAGTATGACAATTAAAAGATAATGAAGGGAGCGAGCCCGCTGATGTTCGGGATCGGAGGACTTTTTTTGAAGTCTTGATCCGAACTTGAGTCTGAACCCTGAACCCAGACTATAAAGTTATGAAATGGGGGCTAGGTGGGCTTGGGGGCTGTAAAAAGAAATAAAACCATGATTAAACATCAGTGTAATCGCTTACTGGGGTTCACGCGCTTGCACTTCTGGGCCTGCTTATTAACTTCCTGATTATTCACTGAACTGTAGATGCTAGAATGTATGGGCTGTTTCCAGGTTACTGCAGTGGCTCCAGCAGGCAATCACAGATTCCCACTCTCTGTGACAGCATCTGTGATTAGCTCTTGCACCCCTCACCGATTTTGCCAGCATCTGTAATTTGTTGCCATAGACAACAAACGTGAAGTCACAGTAGTGTAAAAATAAATAAATAAATAAATAAAAATGTAGCTCTTCGCTGAATTTTGGATTCTCAGCCGAAGATGAAGCAGACAGGTATGGGCTGCCATGCCAAGGTGCCTGGCTTTACCTTGGCTGGCAATCAAAATACAGGGAAGCTCATTATTTTTAGTTACTTAAATAAATAATTAAAAAGAAATGTGGTTTTTTTCCACTATTTTTGATTGCCAGCCAAGGTAAAACTCAGGCAGCTGGGGGCTGGTATGCTCAATGTGGTGAGGCCCATAGTTATTGGCCACCCCAAGGCTAAAGAATAAAAGCCCACAACCACACCAGAAATTGGAAGTGCTTATTCCTGACACTTTACCCTGGCCTTCCCATGCCCTAGTGTGGTGGCATCGGGGTGATAGAAGGGGTTAATGACAGCTGAGTATTGACAACTTGTCATTAAGCCTAGACTGATAATGTTCAGGTCTATTGAGATCCACCAATTATCAATCCTGTGAGGAAATAGTTAAAAAACACAACACACAAAGAAAAATCCTTTATATGAAATAAATCATAGCGAAAAATCCTTTTTTTAAAATAAATCAGACTAACAATCCTCATTTATAAACCCTACACATACCATCTCACGATAATCCACAACAATGGTCTATTTTGTTTCTTTCTACAGTCCCAAACCCGAACAGCAAGATGGACTTCTCAGGGAAGTCAGTGTTCGGGGTCCGTGCCCGAACACTAGGTGTTCGGTATGGCCTACAAACTTTACAGTTTGGGTTCACCCATCCCTATTAATAAACATATATACTACAGTCAATTTCATAGGAAACAGTTACGGTACCTTTACACGTCACAACATTGCATGCAATTTTACTTGCAACTTACAGGTTGCAGTGAAATCATGGACACATTGTTCTATTTTGTTGCCGTGTACAAATGGAACAATGTGTCCATGATTTCACTGCAACCAGTAAGTTGCAAGTGAAATTGCATGCAATGTTGCGACATGTAAAGGTACCCTTAACAAGAGGAGTATACATGCTTTATGCAGATGTTTAATTTATATTTGGATTAGGGATGGGCGAGTCTACTCGCTAGGACTCGTTACTCGGCGAGTAGTAAGGGACTCGCAGGACTCGGTACTCTGCAAGTTTCCCAGCGATTACTCTCACAGCAACGAGTCCAATGCAAATCAATGGCAATCCTAGTTTTGTCAGAGACTCTGACAAAACTAGGATTGCCATTGACTTGCATTGGTCTGATTACTGTGCAAGTAATCGCAGGGAAACTCGCAAAGTAACTGCTGTTACTTTGGGAGCAAAGTCCAGCTGTCTGCTCTGTGCAGGCTGCCGCAGCTCCAGGGTCCTAGAGCCCGCCTGCTCACAGAGATGAAGTAGCAGAGCTGAGATTGTTCTCAGTCTGCTCATTCCCTGTGCATAGACATCTATATCTATGCACAGGGATTTAGCAGAGAGGACATCGCGTTTTGGACTACGTCGGACGGAAGAGGATTTTTTTAATTAAAGATGGAGTCCCTAATGGCTTTTTTTTTTATTTCTAATAAAAAATTTTCTCTATGTTGTGTTTTTTTAACCCTTTATTGGAGATTCTTAGTGGCCGGGTCAAACGTGGCCTGACATTAAGAATCTCGGGCTTAATACCAGCTTGTATAACAAAGCTGGTATTAACCGCTTTATTACCCAGCGTGCCACCGCCACCAGGGCCGCTGGAAGAGCGGGGTTCCAGAAATACGGCGAAGCCCACGTGAAATTTTTTCTGACAAATCCATAAAACAATGTAAATAAAAGGGACGGCATCTTTATTAACCCCTGGACCATGGTCGAGGGGTTAATAAAGATGCAGACCCTTTTTTAGGATTGTTTTATTGATTTTTCAGAAAAAAAATTACATGGGCTTCGCCGTATTTCTGGAACCAGCCAGATCCAGCAGGCAGCGACGGGCTGCCCCTAACCCCCAGGTGCCTATTTGTACCTGGCCAGACACAAGAATATAGGGGAGCCCTTCTTTTTTATTATTTCATGAATTTCATGAAATAATTTAAAAAAAATGCGTGGGCTCCGCGCAATTTCTATGTCTAGCCAGGTACAGCTAAGCAGCTGGGGGCTGGAATCCGCAGCGCAGGGATGCCCAAGCTTTCTGGGCACACCCCGCTGCAAATCGCAGCCCGCAGCCGCCCCAGAAGATGGCGCGTTCATTGAAGCGCCATCCTCTGGCGCTGAACCCCGCTCTTCCAGCGGCCCTGGTGGCGGTGGCACGCTGGGTAATGAAGAGGTTAGGGCCAGCTTTGTATTATCAGCTGGCCCTAAGCCCGAAATTTATGGCGGTCACGCCAATATTAGACATGACTGCCATGAATTTCTATTAAATTGTTTTAAAAAAAACACAACACAGAGAAAAACTTTTATTAGAAATAAAAAAAAAAGCCATTAGGGACTCCATCTTTAATTTAAAAAATCCTCTTCCGTCCGACGCAGTCCAAAACGCGATGTCCTCTCTGCTCATCCCTGTGCATAAATATAGATGTCTATGCACAGGGATGAGCAGACTGAGAACAATCTCAGCTCTGCTACACACAGGAAGAGCAGGTGGGCTCTAGGACCCTGGAGCTGCGGCAACCTGTACAGAGCAGACAGCCTGACTCCTTACTGTGCGAGTTTCCCAGCGATTACTTGCACAGTAAACGAGTCCAATGCAAGTTAATGCCAATCCTAGTTTTGTCAGAGTCTCTGACAAAACTAGGATTGCTTCAGGATGAAGCTTCCGAGACACATCTGCGATTTGTAAATCGCACACTACTCGCTATTACTCGCTTCCCCATTCATTAACATTGGACTCGCTAGACTCGCAATGAGTAGCGAGTCCCAGGCTCGGACTCGCTAGAGTCAAGCGATTCCGAGTAATTTAGGACTCGCCCATCACTAATTTGGATTTCAAGCAGAGACTCGATTGGTGGAAGCTTATTGGATGGAAATTTATTACAGACTTTTTAATATATGTTTGATGACTAAAAGAAACCAGAAGCACAAAGCCACTTTCTTCATAAAAATATTTTACAAATAATTATTTCATAATCACGAACTTATGATTTTTTCAAAATTAGAAACTATGTTTGTCATCAACTCCTTTGCAAGTTACCTATGACAGAATGATATACAGATTTAGCAACCCAAAAAATGTTCACTGCTCCACTAATTTTGGAGCATTTGGTTCTGGCATAAAAGAATGTATATATGAAGCTGCATTTACAAGGCTATATCTACACAATATATAAGTAAACTATTATCGTACCTGTGTTAATAAAGTAGTCAGTTATACAAGCTTGCTTTTTGCATCGGCACAAATGTAATATTTTTAGATTGTAGAACTAAAGCTACATTCATGTTCTCACCCATCAATGTACATAAAAAGCAAAAGTCTTAAAAAATAGTTATTAAAGTGGCCCTCTATGATTGACTTTTTTTTAATTTATGGCCATAGTCAAGGAAATGAATTTCACCATAAGTTTGCACTACTACTTCCCTTTCAAGGAGAAATAGAGAGAAGTTATAGACTGAAAGTATCTTCAGCGACTCTCCCATCAGCTCAGCCGCTTCTTTAGTAAGGGCAGGCAGACGCTTGTGGTGTCATTCACAAATGTCTTCTCCTCCATTCTACACTACAGCTTCAGGTCATAGAAGCTCAGTGCCTTGCAGGATAAGTGAATTTTATTTTCTGCATGAAAAACTGCATGAATTACAATGCACACAACTTACTATACTTAACTATTTGTGTACAGAATTTTTGACATGCAATTATATAAAATGACATCTATTTTGACTACTGTGGCATGGCGTGAGTTAAAAGAAAGCACTTCAATAACATAAGAGTAGAGCAATGCTAACATGTTGCATTCAGAAAAGCACTTAAGACTGTTGCTGTCACTGCTCAAATAGATAACAATGCTTATTTCTGAATCCTCTTTCCTGCAATTTGTTCCTTTTTTCATGTCTTCGAATTTAGTTTTCATATAGCAATGAGGCACAACAGGCTGTGTATTGTTATCCTACAATTACACGCCTCAGGTGTGTTGCGAGACACGAGGCCGAAGGCCAAGTCACTTCAACCACCTGAGAAGAGTAATTGTAGGACAACAATGCATGCCCTGTAGTGCCTTGTTGCTTTTGTAAAATGGATCTATACTGGTAAAAAGTGTTTTTATTATTTGTTGTCTGTTTTCTGACATTTAGGATTTCTAAAGCTTAGTTTTCATGTTGGCACAAACTGATGCTCAATATACAGTTCTATAGTGTAAATAAATTAGATAGGGCTGCTATTCACTTACTCTCTGTATTTGTTGAAAAGTAAATGTGTCTGATCCATGAAGAACATTTCTCATTTTATCTAATATCTCCTAGAAACTAAAATTGTCAATCTGACTACAAATATATTCAAAGATGATAAAGGCAAAACACTTGATTACAGATACATAATATCACTGACACACTATGCTTATTTCTTTAAATTGAAGGCAAAGTTTACACAAAAGTGAAGTCATCAGAAAAATCTTAAGTGAAATCCATAGCAGAAAAAAATGTGCACTATAGTTCATACATAGTTTATAGCTCATTGAAACTAATGGAGTACTAAACTAAATTTTTGTGCAGAAAGTGTAGCTCATTAAAATTAATGGGAGACAAAAGAAAATGTTCGTGAGTCAGAGTCTGCTTACTTTTCCTGCTCTTTACCATGTAATTTCATTTCCGCAATGTATATACCGGTATATACATTGCGGAAGTGAAATTAGCTAAAGCAAATGTTAAAAATAAAAAAATATCCTCACCTTTCAGGCATGTCCCGCGATGCGCGTCATCTAGCTCCGAGGGCTTAAGGACCTGATTGGTCACATGACCACAGTGACTGGACATGTGACCGATCAGTTGATCAGGTAGCCCCGCCCCATCAGGTTCTTAAGCCCTCGGAGCTAGATGACATGCATGCATATTTACAAATAAAGGGGCCCTATAACAGAAGTTTTAATCTCCCCTGAAAAATAAATTAATTAATTAATTTATTTTTATCGGAGTCACATAAGAACATATATGACAACATTACAGCCCTTGCAAAGTTGTTGTCCTGCTTTGAAACCCCTAAATTTCGATTCTTTTGCACATGAAAACTGGGATGCCAACAAAAGTGCCCCGCAAACACTGTAGGATATCACAAGTGAACTCCTCCACATGCCCCTCTGTGCTTGCTGGAAGTATATGAGATGTCAATGCTGGAGTGTGGTCAGCACTGACATCTTGTATACTCCCAGCAAGCACAGTCTGGGAAATCTCTACCAGCAATCTGTGAGTGTTAAGCACTCACAATCCAAAAAAACAACATAGCAAATGTTTGATGAAGCTGTTGAATGATGTTAGACCGAAACAACAAATAAGTTGTTTTTACCAGATTTTACAATTTGTAAATAAAATTCACATCTTTTGCATTGCATTCCATAGGATAGGGTCACACATGGCAGCCCATTTTTCTGCCTTTCCAAAAACTGATTTTGGAAAATGCTATGTTTGCATCCCAAAAACACTATTCATTAACGCATGCATTAACACATGGTACCTATATGTACCATGCATTAACGGATGCGTTTCCCATAGGGCCCCATGTTAAAAAAATGCTATGCGTTTTTTACTGCACCCAAAAACGCTGCTAGCAGTGTTTTTTTATGCAGTTTCAAAAACGCATAGCCTTTTTTGCATTGGAGCCTATGGATCTGTAAACGCATGCGTTTTTCACAAAATTCTAAGTTGAAAAACTGATGCGTTTAACGGATCTAGGGCTCATATATGACCCTATCCATAGAGTGCCAGGCTGTACTATTACTATCTATTACGGATTGGAACCCTACTCACGCGCCTTGTCATTTTTCACTGGAGTGCTGTATATGATTATTCTAGTGAACATTTCTTTACACATACAACTGTGAGACAGCATGTCAAAGCAATTGTTTTCCTATAACACAATGGACACAGACAATATTATAGTCCTAGTTTGTCCTTAATGCGAAATCTTACAAAAACTGGCTGATGAATTCAAGGCAAGAAATCATGAACAAGTTTCTCAACGTCTACTCAATCTAGAACTCCATAGTGCTACCATCATCGAATACCTATGTTTATAAAATATCCCTAAGGCTCTTAAAGTTGCTTTATGCCCTACCTTTTTCCAGGATAATGAAGATTAATGACAGACATTTAAACAGATATTAAACAAATATTGCTTTGATTTTCTGACTCTAAATCTTGATCACTTACAGAAATTGTTTGTGACCACCAGGAACCAACTTGATAACATCAAGACCCAGATATCATTCACCCTCACCGCTGAAGCTTCATCACCATTAAGTAGAAAACCAAGGACAATCTCAGCCAATACTGACTTGAAGTAGAGAAGAAGAAGAGGTCTAAATATCTCTGTAATAGAGAAAATTACCTCAAGAATCACATTTATAAATGGCAGGACTATGCACTACACTACAAATAACACAGAGTCTCTCTAGACGCCTCCTTCTCAAGCTCACATAATAACTGGTACGGCTACAGTAGAGACACCAGTTCTTTTTCAGGCTCACAATGACAAGGACGACTGAGAGGAGGATGAGGTAAGGGCATCAGTTACATAGAGAGCAGGGGTCCCACCATCAAAACCACATCACTGGCATTCACCTCGCCCTAATGGTCAAAGGTTCAAATGTTTTAAATACAGGACAGGTTTCTCTTCTTCTGAAGTATCTGTTTTTGTGCCTCTTATAAAGTTGACACTTTTCGACTAGACATCGACCTCCAGAGTTTTTTTTAGGAGTTTACACCTTAAAGATGATTTTTCAAAAAACTTTACATGGATCATTTGTCTATATACAAGAGCTCTACTTCCATTAATATCAAGGATTTAGAGACCTACAGTGGGGGAAATAAGAATTTGATCCCTTGCTGATTTTGTAAGTTTGCCCACTGACAAAGACATCAATAGTCTATAATTTTATTAATAATAATAATAATAATCTTTATTTATATAGCGCCAACATATTCCGCAGCGCTTTACAATTCAGATGATCAAATTTAACTTTCATAAGAAACAGTTATCAGAAAATACAATACAGTACAAAAAACAATACAAAGCATAATACAATACAATAATTAGAGCAAAATAATGACAGCCCTGCTCATAAGAGCTTACAATCTAACAATGAGGTGGGGGTGACACAAAGTACAGGTGTTTATTTACAATGATGGTATAATTAACTCAAGGAGATGGGGAGCAGATAGGAGCAGCATATGTGGCCACTAACCATTATTTGTGATCCACTTGAGACTGGTGGAGCAGATAGGCTATGTCTAGATGACTTTAACTAGGGATCATGATAGGCCACCCTAAAAAGATGTGTTTTTTATGGATCGCCTGAAACTATGTAAGTTGTGGATACATCTAATTTCTTGTGGTAGAGCATTCCAGAGAATTGGTGCAGCTCGGGAGAAGTCTTGGAGCCGGGAATGGGAGGTTTGGATTAATGCAGAAGTGAGTCTGAGGTCACTTCCAGAGCAAAGAGAACAGGTAGGGTGGTAGATAGACATTAGGGAAGCAATGTAGGGAGGTGCTGCACTGTGAAGAGCTTTGTATGTGAGAACAAGCAGCTTGAATTTGATCCTATAGTGTATAGGCAGCCAGTGCAGTGATTGGCATAGAGCAGAAGCGTCCGAGTAACGGTTAGCTAGATAGGTAATCCTGACTGCTGCATTTAGGATGGACTGGAGAGGGGAGAGTCTAGAGCAGGGGAGGCCAATTAAAAAATAATTACAATATTCAATGCGTGATTGAATCAGGGCCACGGTGAGGGTTTTTGTGGTTTCCAAGGTGAGAAAGGGGCGAATTCTAGAGATGTTCTTCAGGTGCAAGCAGCAAGAGCGGGCAAGAGATTGTATATATGGGGTGAATGAAAGATCAGAGTCAAACATTACACCCAGACAGCGAGCCTGCTGACTAGACATAATTGTGGTGCAGCACACTGAGAGAGAGATATCAGATATAGGGTGGTTAGTGGAGGACGGGAGCAAGAGAAGTTCAGTTTTGGAGAGGTTGAGTTTAAGATAGAGAGCGGACATGATATTGGAAACTCTGGTTAGACAGTCATTAGTGTTCTTTATTAGAGCAGGAGTAAAGTCGGGGGAAGAAGTGTATAGTTGTGTATCATCAGCATAAAGATGGTACTGAAAGGCAAATCTGCTGATGGTCTGTCCAATTGGGGCCGTGTAGAAAGAGAAGAGAAGAGGTCCAAGGACTGAACCCTGAGGGACCCCAATAGTGAGAGGAAGAGGGGAGGAAGTGGAGCCAGCAAATGAAACACTGAAAGAGCAGTCAGAGAGATAGGAAGAGAGCCAGGAGAAAGCCGTGCCCTTGATGTCGATGGAGTGCAGCATAGAGAGTAGGAGATGGTGGTCAATAGTGTCGAAGGCTGCAGAGAGACCAAGAAGGATAAGTAGAGAGTAGTCACCATTACGTTTTGCTGACAGAAGGTCGTTGGTCACTTTTGTGAGAGCAGTTTCTGTAGAATGTAGGGGACAGAAACCAGACTGTAATGGGTCTAGAAAAGAGTGAGTGGAGAGGTAACGGGTGAGGTGAAAGTAGACCAGGTGCTCCAGGAGTTTAGAGATGAAGGGGAGATTGGAGACTGGTCTGTAGTTGATTGTGCAGGATGAGTCTAGAGACATTTTCTTTAATAATGGAGTAATGATAGAGTGTTTGAAGGAGGAGAGGAAGATGCCAGAAGAGAGGGAGAGATTGAAGATTTTGGTTAGGTGAGTGGTGACCACCGGAGAGAGAGACTGGAGAAGGTGTGAGGGGATGGGGTCAGCAGTGCATGGGGTGGGACGAGAGGAAGGGAGGAGCCTGAAGACTTCTTCTTCTGTGACTGGGTCAAAAGTGGAGAGTGAGCAGGAGGAAATGTGGGGAGAGGTAGGGGTAACAGCGATTTGAGGTTGGGAGTTGATTTACTGACGGATGTTTTCTATTTTCTCTGTGAAGTAAGAAGTGAGGTCATCCACACAGAGGTCAGTGATAGGGGCCTGCACTTTAGGACTGAGGAGAGAGTGAAAGGTGTCAAAGAGTTTTTTTGGGTTGTTGGATAGTAAGGCGATCAGGGTGGTGAAGTAGGTTTGTTTGGCAAGGTGAAGGGCAGAGTTGTAAGTTCTTAGCATGAATTCATAGTGAATGAAGTTTTCTGGAGTGCGGCTTTTCTTCCATAGATGTTCAACACTCCTAGAGCATCACTGGAGGAATTGAGTTTGTGATGTGAGCCAGGGCTGTTTAACTCTGTGTTTGGAGGTTCTGAGGGTGAGGAGTGATTTACTGCCAGATCGGGACAGGAAAATAAGAAGATTGGGGACAATGATGAGTGTAGAGAGTCTGTGACTGTATGAGGGTAAATGGCCTGTAGATTCTGAATGTGTGGTAGGTCGGACTGAGTTGGATTGGGCAAGGGTTTGTGAGAGTGAAGGAGAGAATGTTGTGGTCATAGAGGGGAAGAGGTGAGTTATCTAAGGAGGAGGTTGAGCAGAGCTGGACAAAGATCAGGTCAAGGGTGTTACCATCCTTGTGTGTCTCAGAGGTTGAGAGCTGTGAGAGGCCAAGGGAGGTGGTTAGAGGTAGGAGCTGGGATGCAGATTGGGAGATTGGTCTGTTTATGGAGATTTTAAAGTCTCCCAGAATAAGGGTTGGTAATTCTGAGGACATGAAATGCGGCAGCCGCTTGGAAAAATGGTCAAGGAACTGGGTGGGTGACCCTGGGGGGCGGTATTACACTGCTACTCTGAGGGGATGGAAGAGTCTATTTGTGTGAACCTCAAAATAGGGGAATGAGAATGATAGGGCTGGAGGGATGACCTGGAAGGTACGTTGTGGGGACAGGAGTAAGCCATCTCCACCACCATGTCTGTTCCCAGGTCTCGGGGAATGAGAGAAATGTATGCCGCCATGAGAGAAATAGCAGCAGGGGAAGCAGTGTCTGAATCCTGGATCCAGGTTTCTGTGAAAGCCAGGAGGTTTAGAGAGTTAGTGAGAATGTAGTTATGAATCAAGGGAAGTTTGTTGCATACAGACTGTGGATTCCAGAGAGCGCAATTAAAAGAGGGAGATGAAGGTGTGCAAGGAATGTTAATAATTTAAGTGGGGGTTTCTATGTGAGGTGGGAGAGGGGTTGAAGTTGATAGAGGGTGGACCAGGATTTGGAGGGATATCACCTGCCAGAAGCAGCAGTAAAAAGAGAAAAGGTAAATAGTTGTTGTAATTGTGATGCAATGCCCTGGAGGTCTGAGATTATTCAGAAAATTGAAGAGAGTATGGGAGCTCAATAAAGTAGAGGGAGGGAGAGAGGGGCTTTTGTGAATGAGGGGTGATAGAGGAGGGATGGGGCGGTAAAGGTGAATGGCAAAGGAACATAGAACAATAAACAATGAAGTAAAGGACGGTATGAAAAAAAAACACAACACAAAACAAGTTGAAAGTAAAGTAATTAAGACTGTTAGCAGACGGGTGTAGCTGGTACCTTCTGGTTACTTCTGTTACTGCTACTTCTAATTTTAAGCGTAGGTTAATTTTAACAGTGATAGAATATCAAAAATAAAATCCAGAAAATCACACTGTGTAAATTATGTATATGTATTTGCATTTTGCAGAGAGAAATTAGTATTGGATCCCTCTGGCAAACAAGTCGTAATACATAGTGGCAAAACCCTTGTTGGCAAGCACAGCAGTCAGACTTTTTCGTAGTTGATGATGTGATTTATGCACATGAGGAATTTTGGTCCACTCCTCTTTGCAGATCATCATTAAGATTTTGAGATTGTCACTTGGCAACTCGGAGCTTCAGCTCCCGCCATAAGTTTTTTATGGGATTAAGGTCTGGAGACTGGCTCGGCCACTCCATGGCCTTAATGTGCTTCTTTTTAAGCCACTCCTTTGTTGCCTTAGCTGTATATTTTTGGTCATTGTAATGCTGGAAGATCCATCCACGACCCATTTTTAATGTCCTGACGGAGGGAAGGAGGTTGTCACTCAGGATTTTATGATACATGGCTCCATCCATTGTCTCATTGATGCAATGAAGTAGTCCTGTGCCCATAGCAGTGAAACACCCTCAAAACATAGTGTTTCCACCGCCATGCTTGACAGTGTGGACAGTGTTCGTTGGGCTATAGGCAGCATTTTTCTTCCTCCAAACATAGTGAGTTGAGTGGGACTTTGCAGACATTGCAGGATTTAAATTCATTACAGCATAACGTGTTACCAATGGTTTTCTTGCTGACAGTGGTACCAGCTGGCTTGAGATCATTGACAAGTTCCCCCCATGTAGTTTTAGGGTGATCTCTCACTTTCCTCATGATCCTGATTACCAGTTGAGGTGGGAGTTTGTATGGAGCCCCAGATCGATGTCGATTGACACTCATTTTGTATTTTCTTACTATTGCACCAACAGTTGTTTCCTTCTCACCCAGCATCTTATTTATGGTTTTGTAGCCCATTCCAGCTTTGTGCAGGTCTATGATCTTTCCATGATATGCTTAGAAAGCTCTTTGGTGATGCCCATGTTGTAGAGGTTAGGATCTGACTGATTGAGTGTGTGGTCTTTTATACAGGTGACAATTAAGACAGCTGTCTTTAATGCAGGTAACAAGTTCATTAGGAGCGTCTAACTGGTCTGTAGGAGCCAGAACTCTTAATGGTTGGTAGGAGATGAAATACTAATTTCTCTCTGCAAAATGCAATTACATTTATATAATTTGACTAATGTCCAAAGAAATAAACTGGGCACCCTGGGAAACATCAGGGGCTTCTTTAAATGATTAATACCTGCTATGTATAAAGGTGTCTGAAAACCGGTGAGTGCTTTTTTCCTTCATCACTTTGGAATTTATATAATTTGGACAACGTGATTTTCTGGATTTTATTTTTGATATCCTATCTCTCACTGTTAAAATTTGAAAAGAAACAAAGCGAACAAAAAGGTGCAACAATAAACAGCACCCGATGGTCTAGTGGGATAGATGAAGCAACTGAGGGATTTGCTGCTCACCTGGATGAGTTGTTCACCCCTGCACAACCCCAGTAAAGTGTATTCTGTGTGGACGCTGGTGGGGATCGCTCCTGTGTTTGCCCTCCTTGATCCGGTCAGGTGACTTTTCAGGCCATTCACGTGACAGGGTCGTCGCCAGAAACACGTCACCGCAGGTCCTTAATCCAGGAAGCAGTGGCTATAACCATGAGCTGCTCCTACCGCAAAACCTCGGATGGGGATAAGATAATTGTAAAAGAAATTTTGGCGGTCAATTAGGGACTGCTACCTTCCTCAGGTGGATTTTTGTAAATCCACTTGAGGATGGTAGCAGCCCGCTGCCAAAATGCGTAGTGGTATAATAAAAGGTTTGTAATCATTCCTGTCACCAGTGTGGTCTATATGCCCCGGAGCTCCCTAATTGACCGCCAAAATTTCTTATGCAATCACTGTTAAAATTAACCTACCCTTAAAATTATTAATTGTTCATGTCTTTGTCATTGGGAAAACTTACAAAATCAGTAAGGGATCAAATAATAATTCAACCCACTGTACATTGCCGTTCTGGAAAAAGATAGGATTTAGACCGAAGATATGCTGCATTCACCAAATAATACTACCTCTCAAAAACCACCATGAGGTTATTCTCCTATAAAAGTGCACCCTGATGATAATAGTGAATCTACACACAAAACATATTGCAAATTAAGTTTTTTATTAATTAAGACCATATATAAAGTTTATTTCTTATCCAGGTACCATAATTTATGAGCCAATTATAATTTCATTTAAACTATGGCCAACCTTGGAGACATATGTAAAAATCTAAGCATTCAGCCATTACATTGTTACTATATAGCATCCTTCACAGACCATTAAATACACCTATGGGCCACGTCATACACACAGATATCTGTGCAGATATTGTTTGCAGATCTCTGTTTGCAGTGAAATCATGGACACATTGTTTCATTTTGAGGCTGTGTACAAATGGAGCAAAGTGTCCATGATTTCACTGCAACCAGAGATCTGTGACCAATATCTGCACAAATATCTGTGTGTGTGACGTGGCCCTAAGTGTTGTTCCAAATAATCTAAGTAAATTGAAGTCTGCAGCTATTAAAACCATTATAGATGATAAAGATCTCACTATTAAACTGGCTGACATAAAGGGAGGCTGACAAAAAGGGGATGGAGATCAACACACGTCTCCAGAATAGATAAGTGTAAAAATGTTACTACATGACCCCACTGACCATATTATCAATAAGATCAAACATTAGATCATTATCTACAAAATAAAAGAATAGACTAGAAAGTTAGACTTCCTCATGAAAGATAATCTCATCATTCTGGTTCTATATACCCTTCCTAAAATCCATAATGGTACCTTAACACGCCGCTACAGAAGGTTAGAAACAACCGGGTGTCTCACGTGAACGAGCACGTTCCAATGGTTGCTAACGATACCTTATACCGCCTTTACACGCCGCTACAGAAGGTTTAATCTATCCCTGGAGACACCGCCGGGCGCCGCAGGTTACCTTCTGTAGAGCACCGTCCCTCATTTACACGCCACTACCACAAGGTAATATGGGAGGACCTGGGGCAGCAGGGACAACACATAGGCGTGCCAAAGTGGTGGATTACGAGACGCTCGTACGGTGATTGGACAAAGCAATAACATCATGATTGGCCAGCCAGCGCAGGAAGGCTGGCTAATACATGATGCTTTTGCAATTGTGTAGTGTGACTGGTCAGATCCTTAAATATGCTGCCCTGTGCAGGGACAACCAATCGTAACGCAGGAGCTTCCACCAATGATAGCTGATGGGGCGCGGTATCCCGGAGCCTGTATCACGCCCCAGGGAGTTAACTAGGTGTCGAAAAAAACCTTCCTGTTCCTCATTTAGACGCCGCTACCATCGGGTTGAAACCAACCTGTTTTTGAGCACTGCTCTGAAACAGGTGTCGACAGTGACCGGTGGCAACAACCTTATTTACACGCCACTACCGCGCAGTATCTTGACGGTGCAAGATACAATTGTCTCCGACACCCGGTTGTTTCCAACCTTCTGTAGCGGCGTGTAAAGGTACCATAAGAGATTATATAAACAGCAGGCAGGCCCATAGTATCCTCTATAGATTTTGTACTCTCTCCACTCGCGATACTCTTATAACTGATTCTAACACCTCTAGTCAAAAATACACCTTCGTTCTTATTGGACAAAAGTGATTTCCTATGACAGGTACACACATTGAGTCCACTCCCTAAAACCTGTTTATTTGTCACTTGGGATGTAAACAGTATATATACTTCCATAGCACATTCTAAAGAACTTCAGACAGTTGGGAATCCCAATCAGACCAATGTCAGCGAGGAAACTAAAAATGTATGTATTAATTTACTTACTAGAGATGAGCAAACATTTTGAAGTTCGGGTATGGTTCAGTTCGCCGAGCAGCAAGAAGTTTGCCAACTAGTTTGGTGAACAGTTTGCTGAACCTCTCGAACCCCATTTTTTTCAAAGGGAGGCAAAACCAAAGGTATAGAAAGACCTTTGGGGATCCCAAATACTGCCAAAACAGCTCAAAGTGCCAATGGATGCATGGGACAAGGCCTGGCCTAGCATTTCAAGCTACAACATTAATCAGGAACAGGGAGATGAGAGACAGGTGTAAGCATGGTGCTCAGACAGCCCTGCTAAAATCAGGAAACATACAATGAGGATACCCCAAGAACTACATTAAAATTAGGACCAGACACCCTTAAAGTTGCATCAATTGACACAGAATAAAATATATATAATGGTGCACCCTGCTTGCATGGCACTGGGTCTGTAACATGGTCTGGCCTAGCATTAGAATGGATGCACATTGATCAAGAACAGGGGAACGAGTGACACGTATAGGTCTCTTGGGTTGGAGGCACTCATACCTCATGCACCAGCTCCAATAAATATTTTGCTGTGCTGCTCTTAGGTGTCACACATATCACTTTCATGGAATATTACAGGAGAAATTGTTCAGCTGGGTCAGTGACAGATGTAGGCATGGTGCTCAGAGAGCCCTGCTAAATTCAGGAAATAGACAATTAGGAGACCCCAATAAGAGCCTCCACACTTCAAAAAATTAGGGCCAGATACTGTCAAAGTGGCATCAATTGACCCAGAAAACAATTGTATAATGGTGAGATCATTGCAACACACTGAAAAGTACCACATTAGCTAGTCTTCCCAGTCTGCCACTGGGGTGGAAAAGTACTTGGAGATCCATGATTTGTTCATCTTGATGAAAATTAGGTGAATTACACTTACAGGGGACAGCCAGATGTGCTTTGTCCATCATGACACCACCATCAAGACACATTCTGAGAGAACGCTGGCTGCCGGGCATGTCAAAACTTTCAAGGCGTGACTGGTGAGCTCAGGCCACCCCTCAATTTTTGAAGCCCAAATTGCAAAAGAGTCCAACATTCCCTGATTGCATGGATATTGAGCTCTAGATAGGCTGTTTTAAAAAAAATGTTCAAACAACTCCCAGAAATTGTTAAATTGCTGCTAATGTTTCTGCGCTGACAACTTGATGTTCCCCGGGATGTAAGTGTAGACCTGAGAAAGTGTACTGTGTCCCTCACTGCAGTCTTGGGGAAAAACAGTCCTAAGATTGTTTTTTTAATCTCCAGCATTCATGTGTCCCTGTCCAAGGTGGTAAACATCTGGCTAAATTTACTCTTGTACCATGGATCCAACAATGTGAAAACCCAGTAGTCATTACTAATTTGAATCCTAACAATATGGGCATCATGTTTCAGATAGTGCAGCAAGAAGGCGCTCCTGTCTCTGACGTATCCATGAGGCCTAAGTCATTGTTGTGTTGGTGGCGCGATAACAATCGAGTTTCCTTCCTCCGTCCTCTCCAGCCAACATTGGACAACAGAAAGGGGAATAATTTCTTCTTCATCTCCTGACTTTTCTGTGCTCATCACCTCTTCATCCTCCTCCTCCCTTTGTTCCACAGCTCCTGCACCTTCACTAACAGTTTATAATCATGAGCCGACCTCTGTCGCTTTACTCCAACCTCCCATGGCACACACCTGTGCGACGAAAGTCTGGACCTTTGAGATATTGGTATAATTCCTGCATCTGCCTCTTTTTCCTCCTCCTCTTCCTCTGGGACCACCACCTCATCCCGAAGACTTTTCAAAGTTTGCTCCAGCATATAGATGACTGTAATAGTGATGCTGTTGATGACATTGTCAGTGCTATCCATCTTAATAGCCATTTGCACCACTTTCAGCTTGCTTTGACTTTGTGTCATGACATACTGCGATAGGGCTTGTTGCTGCTGCCAAAGTTGCTGAAACATGTGCAGAGTGGAATTCTACCAAGTTAGCACCTCATATATTAACCTCCACATATCATCCCAGTATGAAAGTGGGGGGAATTCCCTCTGTTGGAACATTAAGGGAGAGGCTGAGGTCACAGCTGAAGGCCCTAGAGGAGATGGAGGAGGCAGAAGCAGTGGATGAAGCGGTACATACAGAGATTTGTCCCAAAAGTCTTGGCAATTTCAAAATCTGTGGTGAATCCCCTTCAATCTCTGGCTCCCACAGCAACCAGAGTCACCCAGTGCCCAGTCAGCAAGATGTAATGCCCCTGGCCATGTTTGTTTGTCCAGGTGTCAGTGGTAATATGCACCATGTCACACACAGTTTCTCAAGGAACGAGTGTCTGCGACATGCTGGTGTAGCGCAGGCACAGCTTTCTTAAAGAACTAATGGCGACTGGGCAACTGGTTTTGAGGAACTGAGACAGCCATCAGCTTTCAGTAACTGTCATTATCCACCATGCAGAAAAGCAGCATTTCCATGGCCAACAAATTGGAGATGGTGATGTTCAAGCTCTTGGCTTTGGGACGTGTAGCAGAAAATGATCTTTTATGTGATCGTAGCTGTGGGGCTGGGAGCTGCCTTGATGGAATCCTGAGTTGTCAGCAGTGGAAAGAAAGTCAAAGTACTTTCTTGTGAGCCTGAGGTATCATGGAGGCCAAGGTGCAGGTGGAGAAGATAAAGTGCGTAAAGTAGAGCCATAATCAGTGGGAGTGAAGAGAGCTGTGACATACTGCCAGAAGAAGAGCTGAGTTCCTCACACCATCAGAGGCAGCAACTCTGTATATTGAACAGTAGAAAGCTGTATTAACCAACATTATCATTAGAGATGAGCGATGTTCGATTCGAAATGTTCACCAATTTCAAATTCGACCTGTCTTGGGCGGTGTTCGAGTCATACGACGAATGCGAACAATTTGCTTCAAATTCGGCAGTTCGAGGTTATGTTTGATAACGGTTCGTTCACCAAAAGCCTATCTGGCTTTCCACAGCTGCAGCTAGCCCAGTCAATCCTTTTGGGCGACTAGCAGTGTCTGGTAGTCAGCAGTGTAGCCCAGCTGTAAAGTAAGCTGCACCGCCTGTCTATCCAGTAGCCAATTTTTTACTGCAGCTATCCCAGTCAATCCTTTTGGGCTAGTAGCAGTGTCTGGTAGTGGTTGGAGATTCCACATACTGTCAACCCACAGTCAGCCAGTCAATGAGAGTCAGCAGAGGAGGTGGAGGAGGATGCTAGTGATGACGAGGTTATGTTCCGCCTTCCTGGACAGAGACGGAGTAGTGGAAACACGTCAACAACTGTATCTCAACCACAGCTCTGCCTCTGAGCAGAAGTTGTGATAGCTCTTCTTCAGGTCGCATGGGCTCTAAGCCTTGCCTAGCCTGGGCCTTTTTTGAAATCGCAAAGGATGACCCAACTCAGGATGACACAGGGGTAGAAAAGTCCTTGCAGATGCATGACTTGTTCATCTTGATGAACGTTAGTCTGTCTACATTGTCACTGGACACAGCCACATGCGCTTATCTGTCAGCACACCACCAGCAGCGCTGAAGACATGTTCAGAGAGAATGCTGGCAGCGGGGCACGACATCATCTCCAAGGCGTGAGTGGCGATCTCAGGCCATTTTTCCAGATTGGAAGTCCAAAATGAGCAAGGGTCCAGTTCCACAGTCATGTCATCGATGTTCACTTGGAAATACTCCTGTGAGATTCACTATGTGCACCACTGGTGTTTTGTGGAAAAGCAGATCTAAGATTCTGTAACAGCTTCTGCTGATACTCCTGCATGCATGAATCCCTATCTATGGCAGGAATTATTTTGCCAAATTTACTCTTGTACCAGGGATCTAAGAGTGTGGCAACCCAGAGGTCGGCATTACTTCAAATTCTGACAATCCGAGGGTCATGTTGCAGGTAGTGCAGCAAGAAGGCACTCATGTGTCTAGTGCATCAAGGAGGCCCAAGTCCTTGTTGTGTTGGTGGCGGCGAGGTAAGAATCATGCTTTTTCCCTCTGCCCTCTCAGCCCAACCTCGCACAACAGAAATGTGATCAAGGTCTCCCTCATCTGATGATTCTTCCATGCCCATCTCCAGTTCATCCTCTATTTGTTCCTTGGCTCTTGCACCTTCCTCAACAGTTTGGCTGCTACCATGTGCCCTCATTAATCCCTCTTCCCCACCCTCCCATGCCTGCTGCCTTGGTGCTGCCGACAGTCTGGACCTTGGAGATCTTGCTATCTCTTCCGTATAAGACTCCTCCTTTACTTCCTCCCCTTCCTCTTGTCCCACCACCTGACTCCAAATACTGTTTAAAGTGTGGTCCAGCATGTAAATGACCGAAATAGTCATGCTGATAATGGCATCGTCAGCACTAAACATCTTCGTCGCCATTTCTAAACTGTACAGAAGGGTGCATAGGTCCTTGATCTGAGACCAGTCCAGCATCGTGATTTGCCCCACCTCTTGATCTCATTGGCCCAGGTTATACGTCATAACGTATTGCACCAGGGCTCTTCGGTGCTGTCTCAGTTGCTGCAACATGCGCAGAGTTGAATATCATCATGTCGGCACATCGCATTTCAGCCGGTGAACTGGCAGGCCGAACGACTTCTGTAGAGATGCAAGTCGTTGAGCTGTGGGATGTGAACGCCGCAAGTGAGCACACAGCGACCGTGCCCTCTGCAGAAGCCCATCTAGGCCGGAATAGTGGGCTAAAAATTGCTAGACAACCAGGTTCAAGACGTGAGCCATACAAGGCTTTTGTGTCACATTGCCCCGGCGAAGGGCCGCACCTAGTATTGCAGTATTGTTGCACACGGCCTTCCCTGGCTGCAGGTTCAGTAGAGACAACTATTTATGAAACTCGGTCTCCACAGCTGACCACAACTCCTCAGCTGTGTAACTCACATTTCCCAGACATTTCAAGGTAAACACTGCCTGATGCCATTGAGCCCTGCTGCCAGCATAGTAAGGAGGTGTGCAGGATTCCTTCTGTGCAGTTAGAACGTGGGAGGCATTACCAGACAGGCTTTGGGTGCAGGTGGAGGTGCAGGTTGAGGAGGCAGAAGCAGTGGAGGAATTTCTTCACACAGAGGATTGACGCACAGCTCGTGGGGACGGCAAGACTTGGACAGAAGCCCCTTCTCCTGCTGTCACTATAGTTACCCAGTGCCCAGTCAGTGACATGTAACGCCCCTGTCCATGCTAACTACATGCACCATGTCACACACAGAGTTTCTCAAGGAAGCGGTGATGTTTTGTGCTACATGCTGGTGTAGCGCAGGCACAGCTTTCTTACAGAAATCCTCTGTGTCCACCAGGCGGAAAGGCAGCATTTCTGTAGCCAACAGCTTACAGATGGTGAAATTCAACCTCTTAGCTGTCTCATGGCTAGGAGGAAATGGTCTTTTACTTGTGCACATCTGAGGAACTGAGGGCTGGCTGCTGTGCTGAGACGGGGTTGAGTAGGGTGTCCCTGGAAACTGCTGGTCTGTGAGGAAGGTGCAGGCGGAGATATTATGTTGCCTTCATCCAAAAGTGGTGCTCTCGATGTCTGACAGCTCTCAACACCAGCAGGTGTTTCCACTTCCAAAAGAACTGACGACCTGCCAATCACACTGGCTGTTGCTAGTAAAGAGGTGGAAGGTCTGCGTCCAAAAGCATGTGTGACTGAAGAGGCCGCGGATGCCCTTGATGGGGCAGATGGTGGTTGGTCGGGCCCGCTGAGCCGCATTATAGCACAGTGAGCTTTCCACTGCGACTTTTGCTTCATATCCATGTGACAGTTCATGCATGAAGTACTCAAACTATTGATTTTTTAGCCTCTACTTAGATTTTGGTGAAAAATCTTACAGATAACATGGGGAGACTTAAGGCTTGTGGATTTTTTAATGTGTTGCATGAAGGTCACCTCACCAATCATTTTAAGCTTGCAATTCTGGGGCAATTGATGCCACTTAAGTGGTGTCTGTACCCAAATTTTTGGAAAAAAAGGAGACTCTTGTTGGAGTCCCCTTGCTGTATTTTACATGATTTTAGAAGGGCATGACATGCTTATATCTGTGTCTCCTCCTCCTTTTACTCATCCAGCTCTTTTCATATTTTTATATGTACTTGTCACTTTTCCATGTCTTTGTTGTGTCTTCTGAGTAGTTTGTCACCTTTTGGACACCTTAGAACAGGGGTCTCAAACTCGTCTGGGTTGGTAGCCCGCACACAGGAAAAAATTAATATCAGGGGGCCGCATTGCTTATAGGACTGAGTGACATTTTTAGTAATGGCAGAATTTTTTGCTCAATGCAGTAATGTCCAAATCCTGATCATCTTCTTTTAGTAATGTCCCCACCCGGGTTCCCTTCTTGTAGTAATGTCCCCATCCTGGTCCCCTTCTTATGGTAATGTCCCCATAATGGTCCCCATCCAAAAGTAATACCCCATATCCTGGTTCCAATATTGTAGCAATGTCCCCATCCTGATTACCATCTTGTAGTAATGTCACTATCCTGGTCCCCATATTGCAGTAAAATCCCCATCCTGATCTTTATCAATGTCCCCATCCTGGTCCTCATTATGTTGTAGTGTCCCCATCCTGGTCCTCATCTTGTTGTAATGTCCCCATTCTGATCCCCTTCTTGTAGTAATGTCCCCATCTTGTAGTAATGTCCCCATCGTGGTCCCCATCATTTAGTAAGGTCCCCATCCTGATCCCCTTCTAATAGTAATGTTCTCTCCCTGGGCTTCATCTTGTATTAATGTCCCCATCCTGGTCCCCTTATAGTAATGCCTCATCCTGGTCCCCTTGTAGTAATGCCCCATCCTGGTCCCCACATTGGATTAATGTTCCTCATCCTGGTCCCCTTCTTGTAGTAATATCCCCATCCTAGTAGTCATGTAGTAATGTCCCCTTCCTGGTTCCTTTCTTGTAATAATGCCCTCATCCTGGTCCTCATATTGTAGTAATGTCCAATCCTGGTCCCCTTTTGTAGAAATGTCAACTTTCCTGGCCCTCTTCTTGTAGTAATGTTCCTAATCCTGGTCCCCTTCTTGTAGTAATGTCCCATCCTGGTCCTCATATTGTAGAAATGTCCCCTATACTGATCCCCTTTTTGTAGTAAAGTCCCCCATCCTGGTCCTCTTTTGTAGTGATTTCCCCATCCTGATTCCCCTTCTGTAGTAATGTCCCAATACTGATCCTTTTTGTAGTAATGTCCCCATCCTGGTCACGTTTTGTAGCAATGTCCCGAATCCTGGTCCCTTTTTGTAGTGATGTCCACACCCTGGTCCTCATATTGTAGTGATGTTCCCCATCCTGGACCCCTTTTATAGTAATGTCCAAATCCTGGCCCCCATAGTGTAGTAATGTGCCCATGCTGGTCCCCTTTTGTACTGACGTCCCCAACCTGGTCCACCACCTTTTTACACACACACACACACACACACACACACACACACACACACACACACACATTCTCTCTCACACACTCAATCACACACTCTTACACACATTCTCTCACATGCTCACACTCACATTCTCACACGCACAAATACACTCACACACACACATTCTCTCACACACTCTCTCACACACACACACATTCTTACACTCACTCTCACATTCACACACTCACTCTCACACACACATACATTCTAACACACTCGCATTCTCACACACAAAACACTTAAATACACACATTCTCTCACACAGTCACACACACATTCTCTCTCACACACACATTCTCACATACACACACACACTCACTCTCAAACACTCACACACTCACACTCACTCTCACATACTCACATTCACACACTCACTCTCAAACACACTCACAAAAATTCTCACACTCACACACTCTCTCACACACAAATTTCTAACTTTTAACATGAAGGCGGAACAGTGCAGGAGGGAGCCGCGCTCCCCGCTATGTTATATCTTCCAGCCGCAGCACTGACAAGGCTCTGCCACTTAGTAATATCAATGCAATCCACCGGCCAATGAGAAGACCGCAGATAACGAACGGCATATGACGTCACCTGCGGGCTTCTCATTGGCTGTCGGATTGCATTGATATTACTGAGTGGCAGAGCCTTGTCAGTGCCGTGGCCGGAAGATATAACTCAGTGGGGAGCCTTGATCCCTCCTGCACTGTACTGCCTGCATGTTTGTCCACGGTTCCGCGGGCCAAACAGTTTGACGAACACCCCCCCAATTCGATGAATCGCATCAAATTCGAACACTAGGATGGTGGCTCACCTCTAATTATCATCAAAAGCTCTAGTAAAAGTGAGTTTATCTGTTGTACCTGAGGACTGGACATTATTTATTGAGCGCAGCAATCTTGCATCCTCATCCATAACTTTAACCCCTTATTATTCTGCTGAAGATGGCCTGCCAGCCGGAGAGATCACCATGACCCAAACACTTGTGATTTTTAATATTCTTAGTGTTTTTATTCATGTTTTAATAAATGTTATATACTAGCTGGGCGGCCGATGCTATCGCATCGGAAGGATGGTGATGCCACGATGAGGGCAGCCTTTGTGGCACTGTGGGCAGAGGCTGTCACTCACCTTGTGCTCTCTCTCTCTCCCTCCTGTGCTGTCTTCTCCCCTCTGTGCTCTTTTCTTTGAGCTGTCTCCCTCCTGTGTGCTTTCTCTCCCCATGCTCTGTCTGTCTTCCCCTCTGTGCTCTCTCCTTTGACATGTCTTCCCCATGTGTGGTATCTTCTCCCCTCATGTACTCTTTCCTTTGAGCTGTCTACCCCTGTGAAATCTCCCCCATGTGCTGTCTCTCCCCCTGTGCTGTCTTCTCATCTCTGTGTTCTCTCCCTTGAGTTGTCTCCCTGTCACTCTCCACCTGTACACAGTCTCTCCATCCTATGCGCTCTCTCCCCCCTGTGCGTTCTGTCTCACCCCCCGAATGCTCTCTCTCCATGCGCTCTTTCCCCATGTACTCCCTCCCACGTGCTCTCTCCCTCTTTGCAGTCTTCTCCCTTTGTGTGCCCTCTCCTTTGAGCTGTCTCCCCCCTGTGTGCTGTCTCTCCCCCTGTGCTCTCTCCTTACAGTGCACTCTCTCTCCCCACTGTGTGCTGCCTGTCCTCCATGAGCTTTCCCCTCGTGTGCACTCTCCTTTGAACTATCTAACCCATGTGCGCTCTCTCTCCCCCTGTGCACTTGTTGAGCCCCATGCTTTGGGGTACTCAGGTATCAGGCTCTAAGGGGTTAACGCTCCTGTGTCAAGGGGAGTGGTGGCCGTGCCTGATCCCGTGTCCTGGGTGACACTTCAAAAAGGGGTTATATTTACAAGGGAGATATATACAGTTCTTGTGACGCCACCTGTAGTGTCCGGTGATGGGTCACAAGCGCCGCCACATCCTGCCAAAGGTAGATGGAATTGCGGCTTAGTTGGTAAAGTCCCCTACAGGTAGGGCTGGACCTCCGGGGCAGCATTCCTGTCAAGGGAACAAGTTCATGTGAAGAAACACAGGCAGAAGCAAAGTCACTTTCTCCCGGGTACTTTACTGTTAGTTGTAGCAGCAGCAGTTACAGTTCACAGTTCAGCACTTTAGATGTTACAAAGACTGATAGCTTAACGGGTAGCTGCAAGTGGATCCCAGATGGTATGGTGGAACCCTTGGTGTACCTTCGTTAACTAACCTGTGTCCATTCTTCCCCGCTTTTTATTGATCTATACCCAGTATCTCTGTGTAGGTAGTACCGGGAGTCCCCTCCCTTGTTGGTGAGGAAGCAGGCAGACCTCTCCGATGACAGGGTGCTGTAGCTGATGAACAGGCCACAGCAGCTGGTTGCCGACTGCAAAGCTGAACTTTGGTTGGATCCCAGGGCCCGGCGTTCCCCTGGTGGACTGGAGTATTCCCTGGAGTATGGGTGCTCCACTCTGAGCATCCCCCTTTCTTTCTAGGGCCTGGACTCCCCCGTCGGGCGCCCCCTTTCAGGACCTCCTCAAGGTCCCTTCTTCTTTCCTCCAGTTCGGCTTGTAACCGACCAGGTGTGACCTTCCGCCTCGTTCCAATTAGTTAGAGCCTGTCTAGAACCACTCCTCTTCCTCCATTCTCAGTCAGAGACCAAAAGGGCAAAGACCTCCTTGAACCCCCTAGAGGTAAATTTATCCCCTCCCGGGTAAGCTCCCACCCGCAACTAATGTGGGAGTGCTGGGAATGGGTCCCACCCACCATCCTAGGGTTCACCTGCAGCTGGAGCATTTACACCTCTTTTATGGGTGTAATACTCCTCTGTGACGCCTGCATTTGCGGGGCGCCACATACCTCCTTGATTGAATATACTCGTCCGCGAGTATCTGTACCTGTCAAACGGGAAGTGAAAAAGCATTTTTCCTTCATATTCAACATTGACAGGTAAACTATATACAATCAAGAATATTTAGATTTCTTCTAGGGATGGGCGAATCTACTCGCTAGGACTCGTTACTCTGCGAGTAATAGTGGAATCACAGGACTCGGTACTCTGCGAGTTTCCAAGCTGGTACTCAAACAGTAACGAGTCCATCATCCCTGGGTGCCGCCATGCTGCCGGGTACGAAGGAGCCGTGGTTGTTGTGCCCTTCTCTTCTGGTTTGTCTCTTTAATGGCAGCCACTCCCGAGGAACTTCCTGTGGGCCGCCCACCTGATTGATTGATGGCAATCTGGGCGGCCACACTTTTTGGTGCCTCCGTCTTGGCCCTCCTTCTTCTAGGGGCTGAGGCACACCCCCAGGCCTGCACATGGTGCTCAGTACATGGCTACGGTGCCATCTTGGCTCCCCCTGAAGTAATGGCGAGAACCCATTTTTGGCGCCAAGCAATGGCGGAAAAAGTCAGTTTCAATAGTCCAAGGTGCACAGTACCCAGTAAAACCGGGCACGAGATCCTGTTAGTGAGCACCAGAAAAGATATGTCGAGCCCCAGGCTTTGGGGTACTCGGGTATCAGGCTCCACAGAAGCGTTGCTGTGTCATAGGGAGTGGTGGCTGCGCCTGATCCCGTGTCCTTGGTAACACTTCAAAAAGGGAATTATTTACATGGGATTCTATATACAGTTCTCGTGACGCCACATGTAGTGCCTGGTGATGGGTCACCAGCGCCGCCACAGTACGCCGGAGTTAGATGGTATTGCGGCTTAGTTGGTAAAGTCCCCTACAGGTAGGGCTGGACCTCCGGGGCAGCTTAGTGTGAAGGGGCAGCTTGTATTGGAGCTGTAGATAGGATGGGGAGTGATGGAGCAGTCTATGAGGGACACTGGAAGCGGAGAGGAATGACGCACTCACAATGCATAAGTCTCTTTTACCTTTTACTGGTGGTACGCAGATGTCCAGGACACTGACAGGTGACCAGGTGCACAGTGGGTCCCCACAGCAAGTGGATATAAGGCCTCCTCTGTTCCTCTGTGTAGCTGAAGCCCAGTCTGCATGAAGCCAGACTGGCCTCCTCTCTCTTCCTGTCTCTGATATCTGTCCTCTCCTCCTGTGCGGTCCACGGGTTACCCTCTCTGATCACTGCGGTGGAACACTGCTGTGTCTGGCTCCCTCTCTCTGACCCACAGGGGGACCAGTTGACTGAAGTCTCCACGTGCGACGGGGTTTTCTGAGGTCCTGGAGTATCCCGCAGGTGCGGATCCCCAATGTCCGGTACTTCCTTGGGTGAACTCCCACTAGTTCCTCACTCCCTTTGTGTTGTTTGCTCCTTGCCTTCTGTCCCCACTTAGGCTTGCGGGATGTCAGAAGGGCCACTCTGGGTCACTGGTTCGAGCCTAACTGTGGCACCGACCACCAGGACGTCTTCGCAGCTCTCCTAGCATCTGCACACTCTAACTAACTCCTCCCCCAGCAGCAGTATTTATAGGGGATCTTGCCTAAGGTTAGCAAGTTGAGCTCCCCTACTGTGCCGGGGTGGAAGATGTTGCATGTAGTAGGTACCTGCTGTGGAAACCCAGCTGTGCATTAGGGAAGTCTGTGGCTACCTGTGTGAGCAGGGCGCCACACACTCACCCCCTATTTGCTGCCTCTCCCCTGTGTGCTCTCTCCCCTGGGTTCCCTGTGTGCTGTCTCTCACTCTGTGCACCCTCTCTCCCCTCTATGCTGACTTCTCCTGGAGTTCTGCATCAGTGACTTTTTTTTAAAATATGTAGTGGAAGGAATCTGGGGAGGTGCGCTGTGCTACACTACCACCATCTTTGTATACCCAGCTGTTGCAGACATCGGCTGAAAGCAGCGGAAGAGGATCATGGGGCACTGCTGGCGGTACTGCACAATGTGCCAGTACTGCCAATGGGTTCCATATTAGCACACCCATCACTTGGCGTAGAATTTATTCGTTGGATTATTTCTATTCACTGTATTTGGAGCGTGCAATAAGGTGTTACCCCTGTGACCGTTGCGAAAGATGTTGAACAAACAGGGCCCAGGATAGAGCCCTGTGGTATGCCACTTGAGACATTCTCCAACTGGATGTGCAGCCATTTAGGACTACTCTTTGGGTCCTATCGCTAAGCCAGTTATGAATCCACATAACAGTTGCCTTGACCATTCCATACGTGGTCATTATTTTAATAAGGGTGATGTGGGATACTTTTTCAAATGCTTTGCTCAAGTCAAGATATACTGTATCTATTGTGTTTCCATGATCCACCCAGTCAGTGATTCTGTCATAGAAGGAAATTAAGTTAGTCTAATATGACTTATTAAAACCAAAGAATGATGAGTACAAATTGGCTCAAATAAGAACATCAAGAAAGCATACGCTAGTGCTCAGAATCCAATTCAGTTAATTAATCAATTGCACTGTGGAGATCTTATACAAATCTTGGAGACAATAATGTGGCACCCCATGGGTTAATGTGCCACAATAACATCACATGGGTTCTCTCTCCACTACACACTGAGAAACACTACCACCTCTGGGCCAAGAGGGGGAGCACCACCTGCTTCCTTATATACTCTTGCTCATGAGGGAGAGCTCAGACCATGCAGCACGGTGTAGTGCTGTGAAGAGCTCACTGAGAGCAGAGTTAGCTCAGTGCAGACCTAGCAAGTGTCAGAGGAACAGGAGAACTACAGACAGGAACACGTCTGGGAGCTGGAGTGATACCTTCACTTGCCCCAGAAGAACGCACAGAAACGGACACAGGATCCGGCACTGTGTTTGGCACCCACAGCTCAGTGAATCCAGGAACAGTGGGATCTCTAGATGCCCTAGAACCAGAGCGAAGCAACACGGAGGGGTCAGCACAGCACAGAGGACTCAAGTTGCCTAGCCAAGTGGTACCAGCAGAATACAGAGAGACGTGAGGAATCCCAGCAGCTCAGCTAATAGCAGCAGCCAGGACACACACACAGCACAGCATAAGGACGCTGACGACCCCGGACAGGGTTGGGAGAGAGCTCAGCCCCATTACAGACTCCGTGGACTATAATCTGCAGTAACATCAGCAGTAAAGCTTTGGAAAACAGCAAAACTATGAGTCTGTGTATTGATTGCGACCTTTGCTCCAGATTCAGCACAGAGCGCTTCCCCCTGCTACAAGCCTGTCAGCTCTGCAGCCTCAGGAAAGAAGGAGAAGTGCACCAGTGTCGACCAAATGTGAGTGTGTGTCCTTCAACCCCATCTCCACCATCTATAACCCCAATAGACTTTTACCCTTACTGCCCCGGGGGATACAGTTCTTCCCACTGGAACTATACCATCTCCGCTGCCACCCCATCACCCCCGGAGGTTCTGCAGCAGCGGCGGCCCCGTCGCTGGCCGCACCAAGTGGGTGGCGTCACCCGTGACAAATCCCCTTGTAAATAATTCCCCTTTTATTGCCGAGCCAGGGACACGGTCCGCACCAAGCCACCTGTGACTTCCCCAGTAACGTCCGGTCCGGTACCGAGTACCCCAGTCCCGTGGGGCCCGACAACCTGGCGTCACGAACAGGATCTACCCGGTCCAAAAGAATTGGACCCTGTGCGCCATCTGAACTGTATATTTGAGAATCCGCCATTTTGGAGCGCGCGGCGCGCGGGAAAGAAAGGGGGCGGTAACCTGCATTGGCGCGAACCCAGCCTCCTCCCCTGGTGCTGACGACATCCGTCGGGGAAGGAGATCCCTGCTGCACCCCGTAACCTCCCAGAGACATCCGGACGGAAGCGGAAGACGGAGGGCGCATATTAACTAAGGGGACCCAAGATGTCGCAGCCCGGTGCACCAGACGGCAACGGAGCAGCCGGTGGAGCTGCAGCGCCGGACCCAGCGATAGTACCCGGCGGTGCAGCGGCGCAAGGAACAGCATCCATAATGCCATTCCTGATGCCGTATACTCCAGGGGCAATGTGGCTGCCCAATACTCCGGTGAGCTTAATACTTTAACTGACTTTATGCAAAAGATTAAAGAGTACTATGTGATGTATCCCCTTACTGAAGCCCAGCGTGTAGGAATGATGATGGGACAATTAACGGGCAATGCACGGCGTGAGGTTGCGTCCTGGCTGGACACAGATAAGGACACTGTAGAGCATCTAGCAGCCAGACTGAAAGCAACGTTTGAATCTGCTGCTGATACCCGGCTAAGATGAGGTTTTTGCATGCCACCAGAAACCTAAACAGAGTGCCAGAGACTTTGCCTTGAACTTGCAGGAAGCACTCAAAGGCCTTAAGCTGGCAGAACCTGCTTTAGCCCCGGGAGCTGATAAAAGGCTATTTGACCAATTTATTGAGGGCCTCCATTCCCCTTCCCATCGAGGACAGTTAAGCATGATACTGCTGCAGAACCCTGACATGACATTTACTGAGCTGAAAGATAGAGCTATCCGTCTGCAGCAGCTGGAGGAGCCAAGGGAATTAACAACTGTGCTTGACACTGCAGCAGCACCTCAGCAGTCGGCAGCGCCAGCGACATCTGCTATGTCAGCGACTGCTGCTGAGGCCGGAGAATATATCTCAAATGCAGCCATCAACCAAAAGCTGGATGCCCTGACAGACACCGTGATCTCCATGGCCAAGGTCATCAAGGAACTGCGAGAGTCAAAACCTGCACCCAAGATCGAGTTGGCGACCAGCAGGGAGGATGTTCCGTGGATGAGGCCCAGAAGATACCCAGCAGCAAGAGGACGACCCAGCAATCGCTACCAACCGGATGGACAGCCCATGTACCGCCGTTGCCAGAAATCAGGCCATCTTGCTCGTGAGTGTCCTTTAAACGACGATACCCTGGGCAGGCGGGCCGCTCCCCAGGAATGAACGATCAAGGCCCCTCAGCCTGGTATGACAAATTCGTGGGAGGAAAGCCGGTGATCCCTATTGTGTTGGATGGCATCCCCTTTAGTGCCCTGCTGGATACCGGATCCCAAATAACATCCATCCCACATGTTCTATATAAAAGGTACTGGGCTGATTCAGACATTACTAATGCGCCAGATGACTTTGATTTTGATATATGGGCTGGTAATGGGTTGGTAATACCAAAGGTTGGATTTAGAGAGATGAATATTCAAGTTGGGAAGGTGGAATTGCAGAATCAGGGTATTATAATCGTAGATGTCAACTGGCGAGACCGTGAACCCGTGATGCTGGTAGGAATGAATGTAATTGAGAAATGTTTTTCCGAAGTGTTAAGTGTTTTGCAGCAAATCGCCGAGACTGCCGGAACTGAGCAACAGAGGCTTCTGCACAAAGAGATCAAAGCCCTGATGTTGAAGCAACAGGTAGAAATCTCCGGAGGTGAGATCGGCAGTGTACGAGTAAGTGATCCAATACCCATTGTAATTCCTCCCAAAACTGAAATGTTGGTTTGGTGTAGAGCCGCAATAGGCATTAAAGGGCAAGACTATCAGGCCCTGGTAGAACCCGTGTACTCAGACAGTAGACCGACCATACTCACTGCTAGAGGAGTAGTTGACGTACGCAGGGGAAGAGTGCCATTACGTCTATTAAATTGCGGAGATGATGAGATCACGTTACCAAAGTATGCTACCATGGCTAAGTTGTACACGGTTGATAACAATAACATCACAGCCGCCGAGCCCTTGAACCCGTCAAGTCAGGTGGATGACAATGGCTCAGGAGAGAAGCTGGAGGATTGGTGCCAAAAGTTGCATGTAGGTACCAGTTCTACACCTCCCCGTCACAAGCATGGAGTATACCGGGTAGTGAAGGAATATGAACAAATATTCAGTAAACACCCGTTAGACTTTGGGCAGATCAAAGGGGTAGAGCACACTATACCCACAGGTAACCATCAACCTATAAAAGCTCACTACCAAACCACCAAAGACATGCTCAGAGAAATGAAATCTGCAGGGGTAATAAGAGACAGTTGTAGCCCATGGGCAGCACCTCTAGTGTTAGTTAAAAAAAAAGGATGGGACCATGAGAATGTGCGTAGATTACCGGCAGATTAATCGCATCACACATAAGGACGCATACCCATTACCTAGGATTGAGGAGTCATTAGCTGCATTAAAATCTGCTAACTACTTTTCCACCCTTGATCTGACTAGTGGGTACTGGCAGGTTCCTGTGGCCGAGGCCGACAAGGAGAAGACAGCGTTTACTACGCCGATGGGCCTCTGTGAGTTCAATTGTATGCCGTTCGGACTCTGCAACGCACCCGGGACCTTCCAACGTCTGATGGAGAGCTGCCTAGGACACAAGAACTTTGAAACTGTCCTCCTGTACCTAGATGACGTCATAGTCTACTCCAAGACGTACGAGCAACATCTACAAGACCTGGCAGAAGTGTTCGAAGCTTTATCGAAATATGGCATGAAAATCAAGCCATCCAAGTGTCACCTTCTCAAACCAAAGATACAGTACCTGGGACACGTCGTGAGTTCAGAGGGCGTAGCACCGGATCCTGATAAAGTCACGGTGATAAGGGATTGGCCAAGACCTGCAAACATGAAAGAAGTGAGGCAATTCCTGGGCCTGGTAGGCTATTATAGAAGATTTATCCGAGGATTCACGAAGCTAGCGGCTCCCCTGCAAGACATTCTGGTAGGACGATCAAAGAAGACTTCAAACTGTAATTCCCTGACACGGTGGGATAAGGAAAGAGAAGATTCCTTCAACAAGCTGAAAAGTGCTCTGACGGGAGAAGAGATTCTGGCATACCCTGATTACCATCAACCATTCATTCTTTACACGGATGCCAGCAACGTGGGACTGGGAGCAGTATTGTCGCAGAAGCAAGGAGGCAAAGAAAGAGTTATTGCCTTTGCAAGCAGGAAGCTCCGGCCTACGGAACGAAACCCCGAGAACTACAGCTCCTTCAAGTTAGAGCTACCGGCAGTAGTTTGGGCTGTAACCGAATGCTTTAAACATTACTTGGCAGGTGCAGAATTCACCATCTACACGGATAACAACCCGTTGACTCACCTGGACACAGCGAAATTAGGTGCTCTGGAGCAGCGATGGATAGCCCGGCTGTCTAACTACAACTTTGTCATCAAATATCGGGCAGGCCGCAAGAATGGGAACGCAGACGCCTTATCCCGGATGCCGCACCTGAAAGACGTGGAAGAGGAACCGGAAGAATTGGAAGAGATTGAACTACCGGCCTTTCATCGTTCAAGGGTAGAAGATTATCAACCCGGCATCTACCAAAGAGAGCAGGAAGTAAATCTTAACCCGTTAAGACATTACGGATGGGCCGAAACCCAAGATACTGATCCAGCTGTGAAGCTAGTGAAAGAACTGCTTACGCGACAAGGTGCATACCCGGATCAGAATGCCCCAGCTGAGACCATACAGCTCTAGAAAGAGAAAGGCAAGCTGTTTCTGAATCAAGGGAAGCTCTGTAGACGATTTACCAATCCCAAGACGCATGAACTGGTCTGGCAAATAATCGTGCCCAAGCGAGACACCCAAATGGTCTTAGAAGCTTATCATGACAATGCAGGTCATTTTGGATGGAAGAAGTTAGAAGCAATCCTAAGAGACAGATTCTATTTGGTTGGCATGAGAAAATCCATTGAACTATGGTGCAGAAGATGTGCCGCATGCAACCTCAGAAGGAAAGATCCACAGAAAGCTCCGCTTCAACCAATAGTAACCAAGCAGCCCCTTGAGCTAGTCGCATTAGACCACGTCATGTTGTCACCAAGCCGGTCAGGCTATGTCTATGCCTTAACCATCGTGGACCATTACTCACGCTTCTTAGTGGTGGTACCAGTCAAAGACTTGACAGCGAAGACGGCAGCAAAAGCATTCCAGACGCATTTCTGTAGACCACATGGTTACCCAGAACAAATCCTTGCAGACCAAGGTCCAGCTTTTGAATCAGAACTATTCAAGGAATTCTGCAATATGTACGGTTGTAAGAAGATTCGCACAACAACGTATCATCCCCAAACAAATGGTCTATGCGAGAAGATGAATCATATCGTAATTGAACTGTTAAAGACCTTACCAGAGTCAGAAAGAAACCAGTGGCCAGATAAATTACCTGATTTGGTAGACATACAACCATGTACCCGTGAGTTCTACAAACTGCACTCCAGCGTACCTTATGCGTGCAAGACCCGGTAAGCTACCAATTGATCTAGAAATGGGAATTGAAAAACCAGATACAGAAGTAGAGGAAACAGATTGGGATATCAAACGTCAGAAACAGTATCAACAAGTGCAAGAATGTGTAGAGAGAAACTTACAACAAGCAAGAGCAAGACAAGAGAAGACCTTTAACAGATATGCTCAAGCAATGCCATTACAAGAAGGTGATCAAGTTCTCAAGAGAAAGAGACGTACAAACAAACTGGATAATCAGTGGGAAACCGTCCCATACACAGTCTTACCATCTAACCTAGACAATGTTAAAACCTGTTTGATAAGTAAAGATGAAGGAAGAACTTCAGCTATTGTATCTTGTGATCAACTCAAATTGTGTCCTGAAACCTTGTAGACACCTGAAGTCATAGAACCCGTACAGGTCCAACCTATCCACGAAAAAGAAGAAGAAGTATTCCACACGGTACTAGGAGATTTTCCTAAAACATGGCCAAATTACCATGGAGCAGTTGTCGTACCAATGATTGCATTCCCTTCAATGGTGGACCCAAAACCAGAACCTGTGTTACCAGAACCTGTGTTACCTGAAGAAGACCCAAGACTTGAAGAACTGGAAGTTGAATCCGAAGAGGAAGAACAAATTCCAGGTCCCAGTGAACTTGCCAGTCCTGCAGTCAGACCTCCATCTGCCATAGTACCAAGCACAACATGTAGATACATACCCACTAATACTAGTAGCCCACGTGCAAGCGGTATACCCGTTTTACGCAGATCAGAGCGTAGTACCCGAGGGCAGCTACCAGCTAGGTACACAGAGTAAGATGCAGAATTAAATGTGTAATGTAAATATGTTTGTTTAAATGTAAAGTAAACGTAAATCGAACCAGTAGACTGTGTCCAAGAGGGTGGAGGAACTGGATTGACCCCCATGTACATTAGGTTAGGGAAAGAAAGTGCCTGGGGGTGGTGTAGTGAATTCAGGCCCCCTAAGCAGAAACGCCCGTGGACAAATGTATATAGTTATTGCAACGTTAAAAAGCCCAGTACCTACAGAGACTATCCTGTATGAACTTTGAACTTTTCTTATTTACTTATGGACCATATATACCATGGACTGGTTGTGGTAAGAACTCTCTTGTATATATTCATCAGCCCGGAGGCAATAGACTAAGCCTCCGGAAAGACTGCTTTTTGACTTTCGAACTCTTTTTCACATTCTAGTGATTTTTGTACTTTTTCATTTTAGGTTTATGGCAATGTTAATAGTGTTTAATTGTTGTTTACTTGTTTTTCTACAGTCCCGGAGTACTGTATTTAACTAAGGGGGAATGTGGCACCCCATGGGTTAATGTGCCACAATAACATCACATGGGTTCTCTCCCCACTACACACTGACAAACACTACCACCTCTGGGCCAAGAGGGGGAGCACCACCTGCTTCCTTATATACTCTTGCTCATGAGGGAGAGCTCAGACTGTGCAGCACGGTATAGTGCTGTGAAGAGCTCACTGAGAGCAGAGTTAGCTCAGTGCAGACCTAGCAAGGGTCAGAGGAACAGGAGAACTACAGACAGTTACACGTCTGGGAGCTGGAGTGATACCTTCACTTGCCCCAGAAAAACGCACAGAAATGGACACCGGATCCGGCACTGTGTTTGGCACCCACAGCACAGTGAATCCAGGAACAGTGGGATCTCTAGATGCCCTAGTACCAGAGCGAAGCAACACGGAGGGGTCAGCACAGCACAGAGGACTCAAGTTGCCTAGCCAAGTGGTACCAGCAGAATACAGAGAGACGTGAGGAATCCCAGCAGCTCAGATAATAGCAGCAGCGAGGACACACACACAGCGCAGCATAAGGACGCTGACGACCCCGGACAGGGTTGGGAGAGAGCTCAGCCCCATTACAGACTCCGTGGACTATAATCTGCAGTAACATCAGCAGTAAAGCTTTGGAAAACAGCAAAACTGTGAGTCTGTGTATTGATTGCGACCTTTGCTCCAGATTCAGCACAGAGAGCTTCCCCCTGCTACAAGCCTGTCAGCTCTGCAGCCTCAGGAAAGAAGGAGAAGTGCACCAGTGTCGACCAAATGTGAGTGTGTGTCCTTTAACCCCATCTCCACCATCTATAACCCCAATAGACTTTTACCCTTACTGCCCCGGGGGATACAGTTCTTCCCACTGGAACTATACCATCTCCGCTGCCACCCCATCACCCCCGGAGGTTCTGCAGCAGCGGCGGCCCCATCGCTGGCCACACCAAGTGGGTGGCGTCACCCGTGACAAATCCCCTTGTAAATAATTCCCCTTTTATTGCCGAGCCAGGGACACGGTCCGGACCAAGCCACCTGTGACTTCCCCAGTACCGTCCGGTCCGGTACCGAGTACCCCAGTCCCGTGGGGCCCGACAACCACAGGATAAACAATGGACTGAGGAGAGAGGCAAGGTAGGGGAAAAGAATAACATAAAGACAACAGGGGAAAACAAACTGCAACTGGTACAGTGAAGGGTCCTTGTGCAAAGTGACAATATTGGGTCCCAGTATTATGGCAATGGATAATACAAGGGTAGAAAAATCCATCCCTATATGCCTCTCTAATGTGCTAACTGGTTCCCAATTGTAAATTATTGCTCACCCAAACTGTGTCCAGGAGTCGGGCATCCCTCCGTGTCAGCGTGTTAAGGTGCAGCCCCTGCATGGATTATTAGTTATAAACCCATGCTGGTTCCGGTTTATTATTATTATTATTATTATTATTATTTATTTGTATAGCGCCATTTTGTTCCATGGCGCTTTACATGAGGATAGGGGAGACAAGCACAATTACAATAACTCTAGACAATCAGGACATACAGGTACAGGAGGGGAGGGGACCCTGTCCACAAGGGCTCACAGTCTACAAGGGGCGGGTGGGGATACAGTAGGCTGGGGGAGTGTCATTTACTGGGCGGTCGCCTGGGTCTCATGGCAGGTTGTAGGCTTGACGAAATAGGTGAGTCTTCAGGTGACACTTGAAGTTTCTCAAGGTTGGATAGTGTCTGACGTGTTGGGGCAGGGAGTTCCAGAGTTTGGCAGATGCCCGGGCGAAGTCCTGAACGTGTTTGTGCGAGGAGGAGATTAGGGGGGAGCAGAGGAGGAGTTCTTGGGAGGAACGGAGGTTGCGTGAGGGTAGGTATCGGGAGACCAGGTTGGAGATGTATGATGGGGACAGGTTGTGTATCGCTTTGTATGCCATGGTTAGTGTTTTGAACTGGGATCTCTTGGAGGCGGGGAGCCAGTGAAGGGCTTGGCAGAGGCAGGAGACAGGGGAGTAGCGGGGGGACAGATGGATTAGTCGGGCAGCGGAATTGAGGATAGATTGGAGAGATGTGAGGGAGTTGGATGGGAGGCCAGTGAGAAGGAGGTTGCAGTAGTCAAGGCGGGAGATGATGAGGGCATGAATAAGTGTTTTAGAGGTGTCGTGGGTAAGGAAGGATCGGATCCGTGAGATGTTTCTAAGCTGGAGCCGGAGGGATGTGGAGATGGCTTCGATGTGGGGCTTGAAGGATAGGGAGGAGTCAAGGATTACCCCGAGGCACTTGGCTTGGGAGACTGGGGAGAGGGTGCAGTCATTGACACAGATGGATAGGTTGAGAAGTGGGGGGGAATTTCTTGGGGGGAAGACTATGAATTCAGTTTTGTCCATGTTGAGTTTAAAGAAGCGAGCAGAGAAAAAGGATGAGATGGCGGAAAGGCATTGTGGGATTTTGGAGAGTAGGGAGGTGATGTCGGGGCCAGACAAGTAGATTTAGGTGTCGTCGGCGTAGAGGTGGTACTGGAGGCCGTGGGAATCAATGAGTTGCCCTAGGCCGAAAGTGTATATGGAGAAAAGTAGTGGTCCCAGGACCGAACCTTGGCGGACTCTGACAGAAAGGGGGTAGGGCAAGGAGGAGGTGTGGGAGTGGAAGACACTGAAGGTCCGGTCTGCTAGGTATGAGGAGATCCAAGAGAGGGCAAGGTGGGTGATGCCAAGGGATTCCAGGATCCGGAGAAGAAGGGAGTGGTCAACTGTGTCGAAGGCGGCGGACAGGTCGAGGAGGATGGAGTACTGGCGTTTGTTCTTGGCGGCAATTAGGTCGTTGGTGACTTTGGTCAGGGCTGTTTTGGTGGAGTGGAGGGGTCGGAAGTCGGACTGTAGGTGGTCGAAGTCGGAGCAGGAGGAAGAGGTGAGAGGACAGTTCAGAGTGGATGTGCTGTTCGAGTAGCTTAGAGGCGAATGGGAGAAGAAATATGGGGCAATAGTTGGCGACAGAGGTAGGGTCGAGGGAGGGTATTTTTTAGGATGGGCGTGATTAGGGTGTGTTTGAAGGCTGAGGGGAAGGCGCCAGTGGTAAGTGATAGGTTGAAGAGGTGGGTGAGGGCTGGGATGAAAATGGAGGTGTGGTTGGGAATGAGGTGGGATGGGAGCGGGTCATGGGCGCTGGTGGTGAGGTGTGATTTCGACAGGAGGAAGGAGAGTTGGTCTTCAGTTATGGGGGGAAGTGGCTAATGGAGGAGGAGGGCAGTGTAGGTGAGAGGGGGAGTTGTGGTGAAAGTGGGCCAAAGCTGTTTCTGATTTTGTCAATCTTCTCCTTGAAGAAGGTCGCAAAGTCTTCAGCGGAGATGAGGGGATAGGGGGGAGGAGCTGGCGGGCAGAGTAAGGAGTTGAAAATTTTGAAGAGCTGTTTGGGGTTGCGGGACAGAGAGGTTATTAGGGATGAGAAGAAGGCTTGCTTGGCAGTAGCAAGTGCCGTCTTGAAGTCAATGAGGGATTGTTTGAACAGAGCAAAGTGCTCGGAGGTGCGGGACTTTTTCCATCTCCTCTCAGCGACCCTGGACGCCTGTCTTAGGTTTTTAGTGAGGGTCGTATGCCAGGGCTGCCTGTAAGTGCGTAGAGCGTGGGATGTGAGGGGAGCAGCTAGGTCGAGGGCATTCGTTATTGTGGTGTTGTATAGGGTGGTGGGCAGTGTCTATGTCACCAGCGGAGGGTATGTCGGTGAGAGGGAGGAGGGATTCGGAGAATAAAGGAAGATCAAGATCACTTCATTTTTATCAAGATACTTGCATACATGTTGTTTAATAATTTGTTCAAAAATGTGTCCAGGTATACAAGTCAGGCGCACAGGACTAGAGTTCCCTGGGTCCACCCTCTTCCCATTTGTGATGATTGGGTCAACATTTTCTCTTCTTTAGTCCTCTGGGACTTCTCCTGTTCCCCAAGAATGTTCAAAGATTATGGAGAGTGGTTAAAAAATGTTCTCTGCTATCTCATTCAGTACCCTGTGGTGTAATTCATCTGGGCTCGAAGACTTGAATTAATTTACGTTAGCTAAGTATTCCATCACTATCTCTCTGTTTATAGATAGCCTAGATTCCTCTAGACCAGAGGTCCCCAACTCCAGGCCTCGAGGGCCGCCAACAGTGCAGGATTTCAGGATTGCCTTAGTATTGCGAAGGTGTTAATGTGATCAAATGCACAGGTAATGATTCCAACCCCTGTATAATACTAAGGAGATCCTAAAAACATGCACTGTTGGTGGCCCTCGAGGAAGATTTTGTTGCAAAATTGACTGATATTTGGAAATGTTCATAATTCCCTCTACCTTGAAAAAAGGGCCACTTCCAGCTGCTGAAAAACAACCTCAAAGCATAATTCTGCCTCCATCATGCCTCATTGTGAGTATGATGGTAATGCACAGTATTGGCATTGCATCAAACATACCCTTTGGAATTATTGCCAAAAGTTCAACCGTGGCTCATGAGACCATTACACATTTTATTAAATGCTTTTGGCAAAGTTGAATCAGGGTTTGTCAAAATATAGCCAGGTTTGGATGTTTCTCTTTGTAAGGAAAGGTTTCCCACTTGCCATCCTACCACAAAGGCCAGACCTATAAAGAATAAGTAAGATTGCTATCGCATACAGTACACCACCAGTAATTGCAACAAATTCCTTAAGTTCCTTTAACTCTTTCACGACCTTGCTATTTCCCTTTTTTAAACTTTTGTTTTTTTCCTCCCCTTCTTCCAAAAGCCATAACTTTTTTATTTTTATATCAACATAGACATATGAGGGCTTGTTTTTTGTGTGACAAATTTTCTTTTTGAAGAAACCATTAATTTTACGCTGTAGCTTACTGGAAAACAAGGAGAAAATTGTATATTGTAATTTATCCTGTTCAGTTTATGGTAAAATTAGCTTGGCACTATAATTCTCCAGAGCTGTATGAGTTTGCAGATACCAAAGATGTATTGTTTTGTTTTTTTTATTTACTTGGTGAAAAAAAATTCTAAAATTTGTAAATAAAAAGATGACTCTTTTGTCTCCACTTTCTGAGACCCGAAAGGTTCTTATTTTTTAGGATCTGGGGTTGTGTGACTGCTTATATTTTGTGCCTCAAGCTGACATTTTTACAGATACCATTTTTGGGTAGATGTCATGTTTTGATTGCTTCTTGTTGTATTTTATTTCAATGTCTTGGTGGATAAAAAAAATTCAATTCTGGGTTGTCTTCTTTTTAACATTACACTGTTTACTAATCAGATTAATTTATTTTGGGTTTTGATAGATCCGGCATTTATTAGCACAGCAATACCAAATATGTGTATATTTTTTATTATTGTTTTATCTTAAATGGGGCAAAAGGAGGGTGACTTGAACTTTTGTGTTTTTATTCAATTATTTTCATATTTTAAAAACTTTTTTTCACTTTTTACTGTTTTTATTTGTCTACTTAGGGGACTTGAAGCTGTGATCAACCGGTCACTTGTGCTATAGAGGGCAGAGCTTTTTTCCTATAAATGCCAAAGCTCAACCAAAGGACGTTTGTCATGACAGACACAGGGGTCTTCAGCTGCCCTGGCTGTCATGACAACCCATGTCATGGGATTGCTCCCCACAAGCACATGTTAAATACCTCTTTCAGAGATTAACAACGGAGGGCAGATCTCTAATCCGCTCACTGTTATTAGAGGCACATGTTGACTGATAAGATGTGGGCTCATTGTGTGAGCCTGCATCAAAGTCAGAGACAAGACCTAGGGTGTACCCAGGGCCGTATTTGCCCTTAGGCACTTGTAGGCACGTGCCTAGGGCGGCAGAATTTGGGGGAGGGCGGCGCCTGATCGTGGTGTATTTTTTTTTTTTTTGTTTGTTTTTTTTTCCCGGCTCTGGGCCGGCCGGGTTTCAAGCCCCGCCCCCAGTACCCCCCCCCTTCCCTTGCCTTTATCATTAGGGCCGCCATCCTGCCCGTCCACCTACCCACCTCACCTCGGCCTCGGCTTCGGCCTGCAGGCAGTACCCGGAAGACGAGGAGAAGGAGGCGGGCCGCCGAGGAGCGGAAACTTGAAGTTCCCGCTCTGCTCCTTCCTGTCTTCCGCGCTCCTAAGTGCTGCTGCTGAGGTGGTGGTGATGGTACTGACGGCTCCACCACCCAGCCGCCCCCCAGACCCAGAGGACGGGGAAGCAGCGGGCAGAGCGCGCGGGCACTGAAGGCTGGAGGATGGTGCAGCTGGCGGCGGAGCTCAGTGCTCAGAGGGAGCCCGGCCAGTGACAGCAGCGTGCACCAGGTGAGGACCCTAAAGTTTGGGGGAAACAGGAGGACCAAGGAGAAGAGGACAGAGGCACAGGGGGACCAAGGAGAAGAGGACAGAGGCACAGGGGGACCAAGAAGAAGAGGACAGAGGCACAGGGGGACCAAGGAGAAGAGGACAGAGGCACAGGGGGACCAAGGAGAAGAGGACAGAGGCACAGGGGGACCAAGGAGAAGAGGACAGAGGCACAGGGGGACCAAGGAGAAGAGGACAGAGGCACAGGGGGACCAAAGAGAAGAGGACAGAAGCGCAGGGGGACCAAAGAGAAGAGGACAGAAGCGCAGGGGGACCAAGGAGAAGAGGACAGAGGCACAGGGGGACCAAAAGAGAAGAGGACAGAAGCGCAGGGGGACCAAGGAGAAGAGGACAGAGGCACAGGGGGACCAAGGAGAAGAGGACAGAGGCACAGGGGGACCGAGGAGAAGAGGACAGAGGTGCAGGGGGACCAAGGAGAAGAGGACAGAGGTGCAGGGGGACCGAGGAGAAGAGGGGCAGGGGAACCGAGGAGAAGAGGACGGAGGGGCAGGGGGACCGAGGAGAAGAGGACAGAGGTGCAGGGGGACCGAGGAGAAGAGGGACAGGGGGACTGAGGAGAAGAGGAAAGAGGTGCAGGAGGACCGAGGAGAAGAGGACAGAGGCGCAGGAGGACCGAGGAGAAGAGGACAGAGGCGCAGGGGGACCGAGGAGAAGAGGACAGAGGTGCAGGGGGATAGAGGAGAAGAGGTCAGAGGTGCAGGGGGACCGAGGAGAAGAGGACAGAGGGGCAGAAGGACAGAAACAGGGGGACAGAGGGGCAGAAGGACAGAAACAGGGGGACAGAGAAGAAGAGGACAGAGGGGCAGGGGGACAGAAACAAGGGGACAGGAGGAGAGGAAAGAGGAGCAGCAGGAGGGACAGAATAGAGGAGGACATGGGTGCAGGAGGACAGAGGAGCAGCAGGAGGGACAAAGGAGAGGAGGACGGGGGTGCAAGAGGAGCAGCAGGAGGGACAGAGGAGAGGAGGACGGGGGTGCAGGAGGACAGAGGAGAGCAGGACGGGGGTGCAGGAGGACAGCTGAGCAGCAGGAGGGACAGGGGAGAGGAGGACGGGGGTGCAAGAGGAGCAGCAGGAGGGACAGAGGAGAGGAGGACGGGGGTGCAGGAGGGACAGAGGAGAGGAGGACGGGGGTGCAGGAGGACAGAGGAGAGCAGGACAGGGGTGCAGGAGGACAGAGGAGAGCAGGATGGGGGTGCAGGAGGACAGAGGAGAGCAGGATGGGGGTGCAGGAGGACAGAGGAGAGCAGGACGGGGTGCAGGAGGACAGAGGAGAGCAGGACGCTGGTGCAGGAGGGACAGAGGATAGGAGGACGGGGGTGCAGGAGGGACAGAGGAGAGGAGGATGGGGTTTGCAGGAGGATAGAGGAGCAGCAGGAGGGGCAGAGGACAGGGGTGCAGGAGGGCAGAGGAGAGGAGGACGGGGGTGCAGGAGGACAGAGGAGAGGAGGACGGGGTGCAGGAGGACAGAGGAGAGGAGGACGGGGGTGCAGGAGGACAGAGGAGAGGAGGACGGGGTGCAGGAGGACAGAGGAGAGGAGGACGGGTGTGCAGGAGGACAGAGGAGAGGAGGAGGGACAAAGGAGAGGAGGACGGGGGTGCAAGAGGAGCAGCAGGAGGGACAGAGGAGAGGAGGATGGGGGTGCAGGAGGACAGAGGAGAGCAGGACGGGGGTGCAGGAGGACAGAGGAGAGCAGGACGGGGGTGCAGGAGGACAGCTGAGCAGCAGGAGGGACAGGGGAGAGGAGGACGAGGGTGCAAGAGGAGCAGCAGGAGGGACAGAGGAGAGGAGGACGGGGGTGCAGGAGGGACAGAGGAGAGGAGGACGGGGGTGCAGGAGGACAGAGGAGAGCAGGACAGGGGTGCAGGAGGACAGAGGAGAGCAGGATGGGGGTGCAGGAGGACAGAGGAGAGCAGGATGGGGGTGCAGGAGGACAGAGGAGAGCAGGACAGGGTGCAGGAGGACAGAGGAGAGCAGGACGTTGGTGCAGGAGGGACAGAGGATAGGAGGACGGGGGTACAGGAGGGACAGAGGAGAGGAGGATGGGGTTTGCAGGAGGATAGAGGAGCAGCAGGAGGGGCAGAGGAGAGGAGGACAGGGGTGCAGGAGGGCAGAGGAGAAGAGGACGGGGGTGCAGGAGGACAGAGGAGAGGAGGACGGGGGTGCAGGAGGACAGAGGAGAGGAGGACAGGGGTGCAGGAGGACAGAGGAGAGAAGGACGGGGTGCAGGAGGACAGAGGAGAGGAGGATGTGGGTGCAGGAGGATAGAGGAGCAGCAGGAGGGGCAGAAGAGAGGAGGACAGAGGAAAGGAGGACTGAGGTGCAGGAGGACAGGAGCAGCAGGAGGGACAGAGGAGAGAAGGACCGGGGTGCATGAGGACTGAGGCTGTGGCTGGCGCTGTGTGTGGTGATAATGGCGGCTGTACCGTGTGTCTGCCTCCATGCAGCTGCCGCCACCTTCCTGAGTTGGCAGGGTGTGGCATGCCGGGAGTTGTAGTTTTCCTACCTGCCTGTCCTATATGATTTCTGGGCAGTGTGTTGGGTGCTGGGTGTTGTTGTTCTTCCAGGTAGGCTCAGTGTTGTCCTGTCGCCTGTCTGTGGCCTGTCTGTGTCTTCTGGGATGTCCTCGGCTCTGTGCTGTGCACAGACAGTGTACCACCATTCTCCCAGCTCCGTGCTGTGCATAGTGTACCACCATGTCCTCAGCTTCGTGCTGTGCACAGACAGTGTACCGTACACTGTCTGTGCGCAGCACGGAGCTGAGGATGTGGCGGTACACTGTCTGTGCAAAGCACAGAGCTGGGGAGATGGTGGTACACAGCACAGAGCTGAGGACATGGTGTTACACTGTCTATGCACAGAGCTGAGGACATGGTGGTACACTGTACACAGCACGGAGCTGAGGACATGGTGGTACACTGTGCACAGCACGGAGCTGAGGACGTGGTGGTACACTGTCTGTGCACAGCACAGAGTTGAGGACATGGTGGTACACTGTCTCCCGCCACCTTAACATCGGTCTGTTTCTCATCCAGGAGAGTCGAATGAGTGTCATCTGTTTTTGGTCCATTTGGCATCCAACTGCTGTGCGAGTGTCCGACATTTCTCTCAGATCACATCTGTGTGCAATCTGTTCTTTCCTCAGCAGCTATTACTGTAGAATCATTTACAGGAACATTTTACATTGTTCTCGGTTACAGAATGAGAATGTATCAGTGAAAAAAAACTGATGCCTCTCGGATGGTCCGTGTGCGGTATGTAATTTTGTCAGACCCTTAGAATTGCATTGGTGAGACTCAGTGTGAATCGCAGACTGTTGCAGAATGTTGCGACTTTTTTCTCATCCTGAATCTGGCTGAGAAAAAAAGCGTCCGACACTCGCCAATCTGCTCTCAGACATTGAATAACATTATAACATTGGTCCGAGTGTAATGTGATGAAATCACACATTGCACTCATCCGAGTTTCACGCCAATGTGTCCATGGCCTAATAATAAAATCCATATAGCAATCCTACAATGTCTGCTGGACATGGTAAGGGGAGGGTTTATGGCTCAGTACACACTCCATACTTCTTGTTATTAACTAGTTAATGCTCTCTTGTCCATCGCACTGCAGTGTCAAAAGAGGAAGACAACGAGACAGGCAGCAACACGGCGTCAGAGAACCCCTGACCTCGAAAAACAAGATCCTCAGATCCCGGTATTGTGACATCATATTAAGAATAATATTTTTTGCACTTATATTACACTATGAACTCCACATCACTTTACATACCGTATATACTCGCGTATAAGCCGAGTTTTTCAGCCCAAAAATTGGGCTAAAATGTCCCCCCCTCGGCTTATACGCGAGTCACTGTATACACTGTATACAGTGTATACAGTATACAGGCCCGCCCCCATGAGTATACAGGCCCCCTTGCCTTGTGCACAAACCTGTAAAGGAAGAGATTAGTATACTTATCACTGTCCCGCTGCCGCTGTCCCGCCGCCGTCATTGCGGTCCTCCGTCTTCTTCCGTCTGCTTCCGGCTTCCTCCGGTCGGCGCAGGCAATGACATCATTGTCGGCGCGACCGAGGAGGAAACCGGAAGAAGATGGAGGAGCGCGTTGGCGGTGGCAGGACAGCGGCAGCGGGACAGTGATAAGTATACTAATCTCTTCCTTTACAGGTTTGTGCACAAGGCGGGGGGGCCTGTATACTACCACTGGGGCTGTATATACCACTGGGGCTGCGTGTATACTACCACTGGGGCTGTATATACCTCTGGGGCTGCTTTATACTGATGGGGGGCTGTATACTACCACTGGGGCTATACATACCACTGGGGCTGCATGTATACTACCTCTGGGGCTGTATATACCTCTGGGGCTGCTGTATACTGATGGGGGGGCTGTATACTACCACTGGGGCTGTATATACCACTGGGGCTGCGTGTATACTACCACTGGGGCTGTATATACCTCTGGGGCTGCTGTATACTGATGGGGGGGCTGTATATACCACTGGGGCTGCGTGTATACTACCACTGGGGCTGTATATACCTCTGGGGCTGCTGTATACTGATGGGGGGGCTGTATACTACCACTGGGGCTGTATATACCACTGGGGCTGCGTGTATACTACCACTGGGGCTGTATATACCTCTGGGGCTGCTGTATACTGATGGGGGGGGCTGTATACTACCACTGGGGCTGTATATACCACTGGGGCTGCGTGTATACTACCACTGGGGCTGTATATACCACTGGGGCTGCTGCTGTATACTACCACTGGGCTGCTGTATATACCTCTGGGGCTGCTGTATACTAACTACTGGGGCTGCTGCTGTATATACCACTGGGGCTGCTGCTGTATATACCACTGGGGCTGCTTTATATACCACTGAGGCTGCTGTATATACCTCTGGGGCTGCTATATACTACCACTGGGGCTGCTGTATATACCTCTGGGGCTGCTGTATACTAACTACTGGGGCTGCTGCTGTATATACAACTGGGGGTGCTGCTGTATACTACCACTGGGGCTGCTGTATATACCTCTGGGGCTGCTGTATACCACACTGCTGGGGGCTGTATACCTGTGCTGGGGTCCACCCTCGGCTTATACACGAGTCAATAGGTTTTCCCAGGTTTTGGGGGCAAAAGTAGGGGGGTCGGCTTATACACGGGTCGGCTTATACACGAGTATATACGGTACATCATCAACACTGTCCCCATTGGGGCTCAAAATGTAAACATCCTATCAGTATGTCTCTGTAGTGTGGTTGGACAAACCTTTTATATGTACTACATGATGAAATGTGGGGGTAGAAGCTACATGAAGCTTGGGGGGGGGTAAGGCCGCGACTGGGGGGAAGATTGTCCGTGACGGGGGTAAGGGGCTGCAACGGGGGAGGAGCCATGATGGGGGAAGGGGCTGCAACAGGGGGGAGGAGCCGTGACAGGGGCCGCAATGGGGGGAGGAGCCGTGACGGGGGGGGGGGGGCGGCTGCTGAGAGTGCCTAGGGCAGCAGGAACTCCAAATACGGCCCTGGGTGTACCAGTACATCCTAGGTTAGGAAAGAGTTAATGTTGCTTTTGGCCTTTTTGCAAACTCCCAGACCAATATTCTTTTTGTCTTATATTTTTTTGCATACTATTTATTCAGGAAGACTATTTATTATTTTATTATATAATGATTATTATTATTTTTATTTATTTATGTATTTCTAGAGCACCATTAGTTCCATGGTGCTGTACATGAGAAAGGGTTCCAATAAAACAAGTTAAAACAAGTTAAAAATACGACAAACTAACTAACATGTGCGCTCTCCTATTTCTTTCTCCTCAAACAAACTAACAGTGACAGACTGATACAGAGGGGAGATAGGACCCTATCTTTGCTGGCTTACATTCTACAGGGCAGTGGGGAGGGAGAAAATAGGTTGGGTCTGCTCTGTTGGTGGAGCAGCGAGTCCAGTGGTGGTGAGTTGGCACCATGGTTATTGCAGGCTGGGTGCATGGTGGCTCAAGTGGTTAGCACTGTAGCCTTTCCAGCAATGAGGTCCCAAGGTCCTGGATTAAATTCCCACCAAGGACAACATCTGCAAGGAGTTTGTAAGTTCTCCCTGTGTTTGCGTGGGTTTCCTTCCACATTGCAAAGACATAATGATAGGATGTATAGAATGTGAGCCCCAAGAGGGACAGTGTTTCAAATGTATGTAAAGTGCTATGTAATTAATAGCACTATTTAAATGAATAAATATTATTATTATTATTATTATTATAGGCTTGTCTGAAGAGATGGTTTGCAGACTCCGCTTGAAGGTTCCGAGAGTAAGGGATAGTCGGACACATTGGGGTAAAGAGTTCCAGAGGATGGGGGATGCTCAGGCGAAGTCTTTCAGGCAGTTAAATGAAGAACATACAAGTGTGGAGAAAAGGTTGTGGGACAAAGAGGATATGAGGGTAATGAAGTAAGGCTGTTTTGTGGTGGTGAGTGCTGATTTGAATGCAAGAATTGCTTGTTTGAATGCTGTGTAGTCTCCTTGTGAATGTGTTTTCTTCCAGCGCCACTCAGCAACCCTAGACGCTCGCTGCAGCTTTTTAGTGGTGTCTGTGTGCTAGGGTTGTCTGTTGATTTGTTGCATTCTGCCATGAACGAGAGAGGTGACTGCATCAATAGCTGATGTCAGTGTACAACTGTAGAAAGTGGTGGCGTTATCTGTGTTGTGAAGTGAGGATATGTAGGATATAGGTAGAATAGACTCTGAAAATATCTGAGTGTCAACATGTGTGACGTTTTTGCGAGGGTCTGTGAGTGGGTGAACGTGGGTGGCAGGTGAGGAGGACAAGACTAAAACATAAGCGTTGTAATGAATACTCAGCATAAACATTAGCATTTAGTCCTTCAAGAGTATTATTTATACATTATGAAGTCTAAGCATCAAGGCTATTATATTACCCTTGCCGGAAGAATTGAAAATCTTTTTAATACAATAAAAGATAGAATAACTTTAAGATACTGTATAATGTTAACTGTCTGTATTATTCATCAAGTCTCAACATTATTCGTGTGCGGCACTCACAATTGCCCTTCTTTGTACTTGTACTAAGCTATCTATCAATTCATTCAAAGGTCTAATTGTCTTTCACAACACTTGTAGATCTATTTATCACGTATATCCGCAGCACAAAGGCGTTTAGAAATAGTAGACATACTGTATATAGTGTGAATGTATCTTTTATTAACCACTGTAAGTAACAAAATAATATTGTTCAGCTTTGGTGAATCAAAGTTTTTAAGTCTGCACATCTCTTTTGTTATATATCTATGGTTCTAGAATGACTGTCTCCTATATCTAAGGCCACGGTCCCTTGTCGACTAAACAGCTTTGATTACTGCATATCATCATCTAATATCATGACAAATGTATAATCATGTTTGGATGTTCTGCAACAAATGCATATGGTGTGCATATTTGGGGTCCTCACACCTACCCAGACTGGTCAAGGTGGGACTCCAGCCCAACAGAAATATTCCACCTGGAATTCTGTAAGCATCTTCTCCAGGTCCACTGGAGCACCTCCAACAGTGCCTGTCGGGCAGAGCTGGGCAGATTCCCTCTACACCTAACGGTTCTAAAGAGGGTGCTGTCATTCCGGGCTCACCTGCATAGGAGCAATCCAATCTCCCATCACCATAAAGCCCTGATACATATAGGTGAAACAGGAAAACCAGGACCCTCGGAACAGCCCAGCCAAGCCCAACACAACCAGAACACCAATCACAGCCTGACAAAAGCCGGAATCAGGAAGATGGTAGACGAAGGCCAAGAGAGGTATGTCAGTGACTGGAAGAACGATATCTTCAGCTCACAGAAACTGACCATGTACCGGAGCCTACAGAGAGACTACAAACTGGCCCTATATCTGGAGAAACTCCCGGATCCCAGAGACCGCAAGATCCTGAGCCGATATAGACTCAGTGCCCACAGTCTGGCCATCGAGTCCGGCCTACTCAGGCAGAGATACAAGCCCAGGGAGGAAAGACTGTGCCAACACTGTGACCAGGAGGCCCTGGAGGACGAAACCCACTTCCTGCTACACTGTTCCAAATACTCAGCAGTGAGGGACACTCACTTCAGGAGACTCTCACATCTCTTCCCGGATTTCATCACCATGAAGGAGGAAGAAAAAACATCTATCCTGCTGGGAGAAGAAGAGAGAGCAGTGGAGATAGCAGTGCGGTATGTGAGCGAATGTCATAGACTGCGAGAAAAAGAACTATGATACCATGGACTATAGCCTCCACATTGGATCTGCCCCCATACACCTTTCCTAAGCCATGGACTATAGCCCCCACCCTGGACTTGCCCCATCCACCTTCCCTATGCCATGGACTATAGTCCCCCATCCTGGATCCATCCCATCCACCTTCCCTACAGCTCCTACCCAACATCCCCACAGTCCCTATCTCTATTCCCTTTATACAATTGCTTTGGCAAAACTGAGATGTATTTGGTCCTGCCAATAAAGCTTCTTTGAATCTTGAATCTTGAATCTTGAATCTTGGTGTGAAATATTCCCTATCAAATGGAATGTGGTACTGTGCAATAGTCATTGTACATGAATGTAAATTTATTTTAGGTTTTTTTAAGTGAAAGCTAGATCAGCTCACCCAATATTGCAGATTTTCAATGCTTCAAATGGTTGCAACAGGCGAAGCGACTGAAATGTAAAGTAAAATAATACAATATCTGAAATATTCTAAAAACACTTTTCTATTAACAAATGTTAAAATCCTACAACATCTAAATTCTTTAGCCTTGTCTGAAAAAAAGAAAGCTCTTTCCCTAAATTGCAGAAGATCACATTTAAAACTACATGTCATTTTCTGCATTTTCTGATGTTTAAATTGTCATTTTGCTGTATGATTGCATGTGATTTAACCTAAAACATTTCATAAAAATTGTTAACCTATTAGAATGATATATGGGTTTCATATACAGATTAATTTTGCTCTTGGTACATTTTATAACACAAGCAATTTCTAGCTCATCCAAAAAATTGATTTTATCCATGTTGTCTGGCCCACAATTTATCCTTACCCAACCTCAACTGAGTAAAGTGTTCCTGGACTACATTGGCCAAATGGATCATGGGCTCATCATTAGTATTATATTTGCTTATGGGACAAAATAATCGGCATGTTGTAGAATTTATGCTGGAAATGATAATCTGATAAATCCACTGTGCAAGGGTTAGTGTTATTCCCATGAGTAGACCTCCATATTATGTTCCTGCTGTCGATTGTCCACACTGTAATAAGAGCACAATTTTTGCCCTGGTTTCATTGTGTGGGCCAGATCTGAGCTACTGCGGATGCCGGGTCATCATGGTGACACTTCGCAGACCGGGATTATGCATTTCGGTCTCGGCCACCAATTAAGTAACATCATCGGGTTACTGCGCAGGTGCCATGATGTCATAGGAAACCCGGAAGTGCTGGGCGGATGCTGAACGGGGGCGCATTACTTAAACTGGACACTATGAAGTCAAAAGTTGTGCAGGCTGTGATTTCTACCCTCTCCTTCCCCCAAGGAAGCTGACAATTGGTATGACACGAAACACGTGATGGGGCTTATTAGAACCATGCTGTTTTCTTTTCTTTTCACTCTCCACTGTAGTGCTAATTTAGAATTGGATATAATTTAAGGTTGGATGAAAAATACTACATGATATAATTTACTCTATACTATGGTGGGGAATGAAGCACTTTAAAATATCCCATATGATATGTAGTGATTACATGGTCTTGTACATGGTTAGACGACTGAGTGAATACTGATGGTGGATTAACTGTTACACCTAGGTATAGTAAAAAATGTGTTTACCGTATGTGTCTTCAGAATTTGTGTCACTACCAGCCTGACGAAGGGGCCATAGTGTTGCGAAAGCTTGCTATGTTTACCTTCTTTTCAGTTAGCCATTAAAAGGTATCAACCACCGAGGACTCTCAGATTTCAATATTTTTCACACCTAGATATATGCTTTTATGCCATGGAGTATAATGTACCTTGGTGAATATCATATTTTACTGTAGGCACAGCATACTATAGGAAATCTATTACACTGAGTGCCCACTGTTATAATAACTGTCTGAGAAGTGAAATTGTACTATATCCAAATCGCCCTATCCCAATTGTTGTGGGGTCCCCCCTTTGTTTTATGTGTGCTGTTTTATCACAACTTCTGAATTATATGTAATAAAATATTTTTAATTGCAATATACTCCAGCTTTCCTCCAGTTTTATTGATTGTCTCTACGGAAAATATGTAAACACCCCTGAAATGTCATGAGTGATCACCAGGGGTTAAAATTATATAAATGATGCTGAATATGGCTTTTGTCTTAGGGAATGTTTTACGCCATATGCATTTATTATCAGATGGAAAGTAGCATTATGCAATAGTCATTGTACAAAGTAAAGTTAATTTAATTTTTATTTTAAGTTAAAGCTAGATCAGCTCACCCACTATTGCAGATTATCAATGCTGCAAATGGTTGTAAAAGGCAAGCGACAGAAATGAAAAGAAAAATAATCCAACATCTGAAATATTCTAAAAACACTTTTCTATTAGCAAATGTTAAAATCCTACAGCATCTACTGTACATTCTTTAGCCATATTTGAAAAAAAGAAAGCTCTTTCCCTAAATTGCAGATCTCATTTAAAACTGCATGTCATTTTCTGCATTTTCTGATGTTTAAATTGTCATTTTTCTGTATGATTCACATGTGACTTTACCTAAAACACTTCATATAAGAATTGTTAACCTTTCAGAATGATACATGAGTTTAATACACAGATTCATTTTGCTCTTGGAACATTCGATAATACAACCAATTTCTAGCTCACCCAAAATTTTATTAGGAATTTTATTTTATTTTTTTGTAGAAAATCGGCTGCTCTTGTTCCACAAATATCTTATCAATAGCCGGCCTTCAATAGATGTAGCCATGGAAACAAATAGCGCAGTCCACAGTTTGGTTGGTTTCCCGGGTTACCCCTCAAACAAAGGAAAATCAATAAGTGCCGACATATCTGAGACTTTGTAGCTCCATAAAGACCCTCTTATTTAGCTGCTATATTGTAAATCATAACTGTACGGGCTGCAAAGTCTTTTGTTCTTTCTTCTAACTATATAACATCTGCAAAAAAGTGATGCCAGTACATGTTAGTGCTATATGTGCAGCATAATATTGTGAAACCTTACAAATATGTGACACATTCACCATTTGAGTAAATGACTAAGCAGTAATATAAGAATGTTTGTGGCTAAAGCTCACCCTGTCCCCTATATGTTTGTTGTTCAATCTTGTTCAATCTGATTCCCGGGCAATCCACTCCATTGTGCACGGATATGCCTAGTGAGGTATCAAGCAGGTTTCCTCAAAGTGATAAAAATGTTGTTTTTTTTAAATCCAGCAAAGTAAGTTAAATGCAAAAAGAATCTTTATTGTTGCCTCATTAAATAGTAGCATTGGGCATAGGAAAATACTGATGCATTTCAAGTCTTGCTGAAACTAATTAAGATTCAGGCATAATATTTAAGGACCAAATTATACATACCATTCATGATTTGAAAAGCGTAATATCACTTCTTAGAATACATTTGAAATTAACGTATTTTTCGGACTATAAAATGCTCTTTTTTTCCCCCAGATTGTGGGGGAAAGTGGAGGTGCGTCTTATGGTCTGAATACAGGGTTGCACTGGCTGTGCTGCTCTGTGCTGGAGGGGGGTGGCTCTGGAGTGGCTGGAGGAGGCTGGCAGAGGCTGCAGAAGCAGCCTGTGATCACATGTCCCCGCTCATTAGTGCACTGTTATATTCACTGCATTCCGCTGTCCACCTCCCAGTGCTGAAGCTAGCACTGAGTGGTGGCAGGAGGCAGTGTATATTACAGTACACACACTAAGTGTAATGACCTCCCCCATCATTTTATATGCTCCCCATGCTGGGATCCTGCAGCCCCCATCCCTGGATATAGCCCCCCCACCACTGAATATATCCCCCCTGCTGCTGCTCACACTAAAATAATAACCGGTATACATTCTCACCTTTCCGTCGTCCCCCCCGTCTCACCCTCTGCAGCTGCAGCCACATTGATCTCTTCCTGGTGAGCCAGCATCCTGTCATGTGACTGGGCACAGCAAAGTGATGTCATCACTGAGTGTCCCAGTCACATGACAGGATGCCGACTTACCAGGTAGAGATCGATGTGGCTGCAGCTGCAGAGGGAGAGATGGAGGGGACGACGGACAGGTGAGAATGTATATCAGTTATTATTTTAGTGTGAGCAGCAGCAGGGGGGATATATTCAGTGATGGGGGGCTATATCCATGCATGGAGGCTGCAATATCCCAGCATGGGGGGCCATATCCAGTGATGGGGGCCATATTTAGTAATGGGGGCTGCAAAATCCCAGCATGAGGGTGCCATATAAATTGATGGGAGCTACAATATCCCAGCATGGGGGGCATATCCAGCGATGGGGGCTGCAATATCCCAGGATGGAGGCCATATCCAGCAATGGGGGTTGCAGTATCCCAGCATGGGAGGCATATCCAGCAATTGGTGCTGCAATATCCTAGGATAAGGGTCATATCCAGTGATAGGGGCTGCAATATCCCAGGATGGGGGTCATATCCAGTGATGGGGGCTGCAGTATCCCAGCACGGGGGGGCATTTCCAGCAAAGGAAGCTGCAATATCCCAGGATGGGGGCCATATCCAGTGATGGTGGATGCAATATCCCAGGATGAGGGGCATATTCACTGATGGGGGTGCTATATCCCACAATGGGAGGCTATATATCAGGATTGGAGGCTATATATCAGGATGGGAGGCTATATGTCAGGATGAGAGGCTATAAACAGGATGGGAGACATATATTACCTGGTCGGGGCCAGGGATGGGGATATTACCACCATAACATCATATCAGTGTCAGCATCAGATCCTCCCCAAAATAACAGTTAATTATAACTACCGGTACATTTTTTTTACAACATTTTTTTTCCTTATTTTCATCCTCTAAAGTCTGGGTGCGTCTTATAGTCCGGTGCATCTTATAGTCCGATAGTCAAAAAAATCGGTATATATTTTAGATCTGACAATCATTTTAAAAAAATCAACCATTTAAATTTGTCATTAAGCAAGTCTCACCTAGTTCGAATAGAGTTTATACAACATACTGTAATCAGCAATTTGTATTGTGTGTGTGCTTAATTTTGTCCAATGCATACTCCTAACCACATTTTCCCTCTGTCCTGCTCTCTTTCATAATTCTTACCTAAAGGCCTTCCTAGTGGGTCACACTTTAAGAACCATGTTTGCTCATTTGGGTGTGATAGGCGGGTTCACACCTTAATAGTATATATTAGCATACAGTTAGCATCCATTTGAGTTGTTTAATTTTAAAAATAGAAGTGAACATTTGTTACCATTAATTTTTTATGGGCAGTACTAGCAGAAAATGACATCCACTTGTTAAACTACTAAAAGGATTTACTTCTGCGCTATATACATCTGCCTCACAGCAGTCTTTACATTTTTGAGAGGTATACAAGAGACATTAAGTAAAGATTTCCCCTGACCCCTTTCTATTTAGTGCAGGACACTGAAACTTCACATGTGTAATGATATGAGTCTCTTTAGGTTACAAGCCAACTTGCATCTCAGAACTGATATTTACAGATGCTGAAGTGGTGTGAGGTGTGATAATGAACCCAGTAGAATACAGAGCAGTCATCAGGTTCCTTGACTTGAAAGGTGTGTTCATCGGGAGCAAAATGGGGTTACATGGAATTGGAGCCATTCCCTCTGTAGTTTGATCAAATTTGATATGATGATGCCAGTTCTCGACTATATCATATGATGGGGAATCGTCACCATAAACCTGATATATCTCATCGAACGTATCCTTTGATGTGTGGCCTTTAAAGTAAAGGAACTTGATGACTGCTTTGTATTCCACTGGGTCCATTATCACACTTCATATCACTTCAGCACATGTAAAAGAAAGATCATTATCAGTTTAAAGTTGCAAATTGGCACATAACCTAAAGGGATATATAATTATACGTGCAGTTTCAGTGTCCTACGATAAAGTGGGTCAGGGGAAATATTTAATGAACGCCACTTTGTAAGTGATGACACTTGTTTTCCAGATATGTTTTGTATGTGCTTGGCAATAAATAGTCTGAAAAGAGATTTGTGTCCAGAAAACTGAAGGAGGGCTACAAAGGGGCTGATACCTTTCTTTACGCTTTATAGTTGCCAATTCCCACAAATGTCATGGCTGTTATGATTGAGCAATCATTTTAATAGAAGTGTATGCCCCAGTGCTTTAAGAAAAAGTGAACCATGATTAACTTGTTCACTTAAATCTTAAACACTAGCCTGAAATGTTACTCTAAGGCTAGGGTCACACTTGAGCCTTGGAAGCACTAAAAGCTAGTGTTTTTCACAATTCCAAATGGTGGAAAACAGTAGCGTTAACACTTCCATAGGTTCCGATGCAAAAAATGCATGGTCAAAATGCAACACTTTTGAAAATGTTATGCGTTTTTGCTAAAGCACCCAAAAACGTGGTAAGCGATGTTTTTGGGTCTTGCAAAAACGCATGCTTTTTTTTAACATGGGAATCTATGGGAAACGCATGTCTTAACACATGGTACATATATGTACCGTGCGTTAACGCTAGCACTAATAAGGGAAAAAATGTCATGTTAAAAAACTGCCTACTCTAACGCATCCCTGCAAAGGATGCTCCCTCCAAATGTGACCCTAGCCTAAACTCTACAACCAAGAGCTTTGGTCACAGAGAAGTAGACATATTTGCATTAATAAATTAAATCCAATACTTCTCCAATGCAATTCAGGAGTTGTACCATAATGTATCTAATGTGAAGTATACAAATTCACAAATATGCCATGCAGACATTCAAGGTTTAGACACTGACAAGCCCATGAACTCCTTTACTTGGCAATCAAGATATAGTGCAAAGGTCACTGTGATACATTCAACAGATCATATATACTTATCACATTTTAGTGCAACTCTTCATTTTTAACAGTCAATGTTTTGGAAATAAAAAGCTTATCTATAAAATATGTCATCTGTAATTTCTGTGCTCTGTTCAACATTGTGCATATTTGTCTGCACACAACTCTCAACCCAAACAACACTCACCATAGTAACTAATGACCTTCATATTTCCACATCCCAAGGCCTTTTTTCTTTTCAGATTCTACTTGACCTTTATAAAGCTTTTGACAGTGAATCATCCTCTTCTTCATATACTTCTTTCACTTGGTATCCAAGAAAAAAATCTCCTATTGGCTTTCTTTGTCTCTATTGAAAAACTGTTTTGAGTTTCCCGTGCCAAGTCCTATTGCCTCATAACATTCCTTTGCATGCTCACCTTGTGACCTTATGAATTCCTTGAATGTAGCTGAATGACAATAATTGTATATTCGATATGCTAATAAAAAAATTTTATAACTTTTTTCAATTCATATGTCCTTCTTTCCTGGTGGTGTTCATAAGAATATGTCAGACGTGATTATTTTGAATAATTTAACACCGTAGTCTGGAAGACGTTATGTCTTTGTGAGGAAAGCAAACTATGTTTAGAAGAAAAACTTATTTAAAACAATAAAAAATATACCTTTCAATTTTTCATGATATGTTCTATTTATGAAATTATTACTATTTTATTCTTTAACAGGAGGTCACGAAAAGATAAAATAAATTATTTGAAAATTAAATTACAGTAACTTAAGTTATGTTTTATTACAAGCCAAAGATTGAGTTATCTGAATCTTTCCAAGATAAAGTGATCTTAGAGTGCCCCCTGACAAACAGCACCTGGGACACATGATGTGGTTGCCGCCGCCCAGCTCTTCACTTGTGTGCACCTCTCATGAGATGTATAAGGAAAGCTAAGTAAAATATTGCCCGATTTAATAAAAAAAAAATACCAATTAATACTGCAATGTGATATAAAATTAGGCTAGGAGAAAAAAAGTTCTATAGGTATCCAGCTCCCTGGTTTATAGATACAGTCGTTGATCTTTTTTTCAAATTAATTAATTAATAGCAAGATAGCATACCTCGACATCATGATTTTAGGTGTGTCATACTACTTGCACAGTTACTGAATGCTCTAAAACGTCTGGATGGCTTTGGGAGACAGTGTATAAAGTTGGAGATGGAGTGACACAGACTAGATAATTAAATTTAATTGATATTAGTGATGTCACTTGCAGGAGTGCGGTCGGTCTCTGCTTTTCCTGTTAGCAGGAGTTTTCTCTTTACAATGCACACTGACAGTGCACTCTCTTGCTGCCTTGTCAATTCTCATTATAGGTAGCGAGGGAGTGCACTGTCACTGTAAATTGAAAGTAATATTGCACAGTGACAATGGAGCTCTACTGAGCATTCATTGGAATTGACAACTAACACATGCTCAGTAGAGCAGGGAATAGAACAGTTCCTGAAATGGAGATTACTGATGATGCTTCAGCCTCTGCCCCCTGATCATTTCTCATTTGAATATCACTGCATGCACAAATGTCATCAAACAGGAAGTAGGCCAAAACAAAAAAAGAAAAGTGATCCAATGATACTGATTTCTTAATTAAGGTATATTAGAAAAGAAATTAGATTATAACATTTAATAGACAGGCATAATAAAACCTACAATTTTGGACCTAGAGGTCCAAGGAGTGGACAATCAAATATAACTACCTACAAACAGGGGCATAATCAACTCTTATACAATAATAAGAAGGAGAGAGCCTCTGAGCCAATCCAAATGCTATAAAGTTTTTATTAATTAGAAAATGAAAGAAAATTTTTTTTTACAAACATATATAATTGGTGATAGAAACGACAAAAAGGCAAAAAACCCCATTAAAAACAGATCTGATCACCATGTAAGAAAGGGGGCACTCAAAGTACTGACTCACCAACAGCATCCCATTGGAGAACCAATGTGGAAAGCTGATTTAACTAAGTAAGCATCAAAACCATCACAATGGTATAAGGTAGTACTACAAGGACCAGAAAATCACAAAGGTATTGCATGTGTAATTCACATTAGAACCCTCAAATAAGGGGACCACAAGCACATTGAAGTCAAAGTTACATTATTGATTTAGCCAGTTACCTTGAGACATAGTGAGCCAGTAGATCATGCACCCCCCGCCTCAACACGTGTTTCTCCCGTCCAGGCTTCGTCAGGAGGCTATCAGATAATGGTAGTCTGTTTCCCTAAATAGTCCCCACACAGGTGAATTGGGTCAAAAGCGCTTGATAGACAGGAATCAAAAAAGGTCTCAGACAGCTGCGAGCACTAACGTTGTTCCTCCGCCGCATCACTTCCGGTGCGCGCTTGGTCGGGGTCTTGTGGCGCGGCTCCCGTTTCTATCACCAATTATATATGTTTGTAAAAATTTTTTCTTTCATTTTCTAATTAATAAAAACTTTATAGCATTTGGATTGGCTCAGAGGCTCTCTCCTTCTTATTATTTAATAGACAGGCATTTGGTATTAAAGTTAATGTTAGTTTTTAGATAAATCCTTTAAGTCATAAATGCCTAGACCAGAAAATATAATATGTTAAAAGTTTAGCTGACTTTTTCTATAGCTTTTTCATTTTTTTTAAACCTGACTTTCTAATTTCTTCAACTTCGTAAAGAGCTCTTCCTCACTAAAGATGAGCGAACCTTTTGAAGTTCAGTTTGGTTCGCCAAATGGGCATATGTTTCCCAAATAGATTGGTTGGGCAAACTTCTGAACTCCATTCAAATCAATGGGAGGCAAAGTCAAGGGCCTAGAAAACACAAAGTGGCATAAAAGCTGCCAAAACAGCTCAAATTAGGGACATTCAGCAGGAAAATTGCCATCTATTTCCCAGAGTTAAAATTGTCATCATTGTGCATTATGGATGCATGGGACAAGGCCTGGCCTAATATTTCAAACTTCAATTATTGAACAGGGAGATGAGTGCAGGTGTAGGCATGGTTCTCAGAGAGCACTGCTTAATTCATAAAACACACAGCAAAGACACTCCAATAACAGTCTCCACATTTAAAAAAATTAGGGCCAGATACCACCAAAGTGGCATCAATTTACCCAGAATAAAAATCGTATAATGAGGCAGCCTGCATGCATGGTATGCATGCAAGGTCTGTAAACAGGGCCTGGTCTAGCATTTGAAAGTTAAATATTGGTCAGGATGAGGGACACATGTAGGCCTATTGGGCAGGATTCCTCATACCTCTTGCAACCACTCTAATACATTTTATGCTCTGCCACCCTTAGGTGGCACAAATATCAGTTTCACAGAATACTACAGGAACAATTAGTCATCTGGGTAAATTACATGTGTGTGTAGGCCTATAGGGCAGGTGCCCTCCTGCCTCATGCAATCACCCCAATAAATGCCACACTTATTTGGCACAAATATCAGTTTAATGGAACACTACAGGAAGAATTTGTCAGCGGGGCCAGTCACATAGATAGGCCAATTGGGCAGGGTCTTTCATACCTCATTCAATCACTCCAATAAATGTAATGCTTTGCCACATTAGTCACCTGGGTCAGTGACATGTATGGGCCTATATGACAGTGGGCCCTCATACCCAATGCAACTGCTCCAATAGATGTCATTCTCCGCCGCTCTCAGGTAGCACAAGTGTTAGGTTCATGGAGCATACAGGAAGAAGGATTCAGGTGGGTCAGTGACATGTGTAGGCATGCTGCTCAGAGAGCCCTTCTAAATTCACAAAACAAACAACAAAGACATCTCAAGAAGAGTATTCACATTTCCAAAAATTAGGGCCAGATACCAACAAAGTGGCATCAATGGACCCAGAATAAAAATGTTCTAATAGCACAGTCTGCGTGCATGGCACTTGGTCTGGAACAGGGCCTGGCCTAGCATTTCAAGGTTAAATACTGCTAAATTCAGGAAACAGACAAGAAGGAGACCCCAAGAAGAGTCTCCACATTTCAAAAAATTAGGGCCAGATACCATCAAAGTGGTATCAATTGACCCAGAGTAAAAATTGTATAATGACAAGATGAATGCAGCATACTAAAACGTACAACATTGCCTAGTCTGCACAGTCTGCTACTGGGAGGAAAAGTCCTTGGAGATCTATGACTTGTTCCTCTTGATGAAAGCTAGGCAGTCTACACTTTCAGGGGTCCGCCGGATATGTGGCACCCACTTTCGGTTGCCACAGGAACACCTGGAGAAGGGAAAGATTTCCACATCAGGTAAGCTTACGTACAACACCTTCGATCCCAGACCTGAAGGGGGAGCTCTACTTGCCAACTTCAGGCAAGGTCCCCTATAAATTCAGAGCTGGGGGCGGAGTTAGGCAGTTCAGTATGGAACAGTACTGAGAAAGACATCCTGGCGGACGGTGCCGCGCTAGGCCCATGCCAGTAAGTGAGTCTGACCAGCATGAGGGACCCTAGGGAGAGGGTCAGAGTTGAGGTGAGTTAGCCAGGGAGAGTGGAGCCATACCGGTTCACCTCAGAAGAGCTAGGTCGACAACCCGGACACCAGAGTCCGAGACTGCACTGGTCCAGTCAGCCCAGCAGTAAAAACTGGAGGTCAGGGAGATTTTAAGTCTCCTGGAGCTGCAATACTTGAGGCACAGCCACCCAGCAGAGCCAGGGACTGCAGCAGATATAGAGGTGCCCTGCAGCAGGGCTCTCACCACCTGCCATAAAAGTGAGGACACAGGAGAGCGTCAGGGCCTAGCTTTTGACAGCCCAGGACTAAAGCACACACACAGAGTAAAAGGGAGACCCCATAACTAGGGATGGGCGAATCTACTCGCTAGGACTCGTTACTCGGCGAGTAGTAAGGGACTCGCAGGACTCGGTACTCTGCGAGTTTCCCAGTGATTACTCGCACGAGTCCAATGCAAATCAATATCAATCCTAGTTTTGTCAGAAACGCTGACAAAACTAGGATTGCCATTGTTTGCATTAGACTCGTGCGAGTAATCACTGGCTACTGTGCCAGTGATAGCAGGGAAACTCGCAAAGTAACTGCTGTTTCTTTGCGAGCCGAGTCCAGCTGTCTTCTCTGTGCAGCTCCAGGGTCCTAGAGCCTGCCTGCTGCCTGATGTAGCAGTGCTGAGATTGTTCTCAGTCTGCTCATTCCCTGTGTACAGACATGAATGTCTGTGCACAGAGATGATGTAGCAGAGCTGAGATTGTTCTCAGTCTGCTCATTCCCTGTGTACAGACATCTATATTTATGCACAGGGGATGTAGCAGAGAGGACATCGCGTTTTGGACTGCGTCGGACAGAAGAGGATTTTTTTAATTAAAGATGGAGTCCCTAATGGCTTTTTTTTTATTTCAAATAAAATTTTTTCTCTGTGTTGTGTTTTTTTAACCCTTTATTGGAGATTCTTAGTGGCTGGGTCAAACGTGGCCTGACATTAAGAATCTCGGGCTTAATACCAGCTTGTATAACAAAGCTGGTATTAACCCCTTTATTACCCAGCGTGCCACCGCCACCAGGGCCGCTGGAAGAGCGGGGTTCAGCGCCAGAGGATGGCGCTTCAATGAACACGCCATCTTCTGGGGCGGCTGCAGGCTGCAATTTGCAGCGGGGGGTGCCCAGAAAGCTTGGGCATCCCTGCGCTGCGGATTCCAGCCCCCAGCTGCTTAGCTGTACCTGGCTAGACATAGAAATTGCGCGGAGTCCCACGCATTTTTTTTTTTTATTATTTAATGAATTTCAGAGTCAGAGGCTCAGAGTCAGAGTCTCGGAGTCGGAGTCTCCTCAGAGTCGGAGTCTCAGAGTCGGAGTCGCCTCGGAGTCGGAGTCGCCTCGGAGTCGGAGTCGCCTCGGAGTCGGAGTCGTCTCGGAGTCGGAGTCGTCTCGGAGTCGGAGTCGGAGTCGTCTCGGAGTCGGAGTCGTCTCGGAGTCGAGTCGGAGTCGGAGTGTCTCGGAGTCGAGTCGGAGTCGGAGTCGTCGTCGTCTCGGAGTCGGAGTCGTCTCGGAGTCGGAGTCGTTCGGAGTCGTCTCGGAGTCGAGTCGGAGTCGGAGTCGTCTCGGAATCGGAGTCGGAGTCGTCTCGGAGTCGGAGTCGGAGTCGTCTCGGAGTCGGAGTCGTCTTGGAGTCGGAGTCGGAGTCGTCTCGGAGTCGTCTCGGAGTCGTCTCGGAGTCGTCTTGGAGTCGGAGTCGTCTCGGAGTCGTCTGAGTCGGAGTCGTCTCGGAGTCGGAGTCGTCTCGGAGTCGGAGTCGTCTCAGAGTCGGAGTCGTCTCGGAGTCGGAGTCGTCTCGGAGTCGGAGTCAAAAAAATGCGTGAGGCTCCGCGCAATTTCTATGTCTAGCCAGGTACAGCTAAGCAGCTGGGGGCTGGAATCTGCAGCGCAGGGATGCCCAAGCTTTCTGGGCACCCCCCGCTGCAAATTGCAGCCCGCAGCCGCCCCAGAAGATGGCGCGTTCATTGAAGCGCCATCCTCTGGCGCTGAACCCCGCTCTTCCAGTGGCCCTGGTGGCGGTGGCACGCTGGGTAATAGAGGTTAGGGCCAGCTTTGTATTATCAGCTGGCCCTAAGCCCGAAATTTATGGCGGTCACGCCAATATTAGACATGACCGCCATGAATTTCTATTAAATTGTTTTAAAAAAAACACAACACAGAGAAATTTTTTTATTAGAAATAAAAAAAAAAGCCATTAGGGACTCCATCTTTAATTAAAAAAATCCTCTTCCGTCCAACGCAGTCCAAAACGCGATGTCCTCTCTGCTACATCCCCTGTGCATAAATATAGATGTCTGTACACAGGGAATGAGCAGACTGAGAACAATCTCAGCACTGCTACATCATCTCTGTGCACAGACATTCATGTCTGTACACAGGGAATGAGCAGACTGAGAACAATCTCAGCACTGCTACATCAGGCAGCAGGCAGGCTCTAGGACCCTGGAGCTGCACAGAGAAGACAGGACTCTTATCTGTGCGAGTTTCCCAGCGATTACAGTTGCAAAGTAAACGAGTCAATGCAAATAAATGACAAAACTAGGATTGCTTCAGGCTGAAGCTTCCGAGACACATCTGCGATTTGTAAATCTCACACTACTCGCTATTACTCGCTTCCCCATTCATTAACATTGGACTCGCTAGACTCGCAACGAGTAGCGAGTCCTGGGCTCGGACTCGCTAGAGTCAAGCGATTCCGAGTAATTTAGGATTCGCCCATCACTGCCCATAACTCATCAGATGTGGAGATGCCGAACTGCTCCCAGACCACCCAGACTGTACCCTGGACTTCACCTTGCTTATCAGATCAGTAAAGGTATGGAAACAATAACCTTGTGTGTGTGGCTGTTATTGGGGCACCAGATCCTGCTCCCATCATAGACTGTCCGCAACCCTTAACTTCCACTACTTCCCCAGGGATTCCGCTCCACCTATGGGGAGCGTAAGCATCTTGCTGCTCCACCATCACCATGGAGGTCTGACCCGCAGCGTCGTTAACATTATCGGGACTGTAGGTGGTGTCACGAAACACCTTTATTTTATTTTTATTGACTCTTTTCAGTGACCACTACGGTCATGGGACCGGGCACAGTCCCCATGACATTCCCCGTGAAACAACGCCCGGGACCGAGTAATCCAAGGCCCTGGGGCGGGTCAGATGCACTTATCCGTTAGGACACCACCAGTATCGCTGAAGACATGTTCTGGTGAGTACAGGTCACTTCTCCATTTTTGAATCACAAAATGCCAAAGGGTCCAAACCTCCCTCTGATGGCATGGATATTGAGCTCTAGATACTCCTGCACCATCCAATCCAGTCATCACTATGTATCAGACTTGTACTCAGCTCTGCTGGTGGATGGGTTGGTTTAAAAAGTTGTTCAAAGGACTCCCGGCAATTGCTTCTGATAGTTAAACTCCTGCTGGTAATGTTTCTACACTGACGACTAGTGATGGTCCACCACCTATGTGTTCAATTTCGATTTCATTCACTGAATTGGGGTGTGTTCGACGAATTGTTCATCGATCACTGTCGAACCCCATTGGAATCAATGGCAGGCTACAGCAAACACATAGAACACACCTTCAAAGGTCTCTAAAAGCTGCCAAACTACTCAGAATAGATAACAAACACCTGGAAAAGTGATAACAATCTAACCACAGTACAAATAGTCTCAGTGTGTAGCATGGGTGCACGAGACATGGCCTGTGCCAGTCTGCACACTCTTCCAAAGCACTTCAAAATATAAGGTGATTAACATTCACCTAAAATTTCAGAGGTGAGTGAAACTGACTTTGAATTGACAAATGAATGAGTTACAGGCCAAAAGTGGCAGTTTTCTACATTAAGTAAAAAGAGGTGGAGGAGTAAAATGAGGATGAGACACTGGTATAGGCATGTCACGCCCTTCTCAAATCATGTACCACACAGCAAGGGGACCCCAACAAGAGTCCTCACTCTTCCCAAAGGGTCAGAACAAAGCAAAATGGCATCAATTGTCCCAGACCGAAAATTGCTGAATGGCCCAGCCTTCCTGCATCGCACAGGGTCTTGAAGAGGACTTGGCCTTACATTTCAAGGTTAAACATTGCTCAGCAACTATACGTTTTGTGGAGTATTACAGGAAAAACTAGAGAGGTAAGTCAGTGACCTGTTTAGGCCTACTGGGCTGGATAAAGTCAGAGCTCATTCAAGGGCTCCCATCAATGTTATACCCCGCCACATACAGGTGGAACAACTTTCCGTTTTTGTGGAGTATTACTGCAAAAACTAGTCAGGTAGGTCAATGACTTGTTTAGGCCTACTGGGCCAGATAAATTCAAAGCTCATGCAAGCGCGTCCATCAATGTTATGCCCCACCACACACAGGTGGGACAACTATCAGTTTTGTGGAGTATTACCACATAAACTAGTCAGGTAGGTCAGTGACCTGTTTAGGACTACTGGGCCGGATAAACTCAAAGCTCATGCAAGCGCTCCCATTAATGTTATGACCCGCCACACACAGGTGGGAGAGGAATAAGTTTTGTGTAGCATTACAGGAAATAATAGAGAGGTAAGTCAGTGACCTGTTTAGGCCTACGGGGCTGGATAAACTGAAAGCTCATGCAAGCGCTCCCATCAACGTTATGCCCTGCCACACACAGGTGGGACAACTATGAGTTTAAGCTTGTGCAGAGAAACCGGGCACCTTCCGTATGGCTAGGGTGGCTAATACAATCAATGCCTGCAGCATTTAGTCCTTGGTGACAGGTGTTGCATGCCCTAATTCAGACGAAACCACAGTCAATATAGTAGGAAAAAAGTAGGGCAGCACTCACCAGTTTTCCGTGATCCTTTATTCGTTGTTCATTATTATACATGTATTCAGCGGGGAGAGGGAGTGGGGATGGCGGACGACGGCTGCCATTTTACAAGGCTGTGCCGCTTCAACGGGTCCAGTTGTCCTTGTAGTTATGTCCCCATCCTGGTCCTCATATTGTAGTAATGTCCCCTATACTGATCCTCTTTTTGCAGTAATGTCCCCCATCCTCGTCCTCTTTTGTAGTGATGTCCCCCATCCTGATTCTCCTTTTATAGTAATGTCCCAATACTGATCCTTTTTGCAGTAATGTCCCCATCCTGGTCCCCTTTTGTAGTAATGTCCCCCATCCTGGTCCCCTTTTGTAGTGATGTCCCCATCCTGGTCCTCATATTGTAGTGATGTCCCCCATCCTGGACCCCTTTAGCAGTAATGTCCCCCATCCTGGACCCCTTTTATAATAATGTCCACATTTTGGCCCCCATAGTGTAGTAATGTGCCCATACTGGTTCCCTTTTGTACTGATGTCCCCAACCTGGTCCACCACCTTTTTACACACACACACACACACACACACACACACTCTCTCACACACTTACTCTCACACACACATTCTAACACACTCACAATCTCACACACACACAAACACTCTCACATACACACATTCTCTCACACAGTCGCACACACATTCTCTCTAACACACACACACGTTCTCACATACACACACACTCTCACACACACTCACTCTCACACACTCACATACACAAACACACACTCACTCTCACATACTCACATTCACACACTCACTCTCAAACACACTCACAAACACTCACACACTCTCGCACACACAAATTTTAAACTTTTAACATGCAGGCGGTACAGTGCAGGAGGGAGCCGCGCTCCCCGCTATGTTATATCATCCAGCCGCAGCACTGACAAGGATCTGCCACTTACGAATATCAATGCAATCCACTGGCCAATGAAAAGCCCGCAGGTGACGTTGGCGTATGACGTCATCTGTGTGCCTCTCATTGCCTGGCGGATTGCATTGATATTACTGAGTGGCAGAGCCTTGTCAGTGCCGTGGCCGGAAGATATAACACAGTGGGGAGCCCGGCTCCCTCCTGCACTGTACTTCCAGCATGGTTGTCCACGGTTCCGCGGGCCGCACAGTGAAGCCCCAGGGGACGCATGCAGCCCCCGGGCCACGTGTTTGAGACCCCTGTTACTGTTAACATTTTTCCCCAGGTTGGAAAGTTAGAACTGCGATATTCACTATGTGCACAACTGGTGTTTTGGGGAAAAGCAGTACTAAGATTGTCTAAAAGCTTCTTTTGATATTCCTGCATGTGTGCATCCCTTTACAGGGCAGGAAGCGTTTGGCCAAATTTACTCTTGCACCAGGGTCTAACAGTGTGGCAACCCAGTAGTCGTCATTACTTCAAATTCTATCAATTGGAGAATCATGTTGCAGGTAGTGCAGCAAGAAGGCACTCATTTGTTGTGCGCATCCAGGAGGCCCAAGTCCTTGTTGTGTTGGTGGCGGTGAGGTAACATTCACGCTTCCTTCCTCTGCCCTCTCCCCCCAACCTCGCACAACAGAAATGTGATCAAGATTTCCCTCATCTACTGAGTCTTCCATGCCCATCGCCTCTTTGTCCTCCATTTCTTCCTCAGCTCTTGCACCTCCCCTTCCTCTTGGCCCACCATCTGACTCCAAATACCGGATAAAGTGTGCTCCAGCATGTAGATGACCGGAATAGTCATGCTGATAATGGCATCTTCAGCGCTAAACATCTTAGTAGTCATTTTAAAACTCTGCAGAAGGGTGCAGATGCCCTTGATCTGAGACCACTCCAGCAGCATGATTTGACCCACCTCTGGATCACATTGGCCCAGGCTATACGTCATAACATATTGCACCAGGATTTGTCTCCGCTACCACAGTCGCTGCAACATGTGCAGAGTGGAATTCCATCATGTCGGCACATCGCATTTCAGGCGGTGAACCGGCAGGCCGAACAACTTCTGTAGTGATGTAAGTCATTGAGCTGCGGGATGCGAATGGCAGAAGTGAGCACACAGTGACCGTGTCCTCTGCAGAAGCGCATCTAGGTCGGATAGTGGGCTAGAAATTGCTGGACAACCAGGTTCAAGTCGTGAGTCATACAAAGCACGTGTGTCACCTTGCCACAGCAAAGGATGCTCCCAGGTTTGCAGCATTGTTGCACATGGCCTTCCCTGGCTGTAGGTTCAGTGGAAACAACGATTCATTAAACTCGGTCTCCAAAGCTGATCACAACTCCTCAGTAGTGTTGAGCGAACATGCTCGGCACTACTCGTTACTCGCACGAGTATCACTGTACTCGGGCGACTCGCCGAGCACCGAGTAATCTCGCGATACTCGTGCTGTGCTCGTGGTCGTCATCTCTCCATGTTGGCGCTCTTTTGAGAGCCAGCCCACGTGCAGGGATTGGCTGACAGACCACTGCAATGCCACAGCCCTGTTGGTTGTGGTATAGCAGTGATTGGCCGGCCTGCACAGCGTCACCGAGCCTTTATAAGTCCCGGCGCGCTGTGCTCGGCACACAGCCTTCCAGACAGTGAGTGTAGGGAGAGTGTCTGCTGCTGATTAGGGACAGATTTGCGGCCCTCATAGGTAGATCCGGATCAGGGCTGCAAACTGCTGCTGCTGACCACAACAGTCCTTCTCAGGACTAATCTAGGAGGACATAGGCAGGGTGATCCAGATCGGAGTCCAAGATTTCCAGTGACCAGAACAGTCCTTCTCAGGACTAATCTAGGAGGATATAGGCAGGGTGATACAGATTGAAATCCAAGCTTTTCTGTGACCATTAGAGTCACCACACTCTTGTACTTAGTACCTTAATACAGGTTAGGGACTTAAATCCTCTCTTCAAACCATTACAGTCACCAGACAGGTGTACGTACTACCTTAATACAGGTTAGGGAACTAAAATCCTAACTCTTGTCATCAAAACAGTCACCAGACAGGTGTACGTACTACCTTAATACAGGTTAGGGACTAAAATCCTCTCTTGAACCATTACAGTCACCAGACAGGTGTACGTACTACCTTAATACAGGTTAGGGAACTAAAATCCTAACTCTTGTCATCAACACAGTCACCAGACAGGTGTACGTACTACCTTAATACAGGTTAGGGACTAAAATCCTCTCTTCAAACCATTACAGTCACCAGACAGGTGTACGTAGTACCTTAATACAGGTTAGGGAACTAAAATCCTAACTCTTGTCATCAAAACAGTCACCAGACAGGTGTACGTACTACCTTAATACAGGTTAGGGACTAAAATCCTCTCTTCAAACCATTACAGTCACCAGACAGGTGTACGTAGTACCTTAATACAGGTTAGGGAACTAAAATCCTAACTCTTGTCATCAAAACAGTCACCAGACAGGTGTACGTCATACGTTCATACAGGTTAGGGAACTAAAATCCTAACTCTTGTCATCTCAACAGTCACACACACTGTTGTACGTCATACGTTCATACAGGTTAGGGAACTAAAATCCTAACTCTTGTCATCTCAACAGTCACCACACTGTTGTACGTCATACGTTCATACAGGTTAGGGAACTAAAATCCTAACTCTTGTCATCTCAACAGTCACCACACTGTTGTACGTCATACGTTCATACAGGTTAGGGAACTAAAATCCTAACTCTTGTCATCTCAACAGTCACCACACTGTTGTACGTCATACGTTCATACAGGTTAGGGAACTAAAATCCTAACACTTGTCATCTCAACACTCACCACACTGTTGTAAGTCATACCTTTATTCAGGTTAGGGAACTAAAATCCTAACTCTTGTCATCAAAACAGTCACCAGACAGGTGTACGTACTACCTTAATACAGGTTAGGGACTAAAATCCTAACTCTTGTCATCTCAACAGTCACCACACTGTTGTACGTCATACGTTCATACAGGTTAGGGAACTAAAATCCTAACTCTTGTCATCTCAACAGTCACCACACTGTTGTACGTCATACGTTCATACAGGTTAGGGAACTAAAATCCTAACTCTTGTCATCTCAACAGTCACCACACTGTTGTACGTCATACGTTCATACAGGTTAGGGAACTAAAATCCTAACACTTGTCATCTCAACACTCACCACACTGTTGTAAGTCATACCTTTATTCAGGTTAGGGAACCAAAATCCTAACTCTTGTCATCTCAACAGTCACCACACTGTTGTAAGTCATACCTTTATTCAGGTTAGGGAACTAAAATCCTAACTCTTGGCATCTCAACAGTCACCACACTGTTGTAAGTCATACCTTTATTCAGGTTAGGGAACTAAAATCCTAACTCTTGGCATCTCAACAGTCACCACACTGTTGTACGTCATAAGTTTCTACAGGTTAGGGAACTAAAATCCTAACTATTGTCATCTCAACAGTCACCACACTGTTGTACGTCATACGTTTCTACAAGTTAGGGAACTAAAATCTTAACTCTTGTCATCAAAACAGTCACCAGACAGGTGTACGTACTACCTTAATACAGGTTAGGGACTAAAATCCTAACTCTTATCATCTCACGAGTCACCACACTGTTGTACGTCATACGTTCATACAGGTTAGGGAACTAAAATCCTAACTCTTCTCATCAAAACAGTCACCACACTGTTGTACGTCATACGTTCATACAGGTTAGGGAACTAAAATCCTAACACTTGTCATCTCAACACTCACCACACTGTTGTAAGTCATACCTTTATTCAGGTTAGGGAACTAAAATCCTAACTCTTGTCATCAAAACAGTCACCAGACAGGTGTACGTACTACCTTAATACAGGTTAGGGACTAAAATCCTAACTCTTGTCATCTCAACAGTCACCACACTGTTGTACGTCATACGTTCATACAGGTTAGGGAACTAAAATCCTAACTCTTGTCATCTCAACAGTCACCACACTGTTGTACGTCATACGTTCATACAGGTTAGGGAACTAAAATCCTAACTCTTGTCATCTCAACAGTCACCACACTGTTGTACGTCATACGTTCATACAGGTTAGGGAACTAAAATCCTAACACTTGTCATCTCAACACTCACCACACTGTTGTAAGTCATACCTTTATTCAGGTTAGGGAACCAAAATCCTAACTCTTGTCATCTCAACAGTCACCACACTGTTGTAAGTCATACCTTTATTCAGGTTAGGGAACTAAAATCCTAACTCTTGGCATCTCAACAGTCACCACACTGTTGTAAGTCATACCTTTATTCAGGTTAGGGAACTAAAATCCTAACTCTTGGCATCTCAACAGTCACCACACTGTTGTACGTCATACGTTCATACAGGTTAGGGAACTAAAATCCTCTCCTAAAACCATTCAAGTCACCAGACTGTTGTACGTCATACCTTGATACAGGTTAGGGAATAAAATCCTCTCCTAAAACCATTCAAGCCACCAGACTGTTGTACGTCATACCTTGATTACCTTGATACAGGTTAGGGAACTAAAATCCTAATCTCTTGTGATCTGAACAGTCACCAGACTGGTGTACGTCATACCTTGATACAGGTTAGGAACTAAAATCCTCTCCTGTGACTGTTGTCGCAGTATACAAGCAAAATGCGCAAGGGCGTTGGCAAGGAACAAGGAGGTGAACGTGATGGTGGTGCAGGCAGAGGCCGAGGTCGTGTGCAAGCACTAATTTCGCAACAATAAAGTGGCACATCTACTCGCTCACACGTCCTGTCCCAAATTGTTGGGGCCCGCTGCAGTACTACGCTCTTGAAAAACACTAGTGTCAACAGCTTGTTACTTGGATAGCGGATAATGCTTCAAGTCTGATTGGCACCTCCACAAACACCCTGTCTTCCACACGGTCAATTGTCAGTAGCCGTGATACTGCACTGCACATTTCCCAACCTGATCCTCCTTCCTACCAACTGGCTGAGTGCACGTCCACGGACATTACTGATCCCACACTTGGACACTCGGAAGTCCAGAAGTGTGTACCCATGGGTCAGTGGAGGTACATGGCAAATTCCCATTACAAAATTTAAATTCAGTTGTCATTTGTTGGTGGTGTGGTGAAGTCTGGCCCAATCCAACCCTTGTTCATCTTGATCTCAGTCAGCCTGTCAGCATTTTCAGTTGACAGGCGGTTGCGTTTATCAGTAATGATTCCACCTGCAGCTCTGAAAACACGCTATGACAAAATGCTAGCGGCAGTGCAGGCCAGGACTTCCAAGGCGTAGAGAGCCAATTCATGCCACGTGTCCAGCTTGGAGACCCAATAATTGTAAGGCACAGAGGAATCTCGCAGTACAGTTGTTCGATCGGCAAGGTACTCCTTCAGCATCTGACCAAACTTAGCATTTCTTGTGGCACTACCCCGCACCTCAGGGGCTGTGGTACGTGAGGGGCTAAGAAAACTGTCCCACCTCCTAAAGACTGTTCCCCTACCTTTGGCGGATTGGACTTGTGCCCCTCTCGGCCGAACGCCTTGGTTGTCCACCGATTCCTCACCTATGCCGCTAGCGTTTTGTGAGGGGAATGATTAGCCTACTTCCGTGACTATGGCCTTCTGGAACTACTGCGTTTTGGCTGACCTCTCCGCCTCAGGAATGACAGACATTAATTTCTCCTTGTACCGTGGGTCTAACAGTGTTGCCAACCAGTACTGATTGTCGGCCAAGATGTTCTGAACGCGAGGGTCACGAGGCAGGCAGCTTACCATAAAGTCAGCCATGTGCGCCAGACTCTTAACACCCATCACTTTAGTATCCAGACCAACACGATGACTGAACATGCTGTCCTCCTCCTCCTCCTCCTCCTCCTCATCTCCCCTGTACTCTGCCCAGCCACGCTGAATCGAGGGTATCACTGGTGTGCATGTCATATCCTCAATTTGGCCAGAGAGTTGCTCCATGTCTTCATACTCCTCCTCCCCGTCATAGTCCTCCACTGCACGTTGTGATGAGATGAGGCTGGACTCTGTGTTTTCACCCACACCCACTACTGTTTCTTGCTCCAAGTCATCGCGCTCGGCCTGCAATGCATCCTCTTTGTTTTTCAGCAGAGACCATTTTAGAAGGCAGAGTAGTGGTATGGTGACGCTAATAATGGCGTCATCACAGCTCACCATCTGGGTGGAGTCCTAAAAGTTTTGGAGGACGGTACATAGGTCCGACATCCATCTCCACTCCTCAGGTGTTATGTGTGGAGTTTGAACCATTTTCCCGACGGCTTAGGTGATGCAGGTAGTCAACAACTGCCCTCTTCTGCTCACATATCCTGACCAACATGTGCAGAGTAGAATTCCAACGCGTGGGGACATCACACACCAGTCTGTGGGCCTTAAGACGCTAACGGCGCTGAAATCCGCAAAGGTCGGCTGAAGCAGCAGGTGACTTGCGAAAATGTGCAGACAGACGGCGAACTTTTACCAGTAGTTCAGACAGCTCTGGGTATGACTTTAGAAACCTCTGAAACACCAGGTTGAGCACGTGGGCCACGCATGGAACATGCGTCAGCTGGCCTCGCCTCAAAGCTGCCACCAAGTTCCGTCCATTGTCACACACGACCTTTCCTGGCTTTAGGTTCAGAGGTGTGAGCCAGTGATCTGCCTGCTGTTTCAGAGCTGTCCACACCTCTTCTGCATTGTGGGGTTTGTCACCTATGCAGACTAGCTTCAGCACAGCCTGTTGACGCTTCGCAGAGGCAGTGCTGCAGTGCTTCCAGCTTGGGACTGGTGTGGAGGGTACAGTGGATGAGGATGAGCAGGAGGAGGAGGAGGACGCTGAAGAGCATGACATTCCGGAGCTGTAGAGTGTCGGTGAAACCCTGACAGAGGTAGGGCCTGCTATCCTTGGTGTGGGAAGGACGTGTTCCGTCCCTCGATCAGACTGTGTCAGAGCCTCCACAATATTAACCCAGTGTTTTGTCAAGGAGATGTAGCGGCCTTGCCCACAAGCACTTGTCCACGTGTCTGTGGTTATACACTTCAGCCCCTGACCTTACCCCTGCGGTATTAAAGAACAGCAATGACTGTCTACCTCCAGTTTCCAATATCATGTCCACTCTCTATTTGAAACTAAACCTTTCCAAAACTGAACTTCTTCTGCTCCACCCATCCACTAACCTCCCTAAATCGGACATCTCTCTCTCAGTTTGTGGCACCACGATAATGCCTAGGCAGCAGGCTCGTTGTCTGGGTGTTATGTTTGACACCGATCTCTCCTCCTCCCACACACAATGTCTCGTCCGCTCATGTCACTTACACTTGAAGAATATCTCCAGAGTCCGTCCCTTTCTCACCCTGTAAACAACAAAAACCCTCACCGTGGCCCTAATCCATTACAGCCTTGACTATTGCAATTCTCTATTAAGCGGCCTCCCCCTCACCAGAGTTTCTCCTCTCCCGTCCATCCTTAATGCAGCAGCCAGGATCACCCATCTGGCCAATCGTTACTCAGATGCCTCTGCTCTGTGCCAGTCATTGCACTGGCTGCCCGTATACTACAGCATCCAATTCAAATTGCTTCTTATCACCCACAAAGCTATTCACAGTGCAGCACCCCTCTACCTGTCCTCCCTCATCTCTGTCTATCACCCCACTCGCCCTCTACGTTCCTCAAATGACCTTCGACTGACATCGGTAATAATCCGATCCTCCCAGTACCGGCTCCAAGACTTCTCCAGAGCTGCACCAAACCTCTGGAATGCTTTACCAAAAGAAATCAGGACTATCCACAACTTGCATGGCTTCAGACGATCCCTAAAAAAGCATCTTTTTAAGGCGGCCTATCATACTCCCTTATAGAAGTCCTTTGTACTGTAGATAGTGGGCTATCCCTCTGGACATTACTCTTCTACAAACTCCACCAAACCAAAAAGGTCTACACAGACTGTATAATGACCATCCATGTAAGCTTAGTTCTATGCCCCATTTCCTCAAGATGCCTGTACCATCCGTGCAATAAGCCCCTGTACCTTGTGCAACCCCTATCCCGTTGTAGATTGTAAGCTCTTTTGAGCAGGGTCACCTTCATTTCTTGCTTTATTTTTTGTATTTTCTTTTTTACATTGATTCTATGCCTATTGTTTTGTATCCAATTATTCTACTGTATTTGTTCTGTACTGTAATTACTTACTGTATTATATTTTCTGTACTCTAACCCTACATTGTAAAGCGCTGCGTAATATGTTGGCGCTATATAAATAAAGCTGTATTATTATTATTATTATTATTATTAGGTGGACTTTGGCTGAAACAGCGTTGTTCAGGGCACGTGTGATGCTGTTGGACACGTGGTTATGCAATGCGGGGACGGCACATCTGGAGAAATAGTGGCGGCTGGGGACCGAGTAACGTGGGACAGCAGCCGGCATCAGGTCGCGGAATGCTTCCGTCTACACCAGCCGGAAAGGCAACATTTGTAGCGCAATGAGTTGCGAAATGTGATCATTCAGGACTGTGGCATGTGGGGCGTTGGCAGCGTATTTGCGCCTGCGTTCAAATGTTTGCTGAATGGATAATTGAACACTGCGCTGGGAAAAGGACGTGCTTGATGGTGGTGTAATTTGGACGTGGGCAACTTCAGGTGCAGGGACGGAGGCTTGTTCGCGGCCAGCTTGGACAGGGGATTGGCTCGCACGCACAACAGGCAAAGACGTAGCAGTGACATCAGCAAGCACCGCTTCTCGACTCTGTTGTAGTTTCCACAAAGTCGTGTGCTTGGCTGACATGTGCCTGATCATGCTAGTGGTGGGCAGGCTGCTACTTTTCGTACCCCTGCTGATGCTGGCATGGCAGGTGTTGCAAATGGCCTTTTTAGAGTCATCTGGAGCCAACTGAAAATACTGCCAGACTCGGGAAGACCTAACATTTGCACAGGCACCTTGTGTCGTGTTGTTGTTCCGGGGAACGGTTGTCTGCCTTATGCCTGCGTACCCGACCCTGCTTCGTACTGCCTGTTGGGATGCTATGCCTCCCTCCCCCTGTGCACTGCTCTCCTCGCTCTGCATATACTCTTGCCAGGTTGGGTAAGCTACTGGATCATCCACCACGTTGTCTTCCTATTCCTTGGCTAATCGCTGGACTGCTCCTCCTTCTCCTCATGTGGCACCATGATGACCGTTACAATAGTTTGGCTGTAGTTTCAGGTATACCCACAGTGGTAAATTTTTACGCCCATTCTTTTTGAATGGGCATTACAAAGGCAGGATACCCGCATCTTTTCTATGTGAAAAATGTTTTGAGGCCCTCCAGCACGTCTCTATCCAGGGACAAAGAGGAGCCTCCCAATTTTTGGCTGCCCTGACCAAAGGGCTATTCTAAAATACACCCACTTGAGGGTTACAGGCCCTACTACAAGTCTGTAAGCATGGGTCATTGTTGAACCTCCCAATTTTTGTCTGCCCTGGCCAAAGGGCTATACTACAATACACCCACTTGAGGTTTACAGGCCCTACTACATGTCTGTAAGCATGGGTCATTGTTGAACCTCCCAATTTTTGGCTGACCTGACAAAAGGGCTATACTACAATACACCCACTTGAGGGTTACAGGCCCTACTACATGTCAGAATGCATGGGTCATTGTTGAACCTCCAAATTTTTGGCTGCCCTGACAAAAGGGCTATACTACAATACACCCACTTGAGGTTTACAGGCCCTACTACATGTCTGTAAGCATGGGTCATTGTTGAACCTCCCAATTTTTGGCTGCCCTGGCCAAAGGCCTAGGCTAAAATACACCCACTTGAGGGTTACAGGCCCTACTACATGTCTGAATGCATGGGTCATTGTTGAACCTCCAAATTTTTGGCTGCCCTGACAAAAGGGCTATACTACAATACACCCACTTGAGGTTTACAGGCCCTACTACATGTCTGTAAGCATGGGTCATTGTTGAACCTCCCAATTTTTGGCTGCCCTGGCCAAAGGCCTAGGCTAAAATACACCCACTTGAGGGTTACAGGCCCGGCTACTACATGTCTGAATGCATGGGTCATTGTTGAACCTCAAAATTTTTGGCTGCCCTGACCAAAGGGCTATACTACAATACACCCACTTGATGGTTACAGGCCCTACTACATGTCTGAATGCATGGGTCATTGTTGAACCTCCAAATTTTTGGCTGCCCTGACCAAAGGGCTATACTACAATACACCCACTTGATGGTTACAGGCCCTACTACATGTCTGTAAGCATGGGTCATTGTTGAACCTCCCAATTTTTGGCTGCCCTGGCCAAAGGCCTAGGCTAAAATACACCCACTTGAGGGTTACAGGCCCGGCTACTACATGTCTGAATGCATGGGTCATTGTTGAACCTCAAAATTTTTGGCTGCCCTGACCAAAGGGCTATACTACAATACACCCACTTGATGGTTACAGGCCCTACTACATGTCTGAATGCATGGGTCATTGTTGAACCTCCAAATTTTTGGCTGCCCTGACCAAAGGGCTATACTACAATACACCCACTTGAGGTTTACAGGCCCTACTACATGTCTGTAAGCATGGGTCATTGTTGAACCTCCCAATTTTGGCTGCCCTGGCCAAAGGCCTAGCTAAAATACACCCACTTGAGGGTTACAGGCCGGCTACACATGTCTGAATGCATGGGTCATTGTTGAACCTCAAATTTTTGGCTGCCTGACCAAAGGCTATACTACAAATAACACCCACTTGATTGGTTACAGGCCCTACTACATGTCTGAATGCATGGGTCATTGTTGAACCTCCAATTTTTGGCTGCCCTGACCAAAGGGCTTACTACAATACACCCACTTGATGGTTACAGGCCCTACTACATGTCTGTAAGCATGGGTCATTGTTGAACCTCCCAATTTTTGGCTGCCCTGGCCAAAGGCCTAGGCTAAAATACACCCACTTGAGGGTTTACAGGCCCGGCTACTACATGTCTGAATGCATGGGTCATTGTTGAACCTCAAAATTTTTGGCTGCCCTGACCAAAGGGCTATACTACAATACACCCACTTGATGGTTACAGGCCCTACTACATGTCTGAATGCATGGGTCATTGTTGAACCTCCATATTTTTGGCTGCCCTGACCAAAGGGCTATACTACAATACACCCACTTGATGGTTACAGGCCCTACTACATGTCTGAATGCATGGGTCATTGTTGAACCTCCCAATTTTTGGCTGCCCTGACCAAAGGGCTATAAATACAATACACCCACTTGATGGTTACAGGCCCTACTACATGTCTGAATGCATGGGTCATTGTTGAACCTCCCAATTTTTGGCTGCCCTGACCAAAGGGCTATACTACAATACACCCACTTGATGGTTACAGGCCCTACTACATGTCTGAATGCATGGGTCATTGTTGAACCTCCCAATTTTTGGCTGCCCTGACAAAAGGGCTATACTACAATACACCCACTTGAGGGTTACAGGCCCTACTACATGTCTGAATGCATGGGTCATTGTTGAACCTCCCTATTTTTGGCTGCCCTGACAAAAGGGCTATACTACAATACACCCACTTGAGGTTTACAGGCCCTACTACATGTCTGTAAGCATGGGTCATTGTTGAACCTCCCAATTTTTGGCTGCCCTGACCAAAGGCCTAGGCTAAAATACACCCACTTGAGGGTTACAGGCCCGGCTACTACATGTCTGAATGCATGGGTCATTGTTGAACCTCCAAATTTTTGGCTGCCCTGACCAAAGGGCTATACTACAATACACCCACTTGAGGTTTACAGGCCCTACTACATGTCTGTAAGCATGGGTCATTGTTTAACCTCCCAATTTTTGGCTGCCCTGACCAAAGGCCTAGGCTAAAATACACCCACTTGAGGGTTACAGGCCCGGCTACTACATGTCTGAATGCATGGGTCATTGTTGAACCTCCAAATTTTTTGGCTGCCCTGACCAAAGGGCTATACTACAATACACCCACTTGATGGTTACAGGCCCTACTACATGTCTGAATGCATGGGTCATTGTTGAACCTCCCAATTTTTGGCTGCCCTGACCAAAGGGCTATACTACAATACACCCACTTGATGGTTACAGGCCCTACTACATGTCTGAATGCATGGGTCATTGTTGAACCTCCCAATTTTTGGCTGCCCTGGCCAAAGGCCTAGGCTAAAATACACCCACTTGAGGGTTACAGGCCCTACTACATGTCTGAATGCATGGGTCATTGTTGAACCTCCAAATTTTTGGCTGCCCTGACCAAAGGGCTATACTACAATACACCCACTTGATGGTTACAGGCCCTACTACATGTCTGAATGCATGGGTCATTGTTGAACCTCCCAATTTTTGGCTGCCCTGACCAAAGGGCTATACTACAATACACCCACTTGATGGTTACAGGCCCTACTACATGTCTGAATGCATGGGTCATTGTTGAACCTCCCAATTTTGGCTGCCCTGACAAAAGGGCTATACTACAATACACCCACTTGATGGTTACAGGCCCTACTACATGTCTGAATGCATGGGTCATTGTTGAACCTCCCTATTTTTGGCTGCCCTGACAAAAGGGCTATACTACAATACACCCACTTGAGGTTTACAGGCCCTACTACATGTCTGTAAGCATGGGTCATTGTTGAACCTCCCAATTTTTGGCTGCCCTGACCAAAGGGCTATACTACAATACACCCACTTGATGGTTACAGGCCCTACTACATGTCTGTAAGCATGGGTCATTGTTGAACCTCCCAATTTTTGGCTGACCTGACAAAAGGGCTATACTACAATACACCCACTTGAGGGTTACAGGCCCTACTACATGTCTGAATGCATGGGTCATTGTTGAACCTCCCAATTTTTGGCTGCCCTGACAAAAGGGCTATACTACAATACACCCACTTGAGGGTTACAGGCCCTACTACATGTCTGAATGCATGGGTCATTGTTGAACCTCCCAATTTTTGGCTGCCCTGACAAAAGGGCTATACTACAATACACCCACTTGAGGGTTACAGGTCCTACTACATGTCTGAATGCATGGGTCATTGTTGAACCTCCCTATTTTTGGCTGCCCTGACAAAAGGGCTATACTACAATACACCCACTTGAGGTTTACAGGCCCTACTACATGTCTGTATCCAGGGGCATTGGTGAACCTCCCAATTTTGGACTGCCCTGGCAAAGGAAGATACTACAATAGACCCAGTTCTTCAAAATGGGCACATTATTTCTAGACAGGGCTTCATGTACGTCTCTTGTCAGGGTCATCGGAGTGCCGCACAATGTTTTCACGTAAAATCTTTCATGTAATCACAAAAAGTAACATACACCAGCTGTATCTCACTATTGGGTATGTGCCCTTAACATTTCCACCCTAAATATTCATTTTGGTGTCATTTTGGAAGGTTTTCTGGACACTCCGTAAAATTGGCGTGAAACTCGGACAACATTGTTCACAGCTGTGACTTTTGAGTGAAAAATGCTTCCAGGGGTCTTCCCCATGGTGTTGCCATGTCATTTCAGCACTCTTCTGAGACTTTTGTGACATTTTTAGGGTTTTTCCAGGCAGCCGGCAGTCATTTCATAAAAATACTCGTGTCTCCCATAGGATAACATTGGGCTCGTTACTCGGGCCGAGTACACGAGTATCTCGGGATGCTCGGCCCGAGCTTCGAGCACCCGAGCATTTTAGTACTCGCTCATCACTACTCCTCAGCTGTGTGACTCACATTTTCCAGACATTTTAACGTAAACACCGCCTGATGGCATGGAGCCCTGCTGCCAGCATAGTAAGGGGGTGTGCTGGATTCCTTCTGCGCAGTTTGAATGTGGGTCACATTACCAGACAAGCTTTGGGCGCAGGTGGAGGACCTAGCAGAGGTGGAGGAGGCAGAAGCAGTTGAGGAACTTCTAGATACAGATCTTTGACACACAACCTGTGGGGATGGCAAGACTTGTACAGCAGGCCCTTCTCCTGCTGTCACCATAGTCACTCAGTGCCCAGTAAGCGACATATAACGTCCCTGTTCATGTTTACTCGTTCAGGTGTCTGTGGTAAAATGCACGCTCAAGGAAGTGCACTGAGATACAGGCTGATTTGCTGCTAAGGGAAAAAAAGAAAAAAAAAAACCTCTTCATATCTGATTCTCTAGCGAGTGTGACCGCGAGCTTTGTGTGACAGAGCGCAAGTGCTGACGAAAGTAAGTGTGTGACTTGTGATTCAGTGACTTTGGATTAAGGGAGTTTGGAAGGGAGGACTTACTGAATTGCTGGTTGTATTTTAATAATACTTTGCATTTCTTTTTACTTATCATTTCTGTCTGGTGCAATCCCCATTAGGAAATGAGCTCCATGATTGGCAATGCCATCCAGTGTACATCTTGCCACATGTATGCATTCCTTGACCAGCCGGCCGAGGGTACATACTGCTGTGTGAGATGTGAGTACGTTGTGCATTTGGAAGCCCAGATACTGGATCTAAATGAACAACTGACAACGCTGAGATCCATAGACAATATGGAAAGGAGTCTGCTGCTCACTGAACAGCTGCTCAATGGGATAGATGTGGGGGAGGATGGTACTATGGAGCCTCAGGACCATAAGGTAGCTAGCTGGGTTACAGTTAGAAGGCGGGGTAGAGGGAAGGGTGCCAGGGAGGCTAGCCCTGATCTGGCACACCCCAATAAATTTGCTATGTTGGCAGATGAGGGGGGTGTGAGTTCAGGTACAGCACTGCTGCAGCAGGGCATGACCTCTGAAAGCCAGAGGAGTGTCTGCTCCAGTAAGGGGGAAAACAGGAGAGTAGGGCAGGCCAGACAGGTGCTGGTAGTGGGGGACTCAATTATTAGGGGAATAGATAGGGCAATCTGTCACAAAGACAGGGATCGTCGAACAGTGTGCTGCCTACCTGGCGCTCGAGTCCGGCACATCGCTGATCGGGTTGACAGATTACTGGGAGGGGCTGGTGAGGACCCAGCGGTCATGGTGCACATTGGCACAAATGACAAAGTTAGAGGTAGGTGGAAGGTCCTTAAAGATGATTTCAGGGAATTAGGCTGCAAGCTTAAGGCAAGGACCACCAAGGTAGTATTCTCTGAAATACTGCCTGTACCACGTGCCACACCAGAGAGGCAACGGGAGATTAGGGAGATAAATAAGTGGCTCAGGAATTGGTGTAGGAAGGAGGGGTTTGGGTTCCTGGAGAACTGGGCCGACTTCTCTGTTGGCTACAGGTTCTATGCTAGGGACGGGCTGCACCTCAATGGGGAGGGTGCAGCTGTGCTGGGGGAGAAAATGGCTAGAAGGTTGGAGGAGTGTTTAAACTAGGGATTGGGGGGGAGGGTATTCATTGTATAGGAGGGGAAGATAGTGTAAACAGTAACCTGGGCACAAGTAATAAAATTAGGGGTGGCATGGGGGGTGGGGTTAGAACAGTCAATCTAGTAGGAAGGAATAGAGGTAAAGAGAGATGCATAAAGTGCATGTACACTAATGCCAGAAGCCTCACCAACAAAATGGAGGAATTAGAATTGATTTTGTTGGAAAATAATTATGATATGGTGGGGATTTCGGAGACTTGGCTGGACGAGAGCCATGACTGGGCTGTTAATTTACAGGGCTATTGTCTGTTCAGAAATGACCGCACAAATAGGCGAGGAGGAGGTGTATGTTTATACGTAAAATCATCCTTAAAACCCATCCTGCGTGATAATATAGGTGAATCTAATGGAAATGTAGAGTCCCTGTGGGTAGAGATAAGGGGAGGGGGAAAAAATAATAAATTACTGATAGGGGTTTGTTACAAGTCCCCAACAATAATGGAAGTGGAGGAGAATATCCTCATAAAGCAAATAGATGAAGCAGCGACTCAGGGAGAAGTCATTATTATGGGGGACTTCAACTACCCTGAAATACATTGGGGATCAGAAACCTGCAGTTCCAGCAAAGGTAATAAGTTTTTGAAAACTATGAGAGACAATTACCTTTCACAACTGGTTCAGGACCCAACAAGAAGGGGGGCACTGCTGGACCTAATATTAACCAACAGGCCAGACCGCATATCAAATATACGGGTTGGAGGTCACTTGGGTAATAGTGATCATAACTTAATAAGCTTTCAAGTATCCTTTACTAAGACGTGTAGTAGAGGGGCCACAAGGACACTAAACTTCAGGAAGGCAAATTTCCAACGGTTGAGAGATGATCTTAGTGCAATAAACTGGGACGATGTCCTGAGACATAAAAGTACACAACACAAATGGGAGATGTTTATTAGCATCCTGAATAGGACCTGTGCACAATATATACCCTATGGGAATAAGCATGCTAGAAATAGGAGGAAACCACTATGGCTAAATAAAGCGGTAAGAAGTGCAATATGTGACAAAAAGAAAGCATTTAGGGAATTAAAGCAAGTAGGTAGTGATGAAGCATTAAATAAATACAGAAAATTAAATAACATTTGTAAAAAGCAAATCAAGGCAGCAAAGATTGAGACAGAGAGACTCATTGCCAGAGAAAGTAAAAAGAATCCCAAAATATTTTTTAACTACATAAATAGTAAGAAACTAAAAAATGATGGTGTTGGCCCCTTTAAAAATAGTCTGGGTGAAATGGTGGATGAGGATGAGGAAAAAGCCAATATGCTAAATGACTTTTTATCAACAGTATTTACACAAGAAAATCCCATGACAGACAATATGATCAGTGATAACAAAAATTCTCAATTAAACGTCACCTGCTTAACCCAAGAGGAAGTACGGCATCATCTAAAAATCACTAAAATTGACAAATCCCCGGGCCCAGATGGGATACACCCCAGAGTGCTGCAGGAATTAAGTACTGTCATAGATAGACCATTATTTTTAATATTTAAAGATTCCATAATAACAGGGTCTGTACCACAGGACTGGCGTATAGCAAATGTGGTGCCAATATTCAAAAAGGGGACAAAAACTGAACTTGGAAATTATAGGCCAGTAAGCTTAACCTCTACTGTGGGTAAAATCCTAGAGGGTTTTCTAAGAGATGCTATACTGGAGTATCTGAAGAAAAATAACCTCATGACCCATTATCAACATGGTTTTACGAGGGACCGTTCCTGTCAAACTAATCTAATAAGCTTCTATGAAGAAGTAAGTTCTGGACTGGACCAAGGAAATGCAGTGGATGTGGTGTATATGGACTTTTCAAAAGCTTTTGATACGGTGCCACACAAAAGGTTGATACATAAAATGAGGGCAATGGGGATAGGGGAAAATATGTGTAAGTGGGTTAAGAACTGGCTTAGTGATAGGAAACAAAGGGTGGTTATTAATGGAACAAACTCAGAATGGGTCACAGTTAACAGTGGGGTACCACAGGGGTCAGTGTTGGGCCCGCTTCTATTTAATATATTTATTAATGACCTTGTAGGGGGCATACAGAGTAGAATCTCAATATTTGCAGATGACACTAAACTCTGCAGGGTAATCAATACAGAGGAGGACAATTTTATATTACAGGAGGATTTATGTAAACTAGAAGCTTGGGCTGCTAAATGGCAAATGCGCTTTAATGGGGATAAATGTAAAGTCATGCACTTGGGCAGAGGAAACAAAAGGTATAATTATGTGCTTAATTGTAAAACACTGGGCAAAACTGTCACTGAAAAAGACCTGGGTGTATGGGTAGATGACAAACTCACATTTAGTGGCCAGTGTCAGGCAGCTGCTGCAAAGGCAAATAAAATAATGGGATGTATTAAAAGAGGCATAGATGCTCATGAGGAGAACATAATTTTACCTCTATACAAGTCACTAGTGCGACCACACTTAGAATACTGTGTACAATTCTGGTCTCCGGAGTATAAGAAAGACATAGCTGAACTAGAACGGGTCCAGAGAAGAGCGACAAAAGTTATTAGAGGACTAAGGGGTCTGCAATACCAAGACAGGTTATTAAACTTGGGGTTATTTAGCTTGGAAAAACGAAGGCTTAGGGGTGATCTTATAATAATGTATAAATATATGAGGGGGCAGTACAGAGACCTTTCTAATGATCTCTTTACTCTTAGGCCTGAGACTGGGACAAGGGGGCATCCTCTACGTCTGGAGGGAAGAAGGTTTAATCATAATCACAGACGCGGATTCTTTACTGTAAGAGCAGTGAGACTATGGAACTCTCTGCCACATGATGTTGTAATGAGTGAGTCACTACTAACATTTAAGAAGGGCCTGGATGCCTTTCTTGAAAACTATAATATTACCAGTTATACATACTAGATTCTTTGATAGGGCGTTGATCCAGGGAATTAGTCTGATTGCCGTATCTGGAGTCAGGAAGGAATTTTTTCCCCCAATGTGGAGATTAGTGTTGCCACATGGGGTTTTTTTTGCCTTCCTCTGGATCAACATGTTAGGCTATGGGTTGAACTAGATGGACTTAAAGTCTTCCTTCAACCTTAAAAACTATGTTACTATGTTACTATGTTACTATGTTACTATGTAAGGAAGTGGTGATATTGTGTGCAACATGCTGGTGTAGCGCAGGCACAGCTGTCTTCGAGAAGTAGTGGTGACTGGGCATCTGGAACTGGGACACTGCGATGTCCATAAGGTCTCGAAAATCCTCTGTATCCACCAGCCGGAAAGGCAGCTTTGGCATGGGTAGGAGGAAATGGTATTTTGCTTGTCCACATCTGAGAGACCGACAGCTGGCTGTTGTGCTGAGACAGGGTTGAGTAGGCTGTCCCAGACAAACTGCTGAACTGTGAGGGAGGTGCAAGAGGACGTATTATGTTGCATTCATAAAAAGGTGGTGCTCTCGATGACTGACAGCGCTCAACACCAGAAGGTGTTTCCACTTCCAAAACAGCTGACGACCTGTCAATCACACTGGCTGTTGCGGGTAAAGAAGTGGAAGTTCTGCGGCCGAAAGCCTGTGTGACAGCTGTCCCCACAGTCAGAGGATGAAGAAGCTGCAGATGCACTTGATGGGCCAGACGGTGGTTGGTCATGCCCGTTAGGCTACATTGTAGCACAGTGAGCTTCCCACTGTGACTTATGATTCATGCACATGTAACAATTCATGCATGAAGTACTCAAACTATTTATTTTTTGGCCTCTACTCAGATTTTGTTTACAAATTTTTCAGATAACATGAGTTGGATCATCCTTTGCGATCTCAAAAAAGGCCCAGGCTAGGCAAGGCTTGGCGCCCATGTGACCTGCAGAGCCACCATGGCTTCTGCACAGAGGCAGAGTTGTGGCTAAGGAAGCAGTTGTTGACGTGCTTCCAGGACTCCGTCTCTGTCCAGGAAACTGCAACCTAACCTTGTCACTAGCATCCTCCTCCACCTCCTGCTGAGCTCATCAACTGCCTGCCTGTTGGTTGACAGTAAGTGGGATCTCCAACCTTATCACCCCCTGTGTGTTCTCACACTCGTCATCCTCAGAGCCAACCTTTTCCTGCCCTGAGCACAAAGTCAAGTTGTCATTCCAATCAAGTATCTGAGTCTCATCATCATCTGCCTCATTGTCTCCACCAACAGGGGTTACATTTTGGGAATGAGGGTCTACATTATGCTCGGACCCTTGTTCATCTGGGCCTGGATCCGACTCAAAAAGATATTGGGCATCGGTGCAGATCATTTCCTCGTCTTGACTCAATGAAGCTTTGGAGCAGACCTCTGATTCCTAGGCTATAGTATGAGTGAATAGCTCTGCAGATTCACCCATCTGTGTTAACCCTAGTCAGTAGGGAGGATGGAGACTTGTGAGCTGTGAGGAAGCAAGTGCGATTGAGGTGGAGGAGAGCCCACTTGATGAATCGCTTGATATCCATTGAAGCACCTGCTCTTTTTGGGCCTCATCTGCAAGTTTTAGCGATCATCTGCTGCATGAGAAAGGTATGATAGCAGATAGTTCACGAAAAGAAGTAGACATTTTAGTTTGGCTTGAAGACCAGGGGCGTAACTACAACAGGTGCAGGGGTTGCGATCGCACCCGGGCCCTGCAGCCTAGGGGGCCCCAAAAGTCCCTTCGGCCTATAGAAAAAGACTAATACTATTAAAGATTTGCAATAATTGGGGGGCCCCGTTGGAACTTTCGCATCCGGGCCCCAGGGCCTGAAGTTACGCCACTGTTGAAGACGGTATTTGTTCAGGAGATGTTTCTGTTACTTTAGCACATACCCCATGGACACAAAGATTTTTACCCTTTCCAACACGCCTACTCCCCTTTCCATCATCAGCAGACCTTTACCACTCATATTTGAGGGTAACTAACTTGCAACTCTGGTTGTTGGCACAAAAAACTATGGATGTAAAACTAGCAGAGCTGAGTGGCCAAACAGTGGTACTATCCTAAATAGATTTTAGTAAGTAGGTTTCGGCAGATGCAATACAAACGTGTTTTCTGTGCTGTGTGGCCGTAAATTTCAACAGAACACTGGACCACAGATACCTAGCTAAAGAGTGGTACTACCCTAAATAAATTTTGTTAAGTAGGTTTGGGCAGATGCAATACAAAAGTGTTTTCTGCGCTGTGTGGCAGTAGATTACAACAGAACACAGGACCACAGCTACCTAGTCAAACAGTGGTACTATCCTAAATAGATTTTGGTAAGTAGGTTTGAGGAGATGCAATACAAAAGTGTTTTCCACGCTGTGTGGCAGTAGATTTCAACAGAACACTGGACCACAGCTACCTAGTCAAACAGTGATACTACCCTAAATAGGTTTTTGTAAGTAGGTTTAAGCAGATGCAATATAAAAGTGTTTTCTGCGCTGTGTGGTGGTAGATTACAACAGAACATTGGACCACAGCTACCTAATCAAACAGGAGTACTACTGTGGCATCCCAGAGTCCTAGTGCCACAGTGTCATCACTTTCTCCCATTATAAATTCTGGACTGGGGCAGAGCCAGTTAGTTCAGTTCCTAGGAGGATTGAGGAAGACATCCTGGTGGACTGGAGGCTGCTTGAGCTCGTCCCAGGATCGCTGACTCAGTTATAGCCCTAAGGCTAGGGTCTGAGCAGAGTCGAAGGAACACCTGGGGAGCTGAGCAGCACCATGCTCACCCCAGAGGAACTGCGCAGAGAATGGACACAGGAGTCCGAGACTGTGCAGGGCCTAACGTCCCGGCAGTCAATACCGGAAGGTGGGGAATTCCACGTTCCCCAGCCATACTGTGCCTGGAGGCAATGCAATGCAGAGAGTTCAGGAACTGTTACCCGAGACAAGAGTTAAAAAAGGACTTAGGTTGCCTGTCATACTGGCTGTCACGAACACTTAGTCAGGACCTGCAGCTCTCTGGTGCCCCCTTAGCCTGCTGGCCAAATCTACTCTCAATAACACATTGGCGGGGAGATTCTTGGTTACCCCAACCTCCCTCCACCCTCTTCCCACACCTCAGTCCAGATAAACTCGGGCCATGGGCAAAGATTGGCGCTCACCCCCAATACCGGTGACAGTCAGTGTCTTTCCAGTGATGAGTTCATGATGATACACGTATTCCAAGAGGATGAGAGTTCGTTCTACGCCAGAGTCTCTGAGCCCGACAGTGATGGTGTTGCCCACCGTGACTGACTGCAAGTTCTCCCAGGAACTACCACCCATACCACCCACCAAATAAATAGTAGCACTAGGCCCTGGGGACTCAGATGAGGGGCTCTTCTTCTGCCTCTCCGGACAAGTGGCACTCACATGTCCCGTTTGTCCACAATTAAAGAACTTGCGTACGTCAGCTGTCAGCCAAGTGCAGACAGCTGAGACAGGGCCTCCGGAAGATCGGCTGGCGGGGGCAGGGATAGTGGCTGATGGCTTACCCCCCTTCCAGCTGGTGATGACCGCTTTCTGTCCCTCTGGTCTCCGGTTGGCCTCGTAGGTGTATGCGATCTGCGCTGCATTATTCGCATCTGGTGGCTCCCGATCCATCACAACCTGTCGTACCTCAACTGGACAAAGATGTAGGGACTGGTCCTTCACCATCAAATCCTTTAGGGCATCAAAGGTGGTCACTGATAGTCCTTGGATCCACTGCTCAAAGGTGGTTCTGAGCCCGTGCACCACATCACTGTAACTGTAGTGTGGTCCATGCTGGATGTTCCGGAACTTTCTACAGTACACCTCAGGAGTCAGCTGGAACCGCTGTATTAGGGCCCTCTTAATAACTTCATAGACCCCATCTTGCTCTTGGGGAAGAGCCACAAACGCCTCTAGCGCTTTTTCTCTCAGCATTGAGATTAGGTATCGGGCATACTGGTCACACGGCAGCTGGTACTGTAAGCAAGTCTTTTCAAAACCCCTCAGAAAAGTGTCCAGGTAACCTTTGTCATCCAGCACAGGAAAATGCTCTGGATGAGGCTTAAAGGTTGTGGAACTAGTCGATTCACAGTTCCTTGGGGTTGAAAAAAAATAGGATAGAAAATAAATAAGGGAAGGGGTAACTGCTACACATACATATTGTCTCAGATCTAACACTGAGTTCGATCTTCAAAACTTTTGTGCAGAGTTCTCGTAAGAACCATGCAAGTTTGTAGTGAGAGGAATGATTGCTCAAACCAGATCACTAATGTTCTATGATCCCATCGCGCTACCACCAATTGTCATGAAAACTTAGTCAGGACCTGCAGCTCTCTGGCGCCCTCTTAGCCTGCTGGCCAAATCCAGTATTGCCAGAGGATAGGAAAGGAGCCCAGCTGCCCTAATTTATGTTGTATACTGCGACACGTGATGTGACAGGATGTTATATATACCACCAGTTCCTGCTAAGAAAGTATATAATACCTCGATCCAGTCACCATCAGGCCCACAATATCGCATAAATACAAAAATGTTATGCTGCCACCATCGATCTCTTTAACCCCTTAGTGACGGAGCCAATTTCCACCTTAATGACCAGACCGTTTTTTGTAATTCTGACCAGTGTCTCTTTATGAGGTAATATCTCCGGAACCTACGGATCAACGGATCCTAGCGATTCTGAGATTGTTTTTTCGTGACATATTGGGCTTCATGTTAGTGGTAAATTTAGGTCGATAATTTTTGCGTTTATTTGTGAAAATATAAAAAAATTGGCAAAAATTTTGAAAATATTACAATTTTCAAATTTTTTATTTTTATTCTGTTAAACCAGAGAGTTATGTGACACAAAATAGTTAATAAATAACATTTCCCACATGTCTACTTTACATCAGCACAATTTTGGAAAAAAACAATTTTTGGGTTAGGAAGTTATAAGGGGTCAAAGTTCATCTGCAATTTCTCATTATTCCAGCAAAATTTAAAAAAACATTTTTTTTAGTGACCACATCACATTTGAAGTCCCTTTGAGAGGTGTAAATGACTGAAAACACCCAAAAGTGACACCATTCCAAACACTGCACCCCTCAAGCTACTCAAAACTACATTCAAGAAGATTATTAACCCTTCAGGTGCTTCACAGCAACTAAAGCAAAATGGAAACAAAAAATGGACATTTTAATTTTTCCAACAAAAATGTTCTTTTAGCCTCAATTTTATTCATTTTCACATGGTCAACAGGATAAAATGCATCCTAAAATTTGTTGGGCAATTTCTCCCGAGTATATTGATACCTTATATGTGGTCATAAACCACTGTTTGGGCGCACGGCAGGGCTCAAAAGGGAAGGAGCGCAATTTGACTTTTGGAACTAATTTACCATTCAAAAAGTGAAATGGCGCTCCTTCCCTTTCGAGCCCTGCCGTGCACCCAAACAGTGGTTTATGACTACATATGAGGTATTGGTGTACTCAGGAGAAATTGTCCAACAAATTTTAGGATGCATTTTATCCTGTTGCTCATGGGAAAATGAAAAAATTGAGGACAAAAGAAAATTTTTGAGAAAAAAAATTACTTTTTTCATTTTTACGGATCAATTTGTAAAGCACCAGAGGGTTCACAGTGCTCACTATGCATCTAGATAAGTTCCTTGGGGGGTCTAGTTTCCAAAATGGGGTCACTTGTTGGGAAGCTCCAATATTTAGGCACACAGGGGCTCTCCATACGCGGCATGGTGTCCGCTAACAATTTGAATGAAAAATTAGCTCCAATAGTTAGCGGACACCATGTCGCATATGCAGAGCCCCTGTGTGCCTAAACATTTGAGCTCCCCCACAAGTGACCCCATTTTGGAAACTAGACCCCCCTAGGAACTTATCTAGAGGGATGGTGAGCACTTTAAACCCCAGGTGCTTCACAAATGAATCCGTAAAAATGAAAAAAGAAAATGTTTGTGGAAAAGAAAGTACTTTTTCAATTTTACGGATCAATTTGTGAAGTACCTGGGGGTTCAAAGTGCTCATTGTGCATCTAAATAAATTCCTTGGGGTGTCTAGTTTCCAAAATGGGGTCACGTGTGGGGGAGCTACAATGTTTAGGCACACAGGGGCTCTCCATACGCGACATTGTGTCCGCTAACTATTGGAGCTAATTTTCCATTCAAATTGTTAGTGCACAATGTCGCATATGGAGAGCCCTCTGTGCCTAAGCATTGGAGCTCCCCCACAAGTGACCCCATTTTGGAAACTAGACCCCCCAAGGAACATATATAGATGCATAGTGAGCACTTTCAACCCCCAGGTGCTTCACATATTAGTCCGTAAAAAGGAAAAAAAAGAAGATTTTTGTGAAAAAAAAGTACTTTTTCATTTTTATGGATCAGTTTGTGAAGCACCTGGGTTTTCAAAGTGCTCACTATGCATCTAAATAAATTCCTTGGGGGGTCTAGTTTACAAAATGGGGTCACTTGTGAGGGAGCTCCAATGTTTAGGCACACAGGGGCTCGCCATACACGACATGGTATCCACTTACTATTCCAATTGTTAGTGGACACCATGTCACGTATGGAGAGCCCCTATGTGCCTAAACATTGGAGCTCCCCCACAAGTGACCCCATTTTGTAAACTAGACGCCCCAAGGAATTTATTTAGATGCATAGTGAGCACTTTGAAAACCCAGGTGCTTCACAAACTGATCCATAAAAATGAAAAAGTACTTTTTTTTCACAAAAATCTTCTTTTTTTTCCTTTTTACGTTCCTTATAAAACTGTGGAACGCTTGAACAGATCCCAGTGATTCTGAGATGTATTTTTGTGACATATTTTACTTCATGTTAGTAGTAAATTTCAGTTAATATTTTTGTGTTTATTTGTGAAAAAAATGAAATTTGGCAAAAATGTTGAAAATGTTACATTTTTTAAACTTTGGTTTAAGGACATAAAAATTTAGAGAGTTATGTCACATAAAATAGTTAATAAATAACATTTCCCAGGTCAATTTTATGTCAGCAAAATTTTTTTAACTTTCTTTGTTAGAAAGTTAGAAAGGCTAAAGGCCGCTTTACACGGCACAATATCATTACGATATTGTATACAACGGCACGGGAGCGCGCACATTTTTGGCACTAATCCAAAATTGCATAGGAGATATTAAGGCCGCTTTACACGGCATGATATCGTTGCCCAACTACGATAAAAAGTCACGTGGTTCGGGTGTTCCCGCCGATATTGTTTGTGTGTTGTGTGGTGTAAATGAGCAATGCGAAGCAAGAACGATGCCAAAACGACATCGTTTGGGAATTGTGCAGGCTCTCCAACTGGCCAATATTGGCTTGACGATCTTGCAGGATCGTGCTGTGTGACAGCACAACTACGATTTGGAGCGCAACTTCCCCTATTCATTCCCATGTTAAATAGTCATTCCCTGGGTCGCTCGTAGACAGCGCGAAGGAGGGGGCGTAGACATCACAGTTGGGTTGCCTGCTGATATCTCCCTGTGTAACATCTCCTATGTTATGATGCTGAACAAAAACGCATGTGTCATTAAAAAACGCATCTACACTTAAGTGCACCATGTGTTAACGCAAAAACGCATGGTATGTGTGAACAAGGCCATTGTGCCACATAGGCTATTAAAGTCCCCCTTTATTCATATCTTTTTAGAGTGCTGCCTATTTTTTACTTTAAATGAATAGATAGAGATATACAGGGTGGGTCATTTATATGCATGCATATAATAAAATGGGATGGGTGGTGACCATGGCGACCATTTTGAAGTCGGCCATTTTGGATCCAACTTTATTTTTTTCAATGGGAAGTGGGTCATGTGACAAATCAAACACATTGAGAATGTCATAAGAAAAACAATGGTGTGCTTGGTTTTAATGTAACTTTATTCTTTCATATGTCAGGCATCAATAGTCTCACACAAAATCTAGGTGTATATGTGGATAAGATCTTGAGACCATACGTGGTTTCTCTCAACTCCTATTTGAGAAATACAACAGACCTCCTGAAAAAGATCGAAGACGTAATCATAGCTGATGATATGATGTTAAGCAGTATTGATGTTGAGGCTCTATACTCCTCGATCCCCCATAAAAAGGGAATCTAAGCAGTAAAGTATTTCTTGAGATGCAGGGGGGTTCAGTACGAGAAACACAATGATTTTGTGATCAAAATCCTAGAGTTTTGTCTGACCAAGAATGCCTTCACATTTGGCGGTAAGTACTTCCACCAGCTCAGGGGCACCACGATGGGTAGTTCTATGGCCCCATCTTACGCAAATCTGCTCCTAGGCTGGTGGGAGGAAACCGTTGTCTTTGGAGACAGCCCACAGATCGACACCAACAAGGTGGTGCTGTGGGTTCGCTTCATAGATGATGTCTTTGTAATGTGGAGAGGGACTAAAAAGGACTTTGGTGGCATGGTAAAGACTCTGAACCATAACACCGTGGGCCTACACTTCACATCAGAGGTTAATAAGGACAAACTCCCCTTCCTGGATGTTCTGATCGAAAGAACGGAGGAAGGGAACCTCAGGATGAGCACATACCGTAAAGAGACTGCAACAAACACGTTACTAAGATGGGAAAGTGGCCACCCTAAGAGCCATAAAAAGGGTATCCATAAGAGCCAGATGATTCGCATGAGGAGGAACTGCTCACATGAATAGGAGTTCAAAACTCAGACGAAGGATCTAAAGCTGAGATTGAAGGAGAGAGAATACCCGGACAGGGTGGTAAAGAAGGCCTGGAAAGAAGTGAAAGACCTAGACAGATCAAAACTGCTTGAGACCAAACCTGAACCATCTAGGACTGAGGGTGGGGATGAGGTACGTCTGATTGCAACTTACACAAGCGGGTCAGAGAAGGTAAGGGAAATTTTGGCCAAACACTGGCAGATTTTAAGGATGGATCCTGATTTCTGTCCATATCTGCCAACCACCCCCAGGGTGACTTATCGTAAATTTAGGTCCCTTAGAGACAGATTGGTGCACAGCTACTACACTGCTCCTGGTACATGGCTAAGAAGCAACCTGAAAGATTGTTTCAAGTGTGGTAACTGGCGAATGTGGCTCTGTAGTCACAGCAAAAAACTTCACCAGCAATGTAAGTGGAAGAAATTATGACATCAGATCCTTCATAAATTGTAAGACCAGAGGTGTGGTGTATAGAGCCAAGTGACCATGCAACTTGGAGTATGAAGGAAAGACAAAGAGGGAACTGAGGCAGAGGGTATGGGAGCACAAGAGGGACATAAAAAAGGAATATAACACCCCCCTGGCTCGTTATGTCGGCGCGGTACATGGAGGGGATGAAGACTGCGTTCGATTTATAGGCATTGACTACATACTCCTCCCCCAGTACGAGGCAGAGACTGGGACTCCATGATTCTAAGAAAGGAAATTTCAGGATTTTCACCTTAAATACGGTGGTACCCTTTGGTCTCAATGAGACCATGTCCTTGTCCCCCTTCCTATGAGTTATAAGGGAAGGGAAATCTAGGAAGGAGAGTCGTTGCTGAGTGGGGGCGCCATTCTTCTGGGTGCCGACCTCTGCTGGTAGGTAGGGAAAGTGGGAAGAATAGGGACAGAACTACAGTGATATGAGGCTGTACTGTACCTTATAACTGTTCTCCTTTCACTTCTCCACCTTTCCTCTTTTGCTAGTGTTGAGCATACCTGATCTGTCCCCGCTGGTGTGATGAGCAATGCAGACTGTCCCTATGCATCTAAATGATGCTGACTACCTCTATGCTATGACTAGCTTAGGAGAGAATAAGGCCAATGTAAATATGACAAAGTATAATCAGATCAGATGTGATGTTTAACCCCTTCACCCACTTGGGTACTGATACACCCATCGCATGTAATGTGTGTATCCTCACCTAACAGTGACATCATCCTGTGTATGGTGCACATTGTGGGGGACTCCACCTCCTGCAGGGAGGTCTTGAACCTCTGTGATCCTCCCTTACTCAGTACTAGGCAGGAAGTGGTCTGTGGAACACAAGCTTGAGTTCCACAGGATACAGGAACAGGAAGTGACATGTTGCGATGTCACTTCCGGTCACGTGACACGCCATGTGACCGCCCGGGAATGATAAAACCAGCATTTCCATGCAGCGGCAGTGTGATCCGGCTGCACAACCTTGAGGGGACTAGACTGGGTAAGTGAAGACCCTAATTGGGTCCCTGATTAGGTACTAGACCATGCAGCATCAGAGCTGCACATAGGGTACTGTAGATAATGATGGTACTGCAACTGATATTCACTGTCTATTACAGACACCATCGCCATCATCTGCACAGGGATGTGTATCTTTGAACACTAATCCCTCTATGTGTACCATGACTCCCCTGAAGAAGAGGGATATGAAACGCGTCGGGAGGGAACATGTCAGAAGACATGATGGCTATATGACATTCACTGAGCCCTGAGCAGCCTGGAAAACACTAGCAGAAGGTTATCCAGAGCTATACAGACTCATATACATGCGTACAGGTGGACGCAGCTGGGTGAGATCGCTCCCTATAGGAGTATACAAGCTGTTTCTTCGCTAATGCATGTGGTTGGTGTGAGGCACCGCCGGCATGATCCTCATGGCCGGGGCGCATCACATGCAGGATCAAGGTATGATCCTGTGCACACTGGCCGGTTTGACTGTGATAAGGCTATGTGAACCAACTGTGAACACAACGTTTAATGTGACTAATGAGTGGCTCATGAAATCGAGGAGTCCATGAGGAATGGGATGTAAGGAGTGATTGCTGACAGCCCAGGTGGGTGTGTCAGGTGGGTGTGTCCGGAGGAATAGCAGCCCAGCTGGGTGACTCAGTGTGGGTGTGGCTGGCACGATAAGAGGTCAGCCAGCTGAGTGATTGGGAGATCATTCTCAGCCAGACAGCAGCCTGAGAGGATGTGGGCTGATTACTAGCCTGAGAGCTGAGCAGAGCCAGTTTGTGTGAGGGACTGGGAGTGCGAGTCCATGCCGCCATGTTGCGATGGTGAAGGGAGCATGCTAGCTCCATACCGGTAGCCAGGACCAAGGTCGTGACAGCACCTGGGGTGGGGAAGCTGTGGCTGACCTGTTGGATGCTGGACTGGATGTGGGGTGAAACATGTCCAGGACGGAGCCTGTGAGAGGCTTGGCCAACCCGTTACCCAGGTAGCGAGACCCGGATCCGTGCCCGGTAAGACAGCGGTTCCCGTGTAACGGAGTGAGCTGTGTGTGATTAATGCCAGGCAAGCATAACCGCTATTGGGTCCGACTAGGCAGTCGGTAAAGGACCCGTTGATGTATGTAGGGGCTTAGGCAATTGCCCTGAATGTAAGATGATGACCTATGTAAGAACATTGTATAATAATGTGGATAGAAAGTGACCCAGCCAGTATGGATGATGTTGGAGGCGTTCCGTCCCTGTGGGACGAGAGGGAGGCTTGCCCTGCTGCTTGCAGAGGGTACCCGTCCCTCAACCACGGCTTCTAATGGTGTGGGTGTGCCTGTGGTGCCAGACACAGGGGTAATAGGGCTCCTAGTAGGTAACGGATGAGGTTCCCGTGTACTATGGTTTGCCAGTCCCTGTAATGGGCCATGGAGGAGCCACAGTCCATGGATGATGGGCTGTGAGCGTGTGGAAGAAATGTATGTGATCCATGGACGTTTGAATGATGGATCACACATGGTATGTAAGGCCCGGTCAGGCAGGAATCCTGACTACGGGGTAATGTTATGTCATCAAGATGGGTGACTAAAGCCAGGCGGCAGGTACCGCCATTGGGACCCACAGGGCCCGTTGAGGCGTATGTAACGAAGGTCAGAAGCAGGGGTTAAAAAGGGCTCCTAGAGTGGGGACACCATGGTTGAACCAGGTGGACTCTGACCAGGACGTAGGCGGAGATACGTCCAGGAAGGAGCCCCTTGGGGATACATGACATACCCGGTACTCAGGTTGCTCAATCCCTGTTCTGAACCCAGAGGAATCATCGTGGATAAATATACATATGGTGAACTAAGAAATGTATGTGTAAAGTGTATATAGGCCGGAGGCCGTAGCCACCACGGGAGCTGTTAGTAGAGCTCCAATGGGGACAGAGAGATGGTTACAGGTCCCGGGTTACTATAAGCGTTATGTGCAATATATGTATTATGTAATGTTATATGTAAATGTATGGTGTTTATAATCAATGTGATATGTGTCAAACATGCTACCCGGGTTATGCTATTAATATGTGAAAATAAACGGGTAGACATTGGTTAAACTTATAAACACGTGTTTGTTGTCATTTTGCAAGCGGGTTTCCCGGTTGCTACCTCACACTGGGTTTACCTAATGGGATTGTTTGCTCTGATGACTACATCCTAAGGGAAACTCAAACTGAAAAAGCAGGCACCTGCCAGCGTCCCTAGGGTATTTGGAAGGGACCTAGCTTGGGTGCCTGTGAACCCTGGTAATAAGAGGGGTTCAGTTTAGCACTACACTGACTTGCACAGTCACATATGCACACTTTTTTGTTTTGTTTGGTCTAGACAACTATGTCTTTTTAATATAGAGCTAGTAAAAGTTAAGTTTTAACTTCTCGGTTTTCCTATGCTATTAGTTTAACACAGCCGTATCTGACTAGACTTCATAGGTCTTAACGGAGGTCAACCTACCTTGCTGCATAATTTATTCTTTCATTAGTTATTTACAAGTTTATGAGCACTTATAAAATGTGTTCAAAGTGCTGCCCATTGTGTTGGATTGTCAATGCAACCTTCTTCTCCCACTCTTGACACACTGATAGCAACACTGCAGAAGCAACATGTAGCAATTTCAGATATCCAGTGGCATTGAGGTTTCCATTGATGAAAAATGGCCCCACTATCATTGCACCCCATATACCACACCATACCATCATTTTTTTGAGTTCCAACAGTCTTGGAGGGATCTATCCACTGTGGAGTAGTGTCAGACCAATAGCGGTGGTTTTGTTTGTTAACTTCCCCATTCTCAAAAATGTTAGCGTCATCACTCATCTGAAGGCAATTGTCTATGCTGTGAAGATACGAGCTGGGCAGCATCTGAAACAACGGATACTGGAAGCCTGTGTTAGGCTGCGTTCACACATTTGCGTATTTTGCTGCGCTTTTTTGCGCGCGCTTTTTGCCGCGTTTTTCGGCCGCGCAAAAAAGCGCAGCAAAATACGCAGGGGCTTTCACACACTGCGCTTTCTTCCCCCCAGAAAGCGCAGTGATGTCACAGAGGGGAGGAAGAATCCTGCTTCCTCCTCCCCTCTGTGACATGTGTGACCGCCCCATTAGATTCCACAGTGTGTTAATACACACTGTGAAATCTACATTAAACAAAAGCAAATTAATGAAAAATAAAAAAGAATCAATACTTCACCTCTCCGGCGCCTTCTCCCGGTGTGCGATCTCCGATTCCAAGTCAGATCTCTTCTGACAGGACCTGTGATGACGTCAGAGGGGGGCGTTACCGGGGAGGTCCCATCGCTGATTGGCTGCTCGCGGTCACATGACCGCGAGTGCCCGGGAACGCCCCCCCCTCTGACATCACCACAGGTCTTGTCAGAAGAGATCTGACTTAGAACCGGGAATCGCACAGCGGGAGAAGGCACCGGACAGCGGCAGAAGGCGTCGGAAGGTAAGTATTGATTCTTTTTTATTTTTCACACACTTGCTTTTGTTTCATTTAGATTTCACAGTGTATATTAACACACTGTGGAATCTAATGGGCGGCCACAGCTGTCACAGAGGGAGGAGGAAACAGGATTCTTCCTCCCCTCTGGGAGAATACGCAGTAGTAGCTGCGTAAACAATTGACATATCAATTGCTTACGGAGCTGTGTTTTCTCCCGGAAAACGCACTGTGTATTTTTACGCAATGTCTGCACTGCAAAGTGAATTTCCCATTCACTTTGCAGGCAGACAAAAGGCACATTGCGTATTTTGAAAAGCGAGCGTAAAAAAACGCGGCAAAATACGCAATGTGTGAACGCAGCCTTAGCATATCTTCTGCGGTGTTGCTATCAGTGTGTCAAAAGTGGGAGAAGAGGGTTGCATTGACAATCCAACACAATGGTCAGCACTTTGAACACATTTTATAAGTGCTCATAAACTTGTAAATAAATCAAGAAAGAATAAAGTTACATTAAAACCAAGCACACCATTGTTTTTCTTATGACATTCTCAGTGTTTGATTTGTCACATGACCCACTTCCCATTGAAAAAAATAAAGTTGGATCCAAAATGGCCGACTTCAAAATGGTCGCCATGGTCACCACCCATCTAGAAAGGTTTTCCCCATCCCATATACTAATGGGCCACAAACAGGAAGTTGATATCACCAACCATTCCCATTTTATTTAGGTGCAGCCATATAAATGGCCCACCCTGTATACAAAACACAAAGGTTGAGTCTAATATTAGATATTAGGTTTGGTTGCCAGAAAACCAGTTGATTGATTTCAGTTTGGTATATTTGTGTTTGTTTGTTTGTTTTTCAACGTAGACAGTGATGTCAACAATTAAAAAATTAAAAATAATGCATTTATCATAAAAACTTGACTTGGCTGCTTTCACTTCAGCATTTTTTTTAAATCGCGGCAGATGCGGTGAAAAAAACGCATCTGCTGCGATTACCGCATAACCGCGACACTTGCGGCACAGTTGCGGCAAGCCCAATGCATTGTCTATGCGGGCTTGTGGCAGGTGCGGCAAGTGCGGTTTCGGCACTTGCGGCAGGTGCGACCTAAAAAAAAACGCGTTTTTTTTCGCGGCCGCACCTGCCGCAAGTGCCGAAACCGCACTTGCCGCACCTGCCGCACACTTACCGCAAGCCCCATAGACATTGCATGGGGCTTGCCGCAAGTGAACCCCAAGTGCGGCTGTTATGCGGTAACCGCGGCAGTTGCATTCTTTTCACCGCAATTGCCATGATCAGCGATTACCGCTTATGTGAAAGGGGCCTAAGGTCCCTTTCACATCAGCGTTTTTTTTAAATCGCGGCAGATGCGGTGAAAAAAACGGATCTGTCGCGATTACCGCATAACCGCGACACTTGCGGCACAGTTGCGGCAAGCCCCATGCAACTGTGCCGCAAGTGTCGCGGTTATGCGGTAATCGCGACAGATGCGTTTTTTTCACCGCATCTGCCGCGATTTAAAAAAAACGCTGATGTGAAAGGGACCTTAGGCCCCTTTCACATAAGCGGTAATCGCTGATCATGGCAATTGCGGTGAAAAGAATGCAACTGCCGCGGTTACCGCATAACAGCCGCACTTGGGGTTCACTTGCGGCAAGTCCCATGCAATGTCTATGGGGCTTGTGGTAATTGTGCGGCAAGTGCGGTTGCAGCACTTGCGTCAGATGCGGCCACGAAAAAAAAACGCGGCTCAGCACTGTTTTTCGCGGCTGCATCTGCCGCAAGTGCCGAAACCGCAACTATACCGCACTTGCCGCACCTGCCGCAAGCCCCATAGACATAGCATGGGGTTTGCCGCAAGTGAACCGCAAGTACGGCCGTTATGCGGTAATCGCAGCAGTTGCGTTTTTTTTCACCGCAACTGCCATGATCAGCGTTTACCGCTGATGTGAAAGGGGCCTTACACAATAGATTGTTCAACGTTCTTTTTCCCACTACCACTACCTAGCTTATCATGTGGTTTTTGAATCCTGCCTGATCAAGTATCTGGGTACATCCCCTGTTACTACATATAACATACTTTATTATTATTATTATTGTTTATTATGTTTTACTGTTTGTTGTATCATCACATCATTTTACAGGTCACATTTGATTAGACTCTGTTACCTTTTTATTACCGTATTCCTTTTTCAATTTTTTATCCTATTTTTGTCTTGATTCCAGGATCAAACATTGTGTAGTAAACCAGATCTTCAGAATACTAATAAAAGGAGAAACGTTCAGCGACCTGCCCTTTTTGCATATTATTAACCAAACAGCTGTAACAAACGCTATATCATGATGCAGTAAGGTGAGAACAGATTGTTATTTTTTTATCCATGACCACCAGACTTCTGGGACTTCACAAATACTATAGAACTGGTGTACTTCGAATGAATTTGGAATTTTATTTTAGGGATTTTGAAAAGTTTGGAATAAGAAAATCCAAGAACATACGAGGTCACAGGAACAAAACATCGTTATTTCTTAAATAAAAACGGTTCTTCAAATTTTGTTGCATTTCGAAGGACAAAAGAGCAGTAAAATATCTGACTTAGTTACACCTTACATTTGTAGGTGGCTTTCATGATGTGCTGTGATTAATGTTTTGAATTACAGAAGAGCATATTTTTGTAACCCAACCGTCATACATATTGTGGTTCTTCAGTGTCATCTATTCTCCGCATCCCTTGATGAATATTTACTCAGCTGCAGGCTATTCACGTTCCATCTACAATGAGCCTTAGCCGATATAAGCTTCTCATGTTTACAGATACTTAGAGTATCACTCATCTAAATTTACACATCTCTAGAATTAGCACATCATTACAACATGCTGCATGTATTAGACACCAGTATTAGGACGCCAGGAGAGATAAATCCAATGACCATTTGGTTAAAGGAGAACATTAGATGATTTGGAAGAAAACACATTTTTTGATTTACTCTGAATCTTAAAATTTGCTCATTGTTCTTATTTAAATGAACTTTTTATTAATTTGTTAAATACATGTAAGGCTGCTTTCACATCAGCGGTAAACGCTGATCGCTGCAGTTGCGGTGAAAAAAACGCAACTGCCGCGATTACCGCATAATGGCCGCACTTGCGGTTCACCTGTGGCAAGCCCCATGCAATGTCTATGGGCTTGTGGCAGGTGCGGCATGCCGCGTTTTTTTCGCGTCCGCCCCAGCCACAAGTGCCGAAACTGCACTTGCCGCACCTGCTGCACACTTACCGCAAGCCCCATAGATATTGTGTTGTTATGCGGTAATCGCGGCATTTGCGTTTTTTTCACCGCAACTGCTGCAATCAGCGTTTACCGCTGATGTGAAAGGGGCCTAACCTAGTAAAAACTAAAAATTCTTTGTAGAAAAAGCTCAAGTGGTCAGCACTGCAGCCTGTGCAGCGCTGGGGTCCTGAGGTCCTGGGTTCATTTCCCACCAAGGACAACAACTGCAAGAAGCTTGTATGTTTCTCCCCGTGTTTGTGTGTTTCCTCCAGGCACTCTGGTTCCTCCCACATTGCAAAGACATACTGATAGGATGTTTGGATTGTGAGCTCCAAGAGAGACAGCATTACTGATGTATGTAAAGTGCTATGGAATTAATATATAAATGAATAAATATTATTATTATTATAAAAAAGGTGTACAGGAAATGTTCAGATGAAAATATTCATTGTACCTTAATGACAAATTACCAAAAATTAGCAAAAGCACTCAATACATAAATCTAAATAAACCATTTTGCTACAACCACTTGGAATAAAGGATCAATTAACAAGAATATCTGATTTATTGCCTCAGTAATTATTGTTTTCCCTTTGAACACATTTGTAAAGTATTCCAATCAATGTGTAACACCCCTTTAATCCCGTTACGATGCCACCAATTTGTATTTTTGTTTTTTTTCCTCCTCTTGTTCCAATGTTGGCTTGTTTTTTGTGGAGCAAGCTACACTTTTGAATGACTCAATTCGTTTCACCACATGATAAACTGAAAAACTGAAAAACAAATTCCAAATTCTGTGAAATTGTGAAAAAACACAATTCTGACATTGTTTTTTTTGGAATTGTTTTTACAGAATACACTATGTGGGAATAATGACCTGTCAATATGATTTTCCTTATCAATGCGATAATTGTGATACCAACATTTATTTAACTTACTAGAAATTCGAACTTTGAAAAAAGCAAAAAAATATTGTGTCGACATTTTTCGAGAACCGTGATGGTCACTTTTATTGGTCAATGAAGCTGTGTGAGGCTCTATTTTTTGTAGTGTTTACAAAGTTAATGGTTTAAATATTTGAATAAATCAAACTTTTCTGAATACAGCGATACCACACACATACTGTATGTTTTTTTTATTTCTAAGATCTTTATTTCTAATGTGGAGAAGAGAGATGATATGAACTTTTGTGGTTTTTTACTTTTTTTTCATATTTTTTAAAACTTTTTTTTTACTTTTCACTGAATTTATGAGTCCCCTTGAATGTGTGATTGTCTGATGGCTTGTGCTACATACAGAAATCCTACTGTATTGCTGTATATTGTAAAAATCACAGTCTCTTTTGAAGCCTGGTCACAGAAAGGATTTCAAGGAAGCTCCTTAGGGTGGAAACACACTCTCCTACTTACATGCGAGTCTGTCGGACGAGACTCGGAAGAGACTGGAGCAGTGACCCTGAACAACCTCCCCCCTCTCTGGACGGGAGTGACAGCTGCTTGTGTTTTTGTGCAGCATCACACTCACTGTCCAGAGAGGGAGAGGCTGTTCAGGGTCACTGATCCAGTCTCTTACGAGTCTCGTCCGACAGACTCGCTTGTAAGTAGGAGAGTGTGTTTCCACCCTTAATGACAAACATCGAGGTCTTCAGCAGACCCAATCTGTCATAGAAACGCTTTGGCGCCCCACGATCATGTCATGGGCACTGATAAGTGCATAAAATGATTTATGCATATGCCGGCATGCTGTATTGCCACTGTCAAAGTTTGACAGCTGCATTTAGAGGTTAACAATCACAGGTGGGGCTAGGCATGACTCGCAATTGTTAGAGACAGGTCATCTGCCATGTACGGAGCAAGTACACCTTGTCAGATCACACCTGCTACTGACTTGCAGGGTACATACTGTATATGATAAATGTTGGTAAGGGGTTAGGCTACATCTATGAGAATGGTGTTTGGAAATTTTCACCTCAATATCACTAAATTGTTCCACCCAAATATTGCTAGGATCCCTAGGAGAATCAAGAAGGGTCTTTCTCTTCTGCCAGAGGTTGACAAATGAATCCCCTGTCCATGCACCATGTTACGGCCAGAGCAGGTGGGAGCCAAAAGTGCCACGGGCTCCAGGCCTACCCTGTGTGGAGGGGTGTAACTAAATGGCTACCTGGTCTTCACTAGGGCCCTTAGTGGTACCACAGGTAGCTGCCAGGTACTACTCTACGGTAGTTCCCAAGGCCACAGCAGGTGACCAGGTTGCAGGTGACATAAAGCAGAACCCAGAGGCAAAGAACAACAGAAAAGGTGCAGGACTTAGACAGATGGGGACTATCCAGGAGGGAAAAACCAGAATGAAACCAGGAAGGACAAAACAGAAAAATAGGAACTTAAAAGGACAAACCAGACAGACTAAGGCTGGTTTCACACTGCAGTTTTTTACCTGATCAGGTTCCATCAGGTTTGTGTACCAAAACCAGTAGAGGAACCAGGAGAGGAACTTACAGAGAAAAAATATAATTGAAAGATTGACACCTGTTCTGAGTTTTGGAGACAATCCTGGTTTTGACACACAAACCAGATGGAACCTGATCAGGGAAAAAACTGCAGTGTGAAACCAGCCTGACAGCACAAACATAACTTACGAGCAGGATGGTCAATAAATACAGACTGAGGCAGTCAGTCATAATGGCATAATGGACAGAACCTGCAAGCACACACAAACTAAAGCATACTAAACTGAAACAAAGGTCAGACCCAGAGTGGAGGGAGGAGCAGTGTACAATAGCACCTGCTCACAGGGGATTGGCCAGGGAAGCTAAACTCTGTTGAACACAATTATATCAATTTGAGCATAGTATGGTGACACCTTCCTATAGTCAAGATGAAGGGTCTCCAGACAGATGATAGCAACAGAGTTGTGGTTGCAAGCTGACCATGCACAGGGTGACATACTGTACATACTCACAAGAGATGATTGCCAAAACAAAGGTATATTCCCATCACCAAGATCATATCCCAATATGTAGTATGCATAATAATAATTATATTAGAAATAAGGTTTGATTAGAAATGTGTAATTCTTTATGGACATATCTTTTACCGCATTGCAGCTTGGGTATCCATAGTGACAAGCATGAGAAACTAACTGTCACTACATACTTAAGTGGCTGCAACCGTAGAAACTTAAGATCCTGCAATGTCCTGCACATGAAGTAAAAGACTTGGCTATATCAGGAGAACTATATAGACATTTCTAATTGGAGGTATTTGCTAAAAATTTTATTATTGTATTATTATTATTGTATTATTATTGAATGTAAGTCTGCAAGGACAGGTCCTCTCTCCCCTCTATACCTGTCTGTCATTGTTAATTTGTTTGCTGTAAACTATATCTATAATTTTGCATGTAACCCCTTCTCATGTACAGCACCATGGAAATAATGGTGCTATATAAATAAATAATAATGCTAATTAATACATCTACTACATATTGGGATAGGAAGTTGGAGATGAGAATACCCCCTTAAGGCTAAGTGCGTGCCTGGAGTATTTGGTTGCAGAAATTTCTGCACCAAATTCGCAACTCCTTGCTGAAATAAGGCACAGTTTTAGTCTGTGTTTTTGATACACATATTTTATGCCTTTTTGGCACATTTTATTTCCGTGCATTTTTCATGCATTTTGGGGTGGAGAAGCGCTGCAACAATAAACATGCTGCAGATTTACTTCTGCGCCAAATCTGCAAAGGATAAAAAATAACATACACAAAACAGGATTTTCATTGACTTTGCTGACATAAGGATTTGTTTGCAGTTTTTTGACAAAATTGCACTAAAAAAGTATAAAAAAGTCATAAAAATAAGGTAAAATGGCAAAACATGTAGGGGGATGACAAAAAAACACAAAACAAAAATATATTGCACAAGGTAATATACAGGTATGGGAGGTGCTTTACATCCAGCCTTGGATGGTATGATAGATTGGTGCAACCTTTTGGGTTTGGGGGTAAAAGAGTAAGGGCCGCTTCACACTGTGGCGTGGTCCGGTCTGGGTCTTTCCGGGAGGACAACAGACAGCCGTGGACCGGATCAGCACACAGGACTGGGGGGGCGATTATGCCCTCCGGTCTGGTGTGCAGCGCATGCAGTTCCCGCTGCTGATAAGTCAGGACCGTGGGCGCCGCGGTCCTGACCTGTCACCGGCTGCAGCTGCGTGCACTGCACACCAGACCGGAGGGCATAATAGTCCCCCAGTCCTGTGTGCTGATCCAGTCCGTGGCTGTCAGGGTCCTCCCGGACAGACCCGGACTGGATCTTGCCGCAGTGTGAAGCGGCCCTAACGCTATCACACCATCACTTTTGCTGATGGCCAGTAATGAGGAAAGACACTTTCGCTTTAAACACACTCTTTCTGAGGCTGGGGTCACACTTGGCATTAAGATTTTTCTGCCTGTTCAAAACCTGATTCCATTTTTGGAGATTGCATCCAAAAAACGCTATGCGTTAACACTATACGTTAATGCATGGTACCTATATGTACCATGTGTTAACGGATGCGTTTCCCATAGGGCCCCATGTTAAAGAAAAGTCTATACGTCATCTTACTGCACCCAAAAATGCTGCTAGCAGCGTTTTTGGGTGCAGTAAAAAAACGCATAGCGTTTTTTAGCGGTGCATTTTGACACTGCTTTTTTTTGCATGGGAGCCTATTGATCCATTAAAACCATCAGTTTTTCTCAAATTTTAAGTTGAATAACTGATGGTTTTAACAGATCCAAGGCTCAAGCCTGACCCCAGCCTAACTAACATTTATCCCAAAAATAGTTACATCAGTGTAAATAATAATAATAATAGTCCACTGGGGCATAGTTGTCTCAGATGTTGACATGCCTTCAGAAACCATTGGTGCACTTAATAATAAAATGGGCTAATCTTTGTCTATATTGCACATAAATGAGACTTAGGGTACCTTTACACGCCGCTACTGGAGGATGGATACAACCAGCTACAGGCTACAAATGTAGTTTGTAGCGGCAAAATACCCCGTAGTAGCGGCGTGTAAAGACGGTAGGAGGCACCCGGCAACAGATACATCTGTTTCCGAGCACTGCCGGAAACAGGTGGCTACACAGGCGATTATAGCGAGCTGTATCGGCGTGTAAAGAAGCAACAGAAAGGATGTGTCGACACCAGGCAATGTACCTGGTATGTAGCTGGGGCGTGACACAGGCTCCGGGATACCGCCCCCCTTCAGCGATCATTGGTGGAAGCTCCTGCGTTACAATTGGTAGTCGCTGCATAGGGAGGCATATTTAAGGAACTGACCAGTCACACTACACAATTGCTCGAGCGTCATGTATTAATCAGCCGCCTGCGATGCCTGGCCAATCATGATGTTCTTGCTTTGTCCTATCAGCGTATGGACTTCTCGTAATCCACAATTGTGGCACGCCTATGTGCTGTCCCTGCTGCACCAGGTCCGCCCATATTAGCTGGTTGTAGCAGTGTGTAAATGAGGTACGGTGAGCTACAGAAGTTGGCTTGAGGCACCCGGCGGTGTATCCAGAGAGAGATGTAACGTAGCGTAGCGTAGCTTGTGGCGGCGTGTAAAGATGGTGTGTTTACCGTTTGTAACCGTTTGTGCGTGCTCGTGCACGTGAAGTAGCTGGTTGTATCCATCCTCCAGTAGCGGCGTGTAAAGGTACCCTTAGGGTACCTTTACACGTCGCAATATTGCATGCAATTTCACTTGCAACTTACTGGTTGCAGTGAAATCATGGACACATTGTTCCATGTGTACACGGCAACAAAATGGAACAATGTGTCCATGATTTCACTGCAACCAGTAAGTTGCAAGTGACATTGCATGCAATGTTGCGACGTGTAAAGGTACCCTTAGTCTAGGGTCACACTTGCGTCAGCCCTTATGGCTGACGCAAGAGCTAAAAACGTAGAAATTGGAGCTGTAGCACATAGCATTAACAGCAAGCCATGCCGGACAACACCGCCCCATAGAAATAATTTGCTTACCTTATCAGCGGTCACACAGGACGTGCACTGTAGACAGCATTTCCTGTGCGCTCAGCTAAAGCGCACATCATGTGTGGCCACTGCTAAGGTAAACAAAGGGTTTCTATGGGGCATCGTTCTCTGGCAGCGCATAGCGTTAACGCTATGCACTGCAGGGAAAGTTTCTAAGTTTTTAGCGCTTGCATCAGCCGTAAGGACTGACACCAGTGTGACCTTAGCCTTAGGGATCCATGATATGTTAATGATTGTCCTTACTTGGACCACATTTCATAGGTTCTAATCACGGAACTGAAAAAAAAACCTGAAACATCCTATGAGCTCCAACATTAAATAGATACTGTAGCCTAGACTTCTAACCAATATAGTTTGTCTTTTGTTAGTCTGAAAGATCTTTACTCTTGGCCATTTTCCCAAATTTCTGTATGTTAAATATCAAGAGCTGAGTGTCTTCTTGCTTAAAAAGATGAAATTCAATTTTGAAGGTGTCAGGAGATAACACAGATTAAAGACTTTTGGACCAATGGACATAGAGCAGACATTTTACAGCATGGAGCGCTGCGCTAGTTACATTAATATTGTTGTTGTATTTCATTGGAGATTCACTTGTTTGTCAGTTTGGTGTTACTTGTCTGTGTGCAGAAGGGGTTGTGACAATGTATCATAGTATTTGAACTCTAATATAATCAGTAGTGATGGGCGAACTCGAACTATAAAGTTCGGGGTCCATACCGAACACCTAGTATTCGGGCACAGATCACGAACACAGACTTTCCTGGAAAGTCTGTGTTACAGTTTGGGTTTGGGGATGGGGGAGCTGTAAAAATAAAGAAAATAGTTATTAAACAGAATTATACTTACCACGTTCCACCACCCGCTGTGTCTGCTTCCAGTGCTTTTCATCATCTTCCTAGATATTCACTGCAGAGGGACTAAACAGCCAATCACAGATGCTTTCACAGAGAATGGGCATCTGCTCAGAAATATGCAGCAGAGCTGAAGATGTTCCATGTAGATTATGTCGGAGGGAGGGTTTTTTTGTTAATTAAAGATGGGAAACAGGGTTGTCTTGTGTTTTATTTTTAAATGTTTTTTTTCGATGTTGTGGTTTTTTTTACTGCTTACTAGAAATTCAAAGGGGGTGAGTCTAATATTGCTCTGACACTATGAATTTGATGGCTTAGTGCCAGCTGCCAATACAAAGCTGGCATTAACCCCTTTATTACCCAGTGGGCCACCGCCACCAGGGCCACTGGAAATTGTCTTCGAACCTGCCTTTTGTCTCCGGCTCTCTCTCTCTGGGTATCAGCATCCACATTATACTGTGGTACAGTGGGTCCACGAGTCAGTTCCGCCCTTGGTAGAGTTACACACAACCTTTTTAATGTTCAAGTATCCTCAAGCTATCTGGCTATGGGAAATTGGATGGTAACCTGCAGCCAATTTAAATGCATACTTTAGTTTCAAACTTTTAAAGCTACTTAAAGTTTATCAATGGCTCAAAACCATCCTTTACTGGGTGATAACACCTGTTATGGTGATGATTTTGCACAGGTGGTGCAAATGCAATGGATGGCTTTTTCACATAGGGAGTACAAACATTATCCCTTTTTTGGGCGTATCAAGAGCTTTGTTCTTTGCTATTTGATGTCACAATGTTTGGATGGATTATTAAGAAAACTATCCCTTTATTTATAACAAAACAGTGTATTGATTGAATGTGAAGAAGTAATGGTTTCTCAGCTATGAATGAAAAAGAATCCTTTTTGAGATACTTAACCAGTTTTATATTTACAAAATAATTAAGTAATTATAAAAGCTTTTAATCAAACCATCCAAAATTATCCATATTTTTGAGATTACCGGAACAGGCTAGATGATTTCAAAATGAAGAAGAAATTGCTTCACTGTTTCATGTTTGTAAACTGTCAAATCAGTATGCTTCATGGTCCCTTACATGATAGCTATAAAAAAAAACAGTGGGCAGACAGGAGATGTGTGGATGGTATGGCTTTTCCATGTTCTTTGCAGTGCTGAGGTCCTGAGGTCCTGGATTCAATTCCCACCAAAGGACAACATCTGTAAGGAGTTTGTATGTTCTCCCCATGTTTGCGTGGGTTTCCTCGGGCACCCTGGTTTCCTCCCACATTGCAAAGACATACTGATAGGATATTTAGATTGTGAGCTCCAAGAGGGACAGCATTGCTGATGTATGTAAAGTGCTATGGAATTAATAGCACTATATAAATGAATACATTATTGTTATATGTAGGAGACTGGATCCATCAATGGCAGCCCGGCAACAACAGTACTTCAGCATAGATTACACAATGGACAGCATTAGCAGGCAGTATGACTATGGGACGTGCAGTTAAGAAGTTGAACAATTAAAACAGGTTTCCAAACACCAAGATGTGAGTTTTCTTCAAAAGACTTAAAAAATTATGATCACATGCATTTACAAAATGAAACAGAACAAGAAAAGCTAGCACATCCCAACAAAAATTATCTGCAACTGCCTGCTCTATTTAGGCATCATGAGCACATACCTAATTTTGGACTATTTCAACAACAAAGTGAGCACAAAAACGTTTTGCAATATTTATAATCTGCCCACTTTGTGAGGTAGATACTTGTGTTTAAAGTTCTGGATTATGGAGAGCTTTCCTTATTTTAAAAAACTACATATATGATATGTCTATGTTACAATGCAGAAAGCACATATTGGGTATGTGCACAACATGTTTTCAGGCAAATTCCACCTAGAACTTGCCTGAAAAAGCCCTCAATATCATTTATACAATTAAAGAAAAGACTACAGCTAGGGTCACACTTGCATCAGCCCTTACGGCTGACGAAAGCACTAAAAACGTAGACATTTTCCCTACAGTGCATAGCGTTAACGCTATGCGCTGCCAGAGAATGCTGCCCCATAGAAACCCTTTGTTTACATTAGCAGCAGCCACACAGCGAGTGCGCTTTATCATAGCGCACAGGAAAACACTGCATTCCTGTGCGCTCAGCTAAAGTGCACATCCTGTGTGGCCACTGCTAAGTAAAAAAAGGGTTTCTATGGGGCAGCGTTCTCTGGCAGCTGTGCGCTGCAGAGAAAATTTCTACGTTTTTAAGCGCTTGCATCAGCCGTAAGGGCTGACACAGGTGTGACCCTCGCCTAAGGCAGCAAAACCACCATAAACTAGATGAACATACAGCAAAGTAGACACTTTAGGATAAACCCATCTGTGTACACATAAATGCTGTGTGTATATAGACGTGATGTGATAGCTACAAGGCATTATGGAAGACATGTTGCCAGCCATGTCTGCTGCCATTAGTCCACTCTTTGTGTTCAGCAGTTTGTGAAATGGCAGCAGGCATAATTTTATTTTTGGCCGCTTCTTCCGAATCAATTTATAAGAGAAATAAAAAGTGCTGTGATCAGTAATAGCGCCATTGATTCATAAAATTTTCAAATTTGCATGGTCCTGACAATTTTCTGGAAATTGACTTGAAGTCAATTAGCCATATATTAAGCTGCTCAACTCCACTGGCTACTTAAATTATTCCATCACTTCACAGGTACCACTGTCACTGGATAGTCATCAATGGCATTTACTTAAACTCTCAGTAATTTTAAAGTTATGGCTTCTTTTATAAAAGGATAAGTATGAGGTGGTAAGTATTAAATTTGTCACTCAATTACTTGAAAGCATTTATTTACACTTCACATACAGTATGTGAGCTTTACGAATAGTTCATTTATCAGAGGGACATACAAGCTTCTTGTAGCTGTTGTCTTTGCCATTTATCAGAGTCAAACCACAGATACCAATGCTGCAAGGCATTAAGCTACCATATTCATATTTTTGCACCAACACAAATTTACAAAATACTGAAATCAGGGACCCATCTACCAGAAAAGAGGACACCAGTATTATAAATGGTAGGTTGTGTGGCGCTCTGTTACACATTTGTCAGTCCTGTCTCTGTGGACATGCCCCGTGGATGTACTCTTGCTACATCCAATTTCAATTAAATATTAAACATTATGAGTTTTTATGAATTTGGAATAAACCTGTCTGATAAATGAAATGTTCCCAATATGTAATTTATACAACACAATATTATACTTTCATACTTGTTGGCCTTCGGATTGAAAAAATAACAAACAAACTCCCATCTCTTCTATGCCAAGGATCATTAAGAAGCGGCCTCATCAAAAAACAAAGATACAATTTTGAAATTACAAGGTCTAGAATCATAACGAAACAAAGAAAACACTTTCAGAAAAAAAAAATATTGTTGAGTTGTATTATTTGAAACCTGCATAATTGCACAATTCTGCTGCCAGAGCTTCAATGTAGCTAAAAGCTGTTCCAAGTTTGTTTTACTTTGTAATGTAAAAATCCAATGTATAATTTGAATATTAAATAAGAAACATCCTGCATTACAAATGCATCTTTAATTTTGCTGTGCATTTAACTCACAAAGTAAAGTGCTATCTGAGCCTTAGTGACATCTAGTCCTGTCTGCCGGAAAACAAAAGGAAACCCACATGGTCTATTAAGCAGAGTATTCAATCACTCTCTAAGTATGGCCCATACATTATTCCACTGTCATAGTTTATTAACTAATTCTATGGTGACTTAAGCATTTCTTCTGATTATGCCCCTAATGTTACTAATGGATGAGCAATCAACATGCAAGTGAGACAGTTTAATCTGTACTCATTAGCTGACAAAATTGTAACGCAATTGTAGTGAATGTTAATGCAATTGTAATGAGTTCATATTAGCAATGAGTTGTTTGTACTTACCTAGATTTTATCAAAAGTAGTAACAAATAAACTAGGTGTGTCCGTGGACTATGTTACAAAACATGATTAACACTTTCAAATCTAGAGAGCTATTCATAATTTAAAGTGATTATCACTTCATTAAAATAATTTAAAATCATTATATGTCAATTACAACAACTCCCTGCTTAATTAGCTTGGTGGCACCATATAGTCACAGCTAGTGCACTTTTTGACAAAAGGTTTCTTGGACATTCAGTTCTGGGGCCATAATTACCACATGGTATGCATGTTAGAACAGCAAAACAAAGTACTGTTTAGGGCAGAGGTCCCCAAATCCAGGCCTCGAGGGCCGCCAACAGTGCAGGTTTTCAGGATTTCCTTAGTATTGCACAGGGCTTGGAATCATTACCTGTGCAGATGATCACATTAGCACCTATGCAATACTAAGGAAATCCTGAAAACCTGCACTGTTGGCGGCCCTTGAGGCCTGGAGTTGGGGACCTCTGGTTTAGGGTGCTGCAAAAAACTCAACAATTTTTAAAGACTTTTGCATGCCTTTGAAAACAAGTTTTCATACACAGCACCCAAAATATATTATATATACAAATTGCAAATCACTGAGTTTTAGATGTAGCTGCGGCTTTTCGTTCCCTGTTATCCCCCTGCAGCGTCCACAGCCAAGAATGCCTACAGACTCAGGTCTCGGGAATAACAGTTGCGTTTACTAACGCAGGAACTGGGAAATCCAACATGGAATATATAATACACAGTCTCACATGGGCAGTTCACGACAAGTACAGTTCAATGCAGTTGAATTTTTACATGGAATTGAGGTTCTGGAGCTTTAAGGACATTGATTATTTGAAAGTAGTATTTGTATGTAGTTAAGGGAAAGTTTGGAGTCTTTTGTGTCTTAAAGCAGAGGATTTTAGATATATAGCAAGAGGGTTTTACAGACCTTGGAATCCTGTGGTACTTCACAGCTAGTCACAACACGTGCAAAAATATACTTGAAGCAAATAATGGACGGTTGCAATGAAACGGGAGACTCTGAAATTTTTCAACACGTGGGCAGTAGATTCTTCTGTACAATCAGTATGCACTACTAAGAAGCACGTGTAGGTCCGGGCAGCAATGATCCAGGGTTAAAACACTTTAGCCATCTTGGCTATAGAAGTCAGAGAAAGAATCCTAGGTATTGGGCCTGGCAGTAAATCTTGTGGTGAAGGGAAGGATGAATTTCCAGGCCTTGTGCCAGGAATTGGTGAGGAGAGCCCTCACATGAGCTCTGCTCCATGTGGCATCCTGTACCAGACCTGGGAATTTCCAGCTTTGTCTATCCAGACAGACAGAGACAGGAAATAGCTCCACCTATTGATTCCTGTTTCTGCGTCACTGGCCAATACGACAACACTCACTTTGCATGTCAGATTCTTACAATATAAAGTACTATAAACTTTACATTTTCCCCAGCGGATGGTGCTGGAACACAACAAATGAGAATTACCTGAGACTGGCATGGAAAATGCATGAAAAGTACTAGTTAAAATTAATTTAACTGATCTGCATATCTAACACTCACTAATACTCGTAGAGAAGTAACTAGGGAGTGAGCTGTAGTGTACAGAAGCTACTCACGGTTCAGGGGTACTTAAAGGAACAGACACAATCTGGACCGGATCACTACATAAGAGTTCCAAAAATATATATATAATTTTAATAAGAATATTACTACATGCAACATCAATCACAGTTTTTATTGCAATGTGAGGATCAAATTAAAAGATGATATTAAAAAAGAGGTTTGAGGATTTTTCAAATGTCTTCATGCAATCTCCACATTTTAAGTCCAATTCATCAAGCAGTTTTATTAAAATTCTGATGTAAAGCTGCTTGAAATTTTGCAAAAGTAGCTAAACTTGCCATATTTGGGATTTTTAACTTTTTTTTTACATTTTATTACTATTTATCTATTTACTACAGTGTTTCTACACATTGTTTTTATTATTGATTATATTTCTTTGTGAATGGCCACAGTATGTATGTTACAGTAATACTAACAATTGTACTTACCTTTGTTTTTGGTTTCACTGTTGCCAATGTAGTCTGTCATACAATATTTATTAGAGAACAATGTTGCAAAGAGTGGAGAACATGGAAAAGGGCCATGACCAAAGGACCCATTATACGCAACGATATAGTAACGTCACCGGTTTTGTGACATTGCAGCGACCTTGTAGCGATGCCGCTGCATGTGATATTGTTGGTAAATGGCCAGGACCATTTTTCTGTCATTGGTCTGCCGCGCATGCATTGGTGTGTGTGACAAGGGCAACGACCAACGATCCCCATTCTGCGGCGTCACACTGAACGATCCTAACGACTGTCGGGTGTCGGGCACAGACTGGCTGGTGAATCTGCCGGTGTGACAGCTCACCAGCAATCAGATAACAATGTCCCTGCGATCATAGCCATGTCGGATCATTGGCGGATCGCTGGAACATCGCAGCGTGTAACAGGGCCTCAAGACTAGGTGTGTGTGATGTGCTGTATTATGAAAACTAACATTGTGTCAGAGTAAGGTATGTGCTGCTGAAGTGCTTGCTAGCAGATTAGTGAAAATATAAGCAAGGTGTGACCAAACCAGTGTTAGCTTATAGCTGTATACTAACCATCTATCTCTATTTATGACTCTTAGCCCTTTAAGAAACTATAATAATCATGTTTAGTGTCTCTTTGTCAGACTTTTATTCACATTCACATTCACCGCGCGCTGCCCTACACACAGTTCCGCTGTGTCATTGCGGCACCTGTGGCCACAAAGCAACAACGGCCACCGGGCCATATCATTAAAGGGACGGCCCTAAAATAGGGCAAAACCACCAGCCTGCCCTCCTTGCCCCCTAACACCCGGCCAGTCCGCCCCTGGGTGTTTTTCTGCATTCTATTTGACATCCCTGAGTGGGAAAATTTTCTTGATTGTGAAGAAAAAAAATTGGCTTACCTCTATTACAATACAGGATGCATAGTTTGGATATGTGCATATTACATCATTTTTAGGCAGATTTTATCTGTAAACCACTTGAAAAGGCACTCAACCATTAAAAATAACTAACATATACACATTACTGTCAAAATGATTAACTGTTGATACATACTGTCTTTTGCAATATATATTAACCGCTTCAGGCTTTGAAAGATGAGAAGTGGCTAAAAAAAGTGACTTGACTATTCATTAGGTGGCTTCCACTTAGAAAGCTGCCACTATTTTATATATACAATTTTTAGAAAATACAGGCAGCAAAGCTGACTGACTGTACAGACACCAAAAGAAAAAGACATCTGTGTGAAAGTAGACGCAGGGCCAGTGTCAGCACCCAGCATACCCAAGCAAGTTTTCGGGCCATGGCCAGATGTGGAGCCCATTTGCACAGTGTCACACGCCATATTCATTTTCCCTGGCCCTTCAACCTCTTTCTGTTGCTGCCACCCAGCCCCACCCATCACTGCCTTTTTGTGGGCCTTCATTTCTTCCTCTCATTTGAGTTCCACAGTGGAACGCACTCCGCCCTGCACCACATCTGCTCTTCTCTGTGAAGTGTGCAGTGGAGCTGGAGTAGAGATTGGACTCAACCGACAGCACATTGGGAGATAGCACATAGAGGAATGAGAGCGCACAGAAGAAAGAGAGAGTACACAGGGAGCAGAGAGACAGCGCAGAGGGAGACAGCTCAAAGGAGATTGCACATGAGAGGAGAAGACAGCATAGGGGAGAAAGACAGCACACAGAGGGATGAGACAGCACACAGGGGCAGAGACACAGTGCACAGGGGGAAGAGACACAGTGCAGAGGGGGAGACAGCTTAAAGGAGAGAGTACATGAGGAGAGAGGACAGCACATGGGGAGAAGGCTGCACAGAAGGGAGAGAGCGCACAGGAGGGAAGACACAGTGTACAGGAGAAGACAGCTTAAAGAAAAAGCACACAAGAGGAGTTGACAGCACAAGGGGGAGAGAGACAGCACATAGGAAAGAAGAAAGCACACAAGGGGGAGGAGACAGCCCAAAAAGAGAGAGCATAAGAGGGGAGAAAACAACATAGGGGGAAAAGACAGTACATGGTGGGAGAGACAGCACATAGGGAGGAGACATCATCTTGTTTTACCACTACTGCTACACACTATGTTTGCATTGCTGTAGGGATCTATACACCTTACATTTGATGTGCACTATACGGTGTTATAGTTTGAGACATTTCTACTCCTGAAGTCATACTTCAAGTCAGCCTCTATTCTTTGCACTTTACTTGTGGAGCCTTGCATACACACTATATTGATTCAATTCAGAATTCTATTGTGTATTGTGTATGCTGTATGCCTTGGTCCCCCCGGAGTGATTTGTACTCTTCATGCATCTTGAATGCATTTTTAATTGATTTGAATTCTTGCGTTTTGGGGATTAAATAAGGTTACATTTTTTTTGTATTCAAATAGGTTGTGCTCACTTTTTATACAGTGTCTTTTCTTCCTCATACCAGTTTATGGAATGATGCCAGGCGTTTTTTATTTTTTGCCAATCCCTGCAAACCAAAGAGCAGACTTTCAAAATTTTTGGGAACTTGTGAATGTCAGGAACGTCAACTTGCAGTTGACCCTCCGCAGATCAATTCACTCAACTCCTCTTTCAACTTAAAATACTCCACCAATTGACACCACAGAAGCCAGTTTACATATACATTTAAAGGGGCACAACGCTCATGTACAACACTTCCATTTTACAGGGAATGCGTCACCAATTTCTTATTGTCTGAACAAATGCCACCACCTTTTACAGCTCCTGTGTTGCATTACACAAAGTTGTCTATTGTTTCTTGATTCCCCTGTATGTTCCCAAAAATATCTTGTTAATTTCTTCTGCTCTGTATGTAAATCAGAAAATCTGGTTTGATGAGCATCATTGCTGCAGCGTTTGTTCCTGCTTTCTACTCCTAAAAGCCATCTTCCAAGATTGGTGACTCAACAAAATCATGTTGATTGCCCTCAGTGGGAGAAACACGATAACAATCCTGTAGTTGTGGTACCTTTTAATGGCTAACAAAAATTAAATAAGTGATGTTATAAGGCTAGCTTTGGAGACGTCTTAGGTCCCTTTATCAGGCATAGTATGACAAAATATTGAAAGAAAGTCAAAATATATATATGAACAACTGGAATGAATGGACATTTAACTAAATAAACAAAACAAAGCCTGGAGAGGATTCTTAATCAGCCAGGCTTAGGCTACTTTCACATTAGCGTTCCCCTCCACAGCGTTCTGCGGAGGGGAGCCGCAATGTAAGGGCAGCACAGCCAGCTCCAATCTTTATAATGGGAGCGCACAGATCACATATGGGAGTGAATGGGTGCGCACGATCATGCGCAGTCAAGCGCAGCACCATGCGCTCCTATTATAAAGTTAGGAGCTGGCTGTGCTGCGCTTACATTGCGGCTCCCCTCCGCAGAACGCTGCAGAGGGGAACGCTAATGTGAAAGTAGCCTTAGTCATGTCAAAGTTTTTATGACTCTAATTTATAAGAAAACCTGGTGTCTTAATACTTCAGTGTCTTTGAACAACATTCTTCAGATGTTATAATGAGCCATAAATCCATCAGTTAGGTTTAACCCTTTTGGATGCAGTCAAAAGTTCTAATAAATTTGGATTCACAGACCCTTTGATGTTTTTGTGATTTGAAATTACCTCTCAAAATTAAAACTTTCATTTTTAAACCAAGGCTACCACCCCACCTTCATTGAGGATCAGATTATTAAAACCACAAGGATCCCTAGAAGTTAAGCACTCCATTGCAGAGAAAAAGAAGAGAACCACTGTGTTCCTCTGGTGGTGACCTACGACCCACACCTGAGGTACTAAGGAAAACTGCCAGGAAACTTCACCACATCCTACACAAGGATGACCCACTAAAAATAATATTCAAAGACCCTCCCTTGCTGTGCTACAGGCAGCCTCCCAATTTAAGAAACATCATGGTCCAAAGTTCGATGCTCTCTGATACTCCAAGAGAAATTTATCCATGTAATGTGAAGAACTGCAAGACCCGTGCTCACATTGAAACCAGAGCCAGGATTCAGATCCCCAGCTCACAATAGGATTATAAGATTCCTGGGACATTCACATGCTCCTCTTCCAATGTTGTGTAATTAATTATGTGGACTATACGTCCTGTGGGGACTTTTTATGTTGGTGAGACTGGACAATGACTAAGAGTAAGGATGAGGTCTCATCGTGACACAATTACAGTAGCGATACATTTTTCTAGTCAAAGACATAACATTGAAAATATGAAAGTTTTAATTTTGAGAGGTAATTTCAAATCACAAAAACATCGAAGGGTCTGTGAATCCAAATTTATTAGAACTTTTGACTGCATCCAAAAAGGGTTAAACCTAACTGATGGATTTATGACTCATTATAACATCTGAGGAATGTTGTTCAAAGACACTGAAGTCTTAAGACACTAGGTTTTCTTATAAATTAGAGTCATAAAAACTTTGACATCACTAAGCCTGGCTGATTAAGGATCCTCTCCAGGGTTTGTTTTGCATATTTAGTTAACTGTCCATTCATCCCAGTTGTTCATGTAAGGTAAAAAATATTTACACCGTTTTAGCCAGTAGATAGAAAGATATTAGAATCTGAGAGTCCTGAGTGGTTGATACCTTTTAATGGCTAACTGAAAAGATGGTAAACATAGCAAGCATGAACAAGAGTTGTTCATGTATATATTTTGAGCTTCTTTCAATATTTTGTCATACTATGCCTGATGAAGGGTCCTAAGACATCTTGAAAGCTCGCCTTGTAACATCGCTTATTTTATTTTTGGTAGCCATTAAAAGGTATCACAGCTACAAAATTATTATCTTGTTTCTCCCACTGAAAGCAATCAACATTTTTTCAACTGGCTAACATGGTACCAAAACATTTTCTTCAACAAAATCATGCACTTATACAGTAACATTATTGGCTCCTAAAGATACACATTGCTGTGCCCTACCAATGCCAGAGGAAGAAACAAAACTGTGCATGCAACGAGACCTATTATCCTGGCTCTTATTTACTGGGACTAGTAGGGTAGAGCAAAGTGCGCCTGCGTGAGCAGTGATGCTACTGCGCAGTCATGCTATTTTGTGGGGCATGTGGATTACAAAGGATGAGTCATCCACATCAATCAAACCTGGATTACAGCTTTTAGGAGCAGAGGGGAATCACAGACACTGCAGAAATTATGCCCATCCCACCAGATCATTCAATTTACTAGACAGCGCAGGAGTAATTCTAAAGGTATTTTGGGGGATATACAGTAAGAGTTAGGAGACAATAGACAGCTTTGTGTCATACTGTACTGGAAAAGATGCTGGAGGCAGCAAACCAACACGCCCAGGGGGACTATTGCATAAAGCCCCCGCTTCATTATCATCCTAATGAGTAAGTATAAAAATGTTTCTTAGGACAATAAAAGCAAGCATTTAGCAGAGAAAGGGATAGTTATAATGGTAATAGGAAGGTGCAGGGACATGTATTGATAGGTTAGGTGGCTTTACGGAGGTGACAGGTTCCCTTTAAGGGGATAAAAGTAAATTTAGAAATTTGTAAAAATAAAATGTGTTCCTTGTGTCACCATTTCTGAGACCCATAACTTTTTTTAAAAAAATTGGAAATATGATGCTGTGAGAGGGCTTGTTTTTTGTGCCATGAGCTGACATTTTTACTGATACCATTGTGTTATAAGTACAATGTTTAAATCTCCTCTTATTGGATTTTATTGCAATTTTGTAATGGCTACAAAAATGTAATTCTGACATTTTGATTTTTTTGTCAGATCGGATTAATTTATTTTATAATTTAATAGATCTCCTTTTTATGAAAGCAATTATACCACATATGTGGGTTTTTTAAGTGCTATATTTTTAATGGGGAAAAAAGGGGTGCTTTGAACTTTTATTTTTTCATGTTTTTAAAAACTTTTTTTTTCACTTTTTACTGCATTTTTTAGTGTCTGATTATTACTTGCACTATACACAGCATCAGCATTACTTTGTATAGCAAAATCACCTTCTCCTATGAATGCCAGAAAAACGCTGGCTTACACAGGTCACTGACATTCCGATGGGTGCATAGATTAATGCCCCAACATATGCCGGCAGTTGTTAAGAGACTGACAGTAGAATCTAGCATGTTAACATCTATGCCTTATCGTGGCTGTTAGAGGCATGTGATAGTTCAAACAGGAATGGTGTCAACGGTCCACGCTGCTGCTTCAGAAAATACACTTGAAAGACATTGCTTTCTTCATCTCCTCCTTTATTATTTCACACAAACCAACGCCTTTTGGTGCAACCCTCGCACCTTCCTCAGGGTGTATTCATATTCAGGGTATATACCCAGAGGAAGGTGCGAGGGTTGCACCGAAACGCGTTGGTTTGTGTGGAGGAATAAATGAGGAGATGAAGAAAGCAATGTCTTTCAAGTGTATTTTCTGAAGCAGCAGCGCGGACCATTGACACCATTCCTGTTTGAACTATCTGGTTTCCCGCAGTTTGCGAGGCGGTGGAGGTTCTGAAGCAGCTGTTATCTAAGCGCTCAAGCTGGTTGTGGGTTTTCACAACCTGATCAGGTGAGTGAGCTTCATTGCAACCACCGTTGATTTTGTGTCATTTGTGATAAGGCACAATCTGCGCCTCTTTATGTCTCCTTCATTTTATAAAGGCATATGATGGCTGAATAATTCAGCCATCATCTGTTGGGAAAGATGCGAGCTTGGCATGTGAGCCCTCATCAAAGTCAAGGAAATGACATATGGCATAACTGTATATCAAGTGTTGTGAAAGGGTTAAAGGAACCTCATTTTAAATATAATATATAATATCAATGTGTTCACTAAATCATGATATTTGTCTTGTCGGAAAATTAGAGAATGCTAACACAGAATGGATTTTCTGTGGCTATTCAACAGTATTATTTCCATTGTATTTCCATATGGAAAAATCTTTGCCAAATCTTGTGCATTTTGTTATGTACCACAGCTCCATTCAAGATAGAGCTGCAGAACACCATTCTCTCGGTTGGGGAGACTTAATCTTAGAATCACTAGAGGTTGCAGCAGCCAATTCCCCTTTTATCAGCAAGTTAACCCATATTGTATACATTAGAGAATAACTTAATTTGGGGGAACAACCCTTTAACATGTGCTGCATTTGAATATACTATGAATATTATGATTCTGTGCATATTTGGCTGGACATCAGAGTTGAGCAGGGCTGTCATCAGGGTCTAAATGGCTTTTCTCCTGTGAGGGGCCCGGGCAGTAGCGGACAGGAATGGGGTCCCAAAGACACTGACAGCCCGGGCCCCTCCTGTGTCATGCTATTTACAATGCTAAGTGTGAAATGGCAAGGACCTAAAGGAAAATGTACATATACTGTGATTGGCTCGTTAGGGCACATAACCAATGATGTTATTTATGTCCTCCTTGCTGGCAGGCAATCTATAATAAATGTGTAGCAGAGCCTCTGCTCACACTAAAACTGTCTCAGTCACACAGGGACATGGAAGATCTGCAGCAGCTGGCAGGAGACGAGGTGACCATCTTATTGTCTCAATTCTGGTATATATATCCTACATCCTGGTATATATCCCTCTTTTTGGCATATATGTTAACCATTCTGGTATATATGTCCTCTATTCTGGTATATATGGTCTTCATTCTGGTATATATGTTCCTTATCCTGGTATATATGGTCCTCATCTCGTATATATGATCCCCTCATCCTGGTATATATGTGCCCCATTCTGGTATATATGGTCATCATCCTGGTATATATGGTCATTATCTTGGTATATATATGGTACTCATACTGGTATATACGGTCCTCATTCTGGCATATATGGTCCTCATCCTGGTATATATGATCCTCTCATCCTGTTATACACTACCGTTCAAACGTGTGTGGTCACCCAGACAATTTAGTGTTTTCCATGAAAACTCATACTTTTATTTATCAAATGAGTTGCAAATTGAATATCAAATATAGTCCATACATTGACAAGGTTAGAAATAATGAATTTTATTTGTAATAATAGTTGTCTCCTTCAAACTTTGCTTTCGTCAAAGAATGTTCCCTTTGCAGTAATTACAGCATGGCACGGCGTTGCAAAATGGAGTGATAGCCTTCCCTTTTACCTTGTACAAATTTCCCACTTTATCAGCACCAAAGCAACCCCAGACCATCACATTACCTCCACCATGCTTGACAGATGTCGTCAGACACTCTTCCAGCATCTTTTCAGTTGTTCTGTGTCTCACAAATGTTCTTCTGTGTGATCCAAACACCTCAAACTTTGATTTGTCTGTCCATAAAACTTTTTTCCAATCTTCCTCTGTCCAATGTCTGTGTTCTTTTGCCCATATTAATCTTTTCCTTTTATTAGGCAGTCTCAGATATGGCTTTTTTTGGAATATAGGGTCCCCATCCTGGCATACCTGACCCTCTGCCTGCTATATATGGTCCTCATCTGGGTATATATGGTCCCCATCTTGGTATACCTGGTCCTAATCCTGGTATATTTGGTCAGTATCCTGGTATATATGGTCCTCATCCTGGTATAGCTGGTCCTCTTTCTGGATACATGGTATACCTGATCCTTATCCTGGAATACCTGGTTGTTATCCTGGTATATATGTCCCCATCCTAGTATACCTGGTTCTCCTCCTGGTATATATTGTCCTCCTCCTGATATACATGATCATTCTCCTGATATACATTGTATATATGTCCCCCATCCTGTATATATGGTCCTCCTTTTGGTATATATATCCCTGTTCTATCTCTATTAAATAAAAAAAGCAACATTCCACTTACCTTTCCTCCACTCCTGGTGTCCTCTGTAGCCAGTGCACAGCTGACATCGGAGTTCGCGCCATGGCGCATGCCATTATTGTCTATGTGCCGCCCCCTGTCGCAGTACCGCCAACATCAAAGTGTTTCCTGACACTTTCTGACTGGCAGCTTGTATTGCAGTGCAGGGATCTAAGGGGTCTCTATGACGCAATGCATTTCAGCTTGATGTGCATCCTGAGTGAGTACAGTATGCTCTGTTTCTGTACCTTGGGTGGTTCTTGTGATATATTCCTGTACTGATAGTGATTCTAATGAAGAATTTCTGGGTGGTTGTTGTGATGTATTCCTGTACTGATGAGGGGTTTAATATCATGTTTCTGCACTGATGAGGGTTCTGGTGATGTATTTCTGTTCCTCTGGTGGGTCTGGTTATGTATTCCTGTACTGCAATAGGTTCTGATCCTGTACACATGTAACATTTCAGAACTTGTAAGATTATGTGATACATAGCTATGTTAATAAAGTATTCTGCCGTCTGACAAGTTCAGGTTACTATGTTTTTATTTATGTAAAGTCATCACATGGCCACTCCACTAATATGTGATTTTCACGTGGCATTTTTTCTCCCTAACTTTTGTGTTTTTCATTGAACATTGGAAGAATTAAGAAGAGCAGCTCATTAGCACCTGACTGTAAGTGTGAAAATCACATATGACCCGTAGAAGCTCTACTAGAGCACGAAATGGCCCATTGTTATGACCTCCCACCCCTCCCCTACACCCCCCTTACACAGCCTCTGTCACCACATGTAATGCTTTGAAGAAAGTTAAATAAAGCACTGTGAATCTTGGATATCACTGGATCACAACATTCATGGGAATAAATCACCTCTTCCCCCTTACTTCACAATGACTTCTGTTCATGTCACACAGCTTACCTTGAAAACTTACAAAAAAATAGTTTCATATGGTCTATGTGGCTGTTGCTATAGGCATACAGTGTTGGCCAAAAGTATTGACACCCCTGCAATTCTGTCAGATCATACTCAGCTTCTTCCTGAAAATGATTGCAATCACAAATTCTTTGGTATTATTATCTTCATTTAATTTGTCTTCAACCAAAAAAACACAAAAAGAATTGTCCTAAAGCCAAATTGGATATAATTTCACACCAAACATAAAAAGGGGGTGGACAAAAGTATTGGCACTGTTAGAAAAATCATGTGATGCTTCTTTAATTTGTGTAATTAACAGCACCTGTAACTTACCTGTGGCACCTAACAGGTGTTGGCAATAACTAAATCACACTTGCAGCCAGTTGACATGGATAAAGTTGACTCAACCTCTGTCCTGTGTCCTTGTGTGTACCACATTGAGCATGGAGAAAAGAAAGCAGACCAAAGAACTGTCTGAGGACTTGAGAAACCAAATTGTGAGGAAGCATGAGCAATCTCAAGGCTACAAGTCCATCTCCAAAGACCTGTGTCTACCGTGCGCAGTGTCATCAAGACGTTTAAAGCCCATGGCACTGTGGCGAACTTCCCTAAATGTGCACGGAAAAGAAAAATTGAGAAGCGATTTCAACGCAAGATTGTGCGGATGGTGGATAAAGAACCTTGACTAACATCCAAACAAGTTCAAGCTGCCCTGCAGTCCGAGGGTACAACAGTGTCAACCCATACTACCTGTCGGCGTCTGAATGAAAAGGGCCTTTTTGGTACGAGACCCAGGAAGACCCCACTTCTTACCCCGAGACATAAAAAAGCCAGGCTGGAGTTTGCCAAAACTTACCTGAGAGCCTAAAACGTTTTGGAAGAATGTTCTCTGGTCAGATGAGACAAAAGTAGAGCTTTTTGGGCAAAGGCATCAACATAGAGTTTACAGGAGAAAAAAAGAGGCGTTCAAAGAAAAGAACACGGTCCCTACAGTCAAACATGGCAGAGGTTCTCTGATGTTTTGGGGTTGCTTTGCTGCCTCTGGCACTGGACTGCTTGACCGTGTGCATGGCATTATGAAGTCTGAAGACTACCAACAAATTTTGCAGCATAATGTAGGACCCAGTGTGAGAAAGCTGGGTCTCCCTCAGAGGTCATGGGTCTTCCAGCAGGACAATGACCCAAAACACACTTCAAAAAGCACTAGAAAATGGTTTGAGAGAAAGCACTGGAGACTTCTAAGGTGGCCAGCAATGAGTCCAGACCTGAATCCCATAGAACACTTGTGGAGAGATCTAAAAATGGCAGTTTGGAGAAGGCACCCTTCAAATATCAGGGACCTGGAGCAGTTTGCCAAAGAAGAATGGTCTAAAATTCCAGCAGAGCATTGTAAGAAACTCATTGATGGTTACCGGAAGCGGTTGATAGCAGTTATCTTGGCTAAAGGTTGTGCAACCAAGTATTAGGCTGAGGGTGCCAATACTTTTGTCCGTCCCATTTTTGGAGTTTTGTGTGAAATGATCAATGTTTTGCTTTTTCCTTCATTCTCTTTTGTGTTTTTTTCATTGAAGACAAATTAAATGAAGATAATAATACCAAAGAATTTGTGATTGCAATTGGCAATTAATCTCTTAACAATGTATTTTTCTTCAATTACAAGACGGTTATACATTTTGTTTACTAGAAGCCTCTATATGGAATAATAAATTTATTTTGCTATTTGGAATAGTACAGTAAGATATACACGATTTATACTAACCTGACGGAGGTCAACAAAGCATATGAATGTGTTTAATAAATGTTCTAGGAGCTTTCCTTGCACATACAATCATGAAGGAAAGTATTGTCACCCTTGTAGTTGTTCCAGAACTCCAAGAAAATGTTTGCAATCACACATATTTTGCTATACAAATATTTATTTCCATTGTGTGTATGGCAACAACACAAAAAAAAACAGATAAAAAACAACAAATTGGACACAATTTCAAACAAAACTCCCAAAATGGTCCGAACAAAATTGTTCACTCTTTTCCAAAATTGAGGCTATACATATTTGTTTCAAGCATGTGATCCTTGTTTACATTTACCTGTGGCAATTAACAGGTGTGGGCAATATGAAAATCACACCTGAAACTAGATAAAAAGGAGAGAAGTTGACTCAATCTTTGCATTGTGTTCTGCAGAACAGAAAGAAGAGTACAGAACTGCCAAAGGACTTCAGAACCAAAATTGTTGAAAAATAGCAACAATCTCAAGGTTACAAGTGCATCTCCAGAGATCTTGATGTTCCTTTGTCCATTATGTGCAATATAATAATGAAGTTTACAACCCATGTCACTGTAGATAACCTCCTTAAATGTAGATGGCAAAGAAAAATTAATGAAAGGTTACAACACAGAATAGTCCAGTTGGTTGATAAGCAGCCCCAATCAAGTGCCAACAAAGTTGTCATGCAGGCTCAGGGTGCATCAATGTTACAGCAAACTACTTGTCGACTTATGATTGAAATGAAACACTATGGCAGGAGACCCCAGAGGACCACACTGTTGACAAAGAGAAATAAAAAAAAGCTACACTACAATCTGCCAAAATCTATGTGAGTAAGGCTAGGGTCACACATGCATATTTTACTTGCTTTTTTGGGAGACCTGCGTTTTCTAAAAATGCATGTAAAAACGCACCCATAGACCCCCATGCAAAAAATGCATGCCCCAATAGCAAAAATGCATGTCTGAATGTACCATGCGTTTTTGGGTGCGTTTTTGGCTCAGCACCCAAAAATACTGCATGATGCACCATTTTTTGAAAAACGCATCCAAAAACACAGCATGCAGTATTTTTTGGTGCTTTTTCAAAATCGCATGCGTTTTTGTAACATGGGGCCCTATGGGAAACGCATGCATTTTTGAAAGTGTAAAAATGGACATGCAAAAACGCAGGTGGCCAAAAAACAACTAAAAAACGCATGGCATGTGTGACCCTAGCCTAAGCCAAAATCCTCCTGGGAAAGCATCTTGTGGGCAGATGAGACCAAGATAGAGCTTTTTGGTAATGCACATCATTCTACTGTTTACCCAAAATGGGATAAGGCCTATAAAGACAAGAATACAGTTCCTACAGTCAAACATAGTGGAGATTCAAAGATGTCTAAGGGTTGTTTTGGCACGTCTAGCACTGGGCTTTCTGGACTGAGTGAAAGGCATCATAAAATCTGAAGATCACCAAAGGATATTGGTTTGGGTTGGAATGCAGTGCTCAGTGCCAGAAAACTTGGTTTCCATCCTAGGTTATGAGTCTTCTAGCAGGACAATTACCCAAAACACACTGCAAGAAGCTCCCAGATATGGTTGGAAACAAAGCCCTGGAGAGATCTGAAGTGACCAGCAATTAGTCCGGATCTAAATTCCATTGAACACCTGTGGAGAAATATTAAAATTGCTGTTGAGAAAAGTGCCCCTTCAAATATGAGAGACCTGGAGCAGTTTGCGATAGAAGATTGTTCCAAAATTCCAGATAAGAGGTGTAAGAAGCTTGTTGATGGCTATAGGAAGTGATTAATTGCAGTTATTTATTCCATAAGGTGTGCAATAAAATAATATTTTGAGTGTGCCTGTTCTGTCCCTACCTCATGATACCCTTAGGAGTGTTTTTAGTTAGGCAGCTAAACTGATCTACTGTAGTCCCATAAGAAGACTTTCCTGAAGTCAGCACAAAGGGTGGAGAAGACAGAGCACAGGGGATGTGGATGGGACAGCACATAGAAGGAGGAACACAACACACAGGGGGAGAAGTTAGCATACAGGAGGGAGAAGACAATACACGGGGGGAGAAGACAGCACACAGTGGAAAAGACAGCCCACAGGGGGAGAAGACAGTGCATAGGGAGGAGAATAAAGTGCACAGGAAGGAGAAGACAGTGCATAAGGGGGAGACAGTGCACAGGGGGTTTATATTTATGGGGACTATATTGTATCAATACAGCCCACAGCCTCTATATTATATTGATGGAGGCTGCAGCCTCTATATTATATATACATAACCTCTATATTATCATCATGAACTGTGGTATGTGTTAAAAGTGCCCACTGAGACTCTTTCACTTGGGGCCTACAAAAACCTGGAACCAACCCTGTTGCATTGTACATACCCAACATGATGCCGCCATATAGTGACTACAAAAATGAGATGCAAAGTGGAGCTCAGATTGCTTATAAATCACATGCATTACATTTTATTAAATCCACATACAAAATAACACACAATTAGAGGGCAAATGCAAGATGGACGGTTAAGTACACTTGTGGCGCCACCAATGTAACAACTCAGCACTCAGATAACATTTGTATATAATGTCCAGACATAAGACTATGTAATATGCGGAAAAAGCCACAGTCCAACATGTGGTAGCTTATGGATTTCTGGTTATTGTAGATAGTTTATAGTTCTGTATTGTTGACCTGGTTAGGTCTTGCAGTTCAGGGGCGGACCCAGACTGTAGTGGGCCCTGGTGCAAGAAATTTTTCGGGGCCCCCCCCCCCCGGAAGTCAGTGCCAGAATACTGCCGCGCGTGTGCATCACTGCCAGCGGCGTAGCAACTGTTTGTGGCGCCCGGGGCGGTCGAAAAATTTGCCGCCCCTTTGGTTATTGATAATCTGGAAGTATACATAGTATACACTGTCTGCCCCTATATACAAGAATATAACTACTATACTAAAACACAAAGAGAAGGGGTGCAATTGCCACCTCTGCACATCCCCAGTGTATGGCAACAAGCAGGACTCAAGGAGGGCCCGGGGTCGGAGCAATTTTCGCCGCCGTGCTGTGGAGTTCATAATGTAATATAAATGCAAAAAACCTTTATTCTTAATATTATGTCACAATACCGGGATCTGAGGATCTTCTATTTGGAGGTCAGGGGCTCTCTGATGCCATGTCGCTGCCTGTCTCGCTGTCGTCCTCTTTTGACACTGCAGTGCGGTGGGCAAGAGAGCATTAACTGGTTAATAACAAGATGTATGGAGTGTACTAACTGAGCCATAAATCCTCCCCATACCAGTAGGATTACTATATGGATTTTAGTATTAGGGTGCGGACACACTGGTGTGAAACTCTGATGAGTGCAATGTGTGATTTTCTCGCATTGCAATCAATCTATGTGAGCACATTGGCGAGTGTCGGACGCTTTTTTCTCATCCAGATTCAGGATGAGAAAAAAGTTGCAACATGCTGCGACAGTATGTGATTCCCGCGCAAGACTCACCAATGCAAGTCTATGGGTCTGACAAAATCACGGACCGCACACGGACAGCACACGAACCATCCGAGTCTGAGGCTGCGTTCACACATTGCGTATTTTGCTGCGCTTTTTTACGCACGGTTTTTCAAAATACGCAATATGCATTTTGTCTGCCAGCAAAGTGAATGGGAAATTCACTTTGCAGTGCAGACATTGCGCAAAAATACGCACTGCGTTTAAGGGAAAAACGCAGCTGCGTAAAGAATTGATATGTCAATTCTTTACGCAGCTGCTCCTGCGTTTTCTCCCTGTGATGTCACAGAGGGGAGGAAGAATCCTGCTTCCTCCTCCCTCTATGACAGCTGTGACCGCCCATTAGATTTCGCAGTGTATTAATATACACTGCGAAATCTAAATTAAACAAAGGCAAGTGTATGAAAAATAAAAAAGAATGAAATACTTACCTCTCCGACGCCTTTTCCCGGTGTCCAGTCTCCGGTGCCAAGCGATGTGTAGTGCTGCCAAGACCTGCGGTGACGTCAGAGGGGCGTTCCCGGCGCTGATTGAGCGCTCGCGGTCATGTGATACATCACATTCTGGAGTAAAGAAAGCGCAGTGTGTGAAAGCCCCTGCGTATTTTGTTGCGCTTTTTTTGCGCGGCCGAAAAACGCGGCAAAAAGCGCGCGCGCAAAAAAGCGCAACAAAATACACAATGTGTGAACACAGCCAGACACGTTTTTTTCACGGATACATTCTCATTCTGCAGCTGAGAACACTGTAAAATGTTCCTGTAAATGATTCTACAGTAATAGCTGCTGAGAAAAAAACTGATTGCACACAGACATCACACTGATGTGATCTGAGAGAAATGTCGGACACTCACACAGCAGTTGGATGCCAAACGGACTAAAAAAACAGATGTCACTCGTCCGACTCTCCTGGAAACAGACCGATTTTAAGGCGGCGGGAGACAGTGTACCACCATCTCCCTAGCTCTGTGCTGTGCACAGTGTACCACCATATCCTCAGCTCTGTGCTGTGCACAGACAGTGTACCACCATGTCCCCAGCTTCATGCTGTGCACAGTGTACCACCATCTCCCTAGCTCTGTGCTGTGCACAGTGTACCACCATGTCCTCAGCTTCGTGCTGTGCACAGTGTACTACCATGTCCTCAGCTTCGTGCTGTGCACAGTGTACCACCATGTCCTCAGCTCCGTGCTGTGCACAGACAGTGTACCACCATGTCCTCAGCTTCATGCTGTGCAGTGTACCACCATCTCCCTAGCTCTGTGCTGTGCACAGTGTACCACCATGTCTTCAGCTTCGTGCTGTGCACAGTGTACCACCATGTCCTCAGCTTCGTGCTGTGCACAGTGTACCACCATGTCCTCAGCTCCGTGGTGTGCACAGTGTACCACCATGCCCCCAGCTCTGTGCTGTGCACAGTGTACCACCATGCCCCCAGCTCCGTGCTGTGCACAGTGTACCACCATGATCTCAGCTCCGTGCTGTGCACCGTGTACCACCATGACCTCAGCTCCGTGCTGTGCACCGTGTACCACCATGACCTCAGCTCCGTGCTGTGCACCACCATGTCCTCTGCCCAAACTCCACCATGTCCTCTGCACACCCCCCACGTCCTCTGCACCCCCCCCTCGTCCTCTGCACCCCCCCTCGTCCTCTGCACCCCCCCTCGTCCTCTGCACACCCCCCCTCGTCCTCTGCACACCCCCCCTCATCCTCTGCACACGTCCTCTGCACACACCCCCCTCGTCCTCTGCACACCCCCCCTCGTCCTCTGCACACCCGCCCTCGTCCTCTGCACACCCCCCCTCGTCCTCTGCACACCCCCCCTCGTCCTCTGCACACACCCCACGTCCTCTGCACACCCCCCCTCATCCTCTGCACACACCCCCTCGTCCTCTGCACACCCCCTTCGTCCTCTGCACACATCCCACGTCCTCTGCACACACCCCACGTCCTCTGCACACCCTCCTCATCCTCTGCACACCCCCCACGTCCTCTGCACACCCCCCTCGTCCTCTGCACACCCCCCTCGTCCTCTGCACAACCCCCCCTCGTCCTCTGCACCCCCCCCTCGTCCTCTGCACACACCCCTCGTCCTCTGCACACCCCCCTCGTCCTCTGCACCCCCCCCTCGTCCTCTGCACACACCCCTCGTCCCCTGCACGCACCGCTATGTACCTTGTAAAGACAGTCCCAGTTCCTCCTATCTGGCAATTCTTCTTGCCGGGCAAAATGTAGCTCCGCCCACCTGAGTCACATGTGCGTGACGTCATCACAGGTCCTGTTCCACCCGGCATCTGTCCCCGCCGGCAGTGCTGTGAGGTGAGGCAGGAGGGCGCGATGACCGGGAGGGGGTGAGATGTCCAGGGGAGAAGGGTGAGGTGTCCAGGGAAGGGGTGAGGTGTCCAGGAGGGGGGTTAGGTGTCCAGGGGGCGGGGGTGAGGTGTCCAGGGGGCGGGGGTGAGGTGTCCAGGGGGCGGGGGTGAGGTGTCCAGGGAAGGGGGTGAGGTGTCCAGGGAAGGGGGTGAGGTGTCCAGGAGGGGGGTTAGGTGTCCAGGGGGCGGGGGTGAGGTGTCCAGGGGGCGGGGGTGAGGTGTCCAGGAGGGGGGGTTAGGTGTCCAGGGGGCGTGGGTGAGGTGTCCAGGGGGCGGGGTCACCTGGCCGGGGCTCAGAGCAGGAAAAAAAAAAAGACAACACTCTTAGTCGCCGCCCTCCCCGAAAAGTGCTAGAACAGTGCCGCGGGTGTGCAGCACCGCTGACACCCGACAGCACCACCCTTCTGTCTGTCTGACAGGGGACCTGCCGCTGGAGCCCCAGGGGCCCCCTAGCTGCTCGGGGCCCTGGTGCAGCTGCACCAGCTGCACCACGGTAGTTTCGCCCCTGTTGCAGTTAGCTTTTGTTTAGCCTAGTTAATGAGTGATTGCAAAGTGAATGTATGCTTGGTACTTGTGAAGTAAACATTAATGTGTGACTGTTGAAGAATATATATTCAACTAGAGTAGGAATGAGTATCATGTATAATGTGTAAAATGAGGATGATGTGAGCAAAAAACTGTGTGGCTGTTGACTATGTGTAGCCCGAACTTTGAATGTAATTAGTTAGCACCCCGGTGTGCTCCCTGTTGGTTTTAGAGCCAACATGTCAGTAAGACCGCAACAAACAAAAACCCACTGGCGTGGCCGAAGATTCAGTCTCTTTAACCCTGTCGCCACTCGCCACGCCCAGGGAATGTGCTGTGGTTTTTCTTGTGGTGGGTTCTAGGGATGGGCGAATCTACTCGCTAGGACTCGTTACTCGGCGAGTAGTAAGGGACTCGCAGGACTCGGTACTCTGCGAGTTTCCCAGTGATTACTCGCACGAGTCCAATGCAAATCAATATCAATCCTAGTTTTGTCAGAAACGCTGACAAAACTAGGATTGCCATTGTTTGCATTAGACTCGTGCGAGTAATCACTGGCTACTGTGCCAGTGATAGCAGGGAAACTCGCAAAGTAACTGCTGTTTCTTTGCGAGCCGAGTCCGAGTCTTCTCTGTGCAGCTCCAGGGTCCTAGAGCCCGCCTGCTGCCTGATGTAGCAGTGCTGAGATTGTTCTCAGTCTGCTCATTCCCTGTGCATAGACATCTATATTTATGCACAGGGGATGAAGCAGAGAGGACATCGCGTTTTGGACTACGTCGGACGAAAGAGGATTTTTTTAATTAAAGATGGAGTCCCTAATGGCTTTTTTTTTTATTTCAAATAAAAAATTTTCTCTGTGTTGTGTTTTTTTAACCCTTTATTGGAGATTCTTAGTGGCTGGGTCAAACGTGGCCTGACATTAAGAATCTCGGGCTTAATACCAGCTTGTATAACAAAGCTGGTATTAACCCCTTTATTACCCAGCGTGCCACCGCCACCAGGGCCGCTGGAAGAGCGGGGTTCAGCGCCAGAGGATGGCGCTTCAATGAACGAGCCATCTTCTGGGGCGGCTGCGGGCTGCAATTTGCAGCGGGGGGGTGCCCAGAAAGCTTGGGCATCCCTGCGCTGCGGATTCCAGCCCCCAGCTGCTTAGCTGTACCTGGCTAGACATAGAAATTGCGCGGAGCCCCACGCATTTTTTTTTTTATTATTTAATGAATTTCAGAGTCAGAGGCTCAGAGTCAGAGTCTCGGAGTCGGAGTCTCCTCAGAGTCGGAGTCTCAGAGTCGGAGTCTCAGAGTCGGAGTCGCCTCAGAGTCGGAGTCGCCTCAGAGTCAGAGTCGCCTCGGAGTCGGAGTCGTCTTGGAGTCGGAGTCGTCTCGGAGTCGGAGTCGTCTCGGAGTCGGAGTCGGAGTCGTCTCGGAGTCAGAGTCGGAGTCGTCTCGGAGTCGGAGTCGTCTCGGAGTCGAGTCGGAGTCGGAGTCGTCTCGGAGTCGAGTCGGAGTCGGAGTCGTCGTCGTCTCGGAGTCGTGTCGGAGTCGTCTCGGAGTCGAGTCGGAGTCGGAGTCGTCTCGGAGTCGGAGTCGTCTCGGAGTCGGAGTCGTCTCGGAGTCGGAGTCGTCTCGGAGTCGGAGTCGGAGTTGTCTCGGAGTCGGAGTCGTCTCGGAGTCGGAGTCGTCTCGGAGTTGGAGTCGTCTCGGAGTCGGAGTCGGAGTCGTCTCGGAGTCGGAGTCGTCTCGGAGTCGGAGTCGTCTCGGAGTCGGAGTCGTCTTGGAGTCGGAGTCATCTCGGAGTCGGAGTCGGAGTCGTCTCGGAGTCGGAGTCATCTCGGAGTCGGAGTCGTCTCGGAGTCGGAGTCGGAGTCGTCTCGGAGTCGGAGTCGTCTCGGAGTCGGAGTCAAAAAAATGCGTGGGGCTCCGCGCAATTTCTATGTCTAGCCAGGTACAGCTAAGCAGCTGGGGGCTGAAATCCGCAGCGCAGGGATGCCCAAGCTTTCTGGGCACCCCCCGCTGCAAATTGCAGCCCGCAGCCGCCCCAGAAGATGGCGCGTTCATTGAAGCGCCATCCCCTGGCGCTGAACCCCGCTCTTCCAGCGGCCCTGGTGGCGGTGGCACGCTGGGTAATAGAGGTTAGGGCCAGCTTTGTATTATCAGCTGGCCCTAAGCCCGAAATTTATGGCGGTCACGCCAATATTAGACATGACCGCCATGAATTTCTATTAAATTGTTTTAAAAAAAACACAACACAGAGAAATTTTTTCATTAGAAATAAAAAAAAAAGCCATTAGGGACTCCATCTTTAATTAAAAAAATCCTCTTCCGTCCGACGCAGTCCAAAATGCGATGTCCTCTCTGCTACATCCCCTGTGTATAGATATAGATGTCTATGCACAGGGAATGAGCAGACTGAGAACAATCTCAGCACTGCTACATCAGGCAGCAGGCGGGCTCTAGGACCCTGGAGCTGCACAGAGCAGACAGGACTCTTCTCTTATCTGTGCGAGTTTCCCAGTGATTACTTACAAAGTAAACGAGTCCAATGCAAATAAATGACAAAACTCGGATTGCTTCAGGCTGAAGCTTCCGAGACACATCTGCGATTTGTAAATCTCACACTACTCGCTTTACTCGCTTCCCCATTCATTAACATTGGACTCGCTAGACTCGCAACGAGTAGCGAGTCCTGGGCTCGGACTCGCTAGAGTCAAGCGATTCCGAGTAATTTAGGATTCGCCCATCACTAGTGGGTTCCCCCAAAGACAAAGGGAGACACCAAGTGCTGGACACTCGCCTGCTTAACATCTAGGACAGTGTGATGCCTGCCTGGATAGGTTTAGCACTGAACTTGATGGGACTGTAAATAGTTATCTATGTGTATTTCCTACTTTTATATATGCAACGTTAAAGCAACTGTACCTCCCATTAAAGGGATGAAAAAACCCTCTTATTGTTATTGTTCTTGTTATTATGCATTACAAAAAATTTTGCATGTCTTTGAAACCACTGTTTTTTGTCCTCTTGCAGCCCGAGGACGGGCTATATTTAAGGACAGGGAGTGTGGTGCCCCTGCAGGTCCAGTCGCCACAGAGGTGTTGCATCCCTGTTAGGGTGTAGTATCCCACTCACTGGTAAGGGGAGTACAGACCGGTACCGGAACACCCAGATCACACTAGAAATGATTGTAGTGGGGTTGGGTGGTGAAGGGAGTTAGTTAGAGCACTTGGGAGAAGTGAAGTCAGGAAGAACAGATGTAGATAACGTAGGGCATGTGACTAAGGGGTATAAAAAGAGCAAGAAACATCTAGAACGTAGGAGATGACAGTGAGAAGAAAGACAGTCAACAGAGAGTGACCAGCTGAGGAGAGGCCAATTAACACTAAGGTTGAGTTGGAAGACAGCTAGAAAATATACACCTGATAACTGTCCAGAGAACTGGAGCAAGTGGGAGCTCGTCCTAAGCCCGATCCCTAGAGCAGAACATCACCCAAATGGCTACGGGAGGAAGAGGGGGTCCCAGAGGCACGTGAAGTGAGCAATCCACCCATGGGACTCGTATCCATTGTCCAGTGCAAGCCAGTGGAGGCACTAGGCTGCAAGAGACCCCAGGAATCCAAAAGACTGAAGAAGAAGACCAGGCTCAGCTCGCAACCCAGAAGCTGTGCCACTTCCAAGTTGACACAGTCGACAACCGCACACATCTGCTGAAAAGGTGGCAACCATACAGCTAAGGGAAGACACTGCAGGGGAACCCCTAGGAAAAGCCCACAGTCACTGGCTCAGAGCTCTGTGTGGCGAGGCGCAAGGCAGGATGGGTGAGGCAAGCACTGTGTGAGACCACCTGGAGGGACAGAGAAGGGGTGTCGGTTACGTACCATCCTATTACCAGTGAGTAGCTTGATCCCTGCCTCCGAGAACCCAGTGCTCAGCTGGCTGCTACACTAAGACTGTGAGTAAAAGACCTGAAGACTGCAACCCGCTGTATCTTTGAACTTTCTTAACGCGTCGAAAGCACCAGAAATACAACTACCAACTCACTCAGGTACCTTTGGCCACCTTAAGTATCAGCCCTACTCGTAGAGGGCTTAAGAACATTGCTGCCTGCTAACTATCGTCCCCTAGGAAGACTGTCAAGCAGCGGCGGCCAGATATAGCCGCAACCTGAGGCTGGCATCACGTACAAATTAACAACTATCTCCAGCTCCAGTCACCCATGCCCAGAATAAACCCTCCGCGCCAGATCCCTATCCCTAAGAGAGAGAGCCACCCACACCGAACTCTTAATGACACTGCCAGCGTCATGGAGCTGGGTCTCGGTCCTTGTGATCCCCGTCATGAAGCCTCAAGAAAGCCCAGTTCCGAGTATCCTAAGGCCCTGGATGGAGGGGCGTGTCAAAAGTAGTTCTAACAATCATTACCTAAAATGCCAGTGCATGTACCAAAAGAGCATAAGAACTAACCGTAGTTGAAAGGGTTAATGATCTGGACTTCAAAGGACATCAGAGTTCGAAAGACATCAACGGTTGAAATAGAGTTGTGGTTTATTTGTCTACGTATTTCAAGGCTCTCAGGCTCCTTCCTCGGGACAAACCAGCATTCCTAAGGCTGGGGTTACACATAGAAGTCCGTTTTTGGAAGTGATTTTCATCACCAATCCGTTTTTTATAGGGTGCTTTTTGAGCCTCCTACACCCCTGAACGTTTTTGGACTTAGTCATTTTTTCATTATTTTTCCTTAAAAACGCATGTGCGTTAACGCATGCGTTAATGCAAGTGGCTATATATGCCATGCGTTAACGCATGCGTTTCCCATAGGGCCCCATGTTAAAAAAACGCATGCGTTTTTTAACTGATGCCAAAAACATTGCTAGCAGCGTTTTTGGCTCAACAACGGACAGAGCAAGGTTTTGAGGTCCAGAAAAAAATGGACAGGGTGTTTATTACATCCAATCCGTTTTCTGTCAGTTTTTGGACTTAGAAAAAAAAATTAACAAAAATGAAGCCAAAAACGGACCAAGGGCTCATGTGTAACCCCTAACTGCGTTTTTTGCTCCCGTTTTTTTAGTTAGTTGATCTCCTTGCACCACAAGAAAGAATGGGGAAGGGGACCACCACATGACAGACCCCAACGCACGTTTTGTGTTATTTGTTCTTCCGGCAGATAACACTTGTATATAATATACAGACATGAGACTATAATCATATTGTCTCATTCAGATATAGAAGAGCTAAAACAGTCAGATGTAGCAGAGCAGAGACTCTCAGAGTTGCTATATCTAAATATTACCATCTCAGGCTAGGGTCACACATAAGCCCTTGGTCTGTTTTTGGCATCAGAATTTGGATTTTTTTTTTCTAAGTCCAAAAACGGATAGAAAAACGGATTAGATGTAATAATCACCCTATCCGTTTTTTTAAAGAAATTTTGGTCAAAAAATGACTTAGGCTGGGGTTACACATGAGCCCTTGGTCCGTTTTTGGCTTCATTTTTGTTAATTTTTTTTTCTAAGTCCAAAAACTGACAGAAAAACTGATTGGATGTAATAAACACCCTGTCCGTTTTTTTCTGCACTTAAAAACATTGCTATGTCCGTTTTTCAAAAAAAAAAAAAAAAATTTTTTTTTTTTTTTTTTAACATGGGCCCTTTGGAAAAACGGATCCGTTTTTTTAGGTGCCTTAAAAAACGGATCCGTTTTTTGAGAATTTTGGTCAAAAAATGACTAAGTCCAAAAATGTTCAGGGGTGTAGGAGGCACAAAAAGCACCCAAAAAAAAACGGATTGGTCATGGAAATCACTTCCAAAAACGGATTTCTATGTGTGACACTAGCCTCACTTTGATATAGCTAAGGCTGCTTCCACACTGCAGTTTTTTCACTGATCAGTGTCCATCAGATTTGGGTGCCAAAACCCGGAGAGAAACCAGGAGAGGAACTTGCAGAGAAAAACTATAATTGAAAGATTGACACCTGTTCTAGGTTTTGGAGACACTCCTGGTTTTGGCACACAAATCTGATGGACACTGATCAGTGAAAAAACTGCAGTGTGGAAGCAGCCTGAGCTGAAATGGTCAGATGCAGCAGAACAGAAATGGTCAGAGATGCTCTGTGTGTCTGCTCTGTAAGGCCAGGGTCACATTTGCGGTTGGACCCTGGCCTGCTGGATTCCGGTTTCAACTTAGCAATTTTGCCATCACCTATGCGGTGCTTTAAAACGCTGCCCTTAGTTACCCGGTGTTTACCTGCACGACCTGTCACACAGGCAGCGGCTCGGAGTGCGGTTTACAGCGCCGCACAGGAAACCGTGTCTGCAACGTTTCCTGTGTGGCGCTGTAAACCGCACTCCGAGCCGCTGCCTGTGTGACAGGTCGTGAAGGTAAACACCGGGTAACTAAGGGCAGCGTTTTAAAGCACCGCATAGCGGGAACGCTATGCGGTGATGGAAAAATTGTAAGTTGAAACCGGAATCCGGCAGGCCAGGGTCCAACCGCAAATGTGACCCTGGCCTAACAGCAGATTGTCTCTATGAGACAGTCCAATATGGCAGAGCAGAAACATTCAGAGATGCTACATCTGACCATCTCAACCCTGCTACATCTGAGTGAGGCTGGGGTTACACATAAGCCCTCAGTCAGTTTTTGGCTTCAGTTTTGTCATTTTTTTTTCTAAGTCCAAAAACTGACAGAAAAACGCATTGGGTGTAATAAACACCCTGTGCGTTTTTCTCTCGAGCTCAAAACATTGCCCTGTCCGTTTTTGAGCCAAAAACGCAGTAAACAGCGTTTTTGGCATCAGTTAAAAAACGCATGCGTTTTCATGCGGTTTTTTTAACATGGGGCCCTATGGGAAACGCATGCGCAAACGCATGCAAACGCATGCACTTGCGTTTGCGCATGCGTTCACGCATGCGTTTTTTTAATGAAAATTCCAAAAACGTACAGGAGTGCAGGAGACACAAAAAGCACCCTATAAAAAACGGATTGGTGATGAAAATGACTTCCAAAAACGGATTTCTATGTGTAACCCCAGCCTGAGAAGGTCAAATGTAGCAGGGCAGAGACAGATGTAGAGCGGCTAGGGTCATACTAGCGTCAGCCTATTTGGCTGACGAATCTGTTTAAAAACTTTTTGCAGCCTGAGCACATAGAGTTAACGTGGTGTAACGCTTTGCGCAGGCTGCCTATACATCCCTATGGTTACCGGTCTTCCAGCGCAGCTGGCACCTTCACAAAAAAGTGCAAGATATGTGCTATTCCTGAGTGCACAGTAAAACGCTGCAAACCGCATTTCCCTGTGTGCTCAGGAATAGCGCATATCCGGTATTTCTGTGTCAAGCGGCCAGCTGCGCTTGAAGACCGGTAACCATAGGGATGCATAGGCAGCCTGCGCAAAGCGTTACACCATGTTCACTCTATGCGCTCAGGCTGCAGAATACTAAGTTTTAAACGGATTCATCAGCCAAAAGGCTAACGCTAAACTGACCCTAGCCTAACTGACCATCTCTGCTCTGCTACATCTAACTGTCTCACTCAGATGTCGCAGAGCTCAGATTGTCACAGACGCTACATCAGATGGTGCATCTATGCCGTCTCTGACATGTTACATCTGACCGTCTCTGCTTTGCTGCATCTGACATAGAGATAGAGAGACCAAAATATTACTGCCACATGGTAACCAAATTGCATTGTACAGACCCAGCATGATACCACCAAATATTGACCATATTGTATTGTACAGACCCAACATAATAGTTCAATTACGATTGCCTACATCTGTCTCTGCTCTGCCACATCTGACTGTCTTAGGGTATGTGCACACAGGGAGTTTTAGGGCCGGATTAGCAGCGGAAACCGCCGGTCGGTTTACATAAATTTCATGCAAATTTATGTTAATCCAAACCGGCGTTTGGATTAACATAGAAACCTATGTAAACCGACACCCGCTGTGCACACAGCGGCGGTTTACACATGCTCATCCGTTGCTAACCCGCCGGGTTCCCAGCGGGTTAGCAAAGAATGAGCATGCTCTATATTCCGGCCGGTTCTGCAGCGGCTGCAAGCAGAATCATGTGCTGCTTCCAGCCGCTGCAGAATCGCCAGCGCTAACCCGCTGTGCACCGCCGCACACCCGCCCGTCACCCGCAGCACGGACCCGACAGGAAGCCGGTGGACGGCTCCGGAGCTTCCTGTCGGGTCCCGCCCAGCCGCCGCCGCCACTAACCCGCCCCCGTGCGCACATACCCTTGGGCCCTTTCACATCAGCGGTATTTTCAAATCGCGGCAGATGCGGTGAAAAAACTGCATCTGCTGTAATGACCAGAGGTTCGTACTGGATCCAGTGAGTCACAGAAACAGAGACGGAGACAGAAGCAACATAAAATACTTGCTTTTACTTGGGGGAAACAGATGGAAAGTTTAGAGTAAGATGCACAGATATGTTATTTCCCCAGAAATAGATACATTATTTACCTACACCCAGCATCAAGCTAGGGGTCGGTGTGTTACCTTAATGTTCCTCCTCAGTGTGAGGAGACAATGCCAAAAATAAATTTACCTAAAATCTATACAGAAAAATAAGCGATTTACTACACACAGCAGCAGGACAGGTGTAAATCAGATGGATGCAGTTTAGTGAGGATCACTGAAATAACACACCGATTTACAATCTTATCAACTCTATACATACAATACATATAAACCAGTGTACATATATGTACATATATATTTATATATCTGATCTGTTGGATACCCGGGTACCTTATCTAATAGTAAAGTTTAGTCCAGTTACAGTCTGTACAGGCCTGGGGAAGTACTGTTAACGCAGTCACTTCCAATGGTCTTCAGCGCCAAAAATGAAAAATAAATAAAACACAACTGTAGTAAATAGGGATATTGTGTTCTCTTGTCTGAAGGGGGGTCTTAGTCTCTGTAGGTTTTTGGGAGGCCAAGTGTGTTCACCTAGAGACACCACACCGAGGCCTGCAGTCTCACAGCAGAGATTCAGTCTTTTCCTCTCACACTATGGCCGACCCGTCTCCTCTAAAGCACTCCTCTCCTGGCAGTAGTATACTCGCTTCTTAGCAGGGAATAAGTCTTTGGTCCCCTCCATTGGTTCTGCTGTCCAGTGGATCAGTGTCCGGTCTCAGCTTTATCTGGCTCAGACTTCTCCATAGCCGCTCTCCTCAGTGCACCTCAGGAGACTTGTTTTCTTGTTTACTTCATAAAGTACTCCCTGTCTCCGTGGCAACCTCCTCAGCTGACAGCCCCCACCTTTTTATTCAGGAAGTAAATATTTACACACTCTTACATGCCACCCCACTAAAGGTTGGCGTCCTCGACACACCTCCCCACTCAAAGTCCTCTTGCGCATAGCGCTGTGGTGGTATTCCCGCTGTAGCCCGAGTTGACCTCCTGGGACCAGACACTGGATTTCCAGTCCCAGAGGTATCAGTGCTTTCACCAGGAGAAGTTGATGAAGATGCTCCCTCCTGAGGTGCTGCATTCCATAGCACATTGTCCGGATCAGGCACCTGTCCTTGTTCAGCATCCCTAGGAGAAGACATAGGATGCACAATATTCTCACTATATGGCGGCGCATTTACCACAGGGAAAAGGTGGGTAGACACAGGGAAAGGCTCATCACAACATTCGGTATTACTAGGATGAATCACCCCCCGAGAAAAAGGTTCTGGCTCCCTGGAAATGGGGCCTGAGTTTTCGAACCGACATCGCTGCAACATGTTACGATGAAGATTGCGGGTCGGTCCTCCAGTTCCCACCGGCTCTACCTCATAGACTGGAATTTCAGGACTCACCCTTCTTTTGACCACATATGGCGTTGCCTCCCATCGATCACTCAACTTGCCCGATTGCCCCTTAGTCCTCACCAACACCCTGTCCCCCAGAGAGAAAGGCTCATTTTGTACTGGGTGTCTGTCCCGGTGAGTCACCTGACTGAGTCGGTCACCCACCACCCGATGAACCACCCTTAACCTATGCCGGTGTTCACAGGCCCATTCAGACGCGGTCCGGGGGTGAGTGGAGGAGAGATCTGGCATACTCAATTCTTCAATATCTCGGCCAGGTCGACCCAACATTAGCATGTGTGGGGTGTAACCTGTAGTGCTATGCATCCTGTTATTATAGGCCCACATCAATTCAGGGATAAATTCAGGCCAGTGAGCCCGCTGCTCATTCTCTAATGTCCTCAACATTTGCAAAAGAGTCCGATTGAAACGCTCGCAAGCTCCATTACCTTGTGGATGGTAGGGTGTTGTCTTTGACTGCTGGATACCATACAACTGGTACAGTTCCTTCATTAGAGTACTCTGAAAACATGCCCCCTGATCTGAGTGTATTCTTTGAGGACACCCAAACACTTGGAGAAAATGACGACACACGGCCTTAGCTGCCGACTCTGCTGTCTGATCTCTCGTTGGCACCGCCACAGCATATTTAGTGAAGTGGTCTGTCATCACCAAGCAATAGGAGCACCCCGACGTCGAGTACCCTATCAAGACATAATCAATCATGAGCAATTCCAAGGGGGCAGACGTTTTAATTGTTTGCGTAGGGGCCCGCTGCTCAGGACTCTTACTGAGCCCACAGACCCGACATTGCCGACACGCCTCCGCTACCATGCCTCCCAGGTCAGGGCAATAGAGGACTCGCTGTAGCCACTGGAGTGTCTTTTCACTACCAAAGTGAGCTCCTTTCTCATGCGCTTCACGGGCAACCACCGGCCCCAGCAACATGGGGATCACCAGCTGGTGCCGGTGCTGCAACTCAGATTGCAAATAAACCTTGCGATATAATAGGTCATGTTCAACGCACAACTTGTCCCACTGACGCAACAGCTTCTCGCCTTCTGTGGACAATTGGGCCTTCTCTTCTGGTCGTGGCCATACTCTATTCTGTACCCAAGAGCGTACCAGTTTAATGTCTGGACAGCCATTTTGGTCCTCTAACCAGTCAGCAGGAGTTTTACCAAGGACATAAGGCATCCCTGATGCCACCCCACTTGAATTTTCCACACTCTGGAAGATAGGTAATTGACCAAAATCGGGAGTCTCGATGTCCTCGAGTTCATCGTCAACACTCCCTCCTGAGGGTCCCAAAGGCACCCGTGACAGCGCATCGGCATTTCCATTCTCTCGTCCAGACCGAAATTTAATACGATAGTTGAACTTAGCAAGGCGGGCAACCCATCGCTGTTCTAGTGCCCCCAGTTTTGCACTATCTAAGTGGGACAGGGGATTGTTATCTGTCATTACCAACACTTCAGCACCAGTGAGGTATTCGGCAAAACGCTCTGTCATAGCCCATACCAATGCTAGTAGCTCCAGGCGAAACGAACTATAGTTAGCCGGATTGCGCTCAGTGTCCCTTAAAGACCTGCTGCCATAGGCGATGACCCGCTCCCGGCCATCCTGAATTTGGGCCAGTACCGCCCCCAACCCGTGAAGACTACCGTCAGTGTACAACAGGAAAGGGGTATCAAACCGGGCATATGCCAACAACGGGGCACTCGTTAGGGCAGTTTTCACCTCGTCAAATGCCTTTTGCTGCTGAGGCCCCCATTGAATAGGGCGGTTGCGAGGACCCAGCGCTGTCCCTCTTAAAAGTTCATTCAGAGGACCCACTACTTGTGAAAACCTGGGCACAAATCGTCGATAGTACCCCGCCAATACCAAGAAAGCCCGAACCTCCCGCAGGGTCTGGGGAGGTGGCCACTCCAGTACCGCTAAGATCTTACTGGCTGAGGGTAACACCCCGTCGGGAGTCACCACATGGCCTAGATACTCTATGCGACTCTTGAACAGTTGACATTTCTTCGGTTTTATTTTCAATCCTGCGATGCCTCCGGGGCACACGTCCAGCTTGGCTGCAGGCACCCAGTGTAGATACTCCATGCCTCTCTTGCATACGGACTATACTGGAGTTGACAGGTTTGGCAGGTGGTCTCTCTGCCGGGAGAGGGGACAACTCCTTCCGTACTTTGGCCACTTCTACCTGCAGCTCCCTTAGCTCTGATCTTAGGGCTTGAATCACTTCTGTCAAAACCACAGGATCAGTCCCAGTCTCTCGGCTTCTCACCATTTGAATGCTGTTTACAGTTTTCTCTACCACAGGTACAGACTCCTCTTCCCTTTCAAGGGCAGCCAGATATATTTGCCAGAAGGTCAGATCAGGAGTGATCCAAGCCTTCTCCTGCAACTTATCACGAAGAAACCTATTGGCCAGCCCGGTAATAAACTGATCCCGGAGAAGCCGGTCCACCTCCTGAAACGTTCCCATGGCCTTAGGGTCTAGGCGGTGCATCTCATTTAATGTCTCCTGCAGGGACAATGGAGTACTGCATTAGGGACTCCTGCTTCCCTTGAGGGCGATTAAAGAAGAGGGCCCGAAACTGCGTCACTCTAACACGGCTTCCATAACTCACTTTCAGCAACTCAAGAACCTTCTCTAGTGTATCCCTCTCTGATTCTGGTCGCACCATCACTGTCCTCCTGGCGTCTCCCTCTAATGCATTCAATGCCAGCCCTGCCCGTAACTCGGGGGTTAAATTACACATTCGCAAAATACATTGTACCCTCTCAACCCAGTCTTGCCACGTCATGCTACGCCCGTCGTATTTGGGTATGTGCTGGAGTAAGGCTCCTACCGGCACGTACCCTTGCAAAGTCGTCGCAGCTGACGGGGGACCCGCAATCAGCGGAAGAACCGCTAGTGTGGATGGGCCACTTCTTCCCTCGTCTCCGTCCATGACAAAAGCTGGATCCTGCCGACTACGCCAAAATGTAATGACCAGAGGTCCGTACTAGATCCAGTGAGTCACAGAAACAGAGACGGAGGCAGAAGCAACATAAAATACTTGCTTTTACTTGGGGGAAACAGATGGAAAGTTTAGAGTAAGATGCACAGATATGTTATTTCCCCAGAAATAGATAAATTATTTACATACACCCAGCATCAAGCTAGGGGTCGGTGTGTTACCTTAATGTTTCTCCTCAGTGTGAGGAGACAATGCCAAAAATAAATTTACCTAAAATCTATACAGAAAAATAATCGATTTACTACACACAGCAGCAGGACAGATGTAAATCAGATGGATGCAGTTTAGTGAGGATCACTGAAATAACACACCGATTTACAATCTTATCAACTCTATACATACAATACATATAAACCCAGTGTACATATATGTACATATATATTTATATATCTGATCTGTTGGATACCCGGGTACCTTATCTAATAGTAAAGTTTAGTCCAGTTACAGTCTGTACAGGCCTGGGGAAGTACTGTTAACGCAGTCACTTCCAATGGTCTTCAGCGCCAAAAATGAAAAATAAATAAAACACAACTGTAGTAAATAGGGATATTGTGTTCTCTTGTCTGAAGGGGGGTCTTAGTCTCTGTAGCTTTTTGGGAGGCCAAGTGTGTTCACCTAGAGACACCACACCGAGGCCTGCAGTCTCACAGCAGAGATTCAGTCTTTTTCTCTCACAGTATGGCCGACCCGTCTCCTCTAAAGCACTCCTCTCCTGGCAGTAGTATACTCGCTTCTTAGCAGGGAATAAGTCTTTGGTCCCCTCCAGGGGCTCTGCTGTCCAGTGGATCAGTGTCCGGTCTCAGCTTTATCTGGCTCAGACTTCTCCACAGCCACTCTCCTCACAGCACCTCAGGAGACTAGTTTACCTCAGCCCAAACTGTCATAAAGTCCTCCCTGTCTCCGTGACAACCTCCTCAGCTGACAGCCCCCACCTTTTTATTCAGGAAGTAAATATTTACACACTCTTACACTGCCGCGATTACCGCATAACCGCGACACTTGCGGCACACTTGCGGCAAGCCCCATGCAATGTCTATGGGGCTTGCGGTAAGGGTGCGGCAGGTGCGGCAAATGCGGTTTCGGCACTTGCCGCAGGTGCGGCCGCGAAAAAAAAACGCTGCAAGCGCTGAAAAATAAAGTTAAAAAACTGATGCTAATAACGGATCCAGGGCTTATGTGTGACCTTAGCCTAATTCTGGCTTCACACCACGGCTCAGTCCGGTCCGGGGCTGTCAGGCATGAACCTGACAGCCCCGGACCGGATCAGCACACAGAATCGGAGGGCCAAATGTGCAGCCGGACACAGCTGCAGCTGCTAATGATTCAGGACCGCGGCTCGCAGGGAGCTAGCCGCGGTCCTGAAATCACAGCGGCAGCATGGTGGCTCAAGTGGTTAGCACTGCAGCCTTTGCAGCACTGGGGTCTTGAGGTCCTGGGTTCAATTCCCACTAAGGACAACATCTACAATGAGTTTGTATGTTCTCCCTGTGTTTGCATGGGTTTCCTCCAGGCACTCTGGTTTCCTCCCACATTGTAAAGAAATACTGATAGGATGTTTAGATTGTGAGCTCCAAGAGTGACACAATTACTGATGTATGTGAAGTACTATGGAATTAATAGCACTATATAAATGAAAAAATATTATTATTATTAATACAGCCGCCAGTGTCTGGTTCCCGGATCGTCCCAGACCGGGGCAATGTGGCCCCATAGGCTCCCATGTTAGGGAGCACTGGATTGCCCCGGATCCAGGAGGATTTTTGGGGAAATTTTTCTCCTCAAACACAAAAACGTTGCAAGCAACGTTTTTGTGTCCGGTGAGAAAAATCCGAATTCTCCCGGATTCTTCCGGAGAGACGGAAACCAGATGGCAGCTCTCTGCCATCCGGCTCCATCCGGCCGCTGGCTCCACTCACCACTCCCAGATATGCGCTTTTGATGAGCGCACAGGAAACGCGGTTTGCATGCCGGTGATGCTATGCACTGAGCCTGAAAATTTCCAAGTTTATCATGCATCCGGCAGGTTGAGGGCTGATGCTAGTCATACCCTAGCCTATAAGAGTATACAGACATTACAGTCATGGATTAACCCTGATTCTTCCTGTGATGTAAAGTTTTTAAACAAGCAGTGAAATGTTTTTCACTACAAAAGGAATCAGCTAATTTTGTGTCCATATTAAGGCAGCAAATCACTAATTCATATTTCTTGAATTTACAGCATCAAAAATGCACACCAATTAGCTGATTGTGAAAACATTATTTTTTAACAATAAAAAAATATTTTACCAGGTTATGTACACTATTATAGTGTAACTACAGTATTTACTGTGGCACTTTCTTTGAATGTTAAATTTCAACTTTATGGGGAATCTGTGAATCTGTCAGCAGTTTATCTACTATATAATTGCCTAATCGTATCTGTTACGGAAATCGCGAGCCAGCTCGCCAGCGCTCATTGGTCGGGGGCGTGGGGCAGGAGGAAAGACGGAGAAGTGGGGACAGCAAGAGCGGTGACAGGAGGAGAGACAGAGGAGTGGGGACAGGAGGAGTAGTCACTGGATAAGCCGTGACAGAAGGAAAGACAGAGGAGAGGGGAGAGGAGGAGCGGTGACAGGAGGAGAAACAGAGGAACGGGGACAAGAGTAGCGGTGACAGGAGGAGCAGGGACAGGAGGAGAGATGGAGGAGCGGGGACAGGAAAAGCGGTGACAGGAGGAGAGATGGAGGAGCGGTGACAGGAGAAGAAGCGGTGACAAGGAGAGTGGTGACAGGAGGAGCACAAGGCAGGAGGAGCAGGGGACAGGAGGAGCATGGGGCAGGAGGAGAGATGGACGAGCGGGGACAGCAAGAGCGGTGACAGGAGGAGAGACAGAGGGGTGGCGACGGGAGGAGCAGTCACAGGATAAGCCATGACAGAAGGAAAGACAGAGGAGAGGGGACAGGAGGAGCAGTGACAGGAGGAGAGACAGTGGAACGGGGACAGGAGGAGCGGGAACAGGAGGAGCGGGGATAAGCGGAGAGACGGAGGAGCAGGGACAGGAGGAGAGAAGGAGGAGCAGGGACAAGAAGAGAGATGGAGGAGCGGGAGCAGGATGAGTGGGGACAGGAGGAGAGACGGAGGAGCGGGGACAGAAGGAGAAACAGAGGAGTGGGGACAAGAGAAGCGGTGACAGGAGAAGCGGTGACAGGAAGAGTGGTGACAGGGAAAGAGATGGAGGAGCGAGGACAGGAGAAGAAACGGAGGAGCGGGGACAGGAGGAGAGATGGAGGAGTGGGGATAGGAGGAGCGGTGACAGAAGGAGAGACGGAGGAGCAGTGACATGAGGAGCGGTGACAAGAAGAGAGATGGAAGAGTGGGAACAGGAATAGCGGGAACAAGAGGAGAGATGGAGGAGCAGGGACAGGAGGAGAGGTGACAGGAGGAGAAACAGAGGAGTGGGGATAGGAGGAGCGGTGACAGGAGGAGAGACGGAGTAGCGGTGACAGGAGGAGCGGTGACAGGAGGAGAGATGGAGGAGCGGGGACAGGAGAAGCGTTGACAGGAGGAGAAATGGAGAAGCGGGGACAGGAGGAGCGGTGACAGGAGGAGAGATGGAGGAGCGGTGACAGGACAAGCGGTGACAGGAGGAGCGGGTGACAGGAGAGGCGGGTGACAGGAAGAGAGACGGAGGAGCAGGAACAGGAGGAGCAGGGACAGGAGGAAAGATGAAGGCGTGGGGACAGGAGGAGCAGTGACAGAGGGAGAGATGGAGGAGAGGGGACACGAGGAGCGGTGACAGGAGGAGCAGTGACAGGAGGAGGGACCGAGGAGCGGGGAAAGGAGGAGCGGTAACAGGAGGAGAGATGGAGGAACGAGGACAAGAGGAGCGGTGACAGGAGCAGAGACAGAGGAGTGGTGACAGGAGGAATAGGGGCAGGAGGAGAGACGGAAGAGCAGTGACAGGAGGAGCGGTGTAGTTCACTCACGTTGACTAAACAAGTTCTGTCAGTCACAGTATGTCAACTACATACGTATTCTAGAATACCCGATGCGTTAGATCGGGCCACCATCTAGTTATTTAATATGCAATTAACATACTATAGGGAAGGAGGCCTGAATCTAGTGTTGTGTCACTTATTAGTGTCTGTGCTGTAGTTACAATGTAATCAGTATTTTATCAACAGGAGATTATCACTGACTGACTGACTCTCATGTGCACAGCAGACCAGCTATGTAACTTCACCCCTACCCCTAATTAGCAATTTGCTCGTAATTCCCAGTGTACATAGGAAGCTGCCACTCGGGTGTGGGTGCAGTTATACACAGCCCAGAAGTCTTAATCTTTGTCTACATCAGACAATATAGGTATTCTATGAAAACTGCACCAGTAAGTACTGCAGTCCAGTAATGGTACCTCTACACGCCGCCACCGCGGGTAGCAACAGGTAGGCACCGCACGTACACATGCGCGTTTTCAACGGTTGCTAACGGTACCTGATGCCGCAAATACACGGCGCCACAAGGTGCTCCACAAAAAGGTATTTTCGTTCCCCGGAAGTGCCGACGGGTGCCGCAGGTTACCTTCTGTGGAGCACCTTCCCTGATTTACACGCCGCTACAACAAGGGAATAAGGGCGTACATATTGTGCGCCGTAACTACATAGGCGTGACAGAGTAGTGTATTACGCGACGCTCGTACGGTGATTGGACAATGCAATAACATCATGAATGGCCAGCCAGCGCAGGGAGGCTGGCTAATACATGACGCTATAGCAAATGTGTATTGTGACTGCTCAGCTCGTTCAATATGCCGCCCTGTGCAGGGACAGCCAATGGGTACACAGTAGTCCCCACCAATGATAGCTGATGGGGCGTGGTATACATGCACTCTAGCACGCCCCAGGTAACTCAAATACCGTGCCTGTGCCCCGATTACACGCCTCCACCATAGGGGTTATACCTGCTTGTTTTTCAGCACGGCTGAAAGACAGGTATCCAAAGAGACAGGAAAGGTACAACTTGAATTACACGCCGCCAGTGTTTACAAGGTAAAAGGTACAATTGTCTCCGACACCTGCCGGTTTCTACCTTTCGGTAGCGGCGTGTAAAGGTACCATAAGTGATACTTCACTGCAATCAGGCTTTCTTGCCTTAAATTATGCTGCTCTCAGACTATGTAGCAAAAACCTACTGGCAAATTCCCTTTAAGAATAACCCCATTCAAGAGTAATGGACTTTATTGTAAAATAATGGCACACCTTAACATTCAGATAGGATTTTTAATTGTTTAAGCTATAGCACTTTGCAGCCTGAATAAGCATAGCATCCATGTTCCATCTGTGTGCTGTACATGTTTAAACATTGAATGTATAGGAGAAGCTTTGTAATTTAAGATTCTACATCCATACTGGAAATGCACGGATGATACACGCATGACACACATGAAGCGACCGGTGGTAAGGCCGCGGGTGTGTGTGTATGATTTTTCTCAACAGAATCCCCATACTCAGATTTAACCGGTAGTAACATTTCTTTACTGTAAAACATATTTATATCACAGTCAACCGAACTACAGTTAGGGCCAGAAATATTTGGACAGTGACACAATTTTGGCAAGTTGGGCTCTGCATGCCACCACATTGGATTTGAAATGAAACCTCTACAACAGAATTCAAGTGCAGATTGTAACGTTTAATTTGAAGGGTTGAACAAAAATATCTGATAGAAAATGTAGGAATTGTACACATTTCTTTACAAACACTCCACATTTTAGGAGGTCAAAAGTAATTGGACAAATAAACATAACCCACACAAAATATTTTTATTTTCAATATTTTGTTGCGAATCCTTTGGAGGCAATCACTGCCTTAAGTCTGGAACCCATGGACATCACCAAACGCTGGGTTTCCTCCTTCTTAATGCTTTGCCAGGCCTTTACAGCCGCAGCCTTCAGGTCTTGCTTGTTTGTGGGTCTTTCCGTCTTAAGTCTGGATTTCAGCAAGTGAAATGCATGCTCAATTGGGTTAAGATCTGGTGATTGACTTGGCCATTGCAGAATGTTCCACTTTTTTGCACTCATGAACTCCTGGGTAGCTTTGGCTGTATGCTTGGGGTCATTGTCCATCTGTACTATGAAGCGCCGTCCAATCAACTTTGCAGCATTTGGCTGAATCTGGGCTGAAAGTATATCCCGGTACACTTCAGAATTCATCCGGCTACTCTTGTCTGCTGTTATGTCATCAATAAACACAAGTGACCCAGTGCCATTGAAAGCCATGCATGCCCATGCCATCACGTTGCCTCCACCATGTTTTACAGAGGATGTGGTGTGCCTTGGATCATGTGCCGTTCCCTTTCTTCTCCAAACTTTTTTCTTCCCATCATTCTGGTACAGGTTGATCTTTGTCTCATCTGTCCATAGAATACTTTTCCAGAACTGAGCTGGCTTCTTGAGGTGTTTTTCAGCAAATTTAACTCTGGCCTGTCTATTTTTGGAATTGATGAATGGTTTGCATCTAGATGTGAACCCTTTGTATTTACTGTCATGGAGTCTTCTCTTTACTGTTGACTTAGAGACAGATACACCTACTTCACTGAGAGTGTTCTGGACTTCAGTTGATGTTGTGAACGGGTTCTTCTTCACCAAATAAAGTATGCGGCGATCATCCACCACTGTTGTCATCCGTGGACGCCCAGGCCTTTTAGAGTTCCCAAGCTCACCAGTCAATTCCTTTTTTCTCAGAATGTACCCAACTGTTGATTTTGCTACTCCAAGCATGTCTGCTATCTCTCTGATGGATTTTTTCTTTTTTTTCAGCCTCAGGATGTTCTGCTTCACCTCAATTGAGAGTTCCTTTGACCGCATGTTGTCTGGTCACAGCAACAGCTTCCAAATGTAAAACCACACACCTGGAATCCACCCCTGACCTTTTAACTACTTCATTGATTACAGGTTAACGAGGGAGACGCCTGCAGAGTTAATTGCAGCCCTTAGAGTCCATTGTCCAATTACTTTTGGTCCCTTGAAAAAGAGGAGGCTATGCATTACAGAGCTATGATTCCTAAACCCTTTCTCCGATTTGGATGTGGAAACTCTCATATTGCAGCTGGGAGTGTGCACTTTCAGCCCATATTATATATATAATTGTATTTCTGAACATGTTTTTGTAAACAGCTAAAATAACAAAACTTGTGTCACTGTCCAAATATTTCTGGCCCTAACTGTATATGCGCACTTGTATATATTAGAATCTCTGGATCTTCACTTCTCCCGGGTACGCAGCAAGAAAAGAAAACACAACAATGAAGGTATCTTTCCCTAACTTTCCCTAAAATCACGTACCAGTCTATCACAGAAGAAGATGTCGCTCCCACGTAGCAGGCCTGGGGATCTCCTCAGTCTTCTTCTTTGGTCTCCTTCTGCAGGTAACAGTCTGTCTCTCCCAGTCTCAGGGCACACAGAGCAGCAGCAGAAGGGAGATCACAGCAGCACAAATGGCTCCCTTATGTCGGTCACGGCCCCAGCACATGCACTCTGGGTGCTCGGCGGGCAAGGTTTTGCAGAGCGGCCAGAGTCACAGCACCAAAGTCCAGTGGCCCAGGATCAGTCACAGGGGCTTCTGCGGGGTGATTTTTCCGGCAAGGTGTAGCAAAGTAGTCCACTTTAAACAGACATCCGCAGGTAGATCTTCTCTGGCTCTGGATTTATACTGCTCTCATTCTCTGCTTTCACTTCCTGGTTAAACAACAGAGATGGCTGGGAGTTTCCCAGCTCTGTGATTGTACAGTCCACTGATGCCCCCTGGTGGACAAGTGCGGACTGTGCACAGTTCGTTTCTATATCCATTTCTATGATACAGTCTGAATTGCACACTTCATTACACACAGATAACACACGTTTTTAAAAAAGTACACATGGATGGGTGATTAAAAATATAGATGTGTGGTCAAAATGGACCACGCCACACATACATGTTTTAATATAAATGTGTGAAGGGGCATAAGAAATAATTGCTTACTCTCCCAAATTATCTAGATGTCTCCCAGACTCTCCACAGAGAAGACAAGACTCAGCAGCTTCCACTAAAGGGAACTTAATGTAAATGTATTACTACAGAAGTGGCAGATTTGCCTGATCCGGATGAAAATGCAAGTCACCGCACTTGTCTGGCACTCCTGTACAAATTTATTAGACAGATTGCAATGTTGCCACATCCATTTTTTTCTTCAGAAAAGGCGGAATTCAACCGGATTTGAAAAAAATGCAGATGTGAAAGTACCCTTTGGTAATGCCCCCTTGGACTTAAAAGATTAAGGCCTGTTTCACATCTATGAGGTCCCTGTGCTAGGCTGCTCTGGCTGCCCTGTGCCAGTGAAAATTAAAGCGCAGGGGCATTTAGGGGCTTGGGCAGCCTAGCACAGAGATGCATAGATGCCTTGCATTAGCGTTCAGCTGCGCTCGGTGCCCCCATTATAGCCTATGGCTGAGCACAGCCGAGCACGCACTCTGTATAGTGAGAAGCGCAAGTGAAAGTGGCAGAGCGCACGGCGCATGCACCTGCTCGGACGCTCCTGGAAACGCCCAATTTGGGCGTTTCCAGGTGCTAAGTGACAGGCGCATGCGCCGTGCGCTCTGTCACTTTCACTTGCGATTCTCACTATACAGAGCGCGTGCTCGGCTGTGCTCGGCCATAGGCTATAATGGGGGCACCGAGCGCAGCTGAGCGCTAATGCAGGGCATATATGCATCCCTGCGCTAGGCTGCCAAAGTCCCTAAATGCCCCTGCGCTTGCGTTTGCAGGCAGAGCAGCCTAGCGCAGGGATGTCATAGATGTAAAACCACCCTAACTGTTTAGGTATCAAATACTTCGAATACTAATTTCTCTTCAATAGGGAAGTGAAAATATTAAAACGTGTGTCCATTTCAAAATATAAAACATTTGGTGAAGAGTTTTCTTTAAGTCCAAGTGGGAATTATCACATAGTTTTCACTGGGAGTAAACACTTCTTCTCCCTTTATGATGCTGACCAATCAGAATCATGCAATATCACAGCAGAAAAAGAATGTCGTCCTACCATAGATTAGAGGAGCTTTTACAGTGTGTGAGATGTATGACAGACAGCTCTTATCTCCTGGTGTAACCTAAAGCATGATTAGAAAGCACAGATGACTAACAAGTTTCAGATAAAGTTCCTTGAGGGGAGGGCCAACACAGTCGAGGAGGGCTATGTCATGCTAGAAATTCAAGCTCTTCTCTCATAGCACTGCTAATTCTGCTCTTCTGCCCCTTCTCCACACTGACTGTCTAGAGGTGGCAGTAATAACATTTATGTCTGTTGCGCTTTAAGCAAATTGTAATTATTTTGCAGTGAGCTCAAGTCTGTTATTACATCTCATGCAAAACTAGTCTTCCTGTTTTGAGTTACCGCTTTAGGTACCGTCACACAGGGAGATATCGCCGGCGATGTTGCCGGCGATCGCGGGAGCGCGCATCCCTGACAACATTGCCGGGGAGATGTCAGACTGAGCAACTTACCGGCGATGTCGCCGGCTAGTTGCCGCGGCTATCGCTCGCTGGGTTGCCCAGCAACCCAGCGAGCGATAACTCGCAATGTTGGAGATAGGCGGAATCGCCCGCAACATTGCAGGTTGCCGCGTTACACAGGGCGATCAGGCATGATCGCCTGACCAACATCGCCAGGTTTCCCAACATTGTTGGGAAACCTGGCGATGTTACTCAGGCGATTTTTCCCCTGATTTTCGCCCTGTCACACAACCTGGCCACGCCCCTCAGTTGCCGGCAACATCGCCGGCGATATCTCCCTGTGTGATGGTACCTTTTGGGTGATGTAATAACATCCTGCTCTCATGTCACTGCAAAGTAAATACAAGTTGCTATGAGCACAACAGACATAAATGTGATTGTTGACACACCTCTGGGTATCTGGGTAGGCTGTGTGTGTGTGTGTGTGTGTGTGTAAAGGTGGTACAACAGAGGTGACCTTGCAAGAGAGCAGGAGAGCTGATAGAATGGTTTGCAATGTGATACAGTTAAACTAAAATGTGCTGTCCCTCCCTTAGGCTAAGGTTACACACGGCAGTCCGTTTTTCTGGCTTTTCCAAAACCTGAGTCTGTTTTTGGAAAATGCCACTTTGCATTTAAAAAACGCATGTGCGCTCGCTAATGCATGCGTTAACGCATGGTACCTATATGTGCCATGCGTTAACGGATGCGTTTCCCTAAGGGCCCTATGTTAAAAAAAAGCAATGCGTTTTTTTACTGGACCCAAAAACATTGCCTGCAGCGTTTTTTGGGGGCAGGAAACAACAGCATAGCGTTTATGAAAAACGCAGTGACACTTAAGTGCACCATCCGTTAACGGAATCAGTTTTTGGACTTAGAGAAAAAAAAGTCCAAAAACTGATTCCAAAAACGGATGCCATGTGTGATCCTAGGCTTGCGCCAGGGTCACACATGCCCATGCGCATTTTTAAGCCCTTAGAAAACCGGATCTGTTTTTCTAAGGGTGCCAATAGTGCCCCCTGAGGTCCTGGAGGTTTTTTGGAAATTTTTGGACTTAGTCATTTTTTCACCAAAAACGCATGTGTTAACGCATGGTGCCTATATGTACCATGCGTTAATGCATGCGTCTCCCACAGGGCCCTATGTTAAAAAAAGCATGCTTTTTTTAATGCACCCAAAAACGCTGCTAGTGGCGTTTTTGGGATACTGCCGAAAAAGGCATGCGTTTTTTGAAAAAACCCACACACATGCGTTAACACATATGCATTTTTGTACTTTGGAAAAAAAGTCCAAAATGTTCCCAAAAATGGATTTAAGCCAAAAACGGATGGTATGTGTGACCCTAGCCTTACAAGGACCAATCTAAAAGAAATTAGTCATCTGTACTTTGTAATCTATCTATGGTATGGTCATGTTCTTCTGTCTCCTGAGTGCTTCTGCCTGTTTCTGATTGGTTAGCATCATACAAAGGAAGAAGTGCATACTGTAAAGTATTATAACGATTTACTCAGGAATCTAATAGCTATAGGAGCACAGAAAATCTGAGACCAAGTTTAAAGGTGAACAAAACTGTATTTAATACATGTGGCAGTTAACAAACTTGAGATGCAGCAGGAGATCAAGTTCATCACACAGCAACAAACAGGAAATTTTCTTTAGAAGCACTTCACATTAGGCTATACTGATCGCATGAACAGCCTATAAATTTAGTAACTCCCTGGAAGGCCTGGGAAAGCTAGCCACAAGAACAAGTCCTGAGTTTGGAATTGTGCAGTGTAGTTTAAAAAGTCCTGCAAAGTCCAGTAAAGTCCAGAGAGACTACAAATTCACAAACTAACAGAGAAGCTGCAAAGCTTACAGGCACACAGGGCTTACATATCACAGTGCAAGCAGGCTGACGCAAAGTCTGAAACACACAGCACAGAATCAGGGTTGAAGGAGAGGCACTGAGCAGGTGTGGTAGCTGGAGGACTGCAGACACAGGAAAACTCAGAGTGGATTTGCCAAAGGAGTTTCACTAGAGGATTAAAGAAAGCAGGAAGCCAGGATTTCCACTGATTACTTGAGCATGGGTAGACGGTAGACTGGGATTTATAAAAGCAAAGAGGAGGACCACAGGCAGCAGACACCATCTTGAATAGGGGCAAGAAGCCCAAAACGTCAATAGAAAATCCAAAGTCCTAACACATACCCCCAATTAAAACAATCTAATAACTCGTTAGATGCAAAATGCTTTGAATGCTAATATCTCTGTCATATAATTATGAAATTTAAAAAATACATTTAGTTTTGCAACCATTATTACATCATGTTTACAGTTCAATATGAACAATTTGGTGAAAGGTTCTCTTTAAGTAGGTAAGGCTGGGGTCACACATAAGCCCTTGGTCCGTTTTTGGCTTAATTTTTGTCATTTTTTTTTTCTAAGTCCAAAAACTGACAGAAAAACGGATTGGATGTAATAAACACCCTGTCCGTTTTTTTCTGGACCTCAAAACATTGCTCTGTCCGTTTTTGAGTCAAAAACGTTGCTAGCAACGTTTTTGGCATCAGTTAAAAACGCATGCGTTTTTTTAACATGGGGCCCTATGGGAAACGCATGCGTTAACGCATGGCACATATAGGCACTTGCGTTAACGCATGCGTTAACGCACATGCGTTTTTAATTTAAAAAATGACTAAGTCCAAAAACGTTCAGAGGTGCAGGAGGCTCAAAAAGCACCCGATAAAAAACGGATTGGTGATGAAAATCACTTCCAAAAACGGACTTCTATGTGTGACCCCAGCCTAACAAGAGTGTGTAAGTCACCTGACAAGAGCTACTAGTGCCAAAAGTGGTAACTATAAGAAGGGACCATGACCAACACTAATAGTGTGTCCCAGTCCTGCACTGTCAAGCAGTAGAAGAAAGAGGCACTGAGCTGCTGCAAGTGCAAGCAAAATGTGAACACTGATTCTTTTATTGCTCCACCACCACCAAACCTGGCACATACAAAACATGTAACCTCTTGAAGAGATTTTATAACCATCAAGCTCAATGTATCCAAGTGAGTATGGAAAACTGAAGTTTTGCATTACTTACAACATTAATGTGTGGGGAAACCAGTGGGAAAAACTTTTACATTTTTATTTTTATTCCTAAACTACCCTTTTTAAAAGCATCTGATCTAGTAAATATACAGGTGTGAAATTAATATTAATTCCTATGTAATTTATCATTATTACACATCACTAAATTTATTGACATCTATGTTTTGATTTCTTTGTGCATTGGATGTGTTGTTAATGACATCTGGTGAGAAATTCATGTCAATAACACCTTTATTATAAATATATTTACTTAGAAAATTGGTGATTTTTTTAACATTTATTTCACCCATTGTAACTAAGTAAGCATAATACATTTTGTCATCTTTTATGTGGGTGCACAATTGGAAAACCTCCCAATTAGCAAGTTATTGCTACACCGTCATGGCCGAAAGTATTGGCACCCTTTTTCAGGAAATTAAGTTTTTCTACCAGAATATTATTGCAAATACACATTTTTTATACACATTGTTATTTCCTTTGTGTGTACTGGAAAAACACAAAAAATAAAAATAAAGTAGAAAAAATGGCAAATTGGACATAATTTTACACAAAAACTTAAAATTGTGGGTAAACAGCTTTATTTTAAATATGTGATGCTCATTCAAACTCAACTGTGGAAAGTAACAGTAGTGGGAAGTGCTCTAACTTAAAGTTCATGGGCCCCGATGTGAAAGCTCCAATGGGACCCCCAATTATTGCAAATCTTTAATAGCAATAGTCTTTTTCAATAAGCCAAAAAGACTTTTGGAGCACCTTAGGTTCCAGGGTCCCGATGCAATTGCAACTCCTGCACCTGTTGTAGTTAGGCCTCTGGTTGTGGGCAATATGAAAATCACACTTGAAATAGATAAATAGGGTAAAGGTTGACTCAGTCTTTGCATTGAGGGTAACTCAATCTTTGCAACACTAAGCATGAAGAACAGAAAGATGAAAACTATCTGAGGACTTGAGAACTAAATTTGTTGAAAAGTATCAACAATTTCAAACTTACAAGTCCATCTCTAGAGATATTAATGTTCCTTAGTCCACAGTGTGCAACATAATAATCAGTTTACAACACATGGCACTGCAGCTAATCTCCCTGGACATGGACGGCAGAGAAATAATTGCTGAAAGTTTGTAATGCAACATAGCGCAGATGGTGGATAAGCAGCCCCAATAAAGTCCTAAATAAATTCAAGTTTCCTGCAGGCTCAGGGTGCATCAGTGCTAGGGCAACCTATCCGTCGACATTTGAATGAATCGATATACACTGTGGCAGGAGATTCAGAAGGACCCCACTCATTACACAAAGACATAAAAAGGCTAGACTGCAGTTTGCCAAAATGTATGGGAAGAAGGGAAGCCAAAATCCTTCTGGGAAAACATGTTGTGAACAGATGAGACCAAGATAGAGCTTTTTGGTAAACTACTTTTACCGAAAACAGAATGAGGTCTATAAAGAAAAGAACACGGGGCGTGTCCTGCTGCTGATGGCGCCGGACGCTTCTTAGCTGAGCTCCTCACCCAGACCGCTGGAAACGGCATTACACCGGCCGCATCGCGCTTCAGAAAGCTCCACAAAGTGGATTACAGACACAGGACTTCCCCTGCCATGCCGCGGGCAGCTTCACGGAGGCGGCAGCCAGAGAACAAGGTAACAGATTACTTTGACTCAGGCAGACCGCGCGCTTCCCCTCACAACATGGCGGCGACGCCAGAACGCCCGCCTCCTTCCTCCCCGGCATCACAGCGTTCTCCTCGTGGCATGGAGGAGATTAGAGGAGAAGAAGGTGACAGAGCCCCTGTGACTCAGGGAGCGATCAAAGCCCTCCTGGCTGCCCAGAGGGTCTCCATAATTGAGGATATGAAAGGGCTCATTGGCACATTAAGGGAAGACCTGGGAGCTCTTACAGATCGTACAGAACACCTAGAAGCAAAAATGTCAGACTTTGCATCAGCCCATAACAGCCTAGCTGACAGCCATGCCGGGCTGGATAGAGAGGTGGGAACGGTCTCTGCCACATTATGCCACCTCGAAGACCAGTTGAGGAAAAACAACTTAAAGCTGCGGGGATTAGCTGAGGGAGGAGACGAGATGGAAACAGCTAAGACTTTTCTGCGGGCAGCCCTACCGGATTCTCCCCAGGACCACCTGGACATAGAAAAAGCCTTCCGGATTCCCAAACCGGCGAGGCTTCCCCCTGAGATTCCGAGGGATATATTGGTGTCCCTGTTGAGATCCGGGATTAGAGACAGACTCCTACGGCGCTTGAGAAACGGCCCCCCATTGCCGGAGCCCTACACGGGAGTCCAGGTGTACCCCGACCTTTCCCCGGGGACGCTCGCCCGCAGGAGGGATTTTGCCTCCAGCTGCAGAATTCTAAGGGAAAATGCCATTTTTTACAGCTGGGGCTCTCCAGTGTCGGTAAATTTCAAGCACAATGGAAAGAGACAATCGTTCTCCTCCCCCACTTTCCTGAGAAAGACTCTTAAAACGTGGGGATTGATCCCTGCTGGCAGCCGCCCCTCACCTAGTCGGGACTCTAACAACAATGGGGAAGACACTCCTGCCACATCTGAGGCTACATGAGGGCCCAGGACTGGAAAGTATTTCACCAGTAGGTCTGGACGACCTGCCCTGCTCCAATTTTCTAATTTGATTACTCCTGTCCCTTGTGGGTCCGAGCCTGGAAGTAACTTTACTAAGCCGGAACTTACCGAGCCCGGGTTACGTCAGTGACGGCCATCTGGAAACCCCACGGGGATATAGGAGAGTGGGGGATTCCCCCCCCCCCCTTTTTTCGACCCCAGTTTCATCTGGGAGTCGGCTGGAGTTTACATATCTGTTTGTTTGTTTATTTGTTCTTCTGCTTAATTAATCTAATTTACTCACCTGCTGCTGTTTTTTCCCCATTGCCTTCCGGGTGTACCCCTCTGGACCTCACCCTTCTCACCCCCACCCCCACCTCCACCCATACTTCCCCTCTCCCTTGCTTTCCCTCCTTTTTCTTTTCTTTCCCTTCCAGCCCTCCCCTCTCTTCTCTCTTTCTCCCCCAACTTCCTCTTCGCCCCCACACCCCCCCTCTCTCCTTCTACACATTTTCTTCTTACCTTCTAAAATTCTATCTTCTCGTCTGTCACTAAGTCTCTATTTCGCCTTCTCTGCTCTCTTCGCCCTGGTGCCCGCCATTGGGGAGCTGACCTAGTCTGCTCGCTTGTAAACTGCTTTCTTTTTAAGGAGGAGGCCATCATGAGACTCAAGATTTTATCCCTCAATGCAAAGGGCCTTAATTCCCCAGCCAAGCGGTCTTTCTTATGGAGGGAAGTGAGGACCTCGGCTGCGGAGGTGATATGTGTGCAGGAAACCCACTTGCTTTTGGGAGACTCCCATAGACTCCAACACGCATCTTTCCCTCATATTTTCCACGCCTGTCACACGGAAAAGAAGGCCGGGGTCAGCATAATAGTTAAGGGTTCAGTACAATTTCAGATGCTGGATTGCATTGCTGACCCGGCGGGTAGGTACTTAATCTTGCAGTGCAATATAGCAGGTGAGGCCTATACCCTGGCTAACGTCTATGCCCCAAATACGGGACAACTAAAATTCGTGAGATGCATACTAGACAAACTTAGCGAGCTAACAGTGGGCAAATTAATCGTTTGTGGAGATTTTAATGCAATAATGGAGAGCCGCCTAGACTCCTCCTCCCCTGCTGTGCGGGGGGGCAGGACTCTGGGACCCCTGTGTCGGGAGTACCATATACATGATGTATGGAGGTACCAGCACGCCGAGGAGAGGGATTATTCCTTCTTCTCGCACGTGCATGGTTCTTACTCAAGGATTGATCTTTTCTTGGTGAATGACACTGCCCTGGGAGCCTGTAGGTCCTCAGAGGTGGGAGTCATCACCTGGTCGGATCACGCGCCAATCACATTGGAGATGGCGCTAGGTTCGGGAGTTGGTGCTCCACGTCGCTGGAGGTTAAATGCAAGTCTTCTGGCAGACCCTGAGGTGGTCACTGAGCTGGAAACCAAGTTGCAGGACTATTTCTCCATAAACGATAACGGGGAGGTCGCGGATGACACGCTGTGGTATGCTCACAAGACGGTCATCCGGGGCCTTCTCCTACAAAAAGCCTCTCAAGTGAAAAAGCACCGAGAGCGCCTGAGACAGGAGTGGATAGATAAGATAGGTCAAATGGAAACGAAGCATAAACAGAGCCCGTCCCCTGTTTTGCTGACCCAGATTTCGGAACTCCGATTTAAATTGAGAGCCCTTTTCCTCCAGCAATATGAGAGATCTCTCCGGAAATTGAAAACGAAATTTTATGCAATGGGAGATAGGGCGGGGGCCCTCCTGGCCCGCAGATTAAAAAAAAGGGATGCTAAAACTATGATTACCCACATGAAACGTAAAGATGGGAGAGTGGTTAGAGATCCGCCCGGGATGGTTGAGGTGTTTGCTTCATACTACGAAAAGTTATACAACCTGAAAGAGGACATAAACACCCCTCAGCCTTCATCCTCGGCCATCAGGGATTTCCTCCGGAAACTTGATCTCCCTGCCATCTCATCAGAAGACCTGCACACGCTGAACAGGCCCCTCACCTCCCTTGAAATTGACAAAGTGATCATTTCTCTGAAATCTAACTCGGCTCCGGGCCCGGATGGGCTAGCGAACGAGTTTTACAAGACGTTTCGTTCGGTCCTCACGCCATACTTGCTCCGACTATTCTCTACTTGGCAAACAATGGGGTCCATCCCGGGACAAGCCCTGGAGGCCACCATCACGACTATCCCCAAGCCGGGGAAGGCGGCGGAATGCCCCGAAAACTATCGTCCAATTTCCCTGCTGAATGTTGACCTAAAAGTCTATGCGAAATTGCTGGCGGTCAGGCTGATGGCGGTGATCCCCTCCCTGGTCCATCCAGACCAAGTGGGATTCGTGCTTCACAGGCAAGCCAGAGACGGAACACGTAGAATGCTGAACTTGATGGAGGTGAGTGAGAGAAGGGGGGTCCCTTGTGTGTTCCTGTCTCTAGACGCGGAAAAAGCGTTTGACAGGATACACTGGGGATACCTACGGGAGGTTCTCTGCACTTTCGGTTTGTCGGGCCCCATCATGTCAGCGATTCTCGGACTATACTCCCACCCCTGTGCTAGAGTCTTTTCGGCGGGATTTTTGTCCCGCACCTTTCAGATATCCAATGGGACCAGACAGGGTTGCCCCCTCTCCCCCCTGATATTTGCCCTGTTGATGGAGCCCTTAGCGGTCTCCCTCAGGGCGAATCCCACGATTAAAGGAATCCAAGTGGGGGACAGGACGCACGTGGTGGGCCTATATGCCGATGACGTTATCATCTCCGTCTCTGACCCGGCATCCTCGCTTCCCGGGATAATGGGAATGCTTGACCTGTTTGCGCGGATCTCGTATTATAAATTGAACGCGAGTAAGTCCATGATATTACCGGTCCACGTTCCGGTAGGGTTGGCAGAGCGCCTTTCGCGATTGTACCCTTTCAAATGGTGCCCTCGGGGTATCAAATATCTGGGGATCTGTCTCTGCCCATCGGCGGAGATAGCCTCCCGAAACGCAGAAAATTTGGAGAGGGACTTGCGGGGGGAGCTCGATGCCTTCCCGTTGGCCTCAATGTCTTGGATGGCGAGGGTACAGGCAGTGAGAATGATGTGGCTGCCGAAAATAATCTATATGTTTAGATGTTTGCCGGTCACATATCCTCCTAGGGTTATCGCCCGCCTTCAGTCCGTGATTAACCGCTTTGTTTGGGCCAAAAAACCCCACAGAGTCCAGAGGAAAACCATGTATCTCCGCCTGGCCGGTAGAGGGATGGGGGTCCCAAATGTCGGCATGTACCTTAGAGCCATAACCTGGAATCAGTAAGGGAGTGGTGGAGAGGTGAGATGGACTACGGATGGGTGCAAATAGAATCCCACTCTGTCCCTGGGGGTTCACTGAAACACCTCCTTGCGGCTGAGTCTCTGGGAGAAGTAGAAAGAGAGGACCTCTTGCAACCAATGTGTGCCCTCTTGAAAGAGCTGGGAAAACTAACGAATAATTGGGCCAAAATCCCGATTTCAGAGATCCCTCTTTCCGCACTTAAACTTCATATCCCCTCTCTGAGCCTCATCCGCTGGAAGGAACATGGCCTGGAAAACCTAAGTGACCTCTTTAACCAAAACGGCTTGATGATTTTTTCAGAATTCGTGGCGAGGTACCCGACCCTGGAGCACTCTTTTCTCCAATTTTTCCAGATAACGCACTTCCTCCACTCAAAACAGTGTAGGCACGATTTGCTCCCCTCGGGACCTTCCCCCTTGTTGCACCTTGCCTCCAGGGAATCGCTCAGACCTAAAGGCCTGTCGCTCCTTTACAGAGGGCTAGTGGATGACTGTTTGCCGTCCAAGACCCCACCTATGGAGCGTTGGGAGATCGACTTGGGCTTTGTGGCTACTCTGGAGGACTGGGAAGGAGCCGTGCAATGCATGATGCGGGCTACCAGCTGCATTAATCATGTGGAACTTTTGAAAAAAATCCACTTGCGCTGGTACACCCCCCCCTCCAGACTGGCGAACTTTGGCCTGGGTATCTCTCCCTTGTGCTGGAGACAATGTGGCAAGAGGGGAGACTTAGCCCACATGTGGTGGGGATGTCCTAAATTGACCCCCTTCTGGACTATGGTAGCTGGCCTCTTGGAAACTCTCACTGCAACTAAGATCGCACTAACACCACAACTGGCGGTCCTCCACATTGGAAGTGTGGACTTTCCTCCAGTAATCCGACACCTTCTCTCTTATGTACTAACGGCAGCCAGAATAAGCGTAGCTGCAAAATGGAAGCTTAACTCCCCTCCCACTATGGCAGACCTGGTTGAGAGACTGAATACAATGCTCTGCCATGAATATTATTTAGCTCTGGACTTAGGATCCAGACGCTATGTAGCGGAAGCCTGTGACTTATGGGCAACACACCCCTTGGCTCTTCAGGTTCCGTACTGAACTGACAGACCCGTCCCTACGAGAGAGTGTGGTGTTGCTGACTTCCTTTTTCTTGCTTCTTCCTTTTTCCGCTTCTGCTGTAATCTTCTTTCTTTGCTCTTTCCCCTCAAGCTGTCGCCCGTTCTACTTCCCCCTTCCCTCTGTCCTTTCTCCCCCACCCCCTCTCCGTCCCCAACCCTTTCCTTTCCAAAGGGGTACAGAGTGCAGATTGCCGTGGCTCCCACCTAACTTTTTTCCTCCCCTCTCTATCTCCCCTACCCCCATCCCCCCCCCTCCCTTCCTTTAACCCTATGTGTATGTAATAGGGTCCCAGTTCACTGATCTCCCCTTCTCCTTAGATGTAATAAAGCGAGGACTGGATTCAGAGTACTAAGTACCAAGAGATTAGCAACAAGTTATCGTGCTATGCAACATGGATCAAGATTTATTTAACATTATTGGGAGATTCAGTCGGTGTATCTGATGGTGACCTTTCCCTAATGCGTGTAATTGCTCATGTGCACTATGGCTTTTCTGCCACTCTTGTTTGTTACCATTGTTGTTTGTTGCTTTTTCAACATAATACTAATAAAAAACTATTGAAGATAAAAAAAAAAAGAAAAGAACACAGTACCTACAGTCAAATATGGTGGAGGTTCAAAGATGTCTAGGTGTTGCTTTGTGCCTCTGTCACTTCACTGTGTGCAAGACATCATAAAATCTGATGATTACCAATGAATTTTCAGTAGCAATGTAGTGCCCAGTGTCAGAAAACTGGGTTTGCACCCTGTGTGCGAGAATGACCCCAATGAGTCCAGATCTATATTCCATAGCACATCTGTGACTGCTCATTATTGGTTATAGGAAGCAATTGATTGTAGTTATCTATTCCAAAGGGAGTGCAACCAAACATTAAGATGAGGGTGCAAACTATTTTGTCTGGCTCATTTTTGGAGTGTTATGTAAAATTATGTCCAATTTACCTTTCTTTCTCAGTTTTTTTTTTTTTTGCCTTGTTCCAATGCACACAAAGGAAAAGATACTTCGTTTTCTGAAACAATTTCAAGGGTGCCAACACTTTCGGCCATGCTATATGGACAGCACTTTGTTTGAATGTATTTTTTACTTGAGTCAATATTTGACATGAATTTATGAATGAGGTCATATATAAAAAAGGGCTACACGTCCCCCTAAATGTCTTCCTCAAAACTGTTCCCAAAAGTAAGCATATATTACGGTACTTAGAATGTATAAAAACACATCCCTTTTATATCAGCCTATATAGTGGTTGCATATATGTATGTAAAGTGTGTGAGGTCCCATACATAAAGACATCTTTTAACAGAGCTTTACAATATGTATTTAATACTGGAATAAAAGATGTGTGGTGGTCCCAGGCTTTGGATGCGAGGCTACCTGTGACGCCCCCTTCATTTTGGAATGAATGCATGTTCAAAATAATATTCGCTATTTCTTTTTATGTCTCGTATTATAAACCTACATATAGGAAATATTTAAAGCTAAAGATTATTTTGAATGCTTTAATTGAATTAATTGCACCTGCTATCTAGTGTTCCAGTGGAATAGAGCCAGCAATCTCTCAATTTTCCATAGGCTTATTTGATGTTATTTTACTTGCCAAGAGAGAAAAAAGAAGCTATACTTTATGTTTTGACCATTTTAAGGTCGTGAAAGTATAAACATTAAAAATAAGCTTGTTAGGAATCATGCCAATAGCCGCTGACGGAAACATTTTGCAAGGGTTCTACTGCCACCTAGTGACACTTAAGAAAACTACCTTACTGGGTACATAATTTAGATTTGGAATTAGTGTAGCTAAAAACACTAGAGAGTAGAAAAACAGTATGACATTTTCCAAACAACATCATAAGAATGCCTTTAAAAGTTCCTTGGGGAGATAAATACAGTTTTGAAAAGGACATCTAGCTGTACCCATCTTATTGGGCAAGCCTAAGGATCCTATTTAATCCAAACAATTCACTCCCACTGAGCGGAAAATAGTGGGAATCCTTATTGTGCCAATGTGCTAGTGACTCATGCACTAGTTTGGACATAGATGATAGAAGTATACAGTAGTGATCTGTACTAAACAACAATCCTGTCCATGTGCAGCCAAGCCCACAGCGAGATTACATTCAGCTTCTGCCAGGGCACAGCTTAAAACATCCATTAAACAGAACACATAAATTATAAGAATAAAGGGCAGCAAAATATAAGATTAACAAATTATAATAGCTTTAACACACGGTATTACATGAAACAATAAACTGCTTAAACACAGCCATAGTGTATGTTCAGCCTTTCGTACAGCCTGTTAGTGAATGTATATAGAAAATGATTAAGTGCTTAACACAGTATGCAAGGCATTAGACGCCTGAGCTTCTTGTACTTGCATTAAAAAAAATCTCTCAAAGTGAAAAGTGGGTAGACAAAGTGAGCAATGGGCAGTAGAAAATTAAATTAGAGTAATATGGAGGATAATGCATAAGAATGGCATGGCCACCTTTGCTGCTTTATCAATAGAGGTGCACGGGGAAGTAATGAAAGGGAGCATGTATCTCCTTTTAAAAGGCTAATGTCCAGGGCTTAAACTCATTGCTGACAATGAATATTTAATTCCTGCTGGAAAACAAACAAAAAAATATATGCAGAAAAGAACAAACATGGCTGCATTACGTTGTACCTGCAGAGAAATATTATGCCTGCATGCTGAACTCTTGGAAACACATGCATGATCACCTGAGCACCAAAATGACATATAGTATTCACAAAGCTAGTCATTCTAAAAGAAAGACAAAGAACCTTTGTACCCTGTGTACTTTGACAGTAGCTCCCTGGCATTGGTTGCTATAATTCAGAAGAAAGTGATTTTTATTAAGTCAGCCAGTAGATAAGCAGCTTCTGAAAATCACTTGGGCCAAGAAGTTTGCAATATGCCACCATTTTCATTTATTTTATTTAGTTATTATAGTCTACTAGATGGAGGCCCTTTCACATCGGGAGGGTGGTTACATCACGATGGGGGCGGCAGTGATCTCTTACTCCCGTGCGCTCTCCACCTGCCGGCTCTCTCTTTCCTCATGTGCGCTGTCCTTTGAATTGTCTCCGTATGTGTGCTCTCCTCCATTGTGCGCTGTATCTCTCTCCCATGTGCTGTCTTCTTGCTGTGCGCTCTCCTACCTCTTTGTAATCTATATAATAAATTTATTTTTAGTTAAAAAACAGTTTCTGTGTTTTTTTATTAACAATGTGTTTAATTTCCTGGTAAAAAATGTGTAGGCCTTTGCTGTATTTTCTATTGCCAGCGTAGGTAACCCAAGCAGCCACTGGCTGCTAACCCTCGCTGCCAGGTGTTACCTTGGCTGGCAATGAAAAACACAGGGGAGCCCTATTTTTTTTAATTATCTAAATAATTTTTTTTAAAAATTGGCATGGGCTCCACTGTATTTTTGTTTGCCAGCCAAGGTAACCCAGGCAGGTGGGGGCTGTAATTCTCAGCATGGTAAGGCCAAAGCGTTCTGGGCCCCCCATGCTGAGAATCGCAGCCAGTAGCTGCCCCACAATTGGCATCTCCATGAGATGCCAAAACTGGCAGTTACCTTGTTCTTCCAGTTGCCATGTAGCAGTGGCAGACTGGGTAATAAAGGGATTGATGTCAGCTTTTTTTTTGCAGCTGACATCAAGCCCTATTGCTAATGTCAGCCGTCAGTATGACAGCTGTCCATTAGCAATACTTTCAGTAAAGAGCAAAAAAACACGCAGAGAAAAATCATTTATTGCATACAAAATAGACAGAGACACCTCATTATCCACTGTATTACCTTCCTCCAAGTTCCCCTGCATTTAATCCTATAATTACTGTACTCATGCGAGGGGGAAGAAGGGATGCCTCATGTTGCTGCCATCTTTGTATACCAGAATGTTCAAAAATGGTGGCTGAGTAAGTGTGCATGTGTGTGTGTCCCCGACGCGTCATGTGTTCCACTGCGTTTGTGTATGTGTGTGTATACATGTGTGTATACATGTGTTGACCTTCTGCATCATGTGACCTGCCATGTGTATGTGTATATATATATGTGTGTCCTTGCCGTGTCACGTGACCCATCACGTGTGGGTATATGTGTGCATATGTGTATGTTACCACCGTAGCACATGACCCGCTGCGTGTGTATGTGTGTGTGTATATGTGTGTGTCCCAACCACTTCACCACGTGCGTATATGTGTATATATGTGTGTCTATATGTGTGTATATGAGGACCCGCTACATCATGTTACCGCCGTGTATGTGTATATGTATGTATGTGTGTTTATGTGTCCCTGACATTTCATGTGAGCCGCCACGTTTGTATGTGTGTATATGTGTATGTGTACATATGGAGATGCTGCATGACGTGACCGCTGTGTGTATATATGTTGCATATATGTGTATGTCCCTGCTGTATAACATGAGCTACCGCACGTATATATATGTGTGTGTGTGTGTGTGTATATGTGGAGCCACTGTCAAGTGACCCACCATGTATGTTCCTGTGACATTACCCGCTGAGTCATGTGGTGTGTATATATGGAGCCGCTGCATGACATTACCCGCTGTGTATATATATATATATATATGTTGGATATGTGTGTGTGTATATGTGCCTGCTTTGTAATGTGAGCTGCCGCTGTATGTATGTGTTTGTGTTTATGTGGAGCCACTGTGCCACGTGACTCACCGTGTGTGTGTATATATGTGCATATCCTTGCCGTGTCATGTTACCCACCACATGTGTGTATATGTGTACATGTGTGTATATATGTGTGACGTGACCCGCATTTTTATATGTATATATATATGTGCATAACATGACCCGCCATGTGTGTATTTGTATATATATATATATATGGCTGCATCTGACCCCCTTGCTACATTGGACCCCCCGGCGCATCCTACCCCTGGCTCCTGCTGACCCCCTGGCTGCTGCTGACCCCCCTGGCTGCATCATCTCTTCCCTAACTGCATCAACTCATCCCCGGCTGCATCATCTCGTCCCCGGCAGCATCATCTCGTCCCCGGCAGCATCATCTCGTCCCCGGCAGCATCATCTCGTCCCCGGCAGTATCATCTCATCCCCGGCTGCATCATCTAGTCCCCGGCTGCATCATCTCGTCCCCGGCTGCATCATCTAGTCCCCAGCTGCATCATCTCGTCCCCGTCTACATAATCTCTTCCCGGCTGCATCATCTCTCCCTGGCTACATCATCTCATCCCTGGCTGCATCCTCTCATTCCTGGCTGCATCATCTCACCCCCAGACAGCACCTCATCCCTGAATTGCATCTCATCCCCGGATTGCATCTTATCCCCGGACTGTATCTCATTTGCGACCACCTGTCCATCATTACAGCTCATCCTACCACTGCATCTGATCCCTGGCTACTTCTGACCACTGCTACCTCTCAAACCCTGTGTAGAGACATGGGGGTCAGTGGGTGCTCTTATCTGCTGGCCCAGCCGCCATTCGAAAGTTAACATGGACCTGGGCTCATCCCAAACTAAACGCCCGAACTCCATACCCGTGGGCGGAACACTACTCAGACAACACAGGGTGAGGGAACCACAATATAAAGGCTTTATTGGATCCTTAAACAGTTAACAGCATATAACACATAACCAGCAAAACACACAATGTAACAGAACATTCATCCAGAGAATGACAGCAACTCACCGGGCAGGTTTCAGCAGTGTTTTTTTATTGTTTATACCATGAAAACAGGCGGTTTTCCAGGGGTGGTGGAGGGAGAGAGGGGGTCGCCATTCTCTGGATGAATGTTCTGTGTAATGCTATCTCTAACCTGGAAGTGCACCCTGGGACAAGAAATCCAGCAGAGCTGTGAGGAGACACACAGTGTGCCCCTGAGAGAAGGGAGAGGAAAGCTCTGTGTTTACTTGCTGGTGCCCGGCTGCCCTGAAGTAAGTGTCACACAATGTAACAGGCAGCAGTCTCACCCTTCCGCTGGCTCACCAGGGATTAGAATATTTGTGCCTCAGAGCCTTCACAGCAAAGTCTGTAGCCAGGTGACTGGATTGTCCCAACCTGTGTTGCTTCCTTATGCAGTCTTTTTATATCCCAGCCGAATCCAAACATTCGAAGCTGAAGCCGTTTAAGATTTTAATCCAAGTTCTGATCCCCTTGACCGGCACCAAAGTGCCTAGGCCTGGGGTTATGGCCTGCTAATTGGACCCATAGATCCTAGATTAGCTGCCTGTATAAACTTCCGTGCACCTCTAGTCGGGGCCGAAGTCCCTAGACCGAGGTCACTAGACAAAATCTCCCTCTAGTCAGGGCCAAAGTCCCTAGACTGAGGTCACTAAACAAAATCTCCCTGGTTAATGAACAGGTCTACTTATATTCCTTCTGACACTCAATTCAAACATTGGGAACTACATGATTGGTTTACTAAGACTGTGTTCTCATTGGCTGGATTTCAAGCTGTATATAAACTACCTCTAGTAGCATGGAATTGCTGGCAAGGAAGACTCACAGACTGATAGTTTAAATAGCATCTAGCAGTACTCATAGTAATACAAAGGACTTTTAGGAGGATTAAGTTCTCTGGCCTTCTATAACAAAGAGGTGAGATAATTACATTGCACACGGCAAACATCACCAGTCATCTACAAGACTTGTAGGAACAATGAGTGGCCCCTCACAAGGTAGGAAATAAAATACAGTACAAAGAGGTGAGATAATTACAATGCCCAAATTAACACTACCAGGCATCTAGAAGACTTGTGGGAACAATGAGTTGCTTATCACAAGGTAGGGCACAAAATACAAAGAATTGTCTGGCTACATAAGAAATCATCTTATGTTATATATTAAAGGAATCCATTTCGGCACACCCTGCTCACCGTATACAATGTTTCCGCTTCTCCTCACTCTCACCCCCATCCTTCTCCACTTAGTGCTACCTCCACTTATCCCTCCACCCAGCAACAAAGTATTTCTCTCACCCTCCATCCTACCAAGCCACCTCACCCACTCCTCTGAACTATTCATTCACTTTCAATCCTCTGTCTCCAAACAGGCACGCCTGCCATGTAAACTCTCCTACCCCACCTCCTAACCCTCTCCCTGCTCCTCCTACTTGCTGGAGACATTTCCCCCAATCCTGGCCCCCCCGCCACATCCCCACAGTCACATCCACCCCACTCCCATGACCCATCAGTAACCCTCGTATCCTCAACAACCTTAGACCCATTCCCCCAGCCCCTGCTTCCCAATCCCTCTATCTGGTGCACTCTGGAACGCCCGCTCAGTCTGCAGCAAACTCCCATTCATCTATGACCTCTTTATCTCTAACAAACACTCATTCCTTGGCTTCACAGAGACATGGCTCACCCCCTCCGACCTAACCTCCCCAGCCGCCCTCTCCTACGGCGGATTCACGCTCTCAAACACCCCCCCACCCCAGCAACACCCTAGGTGGAGGTGTTGGCCTACTCCTGACCAACAGCTGCTCCTTCACCCCAATTATGCTGCCCCCCTCTGCCCCCTCCCCTTCTTTGAGGTGCACTCCATGCATATCTTCTCCCTCTGCAACCTCCAACTGGCTGTTGTCTACTGCCCCCCCATGATCCTCCTCCATCTTCGACCACTTCACAATCTGGCTCCTACACCTCCTCCCCTCTGACATCCCCACCATCATCATGGGTAGTGATGAGCAAGTACTAAAATGCTCGGGTGCTCGAAGCTCGGGCCAAGCATCCCAAGATACTCGTGTACTCGGCCCGAGCACCGAGCCCAATGTTATCCTATGGGAGACCCGAGTATTTTTATGAAATGACTGCCGGCAGCATGTAGAAACCCTAAAAATGTCACAAAAGTCTCAGAAGAGTGCTCAAATGACATGGCAACACCATGGGGAAGACCCCTGGAAGCATTTCTCACTCAAAAGTCACAGCTGTGAACAATGTTGTCCGAGTTTCACGCCAATTTTACGGAGTCACCAGAAAACCTTCCAAAATTACACCAAAATGAATATTCAGGGTGGAAATGTTAAGGGCACATACCCAATAGTGAGATACAGCTGGTGTATGTTACTTTTTGTGATTACATGAAAGATTTTACGTGAAAACATTGTGCGGCACTCCGATGACCCTGAGAAGAGACGTACATGAAGCTCTGTCTTGACATAATGTGCCCATTTTGAGGAAGTGGGTCTATTGTAGTATTTTCCTTTGCCAGGGCAGTCCAAAATTGGGAGGTTCACCAATGCCCCTGGATAGAGACGTGCATGAGGGCCTGTAAACCTGAAGTGCCCATTGTAAGGAAGTGGGTGTATTGTAGTATAGCCCTTTGGCAGGGCAGCCAAAAATTGGGAGGCTCCACATTGTCCCTGGATAGAGACGTGCAGTAGGGCCTGTAAACCTGAAGTGGGTGTATTGTAGTATAGCCCTTTGGCAGGGCAGCCAAAAATTGGGAGGTTCACCAATGACCCATGCATACAGACATGCATGAGGGCCTGTAAATATGAAGTGGGTGTATTGTAGTATAGCCCTTTGGCAGGGCAGCCAAAAATTGGGAGGCTCCACATTGTCCCTGGACAGAGACGTGCAGGAGGGCCTGTAAACCTGAAGTGGGTGTATTGTAGTATAGCCCTTTGGCAGGGCAGCCAAAAATTGGGAGGTTCACCAATGACCCATGCATACAGACATGCATGAGGGCCTGTAAAATTGAAGTGGGTGTATTGTAGTATTGCCCTTTGGCAGGGCAGCCAAAAATTGGGAGGCTCCACATTGTCCCTGGATAGAGACGTGCAGGAGGGACTGTAAACCTGAAGTGGGTGTACTTTAGTATAGCCCTTTGGCAGGGCAGCCAAAAATTGGGAGGTTCAACAATGACCCATGCATACAGACATGCATGAGGGCCTGTAAACTTGGAGTATAAAATAAAAATTCGGTTGCGCCACACTGTTTACTAAAGGCAGAATCTCCATTATATTAATTCCTCACTCACCTTGTCTGGTTGTGCCGTCTCTGCACAACCAGATAGTAGGCTCAGTGGTGAGGAAGGGATCCGTAACCTTTGCTCGCCGATTCCTGGTTCCAGAATGAGCGCCCAGCTCCAGCTCGCTTCTCCGGGTCCCGTGATCAATCACGTGTCTATTGTGTCAGCCAGGTCCTTGTGTACAAAGCTGCTCTCTTCCACCACACTCCCCATAGGGAGGATAAGGTAAGGAACAATGCAGAAATGGTGGTATTTAGATTATGAGCGCTATACAAGGACACTGCACTGATTAGTATTACCTTTAGATCTTTATTGAATATTGACAAATGTGAGTCCTCGCCACCAATGGCAAGGACTCACATTTGTCAATATTCAATAAAGACCTAAAGGTAATACTAATCAGTGCAGTGTCCTTGTATAGCGCTCATAATCTAAATACCACCATTTCTGCATTGTTCCTCTGTAAACTTGGAGTGGGTGTATTGTAGTATAGCCCTTTGGCAGGGCAGCCAAAAATTGTGAGGTTCAACAATGACCCATGCTTACAGACATTCATGAGGGCCTGTAAACCTGAAGTGGGTGTATTGTAGTATTGCCCTTTGGCAGGGCAGCCAAAAATTGGGAGGCTCCACATTGTCCCTGGATAGAGACGTGCATGAGGGCCTCAAAACATTTTTCCCATTGAAAAGGAGCGGGTCTCCTGTCGTTGTAATGCCCATTCTAAAAGAATGGGCGAAAAAATTTACCACTGGGGGTATACCTGAAACAACAGCCTAACTATTGTAACGGTCATCATGGTGGCACATGAGGAGAAGGAGGAGCAGTCCAGCGATTAGCCAAAGTCCAGAAGTGTGTACCCATGGGTGAGTGGAGGTACATGGCAAATTCCCATAACAAAATTTAAATTCCGCTGTCATTTGTTGGTGGTGTGGTGAAGTCTGGCCCAATCCAACCCTTGTTCATCTTGATCAGAGTCAGCCTGTCAGCATTTTCAGTTGACAGGCGGGTGCGTTTATCAGTAATGATTCCACCTGCGGCACTGAAAACACGCTCTGACAAAACGCTAGCGGCAGGGCAGGCCAGGACTTCCAAGGCGTAGAGAGCCAATTCATGCCACGTGTCCAGCTTGGAGACCCAATAATTGTAAGGCACAGAGGAATGTCGCAGTACAGTTGTTCGATCTGCAAGGTACTCCTTCAGCATCTGGCCAAACTTAGCATTTCTTGTGGCACTACCCGCACCTCAGGGGCTGTGGTACGTGAGGGGCTGAGAAATCTGTCCCACATCGTAAAGACTGTTCCCCTACCTCTGGCGGATTGGACTTGTGCCCCTCTCGGCTGTACGCCTTGGTTGTCCACCGATTCTTGACCTATGCCGCTAGTGTTTTGGGAGGGGAATGCTTTGCCTACTTCCGTGACTATGGCCTTCTGGAACTGCTGCATTTTGGCTGACCTCAGGAATAAGAGACATAAAGTTTTCCTTGTAGCGTGGGTCTAAGAGTGTTGCCAACCAGTACTGATTGTCGGCCAAGATGTTCTGAACGCGAGGGTCACGAGCCAGGCAGCTTACCATAAAGTCAGCCATGTGCGCCAGACTCTTAACAGCCATCACTTCAGTATCCTGACCAACACGATGACTGAACATGCTGTCCTCCTCCTCCTCCTCGTCCTCATCTGCCCTGTCCTCTGGCCAGGCACGCTGAAGCGAGGGTATGACTGGTGTGCATGTCATATCCTCAATCTGGCCAGAGAGTTGCTTCATGTCTTCATCCTCCTCCTCCTCGTCATAGTCCTCCACTGCACGTTGTGATGAGATGAGGCTGGGCTGTGTGTTATCACCCACACCCACTACTGTTTCTCGCTCCAAGTCATCGCGCTCCGCCTGCAAAGCATCCTCTTTGTTTTTCAGCAGAGACCGTTTTAGAAGGCAGAGTAGCGGTATGGTGACGCTAATAATGGCGTCATCGCCGCTCACCATCTTGGTGGAGTCCTCAAAGTTTTGGAGGACGGTACATAGGTCGGACATCCATCTCCACTCCTCAGGTGTTATGTGTGGAGTTTGACCCATTTCCCGATGGCTTAGGTGATGCAGGTAGTCAACAACTGCCCTCTTCTGCTCAGAAAGGCGGCGAACTTTTACCAGCAGATCAGACAGCTCTGGGTATGACTTTAGAAACTGCTGAACCACCAGGTTGAGCACATGTGCCACGCATGGAACATGCGTCAGCTGGCCTCGCCTCAAAGCTGCCACCAGGTTCCGGACATTGTCACACACGACCTTTCCTGGCTTTAGGTTCAGAGGTGTGAGCCAGTGATCTGACTGCTGTTTCAGAGCTGTCCACACCTCTTCTGCATTGTGGGATTTGTAACCTATGCATATTAGCTTCAGCACAGCCTGTTGCAGCTTCGCAGAGGCAGTGCTGCAGTGCTTCCAGCTTGGGACTGGTGTGGAGGGTAAAGTGGATGAGGATACGCAGGAGGAGGAGGAGGAGGAGGCTGAGGAGCATGACATTCCGGAGCTGTAGAGTGTCGGTAAAACCCTGACTGAGGTAGGGCCTGCAGTCCTTGGTGTGAGAAGGACGTGTTCCGTCCCTCGCTCAGACTGGGTCCCAGCTTCCACAATATTAACCCAGTGTGCCGTCAAGGAGATGTAGCGGCCTTGCCCACAAGCACTTGTCCACGTGTCTGTGGTTAGGTGGACTTTGGCTGAAACAGCGTTGTTCAGGGCACTTGTGATTCTTTGTGACACGTGGTTATGCAATGCGGGGACGGCACATCTGGAGAAATAGTGGCGGCTGGGGACCGAGTAACGTGGGACAGCAGCCACCATCAGGTCGCGGAATGCTTCCGTCTCCACCAGCCAGAAAGGCAACATTTCTAGCGCAAGCAGTCGCGAAATGTGATAATTTAGGACTGTGGCATGTGGGGCGTTGGCAGCGTATTTCCGCCTGCGTTCAAAGGTTTGCTGAATGGATAATTGAACGCTGCACTGGGACAAGGACGTGCTTGATGGTGGTGTTATTTGTGCGTGGGCAATGTCAGGTGCATGGCCGGAGGCTTGTTCGCGGCCAGCATGGACAGGGGATTGGCTCGCACGCACAACACGCAAAGACGTAGCATTGACATCAGCAAGCACCGCTCCTCGACTCTGTTGTACTTCCCACAAAGTCGGGTGCTTGGCTGACATGTGCCTGATCATGCTGGTGGTGGTCAGGCTGCTAGTTTTCAAACCCCTGCTGATGCTGGCATGGCAGGTGTTGCAAATGGCCTTTTTAGAGTCATCTGGAGCCAACTTAAAAAACTGCTAGACTCGGGAAGACCTAACATTTGCACAGGCACCTTATGTCGTGTTGTTGTTCCGGGGAACAGTTGCCTGCCTTCTACCTGCGGACATGAGCCTGCGTCTTACTGCCTGTTGGGATGCTACGCCTCCCCCCCCCCTGTGCACTGCTGTCCTCGCTCTGCATATCCTCCTGCCAGGTTGGGTCAGCTACTGGATCATCCACCACGTCGTCTTCCTCTTCCGCACCCTGATCCTCCTCCTGACTTCCTGGCAATTGTGTCTCATCATCGTCCACCCCTTGTTGAGACACGTTGCCAACGTTCCCTTCGTGAGAACGTGGCTGCTCAAATATTTGGGCATCTGTACATTCCATCTCATCACCCACTTCAACAGGAGCTGGCGAGAGGCCAGATTCTGCGAATGGATACGTGAACAGCTCTTCCAAGTGTCCTAGTGTGGGATCAGTAATGTCCGTGGACGTGTACTCGGCCTGGTGGTAGGAAGGAGGATCAGGTTGGGAAATGTGCGGTGCAGTATCACGGCTACTGACACTAGACCGTGTGGAAGACAGGGTGTTTGTGGAGGTGCCAATCTGACTTGAAGCATTATCCGCTATCCAAGTAACAACCTGTTGACACTGGTCTTGGTTCAAGAGCGGTGTACTGCTGCGGGCCCCAAGAATTTGGGACAGGACGTGCGAGCGAGTAGATGTGCCACTTTGTTGTTGCGAAATTAGTGCTTGCACACGACCTCGGCCTCTGCCTGCACCACCATCACGTCCACTTCCTTGTCCCTTGCCAACGCCCTTGCGCATTTTTCCTGTATACAGTTACAACAGTCTGGTGACTGTTCTGGTCACAGGAAAGCTGGATATTAGAGCCTGCCTGTATAGAGCTAGTCAAGTACTACAGTCTGGTGACTGTTCTGGTCACAGGAAAGCTGGATATTAGAGTCTGCCTGTATAGAGCTAGTCAAGTACTACAGTCTGGTGACTGTTCTGGTCACAGGAAAGCTGGATATTAGAGCCTGCCTGTATAGAGCTAGTCAAGTACTACAGTCTGGTGACTGTTCTGGTCACAGGAAAGCTGGATATTAGAGCCTGCCTGTATAGAGCTTGTCAAGTACAACAGTCTGGTGACTGTTCTGGTCACAGGAAAGCTGGATATTAGAGCCTGCCTGTATAGAGCTAGTCAAGTACTACAGTCTGGTGACTGTTCTGGACACAGGAAAGCTGGATATTAGACCCTGCCTGTATAGAGCTAGTCAAGTATAACAGTCTGGTGACTGTTCTGGTCACAGGAAAGCTGGATATTAGAGCCTGCCTGTATAGAGCTAGTCAAGTACTACAGTCTGGTGACTGTTCTGGTCCCAGGAAAGCTGGATATTAGAGCCTGCCTGTATAGAGCTAGCCAAGTACAACAGTCTGGTTACTGTTCTGGTCACAGGAAAGCTGGATATTAGACCCTGCCTGTATACAGCTAGCCAAGTACAACAGTCTGGTGACTGTTCTGGTCACAGGAAAGCTGGATATTAGACCCTGCCTGTATAGAGCTAGTCAAGTACAACAGTCTGGTGACTGTTCTGGTCACAGGAAAGCTGGATATTAGAGCCTTCCTGTATAGAGCTAGTCAAGTACTACAGTCTGGTGACTGTTCTGGTCACAGGAAAGCTGGATATTAGACCCTGCCTGTATAGAGCTAGTCAAGTACAACAGTCTGGTGACTGCTCTGGTGACAGGAAAACTGGATATTAGAGCCTGCCTGTATAGAGCTAGTCAAGTACTACAGTCTGGTGACTGTTCTGGTCACAGGAAAGCTGGATATTAGACCCTGCCTGTATAGAGCTAGTCAAGTACAACAGTCTGGTGACTGCTCTGGTGACAGGAAAACTGGATATTAGAGCCTGCCTGTATAGAGCTAGTCAAGTACTACAGTCTGGTGACTGTTCTGGTCACAGAAAAGCTGGATATTAGACCCTGCCTGTATAGAGCTAGTCCAGTACTACAGTCTGGTGGCTGTTCTGGTCACAGGAAAGCTGGATATTACAGCCTGCCTGTATAGAGCTAGTCAAGTACTTCAGTCTGGTGGCTGTTCTGGTCACAGGAAAGCTGGATATTAGACCCTGCCTGTATAGAGCTAGTCAAGTACAACAGTCTGGTGACTGTTCTGGTCACAGGAAAGCTGGATATTAGAGCCTGCCTGTATAGAGCTAGTCAAGTACTATAGTCTGGTGACTGTTCTGGTCACAGGAAAGCTGGATATTAGACCCTGCCTGTATAGAGCTAGTCAAGTACTACAGTCTGGTGACTGTTCTGGTCACAGGAAAGCTGGATATTGGAGCCTGCCTGTATAGAGCTAGTCAAGTACTACAGTCTGGTGACTGTTCTGGTCACATGAAAGCTGGATATTAGACCCTGCCTGTATAGAGCTAGTCAAGTACTACAGTCTGGTGACTGTTCTGGTAACAGGAAAGCTGGATATTAGACCCTGCTTGTATAGAGCTAGTCAAGTACTACAGTCTGGTGACTGTTCTGGTCACAGGAAAGCTGGATATTAGAGCCTGCCTGTATAGAGCTAGTCAAGTACTACAGTCTGGTGACTGTTCTGGTCACAGGAAAGCTGGATATTAGACCCTGCCTGTATACAGCTAGTCAGCTCCAACAGTCTCCTGAGGACTGTTCTGGTCACTGGAAAGCTTGGACCCCAATCTGGATCACCCTGCCTATATCCTCCTAGATTAGTCCTGAGAAGGACTGTTCTGGTCAGCAGCAGTTTGCAGCCCTGCTCCGAATCTACCTATGAGGGCCGCAAATCTGTCCCTAAGCAGCAGCAGACACTCTCCCTACACTGACTGTCTGGATGGCTGTGTGCAGAGCACATCATGGCCGGGTCTTATAAAGGCTCTGTCACGCTGTGCAGGCCGGCCAATCACTGCAATGCCACAACTAACATGGCTGTGGCATTGCAGTGACTGCCAGCCAATCCCTGCATGTGGGCTGGCTCTCTAAATAGCGCCAACATGCAGGGATGAGGACCCCGAGTACAGCACGAGTATCGCGAGATTACTCGGTACTCGCCGAGCAGCCTGAGTACAGTGATACTTGTGCGAGTACCGAGTAGTCACAAGCATACTCGCTCATCACTAATCCTGGGTGTTCAACATTCCCATCGACACCCCCCACACCGCTGCCTCTAGACTCCTATCTCTAACCTCCTCCTTCAGTCTCTCCCAATGGACCTCCTCCACCACACACAACGATGGCCACATACTAGACCTCGTCTTCACCCAATTCTGCTCCCTCACCAACCTCGCAAACTCACCTCACCCCCTATCCGACCACAACCTGCTGACCTTCTCCTCCCTCTTCCCCCCTACCACTCTGTCCCCCCTCCCCGGAAACTCCCTCACCCCAGCAGAAATCTTAAACTCATCGACTTCCACTCACTCTCCGAGTCCCTCCTCCCTCTCTCAGACTTGGCTTCTTCTCAAGACACTGACACAGCCGCTACCCTCTATAACACCACTCTCACCACAGCCCTTGATTAGGCTGCGCTGCTTTCATACAACACAACCCAAGCACACAGACAATCCTGGATCACCACCCTCACTAAAAAACTTTGCTGGACCTCTAGGGCCACTGAGCTAAGATGGAAGAAATCCCACTTCGCAGAGCACTTATCCTTGTACAAACAGTCCCTCATCATCTTCAAGACTGCACTTGCCGCTGCAAAACAAGACTACTTTTCTTCTCTAATAACCGCCCTGCCCCACAACCCCAAGCAACTTTTCAAAACTTTCAACTCTTTACTCCGTCGAAGCCCTTGCCACCGCCTGCCGACTTTAGCTCAACAACATTACCCGAATCCACTCTTTACTCAACCAAGACACTACTAAAACACTCGTCCACACCCTCATCATCTCCCATCTTGACTACTGCAACCTCTTGCTTACTGGCCTCCCTGCTACCTCCCTCGCACCTCTACACACCATCCTCAACTCCGCTGCTCGACTCATTCACCTGTCTCCCCACTAATCCCCTGTCTCCCCCCTCTGCCGAGCCATTTACTGGCTCCCCACTTCCCAGAGATCCCGGTTCAAAATCCTAACCCTGATATACAGGGCCATACATAACCTGTCCCCTCCTTACATCTCCGAACTGGTCTCCCGATACCTCCCCTCACACAATCTGCGCTCCTCTCAAGAGCTCCTTCTCTTCTCTCCCACATTTCCTCCTCATACAGCTGCATACAAGACTTCTCTCATGCATCTGCCATACTTTGGAACTCTCTCCCCCACCACATCAGACACTCCCCTTCCCTTGGTACCTTCAAGAAAAACCTGAAGACCCACCTCTTCCTTCAAGCTTACAGCCCACACTGAGACCTATCCGCTGCACCACTTCACCCTCCCCTCTCCCCTCCTACTGTGTCCCCACCCATCCCCCATAGACTGTGAGCTCTCGTGGACAGGATCCTCTGCCCTACTGTACCTGTATGATTCAATTGTCATCATTTTACGTTCTTATCCTCATCTGCCCTTACACATGTAAAACGCCATGGAACCTAATGGCGCTATATAAATATTTATTATTAATAATAATAATAATACATGTGTTTGACGTGACCTGCCAGGTCACGTCATACACGTGCAGTGGGGAGGGTCACGTCATATACACACACATCACATATATACACATGCACACGTATACACATGCAGCAGCTCACGTTATACACACATATGTACAATATACATATATACAAATATACACTCAAACATACATATGACATGACCCACCGCTTGTGTATGTGTATATTTGTGTTGTATATGTGTATGATGTGACTTGGCAGATCACATCATACACATACACATGTGCTGGGGTGGATCACGTCATATACACACTCACACACATATATACAAACAAACACACATATATAACCATGCAGCGGTCATGTCATACACACATATATCCATATCCACACATACATACTCACACATATCCATACATGCATACACACACATATATAGATACATACATACAAACATACATACACACACGTACATACACATACACCGGTCTTTCTCCTCCCCCTGCACGATGTTACTGGTAAACGCTGAAGGCTGAAGGACCCGTGTGATACTGCGGGATCATGTGACCCACATCAGAGAAATCCTTAGGCTTCCAGCGAGAAGCAAGGTCCTTCAGCCTTCAGCGGTAATATCGGGTGGGGGAGTATGTGACTCACCGTGGACCGGGTGCTCAGGTCTCAGGCGCTGGCTGTCAGTCACGGTTCTGGTGCCTGAGGTTGTGGGCCCGGTGGTCAGTAAGAGGGTGAAAACAAAATAATAAAACGGATTAAGTTATTAATTTGTGACGCTACCTGTAGGGTTCCGGTGATGGCACCGGGCTGCTTGGACCTCCGGGGTGATGGGCGGCAGCAAGATGGAACCGCTCCCTACAGGACGAGCGGGGTCCCCGGAGTCGAGAGCTGCAATGGTGTAATAGGGCAGCTCGGCTAGTTCTGCAAGGCAAAGCAATTAACGGTAGTCCCGGAATAAGGCTCATACACGTTGCTCCTCTGAACGGGTATTTACTTAGTTGATCAATGGCAGACAGGTGAAACAGTTCTCAATGCCAAGTAATGGACCAGGTGGTCCCTGTAATGAATAGTGTCCCTCCGAGGCTCAACAGGTGTCCTTCTCTATTCTGACTGTCCCCTCTCTTCGCTGCTTTGGCATATCTCGCCAGGGTACTGAGGGCCCTCGATTGGGGTTCCCTGCTGTCAGGGCCCTGACACTCGGTCCCTGACCCTCAATGGTGGGTACCCCCCAGTATAGCTGCGGTGATGGTTAGGTTGTGAGTTGGGCTCCTAGGAAGCCTTCAACCACTCCGGGTCTGTGGTGCAGGGTTGAATCGTCTAAACCACCTCGGAGCCGGTACTCCGAGTTCTGAACTGGGCAGGTTGAGGTGCCCTCCCCGTTAGCTTTGTCAGTGCTCCTCTGTAGCTCCTTCAACATTACTACATCTGTTACTTTCACTTTGTCTCTCTGAGCTTTTCTCCTGCCACGACTTGACTTCTGCACTGTTCTGTTCCACTTCCTGGTCTAACTCCGTGCTGCTCTCCCACTCACTATATCACCTAGCTCTCCTCCCACCAGGACCTGTTACCCTAGCAACTGGTGTCTGATTGGTACCCTGATCACTAGGTGTGTGTGTGTAGTGTTGGGGCGTCAGGATTCTCCTACTCATCACTGGAACAGAGAATATGACACCTTCAGTCAGGGGTGTAGTACCCTCCTGTGATGCACTCTTAGTGAGGCGCCACATATGGAGCGGCACAGGGGGACAATGGAGCGGTGAGGAGTGGAGAGTACGGAGCGGCAAAGTGGGACAATGGATCGGTGAGGAGGGGGGAGTATGGAGTGGCACAGGGGGACAATAGAGCAGTAAGGAGGGGGAAGTACGGAGCAGCACAGGGGGAGAATGGAGTGGTGAGGAGGGGGGAGAGGGACCAAGCAGCGGGGAGAGTGGGTGGCAGCAGCGCTAGTGGCCACCATATCGGAATACCCATCACTTGGGTGTTCCAATATGGCGGTCAGCATACTTCCGGGGAAGTGCATTGTGGGATTCGGACACATCTGGACAAACCAGATGTCAAGATATCATAGGGCAATTATATATTAGATATATTACTATTTTTTTATCTACTGACTAAACATTTTTTTCTAAATAAGATAAGCATAAGTGACTTTGATGCATATAACAAAAGTATAAACTAAAAATATTGTGTTGCCATATGTGCCCCCATCTAAAGGCAAGAAATTTAGGGAAAGACGGTGTTTTCCGGTCCGCGCTGCCAGGTTCATTCACAACAAAGAAAACCAATAATCGATGTTTGATCCAATCCTTCCTTTATTCTCCTCCTACGCGTTTCAGTGCCCACCCGGCACCTTCATCAGGGATACAACCACCTCATCAAACCGATCTTTATATAGTGACATTCATATAATGATTAGTGGGTGTTCCTATCCTTGTGACGTAAAAACCGTCACAGAAACCGGGAGGAATCTGCATTTTGGCGCACTTTTCACAAAAGATATAAGATACACATATAAATACAAATATCTCATAGTACAAGGGTTCCATATAATCGGATTAGTGAGACCATAAAAGAGCTATGTAAAAATCCCTGCGGAAAAGTCTGTAAAATCCGACCAGTAAAAGCACATATTGCAAAAAGCATTAAAAAATATATATGCACATGTCTCATACCTTCCCAGGGGATAGAACTCATGGTGCTCAGAAATTCACTATTTGGGAACATACTATTAATGTCCTGTGCCACCTTGACTTACAGAATGTGTTGTATCCATATGTGGATACAATCTATGTGTTTTCCCCAAAATTTTATTCTCTAGATCCAGTTGGAGGAGAAAGAAGAATATGCATAAAAAATCTCTAAAAACCTAGGAATTTATTATAAAAATGAGATACAAAAAATGAGCAAATAAAAATACACACTAAAAAAACTCTATTAAAATTATTATCTAAAAGCCTTCTTTATCCGTAATCACCAATTATTATTCAATGTAGGTGCAATGTAGGAACTATGTCTTTCCTTAAATAAAAAATTGAAGAAACTTAACAAGCATAAAACCTAGTCCAGTGCAGGATATCAAAATCTTTCCGGCGTGTGGTGCTGCAAGATGTAATGGGGACTGCCATCCCAAGCCCTCTGAGTTCTATCCCCCCCGAGACACAACATTGCTGTCTACAGAAGAAAATAATACATGAAGCATATAACATCTTGCTGTTTCCATATCGTATGTCAAATCGCAGAAGACTGCTCTTCTGCTGCTATTTGGTGTAGTACCTATAAATGTCCACAAGATGTCATCAACCAGGAGGCGGATTTAGAACCATCTAAAGGCGGATTATAATATGGGCAATCTGGGCTACTGCCTGGGGCCCGTAGCTCCAGGGGGGCCCATGGCCAGATTTCCTTCATTATAATGTTTTGTGTAGCAACAGATACTCACCTTGCTTCTGTTGCCCCGACGTACATCTTGGAGCAGGGAGCTTCCCTGCAACTGCTGGCAATTTACAATGGCAGCGCAGCTCCTGGGCACTTTCATCACCTGTGCGATGACGTCATCAGCCAATGCCACCATGTATGTGACGGCATCAAGAGGCCATGGAGACAGGTGGGTCTGAGGAGAGCAACAGGAGGACAGGAGTGAGGTAAATATGTGTTTTTTATTTTTATTATACGTGCTGGGATATACAGTGGCTATATGGGGCAAAGCTTTTATACGGGGGGCTATGTGTGGTACAGACTGTAGACAGGTGGCTATGTGGGGCCCAACCTGTATACTGGGGGCTATGTGGGGCCCAGTCTGCATACTGGGGGCTATGTGGGGCTCAGTCTGCATACTAGTGGCTATATGAGGCCCAGCCTGTATACTGGTGGCTATGTGGGGCCTGGACTGTATGTTGGGGCCATGGGGGGCAAAGACTGTATACCGGGAGCTATATGAGGCAAAGGTTTAATCAGGTGGGTATATGGGTTCCAGCCTTTATACTGGTGGCTCTGTGGGGCAGAGCCTGTATACTGTAGCTATGCAGGGCACAGCTTGTATACGGGGACTATGTGAGCACAACCTGAACACAGGGGCTATGTGGGGCCCAGCCTGCATACTGGGGGCTATGCGGCACTCAGTCTGCATACTAGTGACTATATGGGGCCCAGCCTTTATACTGGTGGCTATGTGGGGCCTGGACTGTATGCTGGGGCCATGTGGGGCAACAGGGTCGGACTGGAGTGTCAGGGGCCCACCAGGGAAATTGACTCCAGGGGCCCACCCACCCCTCAGTTATATTCAAATACCTGTTACCTGTTATACCCATCATAGTGGCGGCTCCTGCACATCACTGTGTGCTCACCATGACTGCGATGTAGAATTACGGTAGTTTGTATTAAAGTGCACCTGTCATTGGTTTTGGGGATTCTAAAACCTGCCCACCACCTTAACATGATGTAATTGGGGTTCCTGTAACCCCCTTCATATCCCCAGACATCCTCAGGCACTTCAGAAATAGGAGTTTTATTCTGTCCTGTGCCATATACCGTAATTCTTTCTATGGGTCATATGGGGTTTGCAGATTGCGGTCAGAGCCGCCCTGCTCCATGCCAACACCGCCCCTCTGAGTGTCTGCAAGTGAATGACACAGGATGTCATCCACACTAGAGATGGGCGAATCCTAAATTACTCGGACTCGCTAGACTGTAACGAGTCTGAGTCCAGGACTCGCTACTCGTTGCGAGTCTAGCGAGTCCAATGTAAATGAATGGGGAGGCGAGTATTGCAGCGATTCCTCTGCTGCCGGACCCTATAAGGGGTCTGGCAGCAGAGGAAAAACCTGCAAATCCCCCTGTTATTCTTTTAAAGCCAGCAGCAAAAAGCCGCTGGCTTTTAAAGAATAATAATAAAAAAAAAAAAAAGATTGAAGGGGGGAGGGGGGAAGGGGGGGTCAGGGGGGGTGAGGGGGGAGAGAGGGGGGGCACCGGCCCGGCCGGCTACTTACCCCTGCCTCCGCCGCCGCTGCCGCCTCAGCTGCAGACTCGCTCCCCGAGTCTCTCTGCTTCTGTTTCCGGAGATTCCCGAATGGTGACAAGAGCAGTGAATAAATTAACTTGCGTCACTCCTCGGGAATCTCCGGAGCAGAGCGAGTCTGGCTGACAGCAGAGTTCAGCTCAGGTCCTAATGCCCTGAGCTGAACTCTGACTGTTTAGTCAGTTCTCAGCTCTGCTACATCCCTGTCTGTCTAAGCACAGACAGGGAAGTAGCAGAGCTGAGATTGCGTTTTGGACTACGTCGGACGGAAGAGGATTTTTAAAATAAAGATGGAGTCCCTAATGGCTTTTTTGTTTTATTTTTAATAAAAAATTTTCTCTGTGTTTTTTTTTTTATATTGATTACTGGAAATTCATGGCGGTCATGTCTAATATTGGCGTGACCGCCATAAATTTCGGGCTTAGGGCCAGCTGATAATACAAAGCTGGCCCTAACCCCTTAATTACCCAGTGAGCCATTGCCACCAGGGCCACTGGAAGAGCGGGGTTCAGCGCCAGAGGATGGCGCTTCAATGAACGCGCCATCTTCTGGGGCGGCTGCGGGCTGCAATTTGCAGCGGGGGGTGCCCAGAAAGCTTGGGCATCCCTGCGCTGCGGATTCCAGCCCCCAGCTGCTTAGCTGTACCTGGCTAGACATAGAAATTGCGCGGAGCCCCACGCATTGTTTTTTTAATTATTTCATGAAATTCATGAAATAATAAAAAAAAAGGGCTCGCCTATATTCTTGTGTCCGGCCAGGTACAAATAGGCACCTGGGGGTCGGGGGCAGCCCGTCGCTGCCTGCTGGATCTGGCTGGTTCCAGAAATACGGCGAAGCCCACGTGAAATTTTTCTGAAAAATCCATAAAACAATCATAAAAAAGGGACTGCCTCTTTATTAACCCCTCCACCATGGTCGAGGGGTTAGTAAAGATGCAATCCTTTTTTAGGATTGTTTTATAGATTTTTCAAAAAAAAAAATTACGTGGGCTTCGCCGTATTTTTGTAACCAGCCGGATCCAGCAGGCAGCGACGAGCTGCCCCCAACCCCCAGGTGCCTATTTGTACCTGGCCGGACACAAGAATATAGGCGAGCCCTTTTTTTTATTATTTCATGAATTTCATGAAATAATAAAAAAAAAAATGCGTGGGGCTCCGCGCAATTTCTATGTCTAGCCAGGTACAGCTAAGCAGCTGGGGGCTGGAATCCACAGCGCAGGGATGCCCAAGCTTTCTGGGCACCCCCCGCTGCAAATTGCAGCCCGCAGCCGCCCCAGAAGATGGCGCGTTCATTGAAGCGCCATCTTCTGGCGCTGAACCCCGCTCTTCCAGCGGCCCTGGTGGCATTGGCACGCTGGGTAATAAAGAGGTTAGGGCCAGCTTTGTATTATCAGCTGACCCTAAGCCCGAAATTTATGGCGGTCACGCCAATATTAGACATGACCGCCATGAATTTCCAGTACTCAATATAAAAAAAAAACACAACACAGAGAAATTTTTTTTATTAAAAATAAAACAAAAAAGACATTAGAGACTCCATCTTTACTCCAAAAATCCTCTTCCGTCCGACGTAGTCCAAAAACGACATCTTCACTGCCACAACCCTGTGCATACATATACATATCTATGCACAGGGAGTGAGCAGGCTGAGAACTCTCTCAGCTCTGCTACATCTCTGTGTAGGCGGGCTCTAGGACCCTGGAGCTGCCACAGCCCGCAAGTCCCAGAGCCCAGCACACAGCACATAGCAGAAGCCGGAAGAGAGGTAAGGAGCATTTCTCCCCCCTCTCTTCCTTCGCTCCCTGCGGACTCGTTACTGACTGCGAGTCATCCCTGAGATTACTCGCAGTGTAACGAGTCGGGCGAATCCCTTACTACTCGGCGAGTACCGAGTAGTAACGAGTAGATTCGCCCATCCCTAATCCACACAAATCACAGGCCTCGCACTTGCACAGTGGAAACACTGGTTCTTCAATAGGGTACAGTGAGGCACCACTGCGCAGGCGCGAGACCTGTGATTTGGGTGGATGACATCCTGTGTCATTCACTTGCACACACTCAGAGGGGCGGTGTTGGCATGGAGCAGGGCGGCTCTGAACGCAATCTGCAGACCCCATATGACCCATAGAAAAAAATTATCATATGGTGCGGGACAGACAAAAAATCTATTTCTGAGGTGCCTGCGGATGTCTGGGGATATAAAGGGGGTTACAGGAACCCCAATTACATCATGTTAAAGGGAACCTGTCAGGTTGTTTTTACCAGTGGTAACCGCACCGTTAGAAGAATGTGGCCCTTTTATTCCCATTATAAAATGCAGTGGCCGGTGATAATGTGACCGCGGCTCCATTCATCATCATTGGAGCTGCCAGAAAAAGCCAAAGACAGCGCTCATAGCCACTGAGGGAATGAGCGGATCATGGGTGAGCTGTACATCAGCTCCAGTCTAATGGGGAGAAAACAAACCTATGACAGGACCATCTTTAAGAACAATGTTTTTAATGTGTGTTTTAATGTTTTTTCTAATAAAAATGAATTTTTAAAGAGGGTATCCGGGATTAATTAAAAAAAAATATACCTAACCACCGACAGGTAGGTAGCTGCCACCTACCTGCCTGTTGCTGGCGGCAACAGTCACCGCCTTTCTCCTCTGGCACAGGCCGCTCCTGCCAGGAAAAGCATGGCGGCGTACACAGAGGAGAGACGGCTTTTCTGTTCTGCTCTGTGTGGAGGGAGTGGGACAGCCGACATCATGCTGATTGACAACCAACTCTTCACTACCTGATTGGAGCAGCCGGCTGTCATTCAGCGTGACGTTGGCTGTGCCGCTCATCGCCAGAGTGAAGAAGCTGCCCCTCTGTGGACGTGACATCAGTGGAAGCAGCAAGATCGCCGACAGGAGCGGTCTGTGATTGGCGATGAAAGGTGTCGGGCACAACAGGCAGGTAAGGGGACAGCTACCTACCTGTTTGTGCATAGGCACAATTTTTTTCCCCAGAATTCCCGGATATCCTCTTTAAGGATCTCAAGATTCTGTGCTGGATCTTTTTCTATTTTTTTGACACGTAATGGGGATAAAAGTTGCACATTCAGCAATCGGACCCCCAACAATAAATAACTTATCACCTATCTTTAGGCCATGTGCACTTTGAGCATTTAGTGAGTTTTTTACCTCAGTATTTGTAAGACAAAACCAGGAGTGGAACAATCAGACGTAAATTTTTCTGCCTTTTTCACCCTGGTGTTGTTTTACAAATCCTGAGATTAAAATCTCACCAAATACTGAAAGTGCACAAGGCCTTAGAAGAGATGATTACTTGCTTTCTCTGGAGAACCTCTGTAAGTGCATCTCTGCTGCTGTGTAATAGTCACCGGACAGAAGGGGTTAAACATCCAATTATTTAATATCTATAGGATATAAAGAATTTCCCCTTATTGATATCAGGTAGAACAAATGACCGACCGCAATCCACTCTACCAAGACCAATAATACCACATACAAGGGACAAATACCACCACACCATCCCCAGAGGACATATTATCACCACATAGTGACCAAATAATGCCACATACAAGGCACAAATACCGCCACACCGTGACCAAAGCAGATAATACCACCACATAGTGTCTGAATATTAGCAAATACAAGAGACAAATACCAGCACACCATGACCAGAGCACATAATATCAAATACTACCACGTACAAGGTATAAATACTGCCACACCCTGACAAGACCACGTATAATGACGCTGACACTGGTGGTACAGGATAATGATGCCGAAACTTGGGCTTCAGGATAATGGGACTGACACTGGGGCTACAGGATAATAAGACTGACACTGGGGCTACAGGATAATGGGACTGACACTGGGGCTACAGGATAATGGGACTGACACTGGGGCTACAGGATAATGGGACTGACACTGGGGCTACAGGATAATGGGACTGACACTGGGGCTACAGGATAATGGGACTGACACTGGGGCTACAGGATAATGGGACTGACACTGGGGCTACAGGATAATGGGACTGACACTGGGGCTACAGGATAATGGGACTGACACTGGGGCTACAGGATAATGGGACTGACACTGGGGCTACAGGATAATGGGACTGACACTGGGGCTACAGGATAATGGGACTGACACTGGGGCTACAGGATAATGGGACTGACACTGGGGCTACAGGATAATGGGACTGGGGGTACAGGATAATGACGCCAACACTGGGGGTACAGGATAATGACACTGGGCCTCAAGGATAATAGGACTGACACTGGGTGTACAGGATAATGACACTGGGGGTACAGGATAATGAGACTGGTGGTACAGGATAGTGACACCGGGGGTACAGGATAATGGCGCCGACACTGGGGTTACAGGATAATGACACTGGGGTCTACTGGATAATGGCGCTGACACTGGGGATACAGGATAATGACACTGGGGTACTGGATAATGGTGCCGATACTGGGGGTAAAGGATAATGGTACCAACCCTCAGGGGTACAGGGCAAGGGCGCCGACCCTCGGGGGTACAGAGCAGGGGTGCAGACCTTCAGGGTTACAGGGCAGGGGCGCCGACTCTCGGGGGGTACAGGGCAGGGGCACCGACACTCGGGGGTACAGGGCAGGGCCGCCAACACTCGGGGGTACAGGGCAGCGGCGGCGACAATCGGGGGTCCAGGGCAGGGGCACTGATACTTTGGGGTATGGAATCATTACATGACAACTCTTTCCCACAGCAACAAGCTAGTCAATGATATCAGAACATAGGATAGCTGGATGCTGAGGGAAAGATAAATAATAGAGCAGGGGATATGACTAGCTTCTTTCCATCAGTATTCAGCTTTCATATTCCCTGCTCTGCTGGCTGGACATAGACACACTTGGTAATACTAACCCCGGGCCCTCACTTACATACAGTAGTTGTGTCAATGGCCGCCCGCACCTGGAGGTCCTCTTCTAACAATAATGGCATCCATTCCAGCCGCACGCTCCGCTGTGGAGTGTAGGAGGGCGGGCTTATCATCATGCAGTACAAGCACGCATGCCTGAGCTGCTGCTGAACTCATGACCCCAGCTGGCATCCCCAGAGAGTTCACTGTCAGTGCAGTCACTCATGATAACTAATGTAGACTGTCAGTGTCTGCCTCTGCTGTCTCACCTGGGGGTTGGGGGGGCTGCAGCCACGTTTCGTGTGCACTGCCAGTGGCGGCACCATCGGCGGCTGCAGTGCAGAATTAACTTGCTCAATGCTGCCACTAGGAATTTCGGGGCCCCTCACAGACAAAACTTTGGGGCACCTCTGACAGTCCGCCCAACCTCCACTACCTAAACACATGAGATATAGATATAGATATAGATACATACACACTTGAGACTGCTGCTGGCTGAATCCATAGTAGCTGTATAGATAATCGAGAATACACAAAGAGACGGCTGCGGGACGCATGCAAAATGCAGAAGGCTGCTGACCGTACGCTCAATAGCCTGGCCAAAGCCCTCCGAGCCCTGGACACGGCCCTCCGAGCCTGGACACGGCCCTCCGAGCCCTGGACACGGCCCACAGAGCCCTGGACACGGCCCACAGAGCCCTGGACACGGCCCACAGAGCCCTGGACACGGCCCACAGCCCTCAGAGCCCTGGACACGGCCCACAGCCCTCAGAGCCCTGGACACGGCCCACAGCCCTCAGAGCCCTGGACACGGCCCACAGCCCTCAGAGCCCTGGACACGGCCCACAGCCCTCAGAGCCCTGGACACGGCCCACAGCCCTCAGAGCCCTGGACACGGCCCACAGCCCTCAGAGCCCTGGACACGGCCCACAGCCCTCAGAGCCCTGGACACGGCCCACAGCCCTCAGAGCCCTGGACACGGCCCACAGCCCTCAGAGCCCTGGACACGGCCCACAGCCCTCAGAGCCCTGGACACGGCCCACAGCCCTCAGAGCCCTGGACACGGCCCACAGCCCTCAGAGCCCTGGACACGGCCCACAGCCCTCAGAGCCCTGGACACGGCCCTCAGAGCCCTGGACACGGCCCACAGCCCCCAGAGTCCTGGACACGGCCCACGGACCCCAGAGCCCTGGACACGGACCCCAGAGCCCTGGACACGGACCCCAGAGCCCTGGACACGGACCCCAGAGCCCTGGACACGGACCCCAGAGCCCTGGACACGGACCCCAGAGCCCTGGACAAGGCCCCCAGAGCCCTGGACACGGACCCCAGAGCCCTGGACACGGATCCCAGAGCCCTGGACACGGACCCCAGAGCCCTGGACACGGACCCCAGAGCCCTGGACAAGGCCCCCAGAGCCCTGGACAAGGCCCCCAGAGCCCTGGACACGGCCCCCAGAGCCCTGGACACGGCCCCCAGAGCCCTGGACACGGCTCCCAGAGCCCTGGACACGGACCCCAGAGCCCTGGACACGGACCCCAGAGCCCTGGACAAGGCCCCCAGAGCCCTGGACAAGGCCCCCAGAGCCCTGGACAAGGCCCCCAGAGCCCTGGACACGGACCCCAGAGCCCTGGACACTGCCTAGCCATGGGGTCCCCACTGCTGTGGGACCCTGGGCACTGTGTATTTGTTCCTGGGGGCCCCCTTTGCACCCCCCCTTCCTGCTCCCCCTCCTAACCTGTGTGGCAGTCAGGCACACACACAGACTGACACAGACAAACAAGCAGACACACAGACATACAAACAGACACTGACAGCATACTCACTAGCAGCAGCAAGTCTGTCCTGAGTCCTGACTCCTCTCCATCCTGTCGGTCTTGGCTCCGCTGTTCTTCTCCCTCCTGCCGGCTCCTGTGCTCCTTCTGCCGGCCCCAGCGTGACTTCCGGATTGACAATGAAGATGTCAATCTCGTCCAGGCCGGCCCTCTCTCTCCCTTGACGGCCGCAGGGACCCGTTCTAGAGGTGAGGGGGTGGGGCCCAGAGGAGAGTGGCAGGAGAGAGAGCTATAGAAGAGGTGAGAGGGCGGGGCTCTGAGGAGATCAAGGCCCCCGCCCTCACCTCTCCACTGAGCCCCCTCTTCTGTGAATCATCGCCGGGAGCAGAGGGCCGGCGCTGTCATCACGGGGGGTTGGGGTTGCAGGCGGCCATATTTTGTTCAGCAGGGGGTAGTGAGGGGCGGGGCTAGGTGGGCGGGGCCTCTAGACCTGAGGGCCTACCATGACTTTTCCCCGGTTACCCGCCAGAGCAGTCCGAGCCTGTGGGGCAAACACCGTATACTGGGAGTTATGTGGGCCAAAGGATTAAACAGGTGGCTATGTGGGGTCCAGCCTTTATACTGGGGTCTCTGAGGGGCAAATACTGTATACTGATGATCCTTGCACTCCAGCCCTGATCACCCCCATAAGCAACACCATCTCCACTATCATCCCCTTTCCTGCAACATCTATAACAACCATCACAAACTTTAATTACCTCTGCCTCGGGGAACCAGACTCTACCTGTGGAGAGCCGTTCCATCTAAAGCTGCAAAACATCATCCCCGGAGGTTCTGCAGCAGCGGTGGTCACCCTGACCACAACCCGTGGGTGGCGTCACGACAAACCAAATCCCCTGTAAATACACCCCATTTTATTGTGCGAACCCGGGACACGGTCCGGACCAGGACCGCTGTGACATCCCCAGCAGTACCCCGGTCCGGCACCGAGTACCCCGTCCCAGCGGGCTTCACAACCTGGCTTTACGAACAGGATCTACCGTGCCCGGTACCAGGCATTGTGTACCATGATTAGTGACCGTTTTGAATTGGCCGCCATTGCTAGGCTCGCGGCAAGCTGAATTTAAACTGCACCACAGACACTGTAAATTTGAAAATCTGCCATTTTGCAACGCGCAGGAAAAAAAATCGCTCACCGTTCTGACGTCATCCGAAAGGGAAGAGAATCCCTGGTGTGCAGCGGAACCTCGTTAGACATCCGGACGGAAGCGGAAGACAGGAGGGCAGACCTTAACTAAGGGGGCACAGGATGTCACAGCCAGCGGCGCCAAGCAGCTGGCGAGAATCCAGCACCGGATCAAGGAGCAGCACCCAGGGGTGCCGCGGCGCAAGGAGCATCACCTATCATGCCGCTCCTGATGCCGTATACTTCAGGGGCAATGTGGCTGCCTCAATACTCCAGTGAGCCTAATACTCTTAATGACTTTATTAGCAAAATAAAAGCTTACTATGTGATGTACCCCCTCACTGAAGCCCAACATGTAGGAATGATTATTAGACAATTAACGGGCAATGCACAATGGGAGGTTGCGTCCTGGCTGGATACAGAAAAGGACACTGTAGAGCATTTTATAGCAGGATTAAAAGCAGCATTTGAATCTACTGCTGATACCCAGGCTAAAATGAGGTACTTTGCATGTCAACAAAAGCCCAAAGAGGGTGCCAGAGACTTTGCCTTAAATCTGCAGGAAGCACTCAAAGCACTTAAGCTAGCAGAACCTGCCTTAGCCCGGGAGCTGACAAAATGTTAATTGACCAGTTCATAGAGGGTCTCTTATCCCCGTCCCACAGAGGACAGGTGAGTATGATGCTCATCCAGAATCCTAAAATCACATTTGCTGAGTTAAGACAGAGCTATTCGTCTGCAGCAGATAGAGGAGCCCCGGGATCTGCAATCGATACAGGGCCCTGCAGTAGCACCTCAGCAACCGATAGCATCAGCGACATCGGCCATGTCAGAGACTGCTGCTGAGCACAGAGAGCCTATCTCTAATGAGGCCCACAATCAAAAGCTAGATGCCTTGACAGACACTGTTATTTCAATGGCTAAAGTCATCAAGGAGCTGCGAGGATCCAAGCCTGCACCCAAGATCGAGTTGGCAACCAGCAAGGGGAATGTCCCGTGGATGAGGCCCAGGAGGTATCAAGCGACAAGAGGACGACCCAGCGACCGCTATCAACCGGATGGACAGCCCAATTGCCGCCATTGTCAGAAGCCAGGTCACTTTGCCCGAGAGTGTGCTTTAAACGAGGATTCCCTGGGCAGGCGGGCTGCTCCTCAGGTATGAACTCTCAAGGTCCTTCAGCCTGGTATGACAGATTCGTGGGAGGACAGCCGGTGATCCCTATCGTGTTGAATGGCATTCCCTTTAATGCCTTGTTGGATACCGGGTCCCAGATAACATCGATTCCACATGTTCTATACAAAAGGTACTGGGCTGATTCAGACATTAATAGTGGTCCATCTGACTTTAGAATGAACAAATGGGATAGTAATGGACAATTAATACCACAGGTTGGGTTCAGAGAAATGACCATTCAGATTGGAAAGGTAGAATTGCAGAACCAGTGTATTATAATTACAGATGTTGACCGACGAGATCGTGGACCAGTAATGTTACTAGGAATGAATGTAATTGAAAAGTGTTTTTCCGAGGTAATTACTGTTTTGCAGCAGATTGCCGAGATTGCCGGAACCGGAGAGCAGAGGTTTTTGCATAACGAAATAAAAGCTCTGATGTTGAAGCAACAGGTAGAAATATCCGGAGGTGAGATCGGCAGTGTACGAGTAAGTGATCCAATACCCATTGTAATACCTCCTAAAACTGAAATGTCGGTCTGGTGTAGAGCCGCAATAGGCATTAAAGGGCAAGACTATCAAGCCCTGGTAGAACCCGTGTACTCAGACAGTAGACCTACTACTATACTCACAGCTAGAGGAGTGGTTGAGGTACACCGGGGAAGAGTGCCATTACGCCTATAAATTGCGGAGAGGATGAGATCACTACCACAGTATGCTACCATGGCTAAATTGTACACTGTTGATAACAATGCCATCACAGCCGTCAAACCCTTGGACCCGTCAAGTCACGTGGATGACAATGGCTCAGGGGAAAAGCTGGAGGATTGGTGCCAAAAGCTACATGTGGGTACCAGTTCTACACCTTCCCATCAAAAGCATGGAGTATACCGGGTAGTGAAAGAATATGAGCAAATATTCAGCAAACACCCGTTGGAGTTTGGGCAAATTAAAGGTGTAGAGCACACTATACCTACAGGTAATCATTAGACTATAAAAGAGAGGTATAGACCATTACCACCTGCTCACTACCAAACCACCAAAGACATGCTCAGAAATGAAAACTGCAGGGGTAATAAGAGACAGTTGTAGCCCCTGGGCAGCACCTCTAGCGTTAGCTAAAAAGAAGGACGGGACGATGAGAATGTGCATAGATTACCGGCAGATCAACCGCATCACACATAAGGACGCATACCCATTACCTAGGATTGAGGAGTCATTAGCTGCATTCAAATCTGCTAACTACTTTTCCACCCTTGATCTGACTAGTGGGTACTGGCAGGTTCCTGTGGCCGAGGCCGACAAGGAGAAGACAGCGTTTACTACTCCGATGGGCCTCAGTAATTTCAATTGTATGCCGTTTGGACTCTGCAACACACCCATAACTTTTTAACGACTGATGAAGAGCTGCCTAGGACATAAGAACTTCGAAACTGTCCTTCTGTACCTAGATGACGTCATAGTCTACTCCAAGACGTATGAGCAACATCCACAAGACCTGGCAGAAGTGTTTGAAGCCTTATCCGGAAAATCAAGCCATCCAAATGCCACCTTCTCAAGCCAAAGGTACAATACCTGGGACATGTGAGGAGTTCAGAGGGAGTAGCACCAGATCCTGATAAAGTCACAGTGATAAGGGATTGGCCAAGACCTAAAAACGTGAAAGAAGTGAGGCAATTCCTGGGCCTGGTCGGCTATTACCTAAGATTTATCAGAGGATTCATGAAGCTAGCAGCTCCCCTGCAAGACATCCTGGTAGGACAGTCAAGAAAGTCTTCAACCCGTAATCCTCCTTTCCAGTGGAGTGAAGAGAAGGAAGATTCCTTCAACAAGCTGAAGTGTGCACTGACGGGAGAAGAGATCCTGGCATATCTGGATTACCATCAGCCATTCATTCAGTAAACGGATGCCAGCAACGTGGGACTAGGAGCAGTACTGTCACAGAAGCAAGGAGGCAAAGAGATTTATTGCCTTTGCAAGCAGAAAGCTCCGGCCTACGGAAAGAAACCACAGAGAACTACAGCTCCTTCAAGTTAGAACTACTGGAATTAGTTTGGGCTGTAACGGAACGTTTCAAGCACTACCTAGCAGCTGCAGAATTCACCATCTACACGGATAACAACCCATTGACCCACCTGGATTCAGCAAAACTAGGTGCATTGGAGCAGCGATGGATAGCCCGGCTGTCTAACTACAATTTTGTCATCAAATATAGGGCAGGCCGCAAGAACGGGAACGCAGATGCCTTATCCCGGATGCCACACCTGGAAGACGTGGAAGAGGAACCGGAAGAGTTGGAAGAGATTGAACTACTGGCCTTTCATCGTTCAAAGGTAGACCAGTATCAACCCGGCATCTACCAAAGAGAACAACAGGCAAGTCTTAACCTGTTAGCACACCATGGATGGGCTGATACCCAAGATAGTGATCCAGCTGTGAAGCTAGTGAAAGAACTGCTTACACAACAAGGTATGTACCCTAACCAGAACGCCCGGCTGAGGCTCAACAGCTCTGGAAAGAGAGAGGCAAGTTGTTCCTGTATCAAGGGAAGCTCTGCAGAAGGCATAGTAATCCCAAAACACATGAATTGGTCTGGCAGATAATTGTACCCAAGCAAGACGTCAAAATGGTCTTAGAAACCTATCACGACGGTGCAGGTCATTTCGGATGGAAGAAGTTGGAAGTGCTCCTAAGAGAGAGATTCTACTGGGTTGGCATGAGAAAATCAATTGAAGATTGGTGTAGAAAATGTGGCCTGTGCAACCTCAGAAGGAAAGATCAACAAAGAGCTCCACTCCAGTCCATAGTAACCAAGCATCCACTTGAGTTAGTTGCGTTAGACCACATCAAGTTGTCACCAAGCCGGTCAGGCTATGTCTATGCTTTAACCATCGTGGACCATTACTCACGTTTCTTAGTGGTGGTACTCGTCAAAGATTTAACCGCGAAGACAGCTGCAAGAGCGTTTCAGACACATTTCTGCAGACGGCATGGTTACCCGGAACAAGTCCTTACAGATCAAGGTCCAGCTATTGAATCAGAGATTTTCCAGGAATTCTGCAATATGTACGGCTGTAAGAAGTTCCGCACATCAGCGTACCAACCCCAAACAAATGGCTTATGTGAGAAGATGAACCATATTGTAATAGATCTATTGAAAACGTTACCAGAGTCTGAGAGAAATCAATGGCCAGATAAATAACCCGATTTGATAGACTTATACAACCATGTTCCACTGAGTTCTACAAACTGCTCCCCAGCCTACCTTATGTGTGCAAGACCCGGTAAGCTACCAATTGATTTAGATATGGGAATCGTAAAACCAGACGCAGAAGTTGAAGAATCCAATTGGGATACTCTACGTCAGCAACAGTATCGCCTAGTACAAGAGTGCGTAGAGAAAAATCTTCAGCAAGCTAGAGCAAAACAAGAGAGAACCTTTAACCAACATGCTCAAGCAACTCCATTACAACCTGGTGAACAAGTTCTCAAGAGAAAGAGACGCACTAACAAATTGGATAACCAGTGGGAAACCACCCCATACACAGTCTTACCATCCAATTTAAACAATGCTAAAATGTGTCTAATAAGTAAAGATGAAGGAATAACTTCAGTAGTTGTGTCTAGAGACCATCTCAAACCGTGTCCTGAAACCCTGAAGACACCATAAGTAACACTACCTGTACAGGTCCAACCTGTCAAGAAGGAAGAAGATGAAGTATTTCATACGGTAATAGGAGATTTCCCTAAAACATGGCCAAATTACTATGGAGCAGTTGTAGTCCCAATGATCACTTTCCCCCCAATGGTGGAACCATCACCAGAACCCGTATTATCAGAAGAAGTCCCAATACTTGAAGAACTGGAAGTAGAACCCGTAGAGGAAGAACCAATTCCTGGTCCCAGTGTACTTGCCAGTCTTACAGTCAGATCTCCATCTGCAATAGTACCAAACACTTCAAGTAGGTACATGCCCACCAGCACCAATAGGCTACATGCAAGCAGTATACCCGTGTTACGCAGATCAGAGCGTAGTAGCAGAGGTCAGTTACCAGCTAGGTCCAGGGATTGAAAAGTAAAATTAAATGTGAAATGTAAATGTTTGTTGTAAAGTTTAATTGAACCCGTTACTGTGTAAAGTGTATAGAAAGGGTGAAGAGTAGCTTGGTGTTAGGTGGCAGCCACGAAGAGTAAGAACTTGACCCGAGGGCCTAGAGGCCTACTGCACTTGAAACCAGAGACGCCCGTATGTGTTTATCTAGTTTGCAACGTTAAAAAAGCCCAGTACCTACAGAGACTATCCTGTATGAACTTCTTGCATATTCTTCGAACTTTTTCCATTTATTTTTTATGGACCATACTACCACGGACTGGTTGTGGTATTAACTTTCTTGTATATATTCACCAGCCCCGGAGGCAATAAACCCCCGGAAGGACTGCTTTTTTAATTTTTGGACTCTTTTTGAACTTTAGTGATTTTTGTACTTTTTACTTTTAAGTCTCTGTAAATATTAATTGTATTAATTGTTTGTTTACTTTTTTTTCCACAGTCCCGGAGTACTGTCTTTAAGGGGGAATGTGGCACCCCAAGGGTTAAAGTGCCACAGAAACAACGCAAAGGGTTAGCTCACCACACCACACAACACTGGACACTACACTAGGAAGTGGGAAAGGGCAGAGTGGTGGGTGGAGCTTAAGTGGCACCTGCAAGAGTGTGAGGAGCTAATGTTGTTTACCTCAGAGTAGGAGTGACAGTAATGGCCGCTTTACACGGCACGATATCGTTGTCCAACAATGATAAAAAGTCAAGTGGCTCGTCCGTTGCTGCCGATATCGTTCGTGCTTTGTGTGGTGTAAATGTGCAATTCGATGCAAGAACGATGCCAAAACGATATAATTGGGGAATTGTGCAGGCTCTCCAACTGCCCGATATTGGATGGACGATCTGGCAGGATCGTGCTGTGTGACAGCCCAACAACGATTTGGAGCACAACTTCCCCTATTCACCCACATGTTAAATGGTCGTTCCCTGGGTCGCTCGTACAAGGGGGCATATACATCGCAGTTGTGCTGCCTGCCGATATCTCCCTGTGTGACAGCTCCTAAACGATCTTGGATTACTGCCAAAAATGTGCGCGCTCCCATGTTGTATCCAATATCGGGACGATATCAGGACGTGTAAAGCAGCCATTAGTCAGTTTAGTTAGTGAGTGAGAGTGAGGGAAGGACCTGGGAGCAGAGGAGCTGCCTTAAGCTCAACCCATGGTGCACTGTCGACTTCCAGACCAGCCAGGGTCTGAGGAAAGGAGTAATAAAAGTAAAGGAACACACCCGGGACAAGGAGTTACACTGAACTCACCCCGGAGAAGTGCATAGGACGGATACCAGATCCGATGCTGTGCCTGAAACAGACAGCACAGTGAATACCGGAATAGTGAAGGTCCACCATCTTCACTGTACCATAACAAAGCAACACGGAGGGGTCAGTGACACGGAAGACTCAAGTTGCCTAGTAGATTGGTACCCGTGAGGGGAGACAGGGCCAGCAGTTCAGCTAAAGGCGGCAGCAGGGCCTCACACAAAGCGCAGGAGTGGGAAGCCAAGGACCCGGTCAGGGTGGGAGCAACCCGGCCCCGGTACAGACTCTGTGAACAATACTCTGCTTATACCATCTGCAAAGTAAAGACTTGGAAAACTACAAAACCGTGAGTTTGTGTGATCCTTGCACTCCAGCCCTGATCACCCCCATAAGCAACACCATCTCCACTATCATCCCCTTTCCTGCAATATCTATAACAACCATCACAAACTTTAATTACCACTGCACCGGGGAACCAGGCTCTACCTGTGGAGTGCCGTTTCATCTAAAGCTGCCAAACATCATCCCCGGAGGTTCTGCAGCAGCGGTGGTCACCCTGACCACAACCTGTGGGTGGCGTCACGACAAACCAAATCCCCTGTAAATACACCCCATTTTATTGTGCGAACACGGGACACGGTCCGGACCAGGACCGCCGTGACATCCCCAGCAGTAACCCGGCCCAGCACCGAGTACCCCGTCCCAGTGGGCTCCACATTAATCACATGGCCGATCACATGATCTATTAAAGATGATCATGTGACATGTCACATGATACTTTAAGTTGGGGTGGTAGCCCTCCTAGGGTGGGAGCCCTCCCCATCTAAACAGCCTGGGGCCCTGGCTAGTCTTAATCTGCCCCTGCCCCCCATAGATATTTTGTGCTGTCATTTATATTGAGCTGTCATATTTATTTCAGAGATATTTTATCAATACATGTCGCAGCCATGCATAACCCGTGACACTAGGCCTGCATGTGGTCTGCAATACTTGTGTCGAGCCCCATGCCCTGGGGTACTCAGGTATCAGGCTCGGTGGGTGCTTTCGCGGGGATGTCACAGGTGGCAGCGCCTGATCCCATGGCCTGGGTGTCACTTCAAAAAGGGGTTATTTGCAGGGGAATAAGAGTTTTTGTCATGTGACGCCACCTGTAGCACCTGGTGATGAGTCTGGAAGCCTAAGGATTTCTCTGATGTCGGTCACTACAGTCCGCCGGAGGTGGATGGTAGTGCGGCTGAGTTGGCAAAGCCCCCTACATGTAGGGCTGTTCCTACAGGGCAGCGTTCCTGCAAGGGAACAAGTTGATATAGGAAAACACACATAGGCAAAGGAACTTTCTCCCAGGTACTTTACTGTCAACTTGTAGCTGCATCAAACAAAGTTCACAGTTCAGCAAGATGTTATAACAGGTAGCTTTATGGGTGGCTGCAAGTGGATCCCAGGTGGTATGGTGGAACCCGTGGTGTACCTTCGTTGACAAACCCATGTCCTTTCTTCCCCGCCTAGGATGGGCCTATACCCAATAGCTAAGTGTGGGTAGTATCGGGGGTCCTCTCCCTCATGGTGAGGAAGCAGGCAGACCGCTCTGTCTGGCAGGGTGTTGCGGTTGATAAACAAGCCACAGCAGCCGGTTGCCGACTGCAAATATGAACTCTGGCCAGATCCTCGGGCCCGGCGTTCCCGTGGTGGACTGGAGTATCCCCTTGAGTATGGTCGCTCCATTCTGAGGACCTCCCTTTCTCTCTAGGGCCCAAACTTCTCTCGTCGGGCGCCCTCTTTCAGGATTTCCTCAAGATCCCTTCTCCTTCCCTCTGGTTCGGCTTGAAACCGCCTCGGGTGAACCTTCCACCTCGTTCCACTTAGCCAAAAGACCTCCTTACTCCTCTCCTCCTCCTCCGCCTGGTCCAAGACCCAGGACCAAAGACCTTCTTGATCCCCCTAGAGGTGAATATATCTCCCTCCCGGGTAACCTCCCACTGCTGAACTAATGTGGGAGTGCTGGGAATGTGTCCCACCCACCAACCTAAGGTCCACTTGCAACTAGGGCAATTACACTTCTTTGTTATTTGGTAATAGAGTATTTCACACTAGAAGATACTTGCCAGACAGAATACAGGTGCAGACAGTTCAGGAACAGCTTTACTCACAACAAACTTGTGACGTGCCCCAGGGCCGTGGGGTACTCAGAAACGGGCTTTGATGCTTCTGGGGTAGTCACAGGGGTCGAGCCCCGGCTACGTGACCCTGGTTATCAACTTTAAAAGGTCTGGGGGTAGAGATTTAGGGATGGTTGTTGTGACACCACCAGTGGTGTTTGGTTATTGGGGCCAACACTGTGGTGTGGGGCCTCTGGGGATGATGGGATTGCAGCTACGATGGTATTGCTCCCCACAGGTGGAGCAGTTCCTCAGGGCAACTGAGATAGTCTATGGCGATGGTAGGTCGTTGGAGGTGCAGAACTGAGGGTGCAGACTAACCAATAGACAAACAGTATGTAGTCTCCGTTACCTTTACTGGTAGTTGCAGGTAGAAACCCGGATACTGTCCACAGGAGATGTTGTGAATCCGGGAGGCCTGGAAGCAAGTCGGGGATCTCCTCACCCAGTGAGTTCTGAGGCCTCCCTGCTGCGATACTTCTTGCGGGTCCAGGCTGCCTGTAACTAAGCTGCGACCCTCTCTTCCTGCGTTTAAGTCTCTTATCCGCAGGCTCGGACTGGGCCGCCGGGTTACCGGGTAAAAGTCAGGGTGGGCCCCCAGGCATTGTGGCCCCGCCCCCTAGCCCCGCCCCCCAACGGGCCTGAACGGGTCCCCCTGGAGGAATTCGGGCAGGGCGGCATCTAAGTGTGTTTGTTTATTTTTTGCCCGGCACCGAGCTGACTGGGAGGCCCCGCTCCCTGCCACCCTCGTTCATCGCGCCCTCCCGCCCACGGCCCACCCGCCTCACCTCATTCCAGAAAGGAGCCCGGCACTCCCCGCACTCACATTGCAGCCACCCCGCCCCCCTTCTTCCTCTGCATGCATTGCAGACCGCGGGAGCAGGCTGGGGACTGTAGGAGGCATGCAGCAGCACGCCTACCTCTCTGCCGAAGAGGAGCTGCTTAGAAGAGGAGCTGCTTAGTCTCCCGGCCTGGACTGCTCTCCTCCTCCTCACACAGCGCTTTAGTCACTGCTTCCTGGGTCTGGCATGAAGACCTTCAGGGAGCATGGAGCACACAGGAGAGAAGGTGCACCGTGCAGTATGTGTTGGCTGTGGGTGCAGTGTATGTGACTGTGTGTGCAGTGTATGTGACTGTGTGTGTAATGTATGTGACTGTATGTTCAATGCATGTGACTGTGTGCAATGCATGTGACTGTATGTACAAATGCATGTGACTGTGTGTGCAATGCATGTGACTGTGTGCAATGCATGTGACTGTGTGTGCAATGCATGTGACTGTGAGTGCAATGCATGTGACTGTGAGTGCAATGCATGTGACTGTGAGTGCAATGCATGTGACTGTGTGTGCAATGCATGTGACTGTGTGTGCAATGCATGTGACTGTGAGTGCAATGCATGTGACTGTGAGTGCAATGCATGTGACTGTGAGTGCAATGCATGTGACTGTGTGTGCAATGCATGTGACTGTGTGCAATGCATGTGACTGTGAGTGCAATGCATGTGACTGTGAGTGCAATGCATGTGACTGTGTGTGCAATGCATGTGACTGCGTGTGCAATGTATGTGACTGTGGGTAGGGTCACATTGCCAAGCTAAATTGCATTCACCGCATCCGGATCCGGATGCGGTGAACGCAATGCCGGGCACACACAGTTTTTGTCAAAACTGTGTGCAGAATACCGCACTGCGGTCACCGGATGGCTCAGGATGTGTAATCCTGAGCCATCCGGTAACTGCAGAGTTTGCGGTTCCCGGCTCTGCAAACCTAGGAAAGAGTTAAATTGATTAGTACAGTACTGTTTGAGGTCTGTAGGGGGGCTTAGACCCCCCTACAGACCGGCCGCCCACTTCGGTGGGCTCCTAATACAATATTCCCGATGCCACGGGCTCCTCCGAGCCCGTGCAAGACCCCACACACCCAGCCCCCCGAATTACTATACAGGGGTGCGTGCCTGCACCCCTCTGGTATCCTTAATCCTGTATGGGGGGCAAATGATATATTAAAGACATGGTTAAAGGACATATTTACGTGTCTTCTCCTCCAATGTTGTGACGAATCAATGGGCGGGGCTGTATGCGGCAGCCTCCGCCCCCTCATTTGTTATGGCCGCCCCCTCTGTGCCTCAGCCATTGATAAGAGGCCGGCCGCGTCATGAAGGGGCGGGGCGAACCACGTCACACCGTGCGCCCCGCCCCTTCATGACGCGGCCGGCCTCTTATCAATGGCTGAGGCACAGAGGGGGCGGCCATAACAAATGAGGGGGCGGAGGCTGCCGCATACAGCCCCGCCCATTGATTCGTCACAACATTGGAGGAGAAGACACGTAAATATGTCCTTTAACCATGTCTTTAATATATCATTTGCCCCCCATACAGGATTAAGGATACCAGAGGGGTGCAGGCACGCACCCCTGTATAGTAATTCGGGGGGCTGGGTGTGTGGGGTCTTGCACGGGCTCGGAGGAGCCCGTGGCATCGGGAATATTGTATTAGGAGCCCACCGAAGTGGGCGGCCGGTCTGTAGGGGGGTCTAAGCCCCCCTACAGACCTCAAACAGTACTGTACTAATCAATTTAACTCTTTCCTAGGTTTGCAGAGCCGGGAACCGCAAACTCTGCAGTTACCGGATGGCTCAGGATTACACATCCTGAGCCATCCGGTGACCGCAGTGCGGTCACGGCAAACGCTGCGAAAACTGCTGCCTGCATGATTTTAAACGCAGGCAGCAGTGCCGGATCCGGCCACCGGATGGCTTGTGAAGCCATCCGGTGTTTTGCATAGGCTCCTATGAGGAGCGTTTCCTGGTCCGGTTTTGAGCTTTTTTAAAGTTCAAAACCGGATCAGGATTCTAAATTAAAAACGCTGATGTGACCCTAGCCAGTGTGTGCGGTGAGCAGGCTGTGTGTGCAGAATTATATTATCTGGAACGGCTATGAGGCGGCATTATAGTCAGGCGGCATTATATTATCTGGAGCGGCTCTGAGGCGGCATTATGTTATTTGTAGCAGCTGTGAGGCGGCATTATATCATCTGGAGCGGCTGTGAGGCGGCATTATATTATTTGGAGCGGCTGTGAGGCGGCGTTATATTATCTGGAGCAGCTGTGAGGCGGCACTGTATTATCTGGAGCGGCTGTGAGGTGGCATTATATTATCTGTAGCGGCTGTGAGGTGGCGTTATATTATCTGGAGCGGCTGTGAAGTGGCGTTATATTATCTGGAGTGGCTGTGAGGTGGCGTTATATTATCTGGAGCGGCTGTGAGGTGGCGTTATATTATCTAGAGCGGCTGTGAAGTGGCGTTATATTATCTGGAGCGGCTGTGAGGTGGTGTTATATTATCTGGAGCGACTGTGAGGCGGCATTGTATTATCTGGAGCGGCTGTGAGGCGGCATTGTAGTATCTGGAGCGGCTGTGAGGCGGCGTTATATTATCTGGAGCAGCTGTGAGGCGGCATTGTATTATCTGGAGCGGCTGTGAGGTGGCATTATATTATCTGTAGCGGCTGTGAGGTGGCGTTATATTACCTGGAGCGGCTGTGAGGCGGCGTTATATTATCTGGAGCAGCTGTGAGGCGGCATTGTATTATCTGGAGCGGCTGTGAGGTGGCATTATATTATCTGTAGCGGCTGTGAGGTGGCGTTATATTATCTGTAGCGGCTGTGAGGTGGCGTTATATTATCTGGAGCGGCTGTGAGGTGGCATTATATTATCTGGAGCGGCTGTGAGGCGGCATTGTATTATCTGGAGCGGCTGTGAGGCGGCATTGTATTATCTGGAGCGGCTGTGAGGCGGCGTTATATTATCTGGAGCGGCTGTGAGGGGGCATTATATTATCTGGAGCAGCTGTGAGGGGGCATTGTATTATCTGGAGCAGCTGTGAGGCGGCATTGTAGTATCTGGAGCGGCTGTGAGGCGGCGTTATATTATCTGGAGCGGCTGTGAGGCGGCGTTATATTATCTGGAGCAGCTGTGAGGGGGCATTGTATTATCTGGAGCAGCTGTGAGGTGGCGTTATATTATCTGGAGCAGCTGTGAGGTGGCATTATATTATCTGGGGGGGGGGGGGTCCCAGGTCCAAATTTCGCACCGGGGCCCTTTGGACTCTAGTTACGCCACTGGAGCCCGCCAAGGAGGAGTCGGGGACTTGGAGTTCCTGCAGAGCACCCCCGGGCAGTAAATCGCTGGCGGCGACTACAGTAATTATGTGATGTGTAAATGCGCCCGAGTCCCGACACAGACAGACAGTGCCTTTCGTGGTGCCGCTCCGTGACCATGTGGTGGCTGCTTCAGGTCCGGAGCTGCCTTCAGCTACCGCCGCTGCTGGTGTCAGTCAGTCTGCAGATTGCACTGCAGTCTGCAGCATGGTGCAGGCGGGCGGCGGGATCATAGTTTAGGCTGCGCCGGCGGTACTGTGTGTTCTGTGCTGTGCACAGACAGTACAGCCAGCAGGCAGCAGTGCCAGCCTCAGTGCCAGTTTCAGCCTGAGCAGAGCCCAGACTGCCTCTGAGTCTCTGACTAGTCTCAGACTCTGAGGAGTCTGACTAGTTTGTGACTCAGTGACAGTGCAGAGCAACCTGATGGTCAGAGTCATGCCATCATGCAGCAACAAGGAGGGACACAGTGGGGTCTGAAACCCAGACCTGGGCTGCAGCAGGCACTGCAGCATTGCATATGGGCCATATGCAATGCTGCAGCGCCTGCTGCAGCCCAGGTCTGTGTGGGCCGCTCCCATCCCCATCCCCATATGCAATGCTGCAGCCCAGTGGTCTTTGTGGGCCGCTCCCACCTCCTCCCATATGATATGGGGGTGGGGGGAGGGATGACAGCGGCCCCCACACACAGACCTGGGCTGCAGCAGTAAGGTATCTGTAAAATGTGTGTGTGAGTTGTGTGTCTGTATGTGTGTTTGAGTGAGTTGTGTGTCTTCTGTGTGAGTTGTGTCTTCTGTGCGAGTTGCGTCTTGTGTGAGTTGTCTGTTTGTTTTCTATGTGTGAGTTGTGTGCCTGTGTCTTCTATGTGTGAGTTGCGTCTGTGTGCGAGTTGTGTCTTCCGTGTGTGAGTTGGGTATCTGTGTGAGTTGTGTCCATATGTGTGTCTTCTGTGTGTGAGTTGTGTGCCTGTGTCTTCTGTGTGTGAGTTGTGTGCCTGTCTTCTGTGTGTGAGTTGTGTCTGTATGTGTACCTTCTGTGTGTGCCTGTGTGTCTTCTGTGTGTGAGTTGTGTGTATGTTGTGTGTTGTGTCTGTGTGTGATGTGTCTGTGCGTGAGTTGTCTCTGTGTGTGTTGTGTGTGATGTGTCTGTGTGTGAGTTGTGTCTCTGAGTTGTGTCTCTGAGTTGTGTCTCTGTGTGTGAGTTGTCTGTGTGTGTTGTGTGTGTGTGATGTGTCTGTGTGTGAGTTGTGTCTCTATTTGTGTCTCTGTGTGTGAGTTGTGGGGTGCAGAAGGACAGAGGAGCAGCAGGAGGGACAGCGGAGAGGAGGACAGGGGTGAAGGAGGACAGAGGAGCAGCAGGTGAGACAAAGGAGAGGAGGACGGGGGTGCAAGAGGAGCAGCAGGATGGACAGTGGAGAGTAGGATGGGGTGCAGGAGGACAGAGGAGAGGAGGAAGGGGGTGCAGGAGGACTGGGGCTGTGGCTGGCGCTGTGTGTGGTGATAATGGTGGCTGTACCGTGTGTCTGCCTCCATGCAGCTGCCACCACCTTCCTGTGTTGGCAGGGTGTGGCATGCTGGGAGTTGTAGTTCTCCTGCCTGTCCTATATGATTTCTGGGCAGTGTGTTGGGTGCTGTGAGTTGTTCTCCCAGGTGGGCTCAGTGTTGTCCCGCCGCCCGTCTGTGGCCTGTCTGTCTCTTCTGGGATGTCCTCAGCTCTGTGCTGTGCACATAGTGTACCACCATCTCCCCAGCTCTGTGCTGTGCACATAGTGTACCACCATCTCCCCAGCTCCGTGCTGTGCACATTGTACCACCATGTCCTCAGCTCCGTGTTGTGCACAGATGGTGTACCACCATCTCCCCAGCTCTGTGCTGTGCACAGACAGTGTGCCACCATATCCTCAGCTCCGTGCTGTGCACAGACAGTGTACCACCATGTCCTCAGCTCCGTGCTGTGCACAGACAGTGTACCACCATGTCCTCAGCTCCGTGCTGTGCACAGACAGTGTACCACCATGTCCTCAGCTCCGTGCTGTGCACAGACAGTGTACCACCATGTCCTCAGCTCCGTGCTGTGCACCGACAGTGTACCGCCATATCCTCAGCTCCGTGCTGCACACAGACAGTGTACCGTACACCGTCTGTGCACAGCACAGAACTGGGGAGATGGTGGTACACAGTCTGTGCACAGCACGGAGCTGAGGACATGGTGGTACACTGTCTGTGCACAGCACGGAGCCTAGGACATAGTGGTACACTGTACACAGCACAGAGCTGAGGACATGGTGGTACACTGTCTGTGCACAGCACGGAGCTGGGGACATGGTGGTACACTCTCTCCCGCCATCTTAAAATCGGTCCGTTTCTCATCCAGGAGAGTCAGATGAGTGTCATCGGTTTTTTGGTCCATTTGGCATTTGCTGTGCAAGTGTCCGACATTTCTCTCAGATCACATCCGTGTGCAATCTGTTCTTTCCTCAGCAGCTATTACTGTAGAATCATTTACAGGAACATTTTACAGTGTTCTCAGTTACAGAATGATAATGTATCAGTGAAAAAAACTGTTGCCTCTCGGATGGTCCATGTGCTGTCAGTCTGCGGTATGTAATTTTGTCGGACCCATAGACTTGCATTGGTGAGTCTCGGTGTGAATCGCAGACTGTCGCAGAATGTTGCGACTTTTTTCTCATCCTGAATCTGGCTGAGAAAAAAGCGTCTGACACTCGTCAGTGCTCTCAGACATTGAATAACATTGGTCCGAGTGCAATGTGATGAAATCACACATTGCACTCATCCGAGTTTCACGCCAGTGTGTCCGTACACTAATAATAAAATCCATATAGTAATCCTACAATGTCTGCTGGACATGGTAAGGGCAGGGTTTATGGCTCAGTTAGTACACACTCCATACTTCTTGTTATTAACCAGTTAATGTTCTCTTGTCCACCGCACTGCAGTGTCAAAAGAGGAAGACAACGAGACAGGCAGCGACAGCGCCTCAGAGAGCCCCAGACCTTCAAATAGAAGATCCTCAGATCCCGGTATTGTGACGACATATGAAGAATAATACTTTTTGCACTTATATTACACTATGCACTCCACAGCACTTTACATACCTCATCAACACTGTCCCCATTGGGGCTCACAATGTAAACATCCTACCAGTATGTCTCTGTAGTGTGATTGGACAAACCTTTTATATGTACTACATGATGAAATGTGGCGGGAGAAGCTACATGAAGCGTGGGGGGGAAGGCCGCGACTGAGGGGAAGATTGTCAGTGAGGGGCTGCAATGGGGGGGAGGAGCCATGACGTGGGAGGGGCCGCATCGTGGGGGAGGAGCCGTGACGGGGGGGGCGGCCGCTAACAGTGCCTAGGGCAGCAGGAACTCCAAATACGGCCCTGGGCCTAAGGATGTGATAAGGTATTAGTTGGTGAGGGTGCGACTGCTGAATGTGCAGCTTTTATTCCCATTATGTGTCCAAAAAATAGAAAAATATCCAGCATAGAGTCTTGAGATCTAGATCCTTAAAAATTCATTATATTAGAAAAGTATTAAAAAGCACATTGAAATCAATATCCTTAAAGACAGTCCTTAGTCATAGGTTTGTTTTGTCCCCATTAGACTGGAAGTGATGTAGAGCTCGCCCATGATCCCTTCACTCCCTCAGTGGCGGTGAGCGCTGGGTTTGCCTTTTTCTGGGAGCTCCAATGATAATGAATGGAGCCGCGGTCACATCATTACCGGCAGCTGCAGTTAATAAAAGGGGTAAAAGTGCCACATTCTTCCGATGATGTGGTTTTGATTGGTCGGATTCCACCAATAACTAAGTGATCACCTGCCGAACCTGACGATTGTTGGTAACTTGTTTTCACCAAAATATCCCTTTAATGTACACTACAGTAATGGTACATCGCAGTAATGGTGAGCGCAGAGTGATGTGCAGGAGTAACCACTATAATGGGTATAACGGCTAACAGGTGTTTGCATATAGCGGGTGAGTGGGCCCCTGGAGTCAATTTCCCTGGTGGGCCCCAGACACCCCAGTCCGACCCTGCTTATACGTATGGCAGCCAAGCCAACTTGAGCCCCTTCCTGGGCACCACTTCTCTGGCCCTGAGCTCTTTGGTGCTGCTGTGCCTCCAGGTGCTTTGTTGTGGCCAGGAGACTTGGAATCTCCCGTCCTTCGGTGAAATATAGCTAAAATCAAGTGTTTAAAATAAAAAATCTTTATTCTCACCTGCCAGCGCTCCCCCGGCATCTCCATCAGCTCCCGCTCTGTAACAGGACCTGGATGATGTCACAACCCGATCAGCTGATCGGGTCACATGAGTAGTTACCGCGGTAACTGCTCATGTGACCCAATGACGCTTCTGACATCATCTCAGGTCCTGTAAAACCGATCGGGAGCTCTATGGACACGCAGGGGGAGTGCTGGCAGGTGAGAATAAAGATTTTTTATGTTGGAATGACAGGAGGAGTGGGGAGAAGAGGAGAGGAAAGAGGAGAACAGGGGGACAGCAGGGGGAAAACAGGGGGACAGCAGGGGGAAAACAGGGGGACATCAGGGGACACCAGGGCAAAACAGGGGGACAGCAGGGGACAACAGAGGGTTAGCAGGGGGCAACAGGGGGACAGCATGAGACACCAGGGAAACAACGAGATGACAGGAAGCAGAGAGGAGGGGGAGTGAGGTGACAGGAGACCAAACTGATCCTGCAAAATGTCGGATTCGGATGCCTATTTGGCATCCGATTGCAGGGATCAGTTTGGATCCGATGCTGTCCAATTTTCTTTGGATAACATCGGATTTAACTAAATCGCAATGTGAATCCAGCCTAAGGGAAGCAATAATGTGTCTTTTCTCCTGGTTCACAATCTTAACACTATTCTCAATCATTAAACTTTCTGGGATCCCAACATGACCAAACTTAGATGTACAGCAAGGCAGATTAAAACCCAAGTTCCCCTAACAAGAATAACATAAAATAAACAACCATATTCAATTTCCCATTTACAAGAATACAGATGATAGCAAATTCATTTGATTAGCATGCTCTGCGGGAAAATCCAATCCAGACAGGTCGGTGCCTTGGGAGCTTCACAACGGACTGTGACCTTTCTGAACTTTGCATCGCACAACAACAGTCGCTGACAAGATGAACACAGTTCATGCCTCACTGACACCGTCCCATAGAGACAAGTCATTTAGGTTGGTCTAAACACCTAGCTGACCCTAACTAACTCGTTGGACCGGTCAGGGAAATTTTAAAAGAAGAAGAAGAACACAAGGTACCTCATCCTTGTTTAAAATATAGGGTGCTTTACCCTCCGCGGGCGCCATGTCACACTTCACATGATGGCCGGCTCTTTTCAATGTTGTCCGACTTTTGGGTATTCCCTTCGCTCTCCACCGAACAAATGTAGAAGATTATTGTCCCAGACGTCACCAATCACAGGAGCACAAATCTGCTGCATTCCAAGGGGGAACCAGGTTCGTCTACTCCGGACCCTCCTTTCCCCCACCACAAAACAGGAGCTCCCCGATTATGCGTGGCCCATCTCTTTGGCAACCAACTTCCTCACCACCAAACAACCTTTTTTTTAAATTATCCTCAGCTTGAATGGCAGAGCAATGACGCAACAAAAATATTTTATACATCAAGCAGCAAAATTGCATTTTCACTGCACACTTTGTCTATTATTTGCATTCATAAAATTATTCAAGTATTGTTTTGTTAACACTTAATAAAATTTAGAGCTTCAGTGTCACTGACATCTAGTGGTCAGATGTCATTGTTACAGGTGTGTCTTTTACTCATAGTAATCACCAACACGCATATCTCTATACACCCTCTTAAGGTACATTCACACGCAGCAATATTGCTAGGCAATTTCACTGGCAATTTTCTGGTTGTAGTGAAATCATGGACACATTGTTCCATTTGTACACAGCAACAAAATAGAACAATGTGTCCATGCTGTGAAATCGAAACCAGGTGATATTGGTTTTATCGCCGCAAAATTCCCGAAATACACGCAGCAATAAGGAGGCAATTTGGCTGCAATAATTCCAGCGAGAAATATCGCCGCCAAAAATGTCTCCCCTGGTTGTGGCGTGAGAAGTTACCCTTAGAGACCGACTCGCATATGCAATAACTCACTCGTGGCCATCTTGCTCTTGGTCTAGTGATTCACCCAGGGGTCTATGGGAACTTGGAACCCGGGCGTGGAGTTGGAGGGAGGTCACTGGTGGCCTGCCTGGACCTGTAGCCCTGGTGGTCAACTCAAAAATTGGGGAAGAGTAAAAGGGAATAAATGTTTTTAGTGACGCCACCTGTGGTTTCTGATGAATGCACCAGTGCTACTGTGGGCCTCCGGGGATGATGGATGGGCAGCTGGGTGGTATTGCTCCCCACAGGCGGAGCAGAGTCCCCGGGGCTATGATAAGGTGACAGGGATGGATGCAGGGAGTTGGCTATGCTGCCGGGCAGCCGTGGCAATCTCTGTAGCAGACAGGGTCAAGGACTGAGGAATCGACACACACACCGTAAGTTGTTTCTGTACCTTTACTGTTGGAATTGCAGGTAATGTCCATTGTACTCTCCTGTGGTCAGGGAACACTTTTCGATCCCACAGTGAGTGAGGGATAAGGCATCCTTGTCTCTTTTCCTTTTGTGAAGCCCCTGACCTATGTGTAACTTGGTCTGGCCTCCTCTGCTCTTCTGTCACCCACCTGTGTGTTGTATTGGGAAACCTTCGTGTGGACTACCGCTATAACCTCTCCTGCGGTGCCTGGCTCCCTTCTTGGTTGCTGTACAGGTGTTCGGGAGACTGGAATCTCCTCAGTGAACCGGTATTTCTGCTGGGCTAAATGCTCTCCTGCAGACTTGGACTCCAGTGTCCAGGTGGCTTTCTGGAGTGAACCATATGGCTCCTCTGCCCCCAGTCTGCTGTTTCTCAGTGACTTTACACCTTGCTTTCAACCTCACTCTTAGACCCCTGCACCGGCTAGGCTAATAACTGCTCAATTGTCAACTGGCTCGGGCCTAGCGCTGCTCCAACACACCAGGACGTCTTCACAGTTCTCCTAGCGACTGCACACTCTGACTAACTCTGCCCCCAGCAATGGTATTTATAGGCGATCTTGCATAAAGGCAGTAAGTGGGGCTCCCCCTACAGGTCTGGGGTGGAAGGTGTTGTATGTGTATGGGGTACCCACTGTAGAAATCCATCTATGTTTTAGGTAGTTTTTTTTTTTTTTATGTTTTAAGTAGGTCTGTAATTATCTGTACAGGCAGGGCGCCATACTAGCAGCGTCCCCAATTTGTGTAGGCTGTGATCGGTATACAACCTGAAAGGAAAATCGAAGCGCGCATATGCCAACAGGGGTACCTGAGTAAGGGCGTTCCGAATCTGATCAAACGCCTCTTGTTGTCTCTCAGCCCATCGAACAGGTCTAGTTTTAAGGCCTCGATAGTACCCCTCAATAACTCATTCAAAGGTTCAGCCGGCTTGGCAAAATTCTTCACAAACCAGCGATAATAACTAGCCAATCCCAAGAAGGCCTGCACCTCCCTAACAGTCCCAGGGATAGGCCATTTTTGAATGGCTTCAATTTTACTCTCAGCTGGTCTTACTCCCTCAGCCGACACAATATGACCAAGATATTACACCTGTCTGTGGAACACACCACACTTTTTAAGCTTAATTTTTAGCCCTGCATCTAGTAACTTTTGGAGTACTTGCCGAAGCTTCAGAAGATGTTCATCGAAAGTGTCTCCAAATATAATCACATTGTCAAGGTAAATCAGTACTGACTCAAATTATGTTCACCCAGATAATATTCCATCAGTCGTTGGAAAGTACCAGGGGCATTAGTTAAGCCAAAAGGCATCCGATTGAACTCATATAGGTCCATAGGCAAGATGAATGCCGTCTTTGCCCTATCTCAGGCGGCTACTGGGACCTGCCAGTATCCATTGGCAAGAACCAGGGTAGAGAAGAATGTAGCCTTTCCTAATGCTGAAAAAGACTCCTCAATGCGAGTCAGAGGAAAGGAATCTCTTACTGTGTGTGCATTCAACTTTCTATAATCTACACAGAATCGGAGAGAACCGTCTTTTTTTCCTACCAGTACCACCAGAGCTGACTCGGGCGAACAACCCCTTTATCCAACATTTGAGATAACATGTTGTTCACCTCTTGGTACATTGTTGCTGGAATTTGACAGTACCTTTCCTGAACCGGCGGAGTTTCTCCAGTATTTATCTCCTGTTCAATCCAGTTAGTACACCCAAAATCCTCATCTCCCCAAGAGAATGCTGATTGGAATTCCCACAAGGTCGCCTCCATCTGTTTTATCTGCATGGGGGTGATCGAGGAATACTCCATCTCCATCAGCTCCAGAATTTTCCTACCATTCAATTCAGGAGTAGGTTTCTCCTTTGCCGCAAGCTGGCGTGTCACCATCCAGGTCGTGTCCAGAGTAAACAGATTTCGGTGAACAATTTCTTCATTACAAATATACACCTCGGCCAACTTTGTCCCAGCCAACATGGCTATCTCATGTTCCCGAAGATTCAAACATCTCACAGGCACATTCCAATCTTTCACTATAGCCACTGTGTGAGCAACAAGCGGCCCACTCAGGTTCTCTGCCCTACATATGTCGAGCCCACTGGGACGAGGGTACTCGGTACCGGACCGTGTCTGCTGCGGGGGAAGTCATGAGTGGTCCTGGTCCGGTCCGTTTCCCAGGCCCTGGCAAATAAAAGGGGTGTATTTACAGGGGATTGTCAGTCGTGACGCCACCCACCATATGCGGCCAGTGATGGGGCCACCGCTGCTGCAGAACCTCCGGGATGATGGAATGGCAGCTTAGATGTAATAGTTCCAGTGGGTAGAACTGTATTCCCCGGGGCAGTGATGGTATAGTCTATAATGGATATGAATGGTGAAGACGGGGTTAAAGGACACACACTCACGTTTAGTAGTCAAAGGTGCAATTCTCCTCTTCTCCTGTTGATGCAGCTTCTTCTAATCCGTATGCAGAGCTGACAGGCTGGTAGCTCTGCAGATGGGAGCTCTCTGTTACTGAATGTAGGGCAAAGGTTGCAATCAATACACAGACTCACAGTTCTGCTGTTTTCCAAAGCTTTACTGCAGATGTTTTGCAGGTTATAGTCCACGGAGTCTGTAATGGGGCTAAGCTCTCTCCCCACCCTGTCCGGGTCATTAGCTTCCTCATGCTGCGCTGTGTGTGTGTCCTGAGCTGCTGCTTCTAGCTAAGCTGCTGGGACTTCTCACTCTTTCTCTGTGTTCTGCTGGTACCACTTGGCTAGGCAACTTGATTCCTCTGTGCTGTGCTGACCCCTCCGTGTTGCTTTGCACTAGTACTAGGGCATCTAGAGATCCCACTGTTCCTGGATTCACTGTGCTGTGGGTGCCAGACACAGAACCAGATCCGGTGTCCGTTCCGTGCGCTCTTCTGGGGCAAGTGAAAGTGTCACTCCAGCTCCCAGACGTGTTCCTCTGTCTGTAGTTCTCCTGTTCCTCTGACCCTTGCTGGGCCTGCACTAAGTTCTGCACTAACTTGTGCTCTTCACAGCCCTGCTCCGAGCTGAACTGCTGAGCTGTTCTCTTCTCAGTTCTCCAGGAACTGAACTGAGGTCTTCCTCATGAGCAGGAGTATTTAAGGGAGCAGGTGGTGCTCCCCCTCCTGGCCCAGAGGTGCTAGTGTTTGTCAGTGTGTAGTGGGGAGAGAACCTATGTGGTGTTATTGTGGCATATTAACCCATGGGGTGCCACACATACAGGCTCTAGGACAACCTCTATGCCATTTAACTTCCTGACATCAATACCTTTTCCTGGCCCGCCGCTATCTTAGCATTCGCATCAGGAGGCACATACACTAAACCCACTGCTCTCCTCTTGGCAGCACTTTTTTTATGCCACAGGTACACACCATCTGCCTTAACACCTGCTGGGTTTTTCTGTGTGGCGTAGCCCTCCTCCAATAATCAGGCCCTTCCCATTCAAACAACTGGGAATCAAGTTCTCTCAGAACATTCATTCCTAAGACCACCAGAAGGTCCAGTCTGGCCTGGGCTTTCACCAGCACTACCCCCTTGCCTCATCCAGACAATCTCTGTCACCGGGATCTCCTCATTATTAGCTGCCAAAAGGTTAATCCGATGCCCAGACTCTGGCTTAACCAGTTGCCCAAAGTGTTCTTCGAAGTACCCCACTGGCATAGTGGTCACTTCTCATCCCATGTCTACCAGGCATATTACTGCCTTCCCTTCTAGACTTATTTCTATTTATATATTATTTATCCACAATCAAGTCGGTTGGGCACATAGTGGACAAGAAATTTCGCCCTTGCCTTGCTGTATGCCCAACTACAGTGAGGGCTTCCCTCTTAACCAATCTGCTGGGTTTCTTGGGCCCCGCCTTGGGCAATCCCATCTCAAATGACCAGGCTCTTGGTAGTTCCAGCAGCGCCTCACACCCAGCTCCGATACTCTGGGCCTCTGACACGGGCCCCTTCTGAAATTGCTAATGATTCAGATATCCAGTGGCATTGAAGTTTCCATTGATGAAGAATGGCTCCACTATCTTTGTACCCTATATACCACACTATACCATCAATTTTTGTGTTCTACCAGTCTTGGAGGGATCTATCAACTGTGGGTTAGTATCAGACCAATAGCGGTGGTTTTGTTTGTTAGCATCATTATTCACAAAAACGTTTGCCTCATCATTCATCTGAAGGCAATTGTCTTTGCTGTGAAGATACAAGATGTGCAGCATCTGAAACAACAGATTCTGGAAGCCTGTGCTAGCATTTCTTCTGCCGTGTTGCTATCAGTGTGTCAAGAGTGGGAGAAGAGGGTTGCATTGACAATCCAACACAATGGGCAGCACTTTGAACACATTTTAAAAGTGGTCATAAACTTGTAAGTAACTCATGAAAGAATAAAGTTACGTTAAAACCAAGCACACCATTGTTTTTCTTATGAAATTCTCAATACGTTTGATGTGTCGCATGAACCTCTTCCCATTGAAAAAAATAAAGTTGGATCCAAAATGGCAGACTTCAAAATGGCCACCATGGTTACCACCCATCTGGAAATGTTTTCCCCCTCCCATATACTAATGTGCCACAAACAGGAAGTTGATATCACCAACCATTCTCATTTTATTTAGGTGCATTCATATAAATGGCCCACCCTATAGTATAATGAAATCAGTCCAATTGATATAATGTAGGCCTCATTGCAGCAAATAACACAGCATAACACATGGTTCACTACATTTTTAAAGGCTAAACATGACAAATTAATTATTTTTCTGTAAGCTACCACTTTGTTTGGCCTCATTAAATTTTCCATTTTTCATGATCGAGTTGTAGCCACAAATTTCACAGACAGAACATATTTGCATTATAACCTACCGAGTTTTTCACATGTCCATGTTTCTTTGAGGACCACATGTTCGCAAAAAAATCATGGCAACATCCATTTTTCACCTCTGTCACGGATGAAAATTATCTAAATAAATTTACAAGCCTGTCAGAATCATGGAGAGCGCAGAGACAGCATAAGTGTACAATCTATGTGCTGTGCATAATTATAATTGCAGAGAAACTTTGCAATTTATATTTTCTTTATGCATGAAAATCACAGGTGAAACATTGCTGATAAAAACTGACACTCTGGACAAATATTAACATTAATCAATATCAGATAATTTATTGCGTTTGTAAGAAATTATGGCCATCTGAATGTGACTCTACACTATGACTTTTTACTTTTACAAGTAATAACTAGTGCTGAAGTCAAGCCCAATCCAACCCTTGTTCATCTTGATCAGAGTCAGGGCCGCTTTACACACACCAACGTCTGTGACCAACTTCTGAACAGATATCTGGTTGCAGAGAAATCATGGACACATTGCTCCATTTGTACACAGCAACAAAATGGAACAATGTGTCCATGATTTCACTGCAACCAGAGATCTGTTCAGAAGTTGGTCACAGAAGTTGGTGTGTGTAAAGCGGCCCTCAGCTTGTCAGCATTTTCAGTTGACAGGCAGGTGCGTTTATCAGTAATGATTCCTCCGGCAGTACTAAAAACCCGCTCTGACAAAACGCTAACGGCAGGCTAGGCCAGAACTTCCAAAGCGTAGAGAGCCAATTCATGCCACGTGTCCAGCTTCAATACCCAAAAATTATAAGGCACAGAGGAATCCCAGAGCACTTTTGTATGGTCGCCAAGGTACTCCTTCGCCATCTTTACAAACTTTGCAGTCCTTGTGACAGTACCCCACACCTCAGGGCCTGTGCTATCGGAGGGGCTAAGAAAACTCTCCCACACCTCTGAGAGTGTTCCTCTACCTCTGCTGGATTGTAGTTGTGGCTCTCGCTCACGGACACCTTGGTTGGCCATTGAACTGTGACCCCTGCCACCAGAGTTTTCTGAAGGGAATTTTTTTACTAATTCCCCAACGAGGGCCTTCTGGTACTGCAGCATTTTTGTAGACCTCTCCGCTGGTGGAATAAGAGAAATAAAGTTCTCCTTGTAGCATGAGTCTAAAAGTGTCACCAACCAGTAATGAGTGTCCGCCAAGATGTTGATAACAAGAGGGTCACGGGACAGGCAGCATAATATCAGCTACGCGTGCCAGACTGGTAACAGGCAACAACAGGATGACTGACCATGCTGGCTTCATCCTCCTCCTCGTCCCTGTCCTCTGGCCATCCATGCTGGACCAACGGTATGACGGTTGTGCATGTAGTATGGTCAATTCTGCATGAAACTAGCTTCTGTTCTTCTAACTCCTCATCCTCCTTGTCATTGTTCACCAATGCACGTTGGGATGAGATGAGGCTGGGCTGTGTGTAATCACCCACTATGGTTCCTTACTCCATCTTTTCGTGCTCCGCCTGTAATGCATCGTCTTTGATTTTGAGCAGAGTGCGTTTTAGAATACAGAGAAGCGGGATGGTGATGCTAATGATGGCATCGTCGCCGCTCATCATCTTGGTGGAGTCCTCAAAGTTTTGGAGGACTGTACATGTGTCAGACATCCATGTCCACTCCAGAGGTCTTATGTGTGGAGTTTGAACGGAATACCGACGGCCTAGTTGATGCTGGTAGTCAACAACTGCCCTCTTCTGCTCACAAATCCTGACCAACATCTGCAGGGTGGAATTCCAACGCGTGGGGACATCACACACCAATCTGTGAGCCAGAAGCTACAAACTTTGCTGAAACCCGGCAAGGGCGGCTGAAGCAGTAGGTAACTTTCTAAAATGGGCACACAGGCAGCGTACTTTGACGAGCAGATCCGGCAGCTCCGAGTAGGATTTAAGAAACCACTGAACCACCAGGCTGAGCACATGGGCCAAGCATGGCACATGTGTGAGCTCGCCTCAGAGCTGCCATCAGGTTCCGGCCATTGGCACACACGACCATGCCTGGCTCTAGGTTCAGCGTTGTGAGCCAATGATCTGCCTGCTCTTTCAGAGCTGTCCACAACTCATCAGCATCGTGGGGTTTGTTACCTACGCATATTAGCTTCAGCACAGCCTGGCGGTGCTGCAGACCTTCCAGCTTGGGACTGTTGTGGAGGCTGAGGAGGAGGACGAGGCTGAGGAGGATGACGATCCAGAGCTGTAGACTGTGGGGGCAAGCCTGACTGAGTTAGGGCCCGCAATCCTTGGCGTCGGGAGGACGTGTTCCATCCCAAGGTCCGACTGGGTCCCGGCTTCCACTATATTAACCCTGTGTGCCGTCAGTGAGATGTAATGTCCCTGCCCACAAGCACTTGTCCACGAGTCCGTGGTAAGGTGGACTTTGCCGGAAACAGCGTTGTTAAGGGCACGGCTAATATTTTGGGACATGTGTTTGTGTAATGCGGGGACAGCACACGCGAGAAATTGTGGCGGCTGGGGACTGAGCAACGAGGGACAGCCGCAGCCATCAGGTTGCGAAATGGTCATGTCTCTACTAGCCTAAAAGGCAATATTTCCAGCGCAGGCAGTCGCGAAATGTGTGCATTTAGGCATGTGGGGCTTTGGCAGCGTATTTGCGCTTGCGTTCCCCAAAGGGAACTGCAGCCAGGCAGGTAGGACAACAAGTTGCACAACAACACCCTCACAGCCCATACAACCTACGTGCAGTAGATGGTAGAATCCAGCCCTAAGATTGGATACTCTAGGCAAGCGAGGGGTGGTGGATTTAGAGGAGTGGGTTGGGCACACACGTAGTCAGATGACTTGACAGTAGAAATAGTGAGGGGGAGGAGGAAGGAGTTCAGTAGGCCCAGGGTGCCGACCAGACAAGATCAAGAGTAGGCCCAGGGAGCCGACCAGACAAGATCAAGAGTAGGCCATAGTGAGCTGAACAGCAAAGACTAAGAACAGGCCAAAAGACAGTGGAAGATTGAGCTAAGCTGAGCAGGAGAAAGACGCACACGTCCTGGAAGAGTGAAGGTGTAAGGAGCGCAGAATCTGTACCGAGCCAGGGTGAGCCGGAGGAGAGAGAAAACCTATCCGGAGCCAGATCCCCAGGAGTGTGAGTGGACAGAGAGGGACAGTGATTCCCGGGCCCTAGACTTACAGCTGAAGCAACCGACTGCAGGCGGAGTAGCCCTCCTATTATATTGAAAGACGCAGAGAGCAAGAGCCTGGTAGAGTCTCACACTTGAGGACTGCTGGAGGCCGGGCTGAGTAGAGCGTCGGCTCTAGATGCGGTCGTTGATTTATCCGGTACGCCAGACAGCCGACGGGGGATTCTAGTTCCAGACTGGGATCCCTACCCCAAAGTACAGGCAGCTCAGTGACGACCAGGAGGACCCATAGGGGCCCGAGTCACCGCCATACTGTCCGGAGACACCCACCAAGTGTACAGAGAACGTTAACAGCCCAGAAAGGACACAGAGAAAGTGTGAGGGGTCACAAAGAGAGAGGCCTGGCTGCAGGGAGTAAAGGGAACCCAGAGAGGGAGAGTGTGCCCGTGTACTTAAACTGAGACGTGTAAGAACTGTACTTGGATTGTACTTGAACTGTAACTGCAGTGTAAAGTGCTTTGAAGAGCTTGGAGAGTAAACACGGAGACCCTGAATCTGCCTCCCTTGTCTGATTCCATCTGCTTGAGTGCAATTCCCTCCATACAGGATTACAGCAAGCCCTCCACCTGCAGAGTCACAGCACAGCCTGCCAGCACCAGCATTGAGGAGAGATTCCTGCAGCGTCTGCACAGTAAGTGTACTGAACATTCCACCATAGACTTTAATCCTTACTGCCCCGGGGAACACAGTTCTACCCACTGGAACTATTCCATGTACGCGGCTATTCCATCATCCCCGGAGGATCTGCAGCAGCGGCGGCCCCATCACTGGCCGCATATAGCGCGTGGCGTAAGACTGACAATCCCCTGTAAATACCCCTTTTATTGCCGAGCCCGTAGTATGGTCAATTCTGCATGAAACTAGCTTCTGTTCTTCTAACTCCTCATCCTCCTCGTCATTGTTCCCCAATGCACGTTGGGATGAGATGAGGCTGGGCTGTGTGTAATCACCCACTATGGTTCCTTACTCCATCTTTTCGTGTTCCGCCTGTAATGCATCGTCTTTGATTTTGAGCAGAGAGCGTTTTAGAATGCAGAGAAGCGGGATGGTGATGCTAATGATGGCATCGTCGCCGCTCATCATCTTGGTGGAGTCCTCAAAGTTTTGGAGGACTGTACATATGTCAGACATCCATGTCCACTCCAGAGGTCTTATGTGTGGAGTTTGAACGGAATACCGACGGCCTAGTTGATGCTGGAAGTCAACAACTGCCCTCTTCTGCTCACAAATCCTGACCAACATCTGCAGGGTGGAATTCCAACGCGTGGGGACATCACACACCAATCTGTGAGCCAGAAGCTACAAACTTTGCTGAAACCCGGCAAGGGCGGCTGAAGCAGTAGGTAACTTTCTAAAATGGGCACACAGGCAGCGTACTTTGACGAGCAGATCCGGCAGCTCCGGGTAGGATTTAAGAAACCACTGAACCACCAGGCTGAGCACATGGGCCAAGCATGGCACATGTGTGAGCTCGCCTCAGAGCTGCCATCAGGTTCCGGCCATTGTCACACACGACCATGCCTGGCTCTAGGTTCAGCGTTGTGAGCCAATGATCTGCCTGCTCTTTCAGAGCTGTCCACAACTCATCAGCATCGTGGGGTTTGTTACCTACGCATATTAGCTTCAGCACAGCCTGGCGGTGCTGCAGACCTTCCAGCTTGGGACTGTTGTGGAGGCTGAAGAGGAGGAGGACGAGGCTGAGGAGGATGACGATCCAGAGCTGTAGACTGTGGGGGCAAGCCTGACTGAGTTAGGGCCCGCAATCCTTGGCGTCGGGAGGACGTGTTCCATCCCAAGGTCCGACTTGGTCCCGGCTTCCACTATATTAACCCTGTGTGCCGTCAGTGAGATGTAATGTCCCTGCCCGGACCGGACCAGGACCACCCATGACTTCCCCAGTAGCAGACTGGTCCGGTACCGAGTACCCCCGTCCCAGTGGGCCCGACAACCTGGCGTCACGAACAGGATCTACCTGGTCCAAAAGAATTGGACCTTGTGCGCCTAAGGAACGTGTTCTGGACTTTTCCCGCCAAAATCTGACCTTAATGGCGGCCAGGGGAGGCTAACGCCATGTGCAGAGGAGGCGTTCCCAAAACTCCCATTGTGGGCCGGCCTGGTCCAAGGCGCGAAGAGAAGGACCCGTCCTGGCTTCCCTTAACTCCGGGAATGCCAGCCGTCATTCTGAAAGAGGAGCCTCCGCCCCTAGACCCTCCTACCACTGAGAAGCTGGCGGGAACCAAGAAGGAAGTCGTCATCAGGAAGGGGTGGAACAAGCAAGCGAAAGAGAAGCAGTCGCCATTATCAGACACGAGGACGGAAGCGGAGGACGCCCAGGAGAACGCTGCGAAGGAAGACCACAAGAGATCCCAGAGGGCCCACGGAGTGACCTGGTGGAGGAACCCGGCAAGGGAAAGAACTTGTGTGACTCAGACGATATAGCAGAAGGCGGCAGAGAGTGTCCCCACGTCCAAGACACCCGGCGGGGTGTGCTGCGGCTGCTACCCCAGCAGATGACACGGGCCCAGGAGGAGCATCGGACCCGGATCCAGATTGACATTGAGCACCGCCAAAGCTATGAGACCCTGTCTATACAACCCGGCTGGGTTAGAGTGCCACGTGATCGTGCGGAGAGCGAAGTCGCATGCCGTACCGCGACTCTAGTGGATCTATCTGTGCCCAGCGCTGCACCGTGTACTGCCAAGAAAGAAGCCGACCCACTAGGAGCTCTACCAGAGGGATATCTACCGTTGCCGCAGCCCCTGATACCACCACCGACTACCACTGAGGTGAGGGGAGCAGCTCCGCTGCTGGTGGGAGCGAGGTAAAGACTGTGATGACTTGATGGGTTTTCTGGGAGATCCCGCTGGCGAAGTGGGCCCAGCCGAATTGATTACCCGAGAGGAGTACATCCGCAGATATGTAAGAAAGTGGGAGAAAGAGGAGATAGAGCGGCAGGTGCAGAAGCAGATAATGATAGCCCGTGCTAAGGAAGCTAAGAACGTAGCCCGAAGAGATAAAGAAATACAAAGATCCCCACGGCACGAGGGCAAAATAGTAAAGGTAATAGAAGAGAGAGGATTCGCATTTGCACGTGAACCAGGTACCAGATGTGACATTTTCATTAATAAAAGAGAGGTGGAAGAGCAATTGCCATCAGACCATCCAGACAGACAAGTCAAAGTAGGAGAATGGGTGTCATACCACATTGTTCAAGGTGAGCGTGGCCCATTTGGTATCAAAGTTAAGAGACTATGCTTAGACCCCGTGGAAGAGGATGACATGCCAGCACTAGTATAACCTGAGTCCATTGATGATCCAGAAATAATAAGCTACACGGATGTGGCAGTGAACACAGATCCTGTTAACATCCTAGAGACTGTTGCACCAAAGAAGGATGCTATAACCCAGACCCCAGAAAGCTGCTTGCTGATAACTGCGTTACAGAACCTGGAGGTTTACCCAAGAAGAAGACCATCACAGATGTTACCGTGGAAGCAAGGCAAGAAAGAATGAACACGGGTCCTGCATCAAGAAGAACAGAAGAGAAGACTTGTAAGTGTGAATGAGGTGTTTTCCTTATTGACCCCATGCCATTCCTGAATGAATGCTAGCATTCCCCTGTTTGTCTTTTATATGTTTTATTGACATTGGCTACCACGAACAATGAGCTGGTACGAACTCTCCCTTGTATATAGTTGAGCACCTTAGAGTGCTCCCCTTTGTTTTTAAGACCAGTATTGCACATGAGACGTAGTGCAAGTGACTGTTTGAATTTTTGAATCGTGAACTTTGAACTTTAACTGCTTTTTGAAACTTTTTGAATTTTTGCATTTTTGAAGCTTTTTGAAAGAAAGAAGAATGTTTTTATACTTTTGATATAAAGTAGTGTTTATAATGTGTTTTAGCTAAAGAAAAGTGAATGCGTTGTAGCATTAGACCACGTAGAGGTCCAGAGGGTAATGACGTAGATATACTCATGCACTTGTATATAGTTAACTTAAGTAACGTTCTAAGAGAATCGTACCTCCCGGATGGGAAGAAACCAAGAATTCGTAAAGTTTAATGTTGTTTGAAAAATAAAATGTTTTCAGGGGGATCCATGACGGGCAGCGCAGGGACGCGCTAGTTAACTCCGGGAGAGTGTGGCGCCCCTGCATCCAGGAGGCCACAAAAGGGAACTGCAGCCAGGCAGGTAGGACAACAAGTTGCACAACAACACCCTCACAGCCCATACAACCCACGTGAAGTAGATGGTAGCATCCAGCCCTAAGATTGGATACTCTAGGCAAGCTAGGGGTGGTGGATTTAGAGGAGTGGGTTGGGCACACACGTAGTCAGGTGACTTGACAGTAGAAATAGTGAGGGGGAGGAGGAAGGAGTTCAGTAGGCCCAGGGTGCCGACCAGACAAGATCAAGAGTAGGCCCAGGGAGCCGACCAGACAAGATCAAGAGTAGGCCATAGTGAGCTGAACAGCAAAGACTAAGAACAGGCCAAAAGACAGTGGAAGATTGAGCTAAGCTGAGCAGGAGAAAGACGCACACGTCCTGGAAGAGTGAAGGTGTAAGGAGCGCAGAATCTGTACCGAGCCAGGGTGAGCCGGAGGAGAGAGAAAACCTAGCTGGGCTGAGTAGAGCGTCGGCTCTAGATGCGGTCGTTGATTTATCCGGTACCCCAGACAACCGACGGGGGGTTCTAGTTCCAGACTGGGATCCCTACCCCAAAGTACAGGCAGCTCAGTGACGACCAGGAGGACCCATAGGGGCCCGAGTCACCGCCATACTGTCCGGAGACACCCACCAAGTGTACAGAGAACGTTAACAGCCCGGAAAGGACACAGAGAAAGTGTGAGGGGTCACAGAGAGAGAGGCCTGGCTGCAGGGAGTAAAGGGAACCCAGAGAGGGAGAGTGTGCCCGTGTACTTAAACTGAGACGTGTAAGAACTGTACTTGAATTGTACTTGAACTGTAACTGCAGTGTAAAGTGCTTTGAAGAGCTTGGAGAGTAAACACGGAGACCCTGAATCTGCCTCACTTGTCTGATTCCATCTGCTTGAGTGCAATTCCCTCCATACAGGATTACAGCAAGCCCTCCACCTGCAGAGCCACAGCACAGCCTGTCAGCACCAGCATTGAGGAGAGATTCCTGCAGCGTCTGCACAGTAAGTGTACTGAACATTCCACCATAGACTTTAACCCTTACTGCCCCGGGGAACACAGTTCTACCCACTGGAACTATTCCACCTAAGCTGCTATTCCATCATCCCCGGAGGTTCTGCAGCAGCGGCGGCCCCATTACTGGCCGCATATAGTGCGTGGCGTCACGACTGACAATCCCCTGTAAATACCCCTTTTATTGCCGAGCCCGGGAACGGACCGGACCAGGACCACCCGTGACTTCCCCAGTAGCAGACCGGTCCGGTACCGAGTACCCCCGTCCCAGTGGTCCCGACACATCTTCCACATGCACTATGGACAGGGGATTAGCTTGCATGCACAACAATGGAAAAAGCAGCGGTGTCACCCGCAACACTGCTCCTGGACCCTGTGGTACGTCCCACAAAGTCGGGTGCTTTGCGCCATGTGCCTGATCATGCTGGTGGTGGTCAGGCTGCTACTTTTCCTACCCCTGCTGATGCTAGCATGGCAGGTGTTGTAAATGGCCTTATTTGAATTCTCTGTAGACTCCCTAAAAAACTGCCACACTCGTGAAGACCTAACTGTTGTACTGGCAACTTGCGTCGTGTTGCTGTTACGAGGAATGGTTGCCCGCCTTCTGTCTGCGGACACCACTCTGCTTCTTCCAGCCTGTTGTGATGCTATGCCTCCCTCTTCCTGTTCGCAGCTGTTCTTGCTCTGCATGTCCTCTTGCCAGGTTGGGTCAGTTACTGCATCATTACTGAGTGTCTGGCAATTGTGTCACATCATCGTCCACCTCTTGTTGTGACACATTCCCACCGTCGCCTTCGTGCGACCGTGGCTGCTCAAATATTTGGACATTGCTACATACGATCTCCTCAGGCCCAAGTTCAAGTGGAGCGGGCGAGAGGCCCGAATCCATGAAGGGCATAATGAACAGCTCTTCAGAGTGTCCAAGTGTGGGATCACACTCGGCATGGTGGGAGGAAGGAGGAACAGGGTGACGAATATGCGGTCCAGTCTCATGGCTACTGACACTTGACCGTGTGTAAGACAGGTGTTTGTGGTGGTGCCTAACTGACTGGAAGCATTATCTGCTATCCAACTAACCACCTGTTGAGACTGCTCTTGATGTAAAAGTAGTGTATTGCTGCGGTCCCCTAGAAATTGGAACAGGAAGGTCAAGCGAGATGATGTTGGCGTTTCTCGTGGCCCAATTTGAGCTTGCTCACAGCCTCGGCCTCTGCATGCTCACCATCACATCCACTTCCTGATCCCTTGCCAGTGGTCTTGTGCATTTTGAATGGTGTGCTGTATACACTTCTGTGGCACCCTGGCACCCTAGTTGGGGCACCACAGAACTCTTGGTACACAAATGGAATGTACACAGCAAGCAGCACTCACCACTAACAACACCTTTAACACCCTGTTTCACCCCAGGCCTCTAGGGGGAGCTCCACTGGTGACCTTAAGCCAGTTCCACCTATAAATAGGGTCCTGGAGAGGGAAACAGCAGAGTGTGCAGACGCTAGGAGAGCTGCAGGAAGTGTGCAGTCACTGGTACTGGAGCTATACAGGCCCAAACCAGCACACCCAGCAAGTGAGAGACCCTTGCAAATGGGGTCATAGGACTTCAGAAAAGCACATCTCAGGGACAGAAGAGTTATCCTAACTCTCCCTAACAATCCGGTTATTGGGACCGAGCTGTGGGAACTACCACATAAACCGCAGAGAGACCAGCACCACAACCAGGGAGTCTAGCCCCCTGTACACCTGAAGCACCCACGGATGAGAGCCCAGGGAAGAGGATATATATAGCTTAATCCCTTTAATAGCACCCTCAGTGCAGTTAACCCAGGTGAATTATGTTCCACCGAACGTACATCCCGGTCCGGCAGGATTCCATATCCACCCGACCTCACCAGAACAATAGAGAAGGAAGCCTACACACTGCTTGCTGTGGAAACTCCAGGAGTGTCAACCTCATCACCCGGTCCGAGTGTACCTGTTGCCACGAGTAAAGGTACCTAAAAGACTTTGTGTGTGTCCGCGCATTATTCCTGGATCTAACACGCAGCACAACGAAGCTGCCATATTCCATCAAAGATAGCTCCTGGACCCAGGGACTCCCGCTCATCCTGTGGGGAGCGTCCCATCTTGCTGCCGGACATCCCCCGGAGGCCCAAAGTAGCGCCGGTGAAATCATCGGATTCCCGCAGGTGGCGTCACGACAAGTAAGAATTAAACCCTTATCCATTCAGCCAACCCCTTATGATCTGGACCACCGGGCCCCACAGCCTCGGGTGCGGAACCGTGACGGGAGAAGCAACGCCCGAGACGTGAAGACCCGGCCACGGTGAGTCACTTCCTTTATACAACTAACTGAAGGATTCCAATGAATGTTTTTAGATGGATTGATGAAATTAGATATTACAGGCTAGACACCTGCTACTAATGCTGAGTACAGGTAGACAACATCTTGTGAGGTATAGACAATTGGCCTATATTACCCCTCCTGACTATACAGATTTAAATTAATCCTTAGTAGGACTGTTTTGGCATGGATGGATGAAAACTTAGATATTACAGGCTACACACCTGCTACAAATGCTGTGTACAGGTAGGCAGCGTCTTGTGAGGTCCAGAAAATGGAGCTATATACCCCTCTTGCCTATAGAGATTTAAATTAATCCTTAATAGGACTGTTTTTGGATGGAGAGATGTAAACTTAGATATTACAGGCTACACACGTGACGTGCTACAAATGCTGCGTACAGGTAGACAGCATCTTGTGAGGTCTAGAAAATGGAGCTATATACCCCTCTTGCCTATAGAGATTTAAATTAATCCTTAAAAGTACTGTTTTGGGATGAATAGAGGAGATTTAAAGCCAGCACACCAGCTACAGATGTGATGCTGGCTGGTTTACTGGCACATCTAACTTTCCTGTATACCCTGCCTCCCTGCCTGCTTGTATACAGCAAATTAGTCCTCAGAAGGACTGTTTGTCTTAGATTAGCTGCTCTGCACCTACACTAGCTGAAAGGCATGAAATCTGTCCCTGAATCAGCAGCAGCTCTCCCTACACTGACTGTCTATGGCGTAGAGTGACGAGCTGTGCGGCCAGCCAATCACTGTAATGCCACAACCAACATGGCTGTGGCATTACAGTGTCTGGTAGCCACTCCCTGCATGTGGGCTGGCTCTGTAAAGAGCGCCAACGTGCAGGGAGGTGGACCCAAGCATGAGCACGAGTATCGCGCCATTACTTGGTGCTCGCCGAGCATCCCGAGTACCGAGTAGTGGCAAGCATACTCGCTCATCACTAGTAATAACTAGTGATGAGTGAGCATGCTCGCTGCTACTCGGTACTCGCACGAGTATCTCAGTACTCAGGATGCTCGACGAGCACTGAGTGCCTCCGAGGTGCTCGGACTCATCACTAAATTTTGTCGATTTGACACAAATACACAGCTCCCTTCATTGCACAAAGTGAGCTCGCACCTCACAGAGAGCAGATAGATTGTTAGGGTCACTCTGGAGGGCACTGCGAGTTGTTGTATGCTGCGGCAATTTGAAAAAGCTCACCCTCCCGCTCTTTCCCAGAAACACTCGTTTTATAGCCGCATGTCTGTGGGCGGAGCCTATCACTCATTGACTTGCATGGGCTCGAGCACCCGAGCATCTCGATATGCTCAACCCGAGCTTCGAACACCCGAGCATTTTACTGCTCGCTCATCACTAGTAATAACCAAAGTGTAACTTTTCTGCATTGCCTAAAGAGGAACTGTCACCCCCCTGGTGCATTCCAAACTGAAAGCAGCACTGAATGCAGTGTGTCTGTTGCATTCAGGGAAGGGGTCTCCCATGTTTCTACCCCTCTGTAAGTGTGGAGCCCACTGGGATGGGGTACTCGGTACCGGACCGGGGTATCACGGGGGTTATCACGGCGGTCTTGGTCTGGACCGTGTCCTGAGCCCACAAGTAAAGGGGTTATTTACAGGGATAGTCGTGATGCCACACACAGGTTGTGGTCAATGGGAATCACTGCTGCAGCCAGATGGATGAGCCCTCTGTGGGTCGGGCTGCTCCTGACAGAGTGCAAAACAGTATAACATGCAGGGAATCACACACTGGAGACACTGGCAGGGTTCACCGGATTTACTTAAGTGCTGCGCAGTACCGTTCACAGTTGACAAAGTTGTACAGTCTCTTACAGGTTAAACTCCCCACTTCCAGTTACTACCCTGCAGCCAGGTTCCTGCCTCAGATCCTTCTCCTTCTTGTTTCCTTTCAGGCTCTTCTAACCTTCTCTTCCCCAGTGTGCTGTATGGTAGGTGACTCGGGTTCTTGTTTGGCTTCTCCCTATGTGTGGGTAGCAAGCTCTGAGCCCTATATGTCACTGTACCTCCTGCACGTGTTAGGAGATCAGACTTGGAATCTGAGCTCCCCGTCGGTATGACTGTGATCCGGCTTGTAGCTGTGGTCACCTCAGAGCCGACTCTCTGGTCCCAGCCTAGCCTTCCAGTGTCCCTATGTTTCAGGGGATCCCCAGGCTCTTTCCTACCCATGTAACTATGGCGTACATAGGGGATCCTTCCTCTGATCATCCTCTGGCACCGCTGCTGCTTTCCTCGGACCCAGCTGTACTGGTTCGGTCCCGGTCTTTCCCCTTCCCTTTGCTTACGGGCTGTGGAGGGGGCTTTCTCTCCAGGGGCTTATGCCTCACAGGATTCTGCACCTCTAGGGAGCCCGAAACCTTCAGGGAAGTCTCTTCCTGTTCACTCTGCTGTTCTCTCTGTTTACTGTTCAGCACCCTCTGGCCTACTCCGTCTTTACTGTTCAGCACCCATTGGCCTACTGACTACTGCTTCCTGATTTTCCCCTTATGCACCCGGTCCGTCACCTTGACTACATCCCACCCACTTGTGACTGGCCATGCCATCCCTTGCCCGCCTAGAGTCCCGGGCTCCGGGTTGGGTCTTGTGTCTGTGGGTGTTTTTTATGAAGGTGTTTGTAGAAAACTGTCTACCCTCTTCCTGGTTGCAGTTCTTACCTGTGGCCACCCTGGTCGCAGGGGCGCCACATAAGCTGTAAAAAAACACTTTATAAAGTTTAGAGGTAACAAGTCCGGAGAGACTTATTGATTATCCAGTCCTCGCTGTTCCCGGGGCCCTCCCAGCCTCCTTCCTCTCGATGCCGCCCCCTGCCTGTAATGTCAGTGCCGGAGCCCGCCCTGCTACAGATTATGCTGTATGCAGGGCTGGCTCCGTCACTGACGAGGACTTTCATGAACAGCAAGGACTGCATAATCAGTAAGTCCCTCTGGACTCGTTATCTCTAAACTTTATAAAGTGTTTTTTTACAGCTTACAGAGGGGTGGAAACATGGGAGACCCCTTCCCTGAATGCAGCAGACACATGGACATGTGTCCGGTGTTTTGCTAGATGCACTAGACACAGCCTGACAGCTCCGGAGAAAACAGAACCGGAGGCGGTCCTGTTTTCTGCTGAAGTAGGCAGTGTGCGGCTGCTGCCGCTGTCCAGTCCTGAAATTTCATGATCGCTGCTAGCGGGGAGCTAGCCGCAATTCTGAAATTTCTCCTGGGAGCTTTCCAGGTGCTCAAATTCAGCGTCAGCCTCCGCGACAGCATTAGCCTTCAGCGACAGCGTTAGCAGTATTTTGCCATCCAGTTCCCTGCTGTTGGAGGATGCAGAAGAATTCATCTGGCCCTATAGGAATACTATGGGGCCAAAATCGGATCCAGGACTGTTCAGTTCACACCAGACAGCCCCAGATCCTAAAACCTGTGGTGTGAAGCCAGCCTGAGCAGTATGCTAAGGCATGCTTTGAAAAAGAGGATACATACCTTATGACCTATATTTATATAATTTATATATGTAACATTATTTCTCTCATACTTCCAAGAAATGTTAATGATAATTTAATGGAAAACATTTTTGTTCTATTTTTAGGATGTTGCATTTGTTCAAAAATGTAGAGAAAATAAATGGAATAACAAAGTAAATTGTGTACAGAGTGTAATTATTGCTCTTAACCACACGATGGTGCTGTTTATCATTTTTAGCACAATAAAGCCATTCAAATAGAAAGTAAATTTGTTTCTTCTTCCACAGATATATCCAAATTAAGTAAATTATACTGCATATTATTTGACAACATATTCCTTTCATTAATGCGTTGCCTTGCAAACATATTCACCCTCCCATCTGTTAGATTTTTACCAGTTTTGTTGCATTTCAACCTGTGTTTAAATATTTTTGTAATTTAATGTGTGCATGATGGATCAGCACTAAATAGTCTGTTATGGAAATTAAGTGGAAAAATAGAGGTAAAAATTGAAAATAAATAAAAATTGCTATGTGTATTCACCCCTTTTGCTTAGAAGAAGACACTCAAAATGTAAAAATGTAGATGTCACATGGTTTTTTCAAGTGTTGGTGCCCATGCTCACAATGTTAAGCAAACAGTTAATAAATATAATATATTTACCGGGTAGGCATTCTACCTTCCTCCTGTGATGCGGTGCGGCGTCACTTCCGGGCCTGTCATTATGTTCTTGGAATAATCATGTGACTGGCTACAACAGCCAATCACATACGCCCAGAAGATAAGAGGCGGCCCAGAAGCACTGCAATGCCACCTCACAGCAGGAAGGGAGAATGCCTACCCGGTAAATATATTAGGTTTATTAACGGTTTGCTTACTTTAACAGTGTGAGCACGGGCACGAACACTTGGAAAAATGAATGGTTTGGCCATCCCTAGCTGCAATATCATTAAGAAAGAGGCACACTAACCAAACAAGCAAGGAAATGAGTACCAAGGTAAAGGCTGTCTCTGGTGCCAAATCAACAAAGCACATCACCCCAACAACACCATCCATACAGTGAGACATGGTGGTGGCAGTATTACAGTACGGAGAAGTTTTCTGGCAGCAGAGACAGGGAAAATGATCCGAGTTGAGAGGAAGATGGATGTTTGCCAAATGCAGGGATGTTCCTAAGCAAAACCGATTTCACTCTGTCACTGATTTGAGACTGATGGAGGTTCACATTCCAACAAAACAATGACCAGGGCAACACTAAAGCAACACTTGAGTGATTTAATAGAAACATGTAAATGTATTGTAGTGCCATTGTCAAAGCACAGACCTTAAAGAGGACCTGCCACCCCCCCTGGTGCTTGGCAACCTGAATGCAGCATGTCTGCTGTTATGTCAGCGTGATGTGATATTATAATATGTACAGTATGTAAAGATAAATAATTATGTTTTATATATTTTTACATACAAATTATACTTTATATAATATATACAGTACAGACCAAATGTTTGGACACACCTTCTCATTCAAAGAGTTTTCTGTATTTTCATGACTATGAAAATTGTAGATTCACACTGAAGGCATCGAAACTATGAATTAACACGTGGAATTATATACTTAACAAAAAAGCGTGAAACAACTGAAAATATGTCTTATATTCTAGGTTCTTCAAAGTATCCACCTTTTGCTTTGATTACTGCTTTGCACACTCTTGGCATTTTCTTGATGAGCTTCAAGAGGTAGTCACCGGAAATGGTTTTCACTTCACACGTGTGCCTTGTCAGGTTTAATAAGTGGGACTTCTTGCCTTATAAATGGGGTTGGGACCATCAGTTGTGTTGTGCAGAAGTCTGGTGGATACACCGCTGATAGTCCTACTGAATAGACTGTTAGAATTTGTATTATGGCAAGAATAAAGCAGCTAAGTAAAGAAAAACAAGTGGCCATCACTACTTTAAGAAACGAAGGTTAGTCAAATTGGGAAAACTTTGAAAGTGTCCCCAAGTGCAGTTGCAAAAACCATCAAGCGCTACAAAGAAACTGGCTCACATGAGGACCGCCCCAGGAAAGGAAGACCAACAGTCACCTCTGCTGCGAAGGATAAGTTCATCCGAGTCACCAGTCTCAGAAATCGCAGGTTAACAGCAGCTCAGATTAGAGACCAGGTTAATGCCACACAGAGTTCTAGCAGCAGACACATCTCTACAACAACTGTTAAAAGGAGACTTTGTGCAACAGGCCTTCATGGAAAAATAGCTTCTAGGAAACCACTGCTAAGGACAGGCAACAAGCAGAAGAGACTTGTTTGGGCTAAAGAACACAAGGAATGGACATTAGACCAGTGGAAATCTGTGCTTTGCTCTGATGAGTCCAAATTTGAGATCTTTGGTTCCAACCACCGTGTCTTTGTGCGACGCAGAAAAGGTGAACAGATGGACTCTACATGCCTGGTTCCCACTGTGAAGCATGGGGGAGAAGGTGTGATGGTGATGGGGTGCTACGCCAGATGACCTGGCCTCCACAGTCACTAGACCTGAACTCAGTCGAGATGGTTTGGGGTGAGCTGGACCGCAGAGTGCAGGCAAAAGGGCCAACAAGTGCTAAGCATCTCTGGGAACTCCTTCAAGACTGTTGGAAGATCATTTCTGGTGACTACCTCTTGCAGCTCATCAAGAGAATGCTAAAAGTCTGCAAAGCAGTAATCAAAGCAAAAGGTGGCTACTTTGAAGAACCTAGATGATAAGACATATTTTCAGTTGTTTCACACTTTTTTGTTAAGTATATAATTCCACGTGTGTTAATTCATAGTTTTGATGCCTTGTGTGAATCTACAATTTTCATAGTCATGAAAATACAGAAAACTCTTTGAATGAGGTGTGTCCAAACTTTTGGTTTGTACTGTATAAGACAAATATAGGATACTAGATGGTGCCCGATTCTAACGCATCAGGTATTCTAGAATATGTATATAGTTTATTTATGAAGATTTAAGAATAATGCAATGAATTCACGATATCTATCTCTTTATCATCTACCTAAGTGTCTATCGTGTCTATTGAATATTCTCCTGGGCTTGCCTTAGTTGGTAGAGCATTCGTATTATATGAATGGCGCGAACATGTTGTTGTCTGTTTGCCCTGTCTTCTGGAGATTCATTCAGCCGAAACTGTCCATGAGATTCGGCATCTTGGGCTTGTCTGGCAGCAGTTTGCTGTGGTGTCTCCTGTTGCCGACGACGTCTGTGAGATGCCGCATCCTGGTCTTCAAAGTAAAAAAAATAGGGGGGGGAACAAGAGGCGCAATAGTGCCCTATCACTAGTGACACTAATGTATGCGGTGGGTATGAATTCACTCACCTAGCACAGTTGTGAGACCCACAACTGGTGTAAAAGCATTTGGCATTAAATGCAGCTGCTGCAGGACTTCCACCTTCCACATGCACGTGGGAATTATCCAGAAGTTACCTCAGGGGAAATGGTGTGTCAGTGTCCGCGCTGCTGAAATCCCAAGAAAACGATCCGGAAAACATATGTAGGTTGCATCAATCATCCATTTATTCCTTTCCTACGCGTTTCAACACTGTCCTAGTGTCTTCCTCAGGGAGACACTAGGACAGTGTTGAAACGCGTAGGAAAGGAATAAATGGATGATTGATGCAACCTACATATGGTTTCCGGATCGTTTTCTTGGGATTTCAGCAGCGCGGACACTGATACACCATTTCCCCTGAGGTAGCATCCTGGTCTTGTCTCACAGCAGTTTGTTGTGGTGTCTCTTGGTGTCAACGTTGTCGTCGCCTTGCTGCTTCTGCAGCTTTCTTTCATCGTCATTGGCGTATTTGCACTTACGACCAATTAAACCCATTGAATAAACATGACTGAAGTAGTTCAGACTGTCACTGACACAACGTGTGAAGTAAATGTGACTGAAGAACAGCACACTATGACTGACAGCCTTGTAAACAAGTGTGAAGTGCGTCACACTATGACTGACAGCCTTGTAAACAGGAGTGAAGAGCGTCACACTATGACTGACAGCCTTGTAAACAGGAAATCAGAAAAGAAAAACTGTATATGATGCAAAAATATGAATCTTTATTGAGATAAATAAATAAATAAAAACACAATGTTATTTTTATAATTATTACAAAACAATGGGTAACCAAGATTTTTTAGGTGGTATGCATACACCTCATGCTAAATCTGTGGCAATACAAAACAATATAAAAGTATAAACTGCTGTGGTGATATACAATAAAAAAGTGTATAAATACTAAATGTGTAAAAAATTATTATAAACCGATATGTAAAGTGCAAGTGCAATATATGAAAAAACATACTGAGTAAAAAGGTGAAAAATAGGATTCAAATAACAAAGGGGAAAAAAACTCCCATTATCCAACCATTAAATTCATCAGTACTCATCAAGGAAAATGAAAAAAGTGCAAACAAAATCACAGCAAGTCTATCTTCCAAATTAGTTCAAGGTATTGACACTATGACATATTTACCTGGTCCTTGCAGACCACCAAATGCCCCTACGTGCGTGTTTCAGCTACTGTCTTCTTCTGGGGGAGTAGTGAAGTGTGTCACACTATGACTGACAGCCTTGTAAACAGGAGTGAAGTGTGTCACACTATGAGCGGTAGCCTAGGCAACCAATCAGCGCACTTGGCGCGAGTTTTAAAACACGCTTCACTGATTGGTCGCCGCGACCAGCAGCGACCATTCAGCGAAGCGTCGTGGCTTGGCGGGAAATACGAATCCCGCGCCGCTGATTGGTTGCCGCTCTCAGCGGCGACAAATCAGCGACGCGGGATTCAAAACCCCTGCCAAGCCGTGCTCCACTGCACTGATTGGTCGCCGCCAGCCGCAGCAACCAATCAGCGCACTTGGCATGTGTTTTAAAACATGCTTCGCTGATTGGTCATCGCAGCTGGCACGCTGAGAGCGGCGACCAATCAGCACCACAGGATTCAAAACCCCTGCCAAGCCATGCTCCGCTGCGCTGATTGGTCGCTGGCAGCCGCGAGGACCAATCAGCTCACTTGGTGCGTGTCTTAAAGCACGCTTCGCTGATTGGTCGCCGTGGCCGGCAGCGACCAATCAGCGAAGCGGCGTGGCTTGGCGGGAAATATGAATCCCGCACCGCTGATTGTTCGCTGCGGCTGGCGACCAATCAGCTGCGTGGGATTCATATTTCCCGCCAAGCCACGCCGCTTCACTGATTGGTCGCCACAGGCCACGGCGACCAATTAGCGAAGTGTGTTTTAAAACACGCACCAAGTGCGCTGATTGTTCGCCGCGGCTGGCAGCGATCAATCAGTGAAGCGGACCATGGCTTGGCACTGGTTTTGAATTCCGCACTGTTGATTGGTCACCCCTGAGAGCGGCGACCTATCAGCGGCGCGGGATTCATATTTCCCTCCAAGCCACGCCACTTTGCTGATTGGTCGCCGCACGATTCTCTGGACAGACAGACACGATTAGACAGTTATATAGTAGATCCGTGGACTTACAAACTTTGGAAGTCTCAAGCTCAAAATGATTTCAGCCCCTATAAAGAACACTATAGAAAAAAAAAGCAGATCAGGCTTGAAAAAGGAAATATTTGTATTTTAGCTTTAATCATCAAACTTTTAGTAGTTGTAATAATTATTGAACAGAATATAATTACAGAAACACATCACATCATAATACGTGTTATGTAGGTAGGGACAGTAAAAAGAGAACAAATGTGTACATAGATATGTATAACGCTAACTGCTGTCCATGGTGCTGATTAAATTCAGCACATCCTTGACTACTGGGAGCAATGTGGCTCCATAAACAGGATTCCTAACCCATTCATGTTTAATGGCAAGTATGCTCAATGTACAGATACATTACACTGTATACCCCCAAAGCAAATATATATTTTTTTCATTCTTGTGGCTGTACCCAAATTATTACACTAGATGGAGCCATCCAACACAACATTTACTAGAAATTGTACAAATATCTGTGAATAAATAAGGTGAAAATGTTTGTACTGTGTTAGCCAGTATGTAGAAAAATATTGTAATCTGAGAGTTCCTCTGTGTTTGATACCTTTTAATGGCTGAAAAGATGGTAAAAAAAGCAAAGCTTTTAAAAATCTTGCTTTCTCTTACCGTCATTTTAGTTAGCCATTAGAAGGTATCAAACACTGAAAACTCTCAGATTACAATATTTTTTGTAAATAAATAATAAATAAAAGCAAAAGTTATTTTTTTTTTCTTAATTTATTGGCACAGTGACCAACATTAGTAAAATGCTGCAATTCATTGAAGCCAATCCAAAGTCATAATCTCATATTAGAAGTTGAACATGGATTCAACATGTTTTACGCATTTCTGAATAACAATGAGATTTCAATTATTTCCACATTCTGCTTTATATGTACACATTACTAGATTTTGTAATATCCTAAAAGGAAACATTTTCCGACATAATATTTTCAGCCAGCAGATGGCACTGCAAGTATTCTTCCTGTTCATAGAGGTCAATTTGAAATAAATGAATATTCATAATCTACAGTAGGGCTTGTATAGATTTTTTTTTTTAACTTGCCATAAAATCATGTAACAAAATCATGTTAAAATGTATATAACAAAGGAGCCACGTGTCCAGGTTATTTAGTCTATCAGATTAGATCTATCTACCAATAGATCTATCTAAAATGTATAGTTGGGGGCTGACCGTATGCATTCTTTGATTATGTTCACAGTTATTTGAAATATCTTTTGCATTTTTATATGAAAATAAATGCATAATTTACTTTACAGTGATTAGAGAATTGCAAAAAAAGTGAACTAAAATTGAATCATGCATCCTTCTAATATTGACACCCTATGTCAAATTTATGTATAAACACAAAAAAAAGTTCACAAGATTCATAAAAATACATTTTACAAGTTAAGGCAAACATAGAAATAATATACTGTATACTAAAGAAGAAACTAAGCCAAATCATTAAGGGGTTAACAGGTAAAGGCAGACGTTCATCTTAGGCTGGCTTCACCCCATGGTTTTTTGGGATCCTGTTCTGTCCAGTTTGAATAGGACAGAACCTGATCCGGTTTTGCCTACCATGTATCCCTATGGTACCGGATCGGTCCTATTTGGCCATCCGTTTTTGTGTGTTCAGTGCAGGATTCGTTTTTTGTCCGGTTTTGTCAGGTTTTTCACCATCTCCAAAATGAGAGCCTGCAGCATTTTTGGGCTCCAGTGGAAAAAAAATCGGACATAACTGGACAGAAACGGATTCGGGGCGATCCGGCGCTCATATCATGGGAGTCCATGGGCGCCAGATCCGTGAAAAAATTTTAAGCACACAGCATGCTCAGAAATCCTGTTGTTTTAACTTCAGCATGGACAGTGGTATTTCATGCACAGGCTGTGAATTCAGCACCAAGCAGAGCAGACACAGGCAGACTTCAGCACCATGGACAGCAGCAAAAAACAGGATCCGTATTTGGCCACAATTTCTACACAACCTGTCCTGTCAGTGGATCCTGCAAAAAACAGGATCCACCCTGACAGTCAAAAACCGTGGTGTGAAGCTAGCCTTATGTGCGATTTGTTTTAAAAACAGCACCACCTCTGTCTACAGGTTGTGTGTGATATTGCAGCTCAGGCCAATTGAAGTGAAGAGGCCTAAGCTGTAATACTTTTAGTAGGAAAGGGGAATGGAGATATGTGCTCACCCAATTCCAATGGACCGGTGGTGCCTGGATTGACTGTCTGTAGAAGTCCACAATGTAGAAGTAAAGGATCCAGCACCAGACAGAACTCCATATAAAAGTTTCTTCTTTATTAAATCACGTCATCAAGGCATAAAATTATTGTTGCATGTAAATATGGGAACGCAGTCCCAAGATAGGCTGGACGCGTTTCGAACGACAGTTCTTTATCTACAGCATAACACAAATGAGTGCAAACAATCCTTATATACAGATAAAACCTTGCCCCTCAGACACAGCTGTCCTAATTAGATGCTAAAGAAGTTAGTTAACTCATGATATGCAGGTTTTTGGAGCAATCCTGCAAGTATAATGTAGCAAACCAACCTGTATTAGTAACCAATGCAACTTATTCCAGTAAAATGTACATATATTACATTATTCCATATCATATAATATCAATAAAAATAAGTTGCATCGGTTTTGTAGTTGAGTCCATTGGGAACTCTCACATTCAATGTCATTATCCAGAAAAATTCTATACATCTAACTTGTCGCTCCCAGTCCCCTCCCCTTTTGTTTTTATTGATTCTATCGATACCCATAACACGCAGGCTGGACATATCTCCATTGTGTACATCTTTAAAGTGTCTGGACAGCCCAGATAGATTTCTAGTGGAGGCTCTGGTGTTTGGATTGGACGCGGTAATATGCTCTCCCAGGCGTATTTTTAAAGATCTAGTAGTACATCCCACATAGTCTTTATTACAAATAGTGCATGATGCCATATATATCAGATGACTAGTGTTGCAGTTCATGTAATTATTTATGGTGTAACTTCGTCCAGAAATCCGATTGGAAAACTGCTTGGATATCTGCATGTAACGACAGAGACCACACCTGTTCCCACCGCAGGGGTAGCTCCCCTTAGTAGACAGCCAGGTGGGCAGTGTAGTAGTGTGGGGGAACTGGGATGGAGACAAGATATTGCCGATAGTTAATGATTTTCTCGGCACACATCTGTATCCTTCAGACAGAATTCCTTTTAGTGTGGGATCTTCATGTAACATAGGAATGTATTTGTGGATAGTTTTAATGATCTCATTATAATCTTTGCTGTAGCGTGTAGAAAATGTTGGAATAAGTTTATTATGGGATATAAAACAAGCACCGCTACATCTTGCAATATCAGTGTTATGTGTCCCAGTATTGCGAGGAGAATCCTCCGTGTTAAATAGTGATCTATGGGGTCTGAGCTTAACCTGTTGTAAAGCGTGACTCACATCATGCGGAGAATAGCCGCGGCTGTGTAGCGACCGGTGGTAAGGCCGCGGGTGTGTGTGTATGATCTTTCTCAACAGAATCCCCATACTCAGATTTAACCGGTAGTAACATTTCTTTACTGTAAAACATGTCTATAACACAGTCAACTGATCTAGCTGCACACATGTATATATTAGAGTCTCTGGATCTTCACTTCTTCCGGGTACGCAGCAAGAAAAGAAAACACAACAATGAAGGTATCTTTCCCTAACTTTCCCTAAAATCACGTACCAGTCTTATCACAGAAGAAGATGTCGCTCCCACGTAGCAGGCCTGGGGATCTCCTCACTCTTCTTCTTTGGTCTCCTTCTGCAGGTAACAGTCTGTCTCTCCCAGTCTCAGGGCACACAGAGCAACAGCAGAAGGGAGATCACAACAGCACAGAAGTCTCCCTTATGTCGGTCACGGCCCCTGCACAGGTAATCCGGGTGCTCGGCGGGCAAGGTTTTGCAGAGCGGCCAGAGTCACAGCACCAAAGTCCAGTGGCCCAGGATCAGTCACAGGGGCCTCTGCGGGGTGATTTTTCCGGCAAGGTGTTGCAAAGTAGTCCACTTTAAACAGACATCCACAGGCAGATGTTCTCTTGTTCAACTCTGTGTCTGTACTAATCTCCCGCCCTCTCTCCTCCTCAGCACATGGCTGTTGGGGGAGGGGAGCAGCAATCAATGCTGTTTTTTTTCCTCTCTGCAGTCATTTCAGCAATTGTCCACAAGGGGCAGTAGCAGACTGTGCACAATTCATTTCTATATCCATTTCTATGATACAATCAGAATTGCACACCTCATTACATACCCCCCCACTTAAAGGTTGACAGTCCCTGTCAACAACCATCGGCTCCAAGGCAGTGATGGCCGTTGATATCACAGGGATTGATCTCCGGCGGAGTAGGGACCTCTGTTGGGGGAAACCGTCATCCCCCCGTTCACCTTCGCTCCCTTGTTCAGGGCTCACAATATCTCCAATAAACTCAGTCACAGTTTCTACCCGGGGAGAGTAGGATCGCCGGCGGTAGCGGCGCCGGTTGGGGCAAATCTGCTTCCTTTAACGGGAACACCCCCGGGACCGGTGACGTCGGCGGCCTCTGTACCCTTCTCTCCCTTCACAACATCAAACTGTACCACCTCCCCATCACCAACGCTGCGGAGGCACTTACGAGGATTGTTACACTTTATGGCAGTCTGATGTACAAACACGTCATCCTTTGTGTCATTCCTGTTGATGAAGCCATACCCATCGCGGACATTAAACCACTTCACCGTCCCCTGGACCCGAGTGGCCAGTACTTGCTTATCGGTCTGGCTCTGTCTCTTCACACCCTTTTCCCTGATCTCCCCTGCCGAGCGAACCGCTTTGGCTGGGGCGTCTAGTTTAAAGGTGGCTGCTGTTGTGGGGCATGGCTTGCTGGTTCTGGTATATCGGACCACGGGTGGAGGATGCGGACAACGGTTTGCCCTATGGCGGGGTCGCCGCATGTCCAGCACCTTCCCATAGGCCGACTGGGTTGCTGTCTCGCTTGCCTGTCCGCCTGTTGGTCTAGCCTGAGCTGTAGCTGCAGTATCTGTTTCTGCAACTCTGCTACTATCTGCTTCAATTCCTCCGTGTCACTGCTCGGACTGCTGGCACCGGATATGGACCTGCAGGCCGTAGTATAAGTCTGGTTATAAGCTACTACCGGGAGGAGATTCTGTTGATCACACATCCTGCCGACTACGCCAGATGTAGCGACCGGTGGTAAGGCCGCGGGTGTGTGTGTATGATCTTTCTCAACAGAATCCCCATACTCAGATTTAACCGGTAGTAACATTTCTTTACTGTAAAACATGTCTATAACACAGTCAACTGATCTAGCTGCACACATGTATATATTAGAGTCTCTGGATCTTCACTTCTTCCGGGTACGCAGCAAGAAAAGAAAACACAACAATGAAGGTATCTTTCCCTAACTTTCCCTAAAATCACGTACCAGTCTTATCACAGAAGAAGATGTCGCTCCCACGTAGCAGGCCTGGGGATCTCCTCACTCTTCTTCTTTGGTCTCCTTCTGCAGGTAACAGTCTGTCTCTCCCAGTCTCAGGGCACACAGAGCAACAGCAGAAGGGAGATCACAACAGCACAGAAGTCTCCCTTATGTCGGTCACGGCCCCTGCACAGGTAATCCGGGTGCTCGGCGGGCAAGGTTTTGCAGAGCGGCCAGAGTCACAGCACCAAAGTCCAGTGGCCCAGGATCAGTCACAGGGGCCTCTGCGGGGTGATTTTTCCGGCAAGGTGTTGCAAATTAGTCCACTTTAAACAGACATCCACAGGCAGATGTTCTCTTGTTCAACTCTGTGTCTGTACTAATCTCCCGCCCTCTCTCCTCCTCAGCACATGGCTGTTGGGGGAGGGTAGCAGCAATCAATGCTGTTTTTTTTCCTCTCTGCAGTCATTTCAGCAATTGTCCACAAGGGGCAGTAGCAGACTGTGCACAATTCATTTCTATATCCATTTCTATGATACAATCAGAATTGCACACCTCATTACAGCTGCACAGTTGTTCACTCATTATATTAGCTTCATGATTGAAGCTCTGCTCAGTTGAGCAGGCTCTCCTGGCTCTGATAAATTCACCTTTTGGTATGTTCCCCGTTACATGTCACAGGTGGCAACTAGCGGCATGTAAAATGGTATTACCGCTGATGGGCTTGCGGTACAGTGCAGTCAGAATAGTGCCTGAATCCGCACAGCCCTGCAGCAGAACATCCAAGTAGGGGGTACATTCATCATGGACATCAACAGTAAAACGGTTGTTCTCGCTATTTGTATTGATGTATTTTGTGAAATTTATGAATGTGGGAGATTGGGGGGGGGGGGGAGGCACATCATTGTCATCCTTCCAAAAGAAATTCTGTCTGAAGGATACAGATGTGTGCTGAGAAAATCATTAACTATAGGCAATATCTTGTCTCCATCCCAGTTCCCCCACACTACTACACTGCCCACCTGGCTGTCTACTAAGGGGAGCTACCCCTGCGGTGGGAACAGGTGTGGTCTCTGTCGATACATGCAGATATCCAAGCAGTTTTCCAATCGGATTTCTGGACGAAGTTACACCATAAATAATTACATGAACTGCAACACTAGTCATCTGATATATATGGCATCATGCACTATTTGTAATAAAGACTATGTGGGATGTACTACTAGATCTTTAAAAATACGCCTGGGAGAGCATATTACCGCGTCCAATCCAAACACCAGAGCCTCCACTAGAAATCTATCTGGGCTGTCCAGACACTTTAAAGATGTACACAATGGAGATATGTCCAGCCTGCGTGTTATGGGTATCGATAGAATCAATAAAAACAAAAGGGGAGGGGACTGGGAGCGACAAGTTAGATGTAAAGAATTTTTCTGGATAATGACATTGAATGTGAGAGTTCCCAATGGACTCAACTACAAAACCGATGCAACTTATTTTTATTGATATTATATGATATGGAATAATGTAATATATGTAAATTTTACTGGAATAAGTTGCATTGGTTACTAATATAGGTTGGTTTGCTATATCATACTTGCAGGATTGCTCCAAAAACCTGCATATCATGAGTTAACTAACTTCTTTAGCATCTAATTAGGACAGCTGTGTCTGAGGGGCAAGGTTTTATCTGTATATAAGGATTGTTTGCACTCATTTGTGTTATGCTGTAGATAAAGAACTGTCGTTCGAAACGCGTCCAGCCTATCTTGGGACTGCGTTCCCATATTTACATGCAACAATAATTTTATGCCTTGATGACGTGATTTAATAAAGAAGAAACTTTTATATGGAGTTCTGTCTGGTGCTGGATCCTTTACTTTTAAGCTGTATTACCCAAGGGTGGGCTGGGCTGGGGGGCAGGGAAGCAATACCCAAGGAGGCGGCCACTCAGGGCCGCTGGAAGACCAGCAGTGATTTTAAGGCGCACCAGCAGTGTGCGGCCGCGTCATCCCGTTGGCCACCCGACATGCAGCAATATGCGGAAGGTAAATTGGGCCGCCGCAGCCCCTTTAAATCTGTCTCTGCGGCTGCCAGCAGGGAGCCGCAGAGTAGTGCTTCCGGCTCTGTCCCTGCAGCAGCCGCTTCTTGGAGGAGGCTTAGGAGGAGTATGTGAGCTCTACTCCTCAGTGGCTGGAGCTGCTGACACCTCCTGTTCCACTGGTAGAGCAATGAAGTTCCTGCACTGCCTGATGGAACCGGGCACCATCCCATCCACTTTCTTGTCCGGCTTCACCTCCTTCATTCTGGCCGGTAAGAGGTTGAGTGTGTGTGTATGTTGGGCTGTGTGTGTGGCTGCATATGTGTGTGGCTGCATGTGTTTGTGTGCATGGCTACATATGTGTATGGGCTGCATATGTGTGTGTGGCTGCATATATGTGTGTGCACATGGCTATATGTGTGTATGTGGCTGCATGTGTGTGTGTGTGGCTGCATATGTGTGTGTGCACATGGCTACATTTCTGTATGGCTGCATATGTGTGTATGTGGCTGCATGTGTGTGTGGCTGCATATGTGTGTGTGCATGGCTGCATATGAGTGTGTGTGCGGCTGCATATGTGCGCGTATTCATGACTGCGTGTCTGTGTGTGGCTGCATATGTGCACGTGTTCATGGCTGTGTGTGCATGACTGCATATGTGTGTACGCGTGGCTACATGTGTGTGGCTGCATTTGTGCGCATGTGCGTGGCTGCGTGTGTGAGTATATGTGCATGGCTGCATATGTGTGTGTGCGTGGCTGAATATGTGAGGTGTGTTTGTGCATGTGTTCATGGCTGCATGTGCGTGGCTGCATATGTGTGCGTGCGCATGTGCATGGTGCGTGTGTGTGCATGTGTGTATGTATGTGTGTGTGTGCATGAATATATAAAGAGGGTGTACTGCTGTAGTCAAATACAGTGGGTGCAGCACCAAGAAGAAAATGCCAAGAATAACAGGAAAAAAAAAGAAAAAGAAAAGACAGTAGTTAAAAGGAACCTGTCACCCCCTTTGGGTATTAAACTGTGCCCACCAGCTCACACATTATGTAAATGGGGTTCTAGTAACCCCTCTATGAGCCCAGACGTCCCCCTCATACTTGAGAAAATAACCTTTATTCTGTCCAGCGCTGGCCTCCTGTTGAGTCCAGAAGCCTGCGATTTAGTCCAGTTGGATTATGTCCTTGCCGCCTCCTGGCAACAAAACCCACCCTGTACTTTTTAAAACTGACGCCATCTGTGACCGGCGCTTGAGTGACAGCCGCACTTGCGCCTGCGCAGTTGAGTGGGTGTCTATGCTCTATTGAACATAGTGTCGATGTCTCATGAAACTTCATAAAGCTCACATGATATTGCCACTATGTTCAATAGAGCGTAGACACCCGCTCCACTGCGCAGGCACAAGGTCACAGATGGTGTCAGTTTTAAAAAGTATGTGCATGCCTGTATGTGTATGTGTGCTTGTCTCCATGTCTTCGTACTGCATGTGTACAGGTCTGTGTAAGGTGTGCGTGGATATTTGCATATATATAACTGTATGTATTTTTTATAAAATGTGTGTATGTCAGGGTCTTATCTGGGGAGTGGGCAGGGACACTGTCTTCATATATGGAGATAATAAGGAGAGTGACTGAGCAAATATGTGAGGAGACATCATAGGGGTAGAAAAGAGGGGACTGCATGAGAGGATAGTGTGAGGGCGCAGCAAGGGAAAGACAGAAGGCTGAGGTGGGGGAGTGTGATGAAGAGACATATTATAGAGACTGGGCAGTATAGGGGGACACAGTGTGAGAGGACAGTGTGAAGAGGGGCCACAGTATGGAAAGGAGAGGAGAGGTGATGTATTTCTGTACTGCGTTTGGGTCTTGTTATGTATTTCTGTACTAATGGGTGTTGTGATGCTCTCTTTATGTACTGTTGGTGGTTCTGATTATGGATTTCTGTACTGATGAGGGTAGTTGTGCTGTGTTTCTGTACCAATGGGGGTTTTAGGGATACATTTTCTTTTTCTGTTCTGTGCAATGCATTTGTATAGGACTTCCAGACATGTGCGTCACTTGCGTCATTTGCGTTTTCATTGTGATTTGGCTCTACGGGCTTATCTTAAAACCGCAGTTAATAGCAGTATTTGTCCAGTGCCTGAAGTGCAAGAAGTGCCTGATCGCGATGAAACGCAAGTGCCACACATGTCCCTCCAATACAAATGTATTAGGCAGTTATTACTGCACTCTCACTTTATAGTGAGCGCTGACTGTAATGGCTCCATGCTTTGAACCTATGACAGGAAGCGAGTGGCATCAAGGGGAATAAAATGTAATTTCCTCATTGTACACTTTCCTGTAAGTCAGCTGTGGCATCCCACATATGCAGACGTCACAGAGGGGTACTACACCCATAAAAGAGATGTAAATACTCCAGCTGCAGGTGGACCCTAGGATGGTGGGTAGGACCCATTCTCAGCACTCCCACATTAGATAAGCGGTGGGAGGTTACGCGGGAGGGCATATATTCACCTCTAGGGGGATCAAGGAGGTCTTTAGCCTTTGGCAGGAGGGCTAGTAGGTCTTCTGGCTTCGGTCGGTGGCCCCTGGCCTTCCGGGCTAGATGGAGGAGGAGAAAAGGAGTTAGAAAGGCTCTGACTAATTGGAACGAGGGAAGGTCAAACCGGGGCGGTTTCGAGCCGAACCGGAGTGAAGAAGGGGCCTTGAGGAGGTCCTGGAAGAGGGTGCCCAACGAGAGAAGTCTGGGCCCTAGAGAAAAAGGGAGATCCTCAGAGTGGAGTGACCATACTCCAGGGGATACTCCAGTCCACCACGGGAACGCCAGGCCCGAAGATCCAGCCAGAGTTCAGCTTTGCTGTCGGCAACCGGCAGCTGTGGCTCATTTACCAGCTGCAGCACCCTGCCAGTGGAGCGGTCTGCCTGCTTCCTCACAACGAGGGAGAAGACCCCCGGGACTACCTACACGGAGCTACTGGGTATAGGCCCATCCTAGAGGGGGAAGAACGGACACGGGTTAGTTAACAAAGGTACACCAAGGGTTCCATCATACCTCCTAGGATCCACTTGCAGCCACCTCTTAAGCTACCTGTTAGCTATAACATCTTGCTGAACTGTGAACTGTATCTGATGCTGCTACAAGTTGATAGTAAAGTACCTGGGAGAAAGTGTCTTTGCTTCTGCGTGTATTTTCCTACTTCAATCTGTTCCCTTGCAGGAACGCTGCCCCGGAGGAACAGCCTTGCCTGTAGGGGGCTTAGTCATCTCAGCCGCATTACCAGCTACCTCTGGCGGACTGTGGCTGCGCTGGTGACCTATCACCAGAAACTACAGGTGGTGTCACGTGAACTGTATATAGAATCTCCTGTAAATACATCCCTTTTTTGAAGTGTCACCCAGGACACGGGATCAGACGCGGCCACCACTCCCTTTGACACAACAATGCTACCCTTGGAGCCTGATACCCGAGTACCCCAAAGCCTGGGGCTCGACATATCTTTCTGGTGTCACGAACAGGATCTCATGCCCGTTTTTTCCGGGTACTGTGCGTCTTGAACTTGTGCTTTGAAACAAACTTTTTCCGCCATTGTTTGGCGCCAAAAATGGGTTCCCGCCATAACTGCAGGAGGATCCAAGATGGCGCCGTAGCCATGAACTAAGCACCATGTGCCGGCCCAGGGGTGTGCCTCATCCCCTAAAAGAAGGAGGGACAAGACGTAGGTGCCAAAAAGTGTGGCCGCCCAGATTGCCATCAATCAATCAGGGGGGCGGCCCACAGGAAGTTCTCTGGGAGTGGCTGCCCATAAAGAGACAAACCGGAAGAGAAGGACAGAACAAGAAAGGCTCCTTTGTACCCGGCAGCATGGTGGCACCCCGTTGGAGAGATATGCTGCGCGAGCTTGAGGAGCAAGCCAGAGCGGCGCAAGGAGACCCGGCAGCAGCGGCCCTCTTAACTCTAGAGGGGGATGCTGACTACTGGAGGGACGCACATTTGGACGGCTATGCCAGGACATGGAAGAAGCCCTGACATGGGCGTGCAGAAGGTGGAGTGCGGAGCGGGCCTATGAGCTGACGTCAATAAGGGAAGGCCGTGAAGCGCGAGAGGCAGCGGTAGCTGAGCAAGCAGTTGTGGAGTACTGTGCCTCGTTACCACCCGTGCCACCACCCGTCCAGACCAAACACCCGGTGACACCACCGTCCTGTACCAGCAGCTACCTCTGGCTGGAGGCAGCGTGGACGTCCCCTACTGGACCAGATGTCATCGTCGAAGCAGATAATGACGAGACAGACTATGAGGAAGCGGAGGATGTCGAAAAGAGCCTCGGGAGGGAGCACCCCAAAAGTTGCATGGTGGACAGCATGGCAGCGACAGCAGTGAGGTACCCCTACCATAGTGAGCTCAGTGGAGATGAGAGTCCTAGGTCTTCTGGCTTCGGTCGGTGGCCCCTGGCCTTCGGGCTAGATGGAGCAGGAGGAAAGGAGTTAGAAAGGTCTGACTAATTGGAACGAGGCGGAAGGTCAAACGGGGCGGTTTCAAGCTGAACCGGAGGGAAGAAGAAGGGGCCTTGAGGAGGTCCTGGAAGAGGGCGCCTGATGAGAGAAGTCCCGGCCCTAGAGAGAAAGGGAAATCCTCAGAGTGGAGCGACCATACTGCAGGGGATACTTCAGTCCACCACGAGAACGCCGGGCCCAAAGATCCGGCCAGAATTCAGCTTTGCAGTCGGCAACCGGCTGCTGTGGCTCATTTACCAGCCGCAGCACCCTGCCAGTGGAGCGGTCTGCCTGCTTCCTCGCAACAAGGGAGAGGACCCCCGGTACTACCTACACAGAGCTACTAGGTATAGGCCCATCCTAGATGGGGAAGAACGGACACGGGTTAGTTAACGAAGGTACACCAAGGGTTCCACCATACCACCTGGGATCCACTTGCAGCCACCTGTTAAGCTACCTGTTATTTATAACATTACGCTGAACTGTGAACTGTATCTGATGCTGCTGTGGAGGATGAATTATATCTTATCTATTAATCTTAGTTTTTATACTCATATAGCATTAAATGAAACAATACGTTTTTTCTGTATTCAGGTACGTATCCAACATCTTCTCTTTATCTTTGAGTCACCCCTCCTCCATCTCTCTCTTTCTCTCTCTCTCTCTTCCCCTCTTTTCTCTTCATCTCTCTCTCTCTCTTTTCCTTCATGTCACTCTCTCTCTCCCTCTTTTCCCTTTTTCCCTCTCTATCTCTCTCTCTTTCCTTCTCTCTTTCTCTTCTTTTTCTCTTCTCTCTTTGTTTCTCCCCCTCCTCCATCTATTTCTTTCTCTCTTTCTTTCCCACTATGAATCTGTGAACAAGGAGCTGTTTTGTAAACAAAGTGTCTCCTTAGATGTGTATGCTGGAAAGAAGATATGGCTGCACAGAACTGCCTTGAAAATGGACAAGCTGATTGGTCCTCACCGTGCTTGCACCAGACTGTGCTATGGGAAACCCAAGATAACCTGAATCCCAGCAGCCAAGGGATGATACTATGACGTGATGAAGAACGGACTCTCAGAATACAAAGAACTATTATTATTAACAAACATAGACATTAGCTTAATCCCACCTAACTCCCACCCTGCCATGGACATTTACATGCTTATCTTTTAGACTATAAAATGCCCTGTACCCGGATATTGGGTTCAGTAGTTGTTGCCGTGTACGTTGTCATTATTAAACCTGGACACGTTATAAGCTTGAACCGGACTCTCTCGGTCTGATTTACTCTTATCTGGTACCGCGTGTTCATAGTCTAATCTGGGATGACTGGCGAGGGAGTGGAACAGTAACATTTTCCCCGACACTGCTACAAGTTGACAGTAAAGTACCCGGGAGAAAGTGACTTTTTCTTCTGCGTGTATTTTCCTACTTCAACCTGTTCCCTTGCAGGAACGCTGCCCCGGAGGAACAGCCATGCCTGTAGGGGGCTTAGTCAGGACACGGGATCAGGCGCAGCCACCACCGTGACCTTAGAGCCTGATACCCGAGTATCCCAAAGCATGGGGCTCGACACGGCTAACCAAGTTTAAAATGCTATTTATCTGTAGATTAATCCTATAGCTGCAAATGTTACCAGAGGCTGTCACATTTTCGGGGCCCCGGCTCAGTCATTGCCCCCCAGGCCAAAATGTGCCAGCCAGCCCATGGTAATACCACATGCGACCTGTAGACAGGAGCTGGGCTATATTTTGAAACAAGTCAGCCATGTTTATAGGATTCTAGACAAACCTTTTAACAGTCAGTTTACACAGGTTGAATCCTTTCAGAGCGATCAGTAATAGATGGTTCAGTGCTTATAGGCTGTCGTTGCTTTTGACAGGGGAGTCCTGTTTACGGAGAACAATGCACTGAGAGACTGTTGATCTTTTTTGTGGCCCAAAAAATAGTAATTTTAATCATTCATTTTCAGCCTGAAGAACGACCCTGAGCAATGCTCATTTCATGGTTATCTCATAGTGTAAATGGGCCTTAACTGTTTTTTAGAAAAAAACACATGTACAGTCACAATGAACAGACACTTTTGAAGCATCTAGTGTGCAGTAGTGACTCGGTAGGGAGAGAGAGCAGGTCATCTGATGATAGCTTCCCTTCAAAGGGCATCTGTTAGTCGTTTCTTGCTGTTTAATCTAAGAACATCGCAATATAGGGCAAAATAACCTGATAGCAAATATGTGTCCACTTATTAGGCTGTGTTGCAGTTTCAAGACAACCAATGTTTTATCAGCAGGAGATTATTACTAGAGGACTAGATCTCATGTGAAATCCAACCAGGATAATCTGTGTAACCTCACCACTGATTAGCATTTTACTGACGATGAACCATGCACACAGGAAGCTGCCAATCAGTGGTGTGGGTGGAGTTAAACACAGCCCAGCATCCTCTCTGCTACATGTACAGCAGAGAAAACAGAGATTCTATCAAAACTAGACCAAGCAGTAAGTGATACATCTCCGAAATCAGGGTCTCTGCCCCTACATCATGCTGATCTCAGGTAACACAGCAAAACCTGCAGGCAGATTCTCTTAGGCTAAGTGCACACGGGGGCGGGTTAGGGGCGGCGGCGGCTGGGCGGACCCGACAGGAAGCTCCGGAGCCGTCCACCGGCTTCCTGTCGGGTCCGAGCTGCGGAAGACGGTCGGGTGTGCGGCGGTGCACAGCGGGTTAGTGGCGTCGGTTCTGCAGCGGCTGGAAGCAGCACATGATTCTGCTTGCAGCCGCTGCAGAACCGGCCGGTTTATAGGACATGCACATTCTTTGCTAACCCGCTGGGGACCCAGCGGTTAGCAACGGATGAGCATGTGGAAACCGCCGGTGTGTGCACACCGGGTGTCGGTTTCCATAGGTTTCTATGTTGATCCAAAAGCCGCTTTTGGATTAACATAAATTTGCATAAACCTGATGGAAACCGACCGGCGGTTCCGCTCCTAAACCTTCACTAAACCTTCCTGTGTGCACATAGCCTTAGCCTAGGAAGTTTGTAGATGTACCAATATACTTATTTTAAGCATTTCTGGTGAGATGCTCATATCTGTTCCTTTTTGTGCAAACCAATTGTAAATTTATCTAACTGAATTTGTAATAACAACACGTGTGCATAAAGCTTGGCAAGAACATTGGTAGATGTGGGCCATTTTATTCAGCTCTGACCATCAGTGTGCAAGATGGAACTAGTGTGGATTTTGCACTTGCAGTGGTTGAAATAAGTATTGAACACATCACCGGTAATAGGTACAATTGGTTCAAAGAAATCAAGATGAGGAAAAAATGGCTGTGGGCTGCTATTCTTTAGCCTGGAGAAGCCAATAACTATGGGCCTCACCACCCAGAGGATTCCAGCCGCGAGCTGCCTGGGTTTTATCTTTGCTGGCAATCAAAAATAGGATGAAGCCCACAGATTTTTTTTTTTCAAATTATTTATTTAAATAATTAAAAAAAAGAATGGGTTTCCCTGTATTTTAATTGCTAGCCAAGGTAAAACCATGCAGCTAGGGGTGGCAGCCCCTACCTCTGAGAATCAAAAATGCAGCAAAACTCTATGCAATTTTTTTATTATTATATAATAATATTTATTCATTTATATAGCACTATTAATTCCATAGCACTTTACATACATGAGTAATGCTGCCTCTCTTGGAGCTCTCAATCTAAACATCCTATCAGTATGTCTTTACAATGTGGGAGGAAACCAGAGTGCCTGGAGGAAACCCACACAAACATGGGGAGAACATACAAACTCCTTGCAGATGTTGTCCTTAGTGTCCTTGCTGGGAATTGAGCCCAGGACCTCAAGACCCCAGTGCTGCAAAGGCTGCAGTGCTAACCACTTGAGCCACCGTGCTGCCCACATTTTATGTTACTATGATGTCAGGTTTGTTTCCCATGGCAACCAATCAGAGTTGCTGACACAATGGGTGAGGGGTGCAGCAGCTAATCACAGATGCTGTCGCAGAGAGTGGGTGTATATTATTGGCTGTTAGAGCCAGTGCAGTAACCTGGAAACAGCCAATATATTCTAGCATCTATCATGCAGTGAATATTGAGGAAGTTAATGAGCGGCTCTGTAGGGGACACAGAGATGACAGGGGGCACAGCGATCACACTGAACACAGAGGTGACAAGGGGCACAGGGATCACTGGGGGGCACATAATACTGGGTGCACAGAGATGACAGGGAGCACAGGAGAAACTTGGAAACACATATCACCAGGAGGCACGGGGAGCCCTGTTGGATGCTGCAGCAACCGCTCCTCCTCTGCAGTGCATCGCGTGGTAAGAAAGCCCACACATAGTGCGTCCTCATGCTGACATGCCAGCATGAGGATGTAATCTTTCATAAACGCACACGCAGCTTTCAGTAGTGAAATCTACGTGCACGTAGGAGTGAGGGCCGGCAGCCTACAGGCGTGGTTGCCGCTCAAGCAGTGCCTTAGGCTGCCTTCATATTTGCGTTTGTGTCTGCATGCGGAGGGCATGCAGACGCAAACGCAGTGCAACGCAGCACATACTTATGTGAACACAGCCGAGAATCTCCACATGCGTTCACATATGTATGGTGCCCGGGCAGCCAATAGGCACCTGGGGGTTGGGGGCAGCCCGTCGCTGCCTACTGGATCCGGCTGGTTCCAGAAGTACGGCGAATCCCACGTGAAATTTTTTTCTGACAAATCCATAAAACAATGTAAATAAAAGGGACTACATCTTTATTAACCCCTGGACCATGGCCGAGGGGTTAATAAAAATGCAGTCCCTTTTTTAGGATTGTTTTATTGATTTATTAAAAAAAAAAATTACATGGACTTCGCCGTATTTCTGGAACCAGCCGGATCCAGTAGGCAGCGACGGGCTGCCCCAAACCCCAGGTGCGTATTTGTACCTGGCCGGACACAAGAATATAGGGGAGCCCTTTTTTTATTATATCATGAATTTCATGAAATAATTAAAAAAAAATGCGAGGGGCTCCGCGCAATTTCTATGTCTAGCCAGGTACAGCTAAGCAGCTGGGGGCTGGAATCCGCAGCACAGGGAGGCCCAAGCTTTCTGGGCACCCCCCGCTGCAAATTGCAGCCCGCAGCCGCCCCAGAAGATGGCGCATTCATTGAAGCGCCATCCTCTGGCGCTGAACCCCGCTCTTCCAGCGGCCCTGGTGGCGGTGGCACGCTGGGTAATAAAGGGGTTAACACCACCTTTGTTATACAAGCTGGTATTAAGCCCGGGATTCTTAATGTCAGGCCAGGTTTGTCCCGGCCACTAAGAATCTCCAATAAAGGGTTAAAAAAAACACCACACAGAGAAACAAGTCATTAGGGACTCCATCTTTAATTAAAAAAAATCCTCTTCCGTCCGACGTAGTCCAAAACGCGATGTCCTCTCTGCTACATCCCCTGTGCATAGATATAGATGTCTATGCACAGGGAATGAGCAGACTGAGAACAGAGGCGGGCTCTAGGACCCTGGAGCTGCACAGAGCAGACAGCTCTTACTCTGCGAGTTTCCCTGCTATCACTGGCACAGTAGCGAGTCCAATGCAAGACAATTGCAATCCTAGTTTTGTCAGAGTCTCTGACAAAACTAGGAATGCCATTGATTTGCATTGGACTCGTTACTGTGCGAGTAAACGCTGGGAAACTCGCAGAGTACCGAGTCCTGCGAGTCCCTTACTACTCACAGAGTAACAAGTCCTAGCGAGTAGGTTCGCCCATCCCTAATACCGATATGATATATATGTAGATTGTAGTAGCATTTTATTATCATATCCACACAAGACAAGATCCAAGGTTGAGACTATGCAAAGAACACTTGGAAATGGTCCAACACATAATGGCAGGCTTCAAAACGCAAGCAGGAACGCCACAAACAAGTAGCTGGAATTGTATACAGGAAAATCTGTACAGCGTATGGACTAAGTCCCCTAAGTCCATGTGGGAGACCCCAGAAAAAGTGGTGGAGAATGAAAGAGTTAAAATCCTGTGGGACTTCAAGATCCAGATGGATAAGATGGTGATGGCTAACCAACCAAATATCGCTATAGTAGACAAGGATCAGAAGACAGCAATGATAATTGATGTCGTAGTGCCAAATGATAGCAACATCAGAAAGAAAGAATATGAGAAGCTGGAGAAATACCAGGGCCTCATAGAGCAACTGGAGAAATGTGAAAGGTAAAGACAACAGTGATTCGAGTGGTGATAAGAGTACTCGGAGCAGTGACCACTAAGATGGAAAATTAGCTACAACAGTTCCCAAGAGCAACATCTGAACTCTGTCCAGAAAAGTACACTGCTGGTACCAACTAAGATCCTGCCAAGAACCCTGAAACTCCAAGGCCTCTGTAGAGGACCCGAGCATGAGGAAGGACAAATAAACACCCCACAGGGGTGAGAAGGTAGGTTTTTTTTTTTTTGGTTAATGTATAATCACTTCAAAAAGACGTAGGAACCAACTTTTTAGAGCTATTTTAACTGAATTGTTTTTCATTAAATTTTTTTTATTTTACCTTTGCTTTTGAAATACAAGAGTAAGCAACTTTTTGCATAGTCTGTTTAAAAACTTCCCATCCATGCCAAAAACAGAAACCAAATGCTGTGAGCATGGGATCCCTTGTCGTGGGTCACCAGCTTAAATGTCTTGGGCCAACACATGAACCAAAATCCCATCTATAAAGGTTTTTTATTTATCATATAAAAAACTTTTGCACTTTTTTATCCATCCAGGGTGCAGTTGGGCCCATAGGGGCACCATTCATCTAGTGGTGCAGAGGCATCGTACTGTGCGGCCCAATGCTCAGGCAGCGGAGCGGTTGGGTAGCTTTCAGACACTCTGCATCATATGTATCAGTGTGAATGGTGCTCTATGCAGGCCTAGTGTATGCATGGCAGGTCGCCTCCCACATCTTGCTGGTAGAAGTGATTTTATCAGCCTGCAGCTGGGCTTGCTTCACATTTGGGCTCTGACTGCGTCCTGTAAGTGCATTTGGTTTCTGTTTTTGGCATGGATGGTAAGTTTTCTGATGCTGCTTTTTTCTAGTAGTTTTTGTACTATTTAAAAACTTCCCATCATTTTTCTGTTACATAGATATTGTGCAACACATGAACATATCTGATTGTTCAACCCATTCAGACAATCCTACAACTCACTGCCCTGAGATATCTCTGTCTTTTTGATATAGTACTCCCTTTTCTCATACTTTGAGGAGGGGAATATCGTACACAATGTGGAAAGGTAGAAAAGTACCTAAAGCTGATCTTACAAGTTAAGTTAATGTGGCGCCCCTGAGGGTGCAGTCGCCACAGAGGTACTGCTCCTCAGCCAGAGGTGTGGTACCCCACTCTCGGGTAAGCAGGGGACACTGCCCGGTAATCACACACTAGCATCCAACACCACACCACTCCAGGTAAGGGATCTGGGCGGACCCTAGTTAGGGACGGCCACATTTCAGGCTAGAGGTGGAACTAGGTAGAGGGTGTCGGGGTGTAGGTGGAGAAAGTAGATAAGAGTAGAACACCAGGAAGAAGTGAAGGAAGTAGAGACAACGTAGGACATATGCTGGGGACATAAAGAATGTGAGGGATGTTAGAAAACATGAAGAAGAGTCTAGAAGAGAGTTCAGTTGGTGACAGGAGTCGGTCACGAGTTGAGTGGAAGAGAGACATTCTGGGGACTGGAGCAGTGAGAAGCTTGTCCCAGTACAAGGGAAGAAGAGGACAGACGTAGGAGCCGGTGAGGGGCTCCAGAGACAGAGAACGAGTCCTAAGGGCACGGAAAGTGAGGGATCCACCCATGGCGCCCGAATCCATGCTGACCGTGACCGGGTCGAGGGACCAAGTCGCAGTGGGGACAGGCCCTAATCTAGTGGAGAGACTGAAGGACTCAGCTAGCAAACCAGAGGCTGTGTTATCTTCATGTGCAGCAGTCAATTTGCTGTCACGAACAGGATGTTCCAACCTGGTAAACTGGGTCCCATGTGCCCAGAGACTATGCATAAGACTGTGTAATGGCACCCATCAGAAAAAACAAGCCCCAAGTGTATGCAAAGGGGAGTGGTGCAGCTTACCATCATAGGCTGGGTTGACGAACGGCGCAAAAAGCCATATCCGCCCACTGTAAAGACTTCAATGAAAAATAACTTGTCCGTCAGTCAGGGAGATCCACTTCCTTTTGTGGCTGACAGCAAAATAGAGTGGAACTGCCCACAAAGGGGAGAGGGCAGAAGGAGTGGCCGGTGGCCACCATGGAAAGAGGCGACCGGAGATCTCTGTCACGTATAATGGAAACGGAGTGCTCTCCCAGAGGTCTGGAAGGAGACCTGGACCCGGTGTCCCTGATAGATCTGGAGTTGGTGCAGAGGAAGATGCTATCCCCAGTGCCCGTGGTTTTAGAGCCAGGTTGGGTCAGTCTGTGGACGTGCTGTGTTTTTATGGGGGGAATGTGGTGCCCCTGAGGGTCCAGTCCCCACAGAGCTACTGCACCTCAGCCAGAGGTGTGGTACCCCACTCTCGGGTAAGGAGGGGACACTACCCGGTACTCACACACTAGCATCCAACACCACACCACTCCAGGCCAGGGATCTGGAGGACTCTAGTTAGGGAGGGCCCCATCTCAGGTTGGAGTGGGAACTAGGTAGAGGGTGTGTGTGGAGGAGGAAGACAAGAGTAGAACACCAGGAAGTAAAGACAACGCAGGAAGTATGTTGGGGACGTAGATAACGTGAGGGATGTTAGAAAATGTGTAGAAGAGTCTAGAAGTGGGTTCAGTTGGTGACAGGAGTCTGTCACGAGTGCAGTGGAAGAGAAACGTCCTGGGGACTGGAGCGGTGAGAGGCTCATCCCAGGACAAGGGAAGGAGAGGACAGACACAGGAGCTGGCGAGGGGCTCCAGAGACAGAGAAGGGGTCCTAGGGGCACGGGAAGTGAGGGATCTACCCGTGGCACCCAAATCCACGCCAACCGTGACTTGAGTCAGGTGGAAGGACCAGGTCGCAGTGGGGACTGGCCCCAGACTAGTGGAGAGACTGTAGGACTGAGCTACGAAACCGGAGGCTGCGTTATCTTCATGTGCAGCAGCCACATACGCACACAATCACTAAAAAGGCAGCCGCATAGGGTCAAGGGACCAGGAAGACATTGGCCGACAGGACCTGAAGCTACTGGCTTGGCACACTGTGTGTGAGGTGCAGGGCAGGAGGGTAACCCGGAAGGGCACACAAGAAAGGGGTCCCAGTAAAGTGCACCCAAGTTACTCAAGAGTTGGATGGAGCACTGACCCTGAACGACACAGCACTTGACTGGTGATTGTAACCTGGAGTCTGTGAGTAAAGTGGGAAGACTGCACCCTGCTGCGTCCTCAAATTTATTTACTGCATCACCTGCCCTGAGCTACATCAGTAACCATCATCAAATAGTATTTATAACTGCCCTGGGGCCCCGCTCTACCCGTGGAGAGCTGTAACATCACTGCTGCGTCACCAACAGCCCCAGTGGATTTGAACCACAGCGTTGGCCATCCAATTGCTGAATACCATGGGTGGCGTCACAAATTAATTCCCCTTATAAACTTCCCCCCATTTTTATGGCACACCAAGGCCACGGAGCCAGGTCATGGCCCCGTGACTTCCCCAGAAAGAACTGATCAGCATGGTTCCGAGTACCCCACGGCCCTGGTGGCAGGCATGTCATTAATGCTAGCTGAACGCATCATTTTCAGGGGGCAGGCTAACCATCTATTGTGTATTTGGTGTGTAGTACTCTACCCCAACAGCAGACATTGGGGAGAGGAGAATCGCTTTGTTGGTAAATAAGTAATAACCTGCAGTGGAAGGAACATTAACACACTCCTCCACATTAATGTTTGTCATGCAGAACTCACATGCAGCATATATGTCTGTGTGGGATATGTCCACATGAGAAAACTCTGAAATTTGAAGCAAGTTGCAAACTGATTATCAGGAAGTCTGAAAATGATTGAAGGTGTGGAGAGTGCAATCAGGAACTTAGTGTAATTTGTATTTACTCAACATAACAAAAAATGTAAATTGCAATATTTAATTCTATTCCCCATGTATACAGCATAATTAGGGAAACAAAAGTGTGTTTTAGAAAGATATGGATAGACTAAATCTTAAAGTGTCTATTCTTCTACCCCCAACCACTAGAATATCAATCACAATCAATGAATCCAAACATTTCTCATCTTGAAAATCCTCGGCTTTGGTGTAATCTTAGAGTTTCCTAATTTCTTCAAACATCTAAGTCTTTACCACCGCCTACCACCTCAATTTTGAAAACATATATCAAATACGCACCTTTTGTGACCTTGACTTAACACCTAGACAAGTGCAACATCCTTCTCTTTAGCCTTCATCCAGCACTCTAGTAACAACCTGAACTCTGTCACCTGATTGATGCATCTTCCCAGTTTGCTGCCTTTAACCTATGCCAATCTATTCATTTACTTACAATGCCCATGCATAACATCTTGATACTTCTCTAGACATAGTCTTCGTCCTCACAAGACCTTGTTTTTGGTTTTCTTTTGTCTATTCCTCCTGCACGTCTGTCCAAGATTTTTCCCATACTTTCCCTACCTCCTACAAGATACACAGCCACTTCCTTCCATACCTTGTAGGTTGTAAACTCATGGGAGGGGAGGGTTCTCACTTCTGCTGTTCTTAGTCTGTCACTGTTTAGTCATCTTTATTTGATTTGCTTTGTATTTTATGTATGTAAATCCACTTCACATGTACAGTATCCTGGGATTAAAGGGCAGAATAAAAATTTTCCCAGTGGCTTGGTATATTAAGAATTAACAAACAAAGTTAAACAAAGCTACCAGGAATATACTGGAATTCACCACAAGTTGCTCCATGACAAGTCCATATGGGACTAGGGCACATGTGCGGCACTTGCAGTTTTGCCGCGATCTGGCAAATGCGGCACATGCGGCGAGTGCAAAACTGTTGCCAGCCAGCAGTGGTTTTTGTCCATTGCTGGAGTGGCCGGATCACGGCAAAACTGCAAGTGCCGCACGTGTCCGCAAGTCCTATATGAAATGCATTATGCAAAACGCAGTCTTGCCGCGATCCTGCCTCAAGTTTCCCGGCTTCTGGCTAGGTCAGGCAAAACTGAGTTCAAAAGTTAACTTTGCCTGATCTACCGGAATTGTTACAAACCACTGATGTGAAAGTAGCCTTACTCATCTCACACTGGTAACGTCACCTTTTATTTAGAATAAGCTCTAGAGGCATAGTTTTCTTCCTGGCAGCATCCCGCCCATAGCCTGGAATTGCTCATTTATATAAAGTGATAAAAGATGGATGATTTATCCACACCAAGGCTACTGATGTGAGACATATAGGTAAGACATTTTTCAGTAGTCTATAACCTTTGAGCCCATATTAATAATTTAGATAGATCAAATGTGGTGACAGATTCCCTCTAAAGAACGTCTGCAAAGAATATCTCCAATTTTTCATGAGGCATATTATTAAAATCTCTTATGATGAACAATAGGACACCCTTTATTTACCATGTAGGAATCAAGCTTTATAGGTACTTTAACCCTTTAAGGACTGATTCACTTAGCAGCTTAATGACCAGACCATTTCTTGCAATTCTGACCAGTGTTCCTTTATGAAGTAATAACTCTGAACTCTTCAACTGATCCTAGCGATTCTGAGATTGCTTTTTCATGACATATTGGGCTTCATGTTAGTGGTACATTTAGGACAATATTATTTGCATTTATTTGTGAAAAAACACAAATTCGGCAAAAATTTTGAACATTTTGCAATTTTCATGTTTTTTATTTTTATTCTGTTAAACCAGAGAGTTATGTGACATAAAATAGTTAATAAATAAATTTCCACATGTCTGCGTTACATCAGAACAATTTTGGAAACAAAATGTTTCTTTGTTAGGAAGTTAGAAGGGTTCAAAGTTCATCAGCAATTTCTCATATTTCCAATAAAACTTACAAAGCCAGTTTATTCATGACCACATCACTTTGAGGGGCCGATGTAACAGAAACTACTCAAAAATGACAATATTCCAAAAACTGCACCCCTCAAGTTACTGAAAACTACATTCATGAAGAGTATTAACCCTTCAGGTGCTTCACAGGAACTAAAGCAATGTGGAAGGAAAAAATTAACATTTTACTTTTTCCATCAAAAATGTTGCCTCAAATTTTGCATTTTCACAAGGGAAACAGGAGCAAATGGACCCTAAAATGTGTTGGGCAATTCCTCCTGAGTACACCGATACCTCATATGTTGTGGATAACCACTGTTTGGATGCATGGCAGGGCTCGGAAGGGAAGGAGCGCCAATTGACACTCCAAGCAGAAAATTAGCTGAAATCATTAGGGAACACCATGTCACATTTAGAGATTCCCTGATGTGCCTAAACAATGGAGCTCCCCCACAACTGAGATTTAGCACTGATTATATGGGGCTCCACAGTATTTTTGGTCACCGACACAGGTACTACAGGCAGGTACAGGTTGCCACCCACCCCCAGCTGCTTAGTTGTACCAGGCTGGAAATCAAAATACAGCGGAGCCCTTTTTTTTTTAATTCTTGAAATTTTTTTTTAAAAAACGATGTGGGCTTCACTGTATTTTCAGTTTCCAGCCAGGTACAACTAGGCAGCTGGGGGCTGGAATCTACTGCGTGGAGAGGCCCAAGCATTCTGGGCCCCCCACACTGCAAATTGCAGCCCACAGTCACCCAAGGAAATGGCTCATTCATTAGAAGCGCCATTTCCTGGTGCTGTACCCAAACTCTTCCAGTTGCCCTGGTGCCGGTGGCAAACTGGGTAATAACGGGGTTAACGCCAGCTTTGTATTGACAGCTGGCACTAAGTCGGAGGTTCATAATGTCAGGCCAATATTAGACTTGGCCATTAGGAATACTCTAAGTCAATGGTAAATAAGACAACACACCGTGAAAAATAATTTTATTATAACTAAAAACACAAACACATATTTGGACTCCATCTTTATAACCCCCACATATCCTCCGACGTAGTCCACAACAATGGTCCCACGACGGTCAGACACCTCCAGAGACTGCAGCAAAGGATCAAGGGTGCTTTAGCTGCAGTCTCTGGGGTCACACTGATGCTGCACTGTGTGGCAATGATCAGCCATACAGTGCAGCTGTCAGTGCTGCAAACCCAAGTCCCAGAGATTACATGATCTCTGAGGCTTGGGTCAGGTGATCAGATGTTGCCATGGCAACCTCAGGTTGCGGAGGGAGCGGAGGACAGTGGAGGGAGGAAGGAACAGAGCTGGGAGCGGAGGCAGGAGAGCGGGAGAGGAGGCGAGTGGAGCCCAGGATGGGAGCCTGGAGAGCGGGAGAAGAGGGAGGAGAGCAGAGGGAGGAGACCAGGAAGAGAAGGGAGGAAAGTGGAGAGAGGAGAGAGAAGACCGGGAGTGGAGGCAGGAGAGCAGGGACCGGGCACAGCAGTGGAGGGGCAGTGGGCACAGGCAGGGGATGATTGCAGGAGCCAGGCACAGCTGACAGCCTGGCTCCTGCAGAGATCATGCAGGGAAGTGGTGATATTCATCACTTTCCTGCGCGATCATGATGTGATCAGTCAGTCACATTGACTGACCGATCATATCGCTCTGGGTGTGGGGACCACTAAAAAGGGTCCCCACACCTCTGCCCCTGACCCTCAACTGTCACTGACAGCTGTTAGATTTGAACTGTCACTGTTTGTTTACAACCAGTGACAGTTCAAAGCCATGACGGGATTAGCCGTCATGGTACGGGAACTGACACCTTTTCATGACGGCTAATCTCGTCAATGGTCATAATGGGGATAAAAGAGAAGAAAGAGTATATACAGTGATACCAGAACCATAAATAGTCCTTCAACATTTCTATATAGTAATATATATCTTCCTGACTCATCCTGAAGAACCTCTAGAATATTTATCATACTACTGCCCCTTGAAAATGAAGAAAACCCTTTTTCCTTTTTCTCTGATTGATGAGTCAGAAGATGTTAAGTGCATCTCTTACAAACAGGTTACTGATCACAGAAAATGTGTAGTCAGAATGAACACAACATGTCATTTTAACTTATTCATCAGACACCTTGTGTTCCATGATAATAAATTCATGTAGTATTAAATAGTAACCTGGAAAAAGCCATCATCCGCTATTGAACATTTACAAGTTTTCTCCAACCTTTTTTTACCCTAAGTGCCAACTTCAGCACTGACAGATGATTGTGAGCCACATAAAGATCCCTTCAGGTATTGACATCTGCTACCCCCAATAATTGCAGCCAGAGCCCCTCATTACCAGGATAATGATGGCCAAAACTTTCCCACCAATAACACACTGAGACCTTTATGCCACCATTTTTTATAGGCAATATACTTACATCCAGATGTTCCCACCTTACTCCCATTTGGTATTCCCACATCAAGCATTCACATTACACTATAGCATCCAGATTCAAGCACCCTTCTAACTGGTGCTACCATCCTATCACCAGCTTACTGTATTTATCTCTACACTACCATGGCCAGTGTATGCACATCCAGATATGCTATTAAGGGGCTAGAACAAAGAGTCACCATCTGGAGACCTGCTTTGATGCTGTTGCAAGACCTGCTCTTAATGCTTCAACCTGGCAGACACCAGAGAACCACACATCATGTGCTCACAAGCCAGATTTGGCTGCCAAGCTCCAGGTTGGGGAAACCCTGATCTATGAGGTACATTGTTTTATGTTTAAAATGACCCTGACAACAGGATTTACCTCTATAAACTAATTACAGCATTGCATTTGTCATTTAACTGATTTCTAGAAATTAGAAAACTAGAAATGTTCAGACAAAGATTCCACCATAATCGTAAACTCCGCTATTTAATGTTATGGTGACATATATTATTAATTATTTTGGCTAGCGAAGGAGATGAGTAAGACTGCTTAGCGCAGTCGAAATGGGTCAACTGGGTCATTTCGACCATGTAAATTTTTCTTCTGTATGCACTATTTTTGCTTTTGAAAAATAAAAACAAAAGGAAAATCCAGTCCTGTTGAGTCGGCTCCAATTTTTCTATTATCCTTGATGTGAGGCCAGGGCAAGGCCAGTGTCTGAGCCCCAGATGGATGAGCATAGAGCAACTGGGTGAGCTGGAATCAAGTTTCTATAAGGAGATGTGTGCCAAGATTAGATCAGTCCAACCTCACAAGCTGATTTTGTCCCACAGAGGTGTAACTAATGTATCTGCAGTGCTCTTCTGCCCCTTACCAGCTCCCTTAATCCTACAGATGTGCTGGTACTGCCATGACTTGAGGCATACGCAGTTATTTTCTGCCTTTGTGTTACTGCCCTGGAATCCCAACATTTTTCCTAAAGTCTGACAGACAGAGCACCTCCAGTTATAGGGGTAAATACTGCTGTCAGGTTCCCTTCAAGTTACCAACTTTCTATTTACCAAAATGTCAGAGCTATACAAGACAGCCTTATAATTGGACCAGTCTACATTTATAATTTTACAATTTATAAAGGACAAGGTAGATTACAAAGCTCTAGAATGTAATAATATTTCTCTGCCACTTGTGGATTCATTACATTTCTCCTAAACCCTGAACTTCTAAACTGTTTTTGCCCTTTTATCGTCTATATATTTATTAGAAAAGTAGGTAATCACTTGTGTTACATTAAATAGAAACATGTTTGCTATACAGAGTCTAAAAACCAGTTTGCAACAAGCACATTTCTGGCGCAAGTGTAATAAAAAGGTACAGGACATTATAATGTGAAGTATACTGAATAAACTATCAGATAATAAGACATTGCATGTTTTCCACACATCATTAGCAATACTATAACAGTCACAATGTCAACTATAATGTTGTTCTTTACAATCAATATTGACTTAATTAAAGTATTATTCATGGACCAACAAGATCAGCGGGAGTCTTTTCTGCATGAACTCCATATTTTAATGATTTTCAAAAAAAATCCATCCACTATTTTCTCTGCTGGTTCCATTAGTGAACACAGTAAATGTATCATCATCATCTTAACAAACTTAAAGCACTTTCATTAGAAACACTTTGAAGAGAGACGCAACCACCTTTACTGAAACTGTAATGAAACACTTTATGCTTTTTATGTAATTCTGATTTCATGCCATTGGAAACTTAATATAATTGAAAAAACAATATTCAACAAGTAGGATTTCCGTATAATCGCCATTGCCAGATACAATTGAATACAATCTAAGCTTTACGTAAAGCTTGCGAGACAAAATAACTAAAAATTGTACAACAAATATTGACTTTGTGTAATGTAAGAAAACAAATACTAAACATTACTTCAATAGTGCAGGGCTCTAGCATTGTATTCTATAACTCTTCAATAGTTCAACAACATTAGCAAAATGAAGTAGCTTTGCCAGGGATGGTGTACTTAAACTGATGAAGGGTTGTCTCACCCTTAAAATTAGATAGGCAGAAAGCTTTGACTGCACTAAATGCTATGTAGCAAAGATAGCTTGACAGACAGAAAGAAAGAAAGAAAGAAAAAGAAAAGAAAGAAAGAAAAGAAAGAAAGAAAGAAAGAAAGAAAGAGAAAGAGAAAGAAAGAAAGAAGAAGATTGATTAGATAGATATGAGATAAGGTGAAAGATAGATTGATAGATAGATAGAGATAGAGATATTAATTAATTCAAAAAAATAGGAACAGCACCAACTTATTCAAAACTGTGCAAAGCTTTCTTCACACCTGTTAAAGTGTCCAAGTAATATAATGAAAAAATGAAAGAACAGCACAAAAAAATGATGAAAAGAAGTGAACCTTTATTGCAAATGGCGTGACGACGTTTCGGATTTCTTATCCTTTTTCAAGGCTAGAAAAAGGATAAGAAATCCGAAACGTCGCCACGCCATTGGCAATAAAGGTCCACTTCTTTTCTTCATTTTTTGTGCTGTTTTTTCATTTTTTCATCATTTATTTACAGATATATATAGATAGATAGATAGATAGATAGATAGATATGATAGATAGATAGAGATAAAAGTATAAAATAAGAGTGAAGATAGATTAGATAGAAGATGTAATAGATAGAGTGATAGATAGTGTTTAGATATAGTAGTATGATTGATAGATAGATGTAGATAGATAGTAGTGATAGATAATGTGATAGATGATAATAGTAGATAGATGATAGATAGATAGATAGATCACAGATACCATTTTTCATATTTTATGGCTGTTAACCAACATTCAAAATGTAAAAAAAAAAGTAGATAGAAAGGTAGCTGGATAGATGGAAAGATAGAATAGATATTGTAGATAATAGATACATTTTTTTTCTCCATATCTGGCTATTTATCAACATACTAAAGGTAAAAAAAAGTATTTGCACTCATGTATAGTTTTATATGAATAAAGAGATTGAACTTACCAAGAGCTGATCCACTGTATATGCCATAAATCCACCTTTCTGCCATGTGCTAAGTTTTAGGTTGTTCTTCCTCAGGATGACTTAAAATAATAGGTAATAATCTGCTAAGGAGTGTGTGCCTTGCTCCTCCATGTGCTCTCCTGTCCGATGGTGTGCAGGGTGCACTGCGCCGTCAAGCTGGTCTCATACATATGAAGCCTGTAGCATCAGCCCATTCCCAGCAGCTGGCAGTAGTCCTTCCAGATACAGTGATGAGCACAGCTTGAGATCTTCTCTAATTAACCAAATATTGTATGACTGCAACCCATCAACAACTAAACCCCAAGCTTCCAATAAAAGAAAAGTACTATTTCATCAGGAAAGAGAAAGCCCTTGTAGGATTGTTCTAGCAGAGCGCTAGTTCTTCTCTGTACCACAATGCCATAGGACTGGCTTTTTACCCTGTTGAAAGAACATGAATATATTATTATCCACACAAAAGAGCAGGTTATTGTTTATGAATTACCAGCCTTCCCCGCAACAAAGGCTATTTTCATAAGAAAACTCAATTTCATTTCAGCTCCAATTTGATTACTAGCTGAAGAAAAGAAGTCTATGCAGAAACCTCAAAGGATTTTTATTCATACTGTTCAATGGGCTTTATTGCTTCCTTTTCAAACCTGACGCAGGAAGCACTTGGAGTAAAAAAAAACACTGACAAAAAATATTGCTCTGCTATTTTGTACCATAACAGAACTGAAGAAGGCCAATGATTTTTCAGTCATTCTCCACTGTACTTCAGAACAGTAAAGGCTAGAATTAATGATAGGCCCGTTACAGGAGCCAAGCTTAGATTTCACAATGCATGTCAAATCTAAATGATCACTATACATTGAAAAGAACCAAAAGGACCTGCAGCTGATTGATTCATGGCTTTGAAAGGAAAGACAGGCCTGAGGAGTTTATTGCACCACAATTTACTGGGAATTATCATAAAAAATGACTGTCGGTGATTCAATATCACAGTGGCGTGCCTCCAAAATAACACTCAGAGCTGCAGCCAAGGTTAATGTATCACAGGTGCCCTGGGAGTTGCTTAACATAACTTCCATAAAGTTATATAATTCTATATTTTCATTACTAATAATAATGCATAGTTAAGAGTCCATTTGCTAGAATATAGCCTTAAATTTTGAACCCCAAAACAGATTTATTAGTGGAAATATGCATTTACCGATTTGACATTTATGCAGGATTTTCTTTACTGAAATCATAATTATACAGTAATTCACAAATATTTTACTGACAGCCTTCTAAAAAAAAGTACCGGTAGGTTATTTTATGCACTTATGGTGAAGGGGTTTTCAAACATGCCAAGCCATACAATTTCAGGTGACTGCTTGATACTGTAATTATATACACGTTATATTGAAATAAAATTCAATTAATGATCAAAGGGGTTGTCTTATTATTAAATATAACATTATTTTGTTAGATCACACAAAGCATAACCACTTTTCAGTTGGAAACAAAATGCAAAAAGGTCTAGTTATTGTTGGAACCATGGCTGAGGAGTGGTAAGCCAAACCTCCAACTCCTCAATTTCCCTGACTCCCCGACTCTGACTCTCTCATACTTGGCTCATGTTTAAGTGATACATTTATTGTAGTACAGTGTGAACATCAGGCTTTTCTTTTTTTTTTTTTTTTTAAATCTTTTTTATTGGATTTCTCAACAAAATTAACAATCTGTTATACATATACAGTTAATCCCCATGAGCCCTCACAGGGACCCTAGACAGAGCTCTTCTAAACAAATCCTCTCCCCCCCCCGCCCAGTCCCTCCCTCCTTCCTCCCCACTTGCAAGGGTAACAATTAATAAACAGTCAACAATATCTCAAAGAGTCAACTTAAATTTGTGCAATGCCTCCCACCCGCAGAACTCCCAACGTGCCCTGCAAATCTGCCATACAATACCATGCCGTATTGTGGAAAGGTGCCACCAATTTATCGATCTCTTCCCTGTTGAGGTGATGTATAATAAAATCCTTCCAAACATCAAACAGTTTTTGTGACTTTTTCTTTATCTGTTTCCGCGTCCGCCTTTTCTAGAAGTAAGATGCCCTTCAATTCCGACCTTAACTGTCCCACCTCAGGAGGTCGCTCCCCCAACCATGGTCTTAGTATGAGTCGTTTGAATACGATCATTATGATATGCAACATTGTAGTCTTCCCTTAAGAGGTTCTAATGGCATTGGTGTCATGAAAAACCCATACGTTTTTATCTAACGGTAGACGAACATTTAGGTTACTGTTCGTCCATTGACGCACCCGTTCCCACTGCATCCGAATATGCCTGCATTCCCACAATCCGTGGAATATGTCAGTTTTGGGTAGATTGCATTTTGGGCACAATAGTCATCTGTTAGGATTGGACAGTGTAGCTGGTATGTCTTACCTTAAAATAGATCTGGGAGCTAAATGCCAAGCATCAAATACCTCATCTGCTGTCAACCACCTGCACTCCTGCTTCTGTATCAAATCTTTCATTGTTTCGATACCCTTTTCCTTCCATGATATAAGCAGTGCATTCTCCATGGCCTGAGAAAAATCCGGGTGACCCCACAGAGGCAAATATTTGGATATCCTCCAAGACATCCCCATCCTGCACCTAAGAGCCTTCCATGCAGCTCTCGTGTCTCTAAATATGATCGATTGTTTGATCCTAGGACTCAGGTTCCTCTCCGAGGATGGCAGCTATGCTCCAAGGGGCACACCACTCCGACTCCAGAGCGTGGTCGGAGTGTTTGTTCGTGCAATTTAGCCAATCGATTATATGCCTCATAATGCATGCCAAATTATAGCCCCTCAAATTCGGGAATGCTAGACCTCCCTCCTCTTTGGAATACATCATGGTGCGAAGGCTAATCCTGCTTCTCAGTCCCCTCCACAAAAATGCGGAAAAGGCCCTGTTGAGCCTATCCACATCTACATGCCTCAAAAGAAGCGGCAATGTCTGCAATGGATATAGGAGACGAGAAAAACTCCAGCCTCCGCTCTCCCCTCCAGCCTCCGCTCTCCCCTCCAGCCTCCGCTCTGCCCTCCAGCCTCTGCCCTCCAGCCTCCGCTCTGCCCTCCAGCCTCCGCTCTGACCTCCAGCCTCCGCTCTGACCTCCAGCCTCTGACCTCCAGCCTCTGCCCTCCAGCCTCCGCTCTGCCCTCCAGCCTCCGCTCTGCCCTCCAGCCTCTGCCCTCCAGCCTCCGCTCTGACCTCCAGCCTCCGCTCTGACCTCCAGCCTCCGCTCTGACCTCCAGCCTCCGCTCTAACCTCCAGCCTCTGCTCTCCCCTCCAGCCTCCGCTCTCCCCTCCAGCCTCCGCTCTCCCCTCCAGCCTCCGCTCTCCCCTCCAGCCTCCGCTCTCCTCTCCAGCCTCTGCTCTGCCCTCCAGCCTCTGCTCTGCCCTCCAGCCTCTGCTCTGCCTTCCAGCCTCCGCTCTGCCTTCCAGCCTCCGCTCTCCCCTCCAGCCTCTCCCCTCCAGCCTCCGCTCTCCCCTCCAGCCTCCGCTCTCCCCTCCAGCCTCCGCTTTCCCCTCCAGCCTCCGCTCTCCCCTCCAGCCTCCGCTCTCCTCTCCAGCCTCCGTTCTCCCCTCCAGCCTCTGCCCTAAAGCCTCTGCCCTCCAGCCTCTCCCCTCCAGCCTTTCCCCTCCAGCCTCTCCTTTCCAGCCTCCAGCCAATCCCCTTCAGCCTCCAGCCAATCCCCTCCAGCCTCCGCTCTCCCCTCTAGCCTCTGCTCTCCCCTCCAGCCTCTGCTCTCCTCTCCAGCCTCCGTTCTCCCCTCCAGCCTCTGCCCTAAAGCCTCTGCCCTCCAGCCTCTCCCTCCAGCCTTTCCCCTCCAGCCTCTCCTTTCCAGCCTCCAGCCAATCCCCTCCAGCCTCCAGCCAATCCCCTCCAGCCTCCGCTCTCCCCTCCAGTCTCTGCTCTCACTTCCAGCCTCCGCTCTACCCTCCAGCCTCTGCCCTCTCCTCCAGCCTCCGCACTCCCTTCCAGCCTCCGCTCTGCCCTCCAGCCTCCGCTCTGCCCTCCAGCCTCCGCTCTCCCCTCCAGCCTCCGCTCTCCTCTCCAGCCTCCGTTCTCCCCTCCAGCCTCTACCCTAAAGCCTCTGCCCTCCAGCCTCTCCCCTCCAGCCTTTCCCCTCCAGCCTCTCCTTTCCAGCCTCCAGCCAATCCCCTCCAGCCAATCCCCTCCAGCCTCCGCTCTCCCCTCCAGCCTCCGATCTCCCCTCCAGCCTCTGCTCTCCTCTCCAGCCTCCGTTCTCCCCTCCAGCCTCTGCCCTAAAGCCTCTGCCCTCCAGCCTCTCCCCTCCAGCCTTTCCCCTCCAGCCTCTCCTTTCCAGCCTCCAGCCAATCCCCTCCAGCCTCCAGCCAATCCCCTCCAGCCTCCGCTCTCCCCTCCAGTCTCTGCTCTCACTTCCAGCCTCCGCTCTACCCTCCAGCCTCTGCCCTCTCCTCCAGCCTCCGCACTCCCTTCCAGCCTCCGCTCTGCCCTCCAGCCTCCGCTCTGCCCTCCAGCCTCCGCTCTCCCCTCCAGCCTCCGCTCTCCCCTCCAGCCTCCGCTCTCCCCTCTCCCCTCCAGCCTCTCCCCTCCAGCCTCTGCCCTCCAGCCTCCGCTCTCCCCTCCAGCCTTTCCCCTCCAGCCTCCGCTCTCCCAGCCTCCAGCCTCTGCCCTCCAGCCTCTGCTCAGCCTCCTCAGCCTCCGCTCTCCCCTCCAGCCTCTGCCCTCCAGCCTCTGCCCTCCAGCCTCTGCGCTCCAGCCTCTCTCCCTCCAGCCCCTCTCCCCTCCATTCCTCGCCTCGCTCCCTCCAGCCTCCGCTCTCCCCTCCAGCTCCACTCTCCCTTCCAGCCTCCGCTCTCCCCTCCAGCCTCCGCTCTGCCCTCCCAGCTTCTCTCCAGCCTCCTTGCCTCCAGCCTCCGCTTCCGCCCTCCAGCCTCCGCTCTCCCCTCCCACCTCCACTCGCTCTCCCCTCCAGCCTCTGCCCTCCAGCATCCGCTTCCCTCCACCTCTCCGCCTCCTTCTCCCTCCAGCCTTCCCCTCATCCCCTCCAGCCTCTGCCCTCCAGCCTCTGCCCTCCAACCTCCGCCTCCACCTTTAGCTCTCCCCTCCAGCCTCCGCTTCTCCACCTACAGCCTCTGCCCTCCAGCCTCTGCCCTCCAGCCTCCGCTCTCCCTCCCCTCCAGCCTCTCCCTCCAGCCTCCGCTCTCCCCTCCAGCCTCCGCTCTCCCTCCAGCCTCCGCTCTGCCCTCCAGCCTCCGCTCTACCCTCCAGCCTCTGCTCTCCCTCCAGCCTCTGCTCTGCCTCCAGCCTCTGCTCTGCCCTCCAGCCTCCGCTCTGCCCTCCAGCCTCCGCTCCCTCCAGCCTCCGCTCTCCACCTCCAGCCTCTGCTCTCCCTCCAGCCTCCGCTCTGCCCTCCAGCCTCCTGCTCTGCCCTCCAGCCTCTGCTATGCCCTCCAGCCTCTGCTCTGCCCTCCAGCCTCTGCTCTGCCCTCCAGCCTCCGCTCTTACCCTCCAGCCTCCGCTCTCCTCTCCAGCCTCCGTTCTCCCCCCAGCCTCTGCCCTAAAGCCTCTGCCCTCCAGCCTCTCCCCTCCAGCCGTTCCCCTCCAGCCTCTCCTTTCCAGCCTCCAGCCAATCCCCTCCAGCCTCCAGCCAATCCCCTCCAGCCTCCGCTCTCCCTTCCAGCCTCTGCTCTCCCTTCCAGCCTCCGCTCTCCCCTCCAGCCTCTGCCCTCCAGCCTCTGCTCTGCCCTCTAGCCTCTGCCCTCCCCTCCAGCCTCCGCTCTCCCCTCCAGCCTCCGCTCTCCTCACCCCTCCATATGCAATGTACAGTATCTACTATATAATTGCCGTAGGCACTTTCGTGTGGGTACCCGAAAAGACCGTGGCTATGTCACTCTGTGACGTCAGCACGGCAAAGCATTGGCCGCGTAGCGGCCAATGCGAGTCGCTGGCCTGCGCGAGCAATGGCCGCGAGGCCATTGCTCGCGCAGGCTGAGGACGAGCAATGCGAGTCGCTGGCTTGCGCGAGCAATGGCCGCGAGGCCATTGCTCGCGCAGGCTGAGTACGAGCAATGGCCGCGAAGCGGCCATTGCGAGTCGCTGGCCGAAAATCGAACCAGAGGCTCGGCCTCAAAGTTAACGATTTACCGGTCAGGTAGCGCGAGCAATGGCCGCGAGGCCATTGCGAGTCGCTGCCTGAGCCGCGCTTCTAATTGGTCGGCGCCAGCGAGTCGTTACACTTGCGGCGCGCTTGCGGTAATCCTCATACAAAGTATAGTATTCTAGACACCCGATGCATTTGCATCGGGCTCATAGCTAGTTCTTTCTATAGCTCTAACATTTGTACCCCCTGTTTTGTTGATGCCTCGGTCCAATCTGAGCATTGGTCTAAGAATATTAAGGTGGAAGAATCCAACCAAATTATTAAAGTAATCCTTTCTAATACAGCATCCCGTGTTGTTGTTTTTCTCAGAACAACCATCTTATGTGCTGAGTGCTGGTGAAGAAGCCACTTCTAGGGCACTAATATTGACAGGCCTGAAGAATAGCAGGAATAACTACATGAGCCATGTACATAGGGAAGTTCAGAGAAAGAATCTATAGCACAGATGGCACAATAACAGGTATATAATAGCAATATTTAGACAGTGGAGCATTTTTCAGTCATTTATAATACACTTGATCAACTACATCCAGAATGCCTATACTGTAGAAGTCAATGCATGTGCATCCGTGTCTCCACTGACAGTGGCTGCAGCATGGAAAGATGAGGATTCATAATGATAATGTCTGGAAAGCGCTGCAGAATATGATGTCGCTATATAAAAAATGCATAATAAATCAAAAAAATAAATTGACTCATCAGTCAATTAAAGGGAATCTGTCAGCTTGTTCTACCCTCGTAAACTACTATTACCTGTCCCTGCACCTTTGTAGCTGATCCCTAACCATCCCTGTCAAAAAAGAGGAGGATGAGCACAAGGAACAAGGACACCCAGCAGGGCGTACTGAATGCTGGCGAGGAGGGGAGAATGGAGCCTCCGGAGCCCACCTTTCCAGTCTACAGATGGAGACTGTATAAAAGTTTATAACTGATTTTTTTTAAACATTATAGGGCACCTTTAGAGCTGACAGGCATGGTTAGGGATCAGCTAGGAAGGTGCAGGGCCAGGTAGTGATAGGTTACGAGGGTAGAACGAGCTGCCAGGTTCCCTTTAAGGAATTTCCTACAGATATACTGTATTAAGTGAGTGTGGAGAATGATCACACTGTGGATCCCATAAAGCAGGATATGCCTGGTTATACAGAAACCCGTTTGCAGAGGTCTGCGCTGACATTCAAGGAGCCACTTCCCACTGCTTCATCGTCTGACATCAATACCCAGGGGTGAACCTAGCCTCTCTGCTGCCTGAGACGAACTGCAAAACGGCACCCCTTTCTTAGTACATTTTTTGAATCGGTAAAAATAAAACAGGTTCATGTACAAATGAGCAAAATAATGGACATTTTAGTTTACATTTTTTGCAGTATATCATTGCCAATCCCTTCAATTTGTGATTTACCCTAGTTGGCTATGGGGTCTCTGTTCCCTTTTTAGATTTGAAATTGAGAGATGATGCAGTTTCTAATAGAATTGTCACTTCGATATATCGTAAACCCATCAGTGGGAATACTTTACTGATGGCTGACAGTTGTCACCCTAAACACGTTATATATATTTTTCTGGTTGGTGAACTAATGAGATCAAAGAGAAACTGCACCACCTCTCAGTAATATGAAAGGGAGTGTAAGATCATCTCCAATCTGTACAAGAGGGGTTACAGGAGATGGATGGTCACCAGAGCTACCAATATTGTACATAAGAAAATACATGAGGATTTATTAGGTCCTCACAGATTTGGACACACACCAGGTATGCCCCGTGATAGATCCACTACCCTCACTTTTTCGACCCCATACAGTATGAATTATCAGGATATAATCGCTATCAGTAGGAAAAATGTAACGGTTTTATATCAGGAATACATCCTCAAAAAAATCCTTGAATCCGGCTGGAGATCTGTAGCCCAAAGAACCAAAAATCTTGGGAGAGTGTTATCACCTAATCATTTTTCTAGTAAGGTAACCAAACCTGTGTGGTTGGAACATAAGGGAACTTTCACATGTGGTTCAACCTATGAAAATATATTGACAGATCCGATTCTTTTTGTAACAACCAAACAGTAAAAGTTTACAAAAACTTCCCATATATCAACTGTTACACCACTAATGTGGTGTACATGGCCATTTATACCATTTGTTACAAATATTACATTGGCTGCACAACTCGCACCCTAAAGAAACATCTGGCTGAATATATCTCTGTCGCGGATCCGCAGTCTAAAGCTGGCGGATCTATCTCAGGGTTATCCCGGCATTTTAGAGACTGTCATGCTGGGAAGGTGGAAGGTTTGAGAGAAGGGTATAGATCGTGTCACCAAGCCTGTCCACGGAGGGGACTAGGAACGGTCCCTCTGTAACAAGGAAGCTTATTTGATACTGGCGCTGGTTGCCAAATATCCACTAGGTTTATTCCCCTTTTACCTATTTCCCTATTATTGCCACACCTAGGACCACGGAGCTGGGTCACATCACCGTGACACCCCACAGCTCTAGTAGACAATAGGGCCTGGTTCCGAGTAGCCCTATCCCCAGGGTGCGACATATAGCAATATATTTATTTATCTACTTGTGATGTATTTTTCATCTGCATTATTGCAATGTGTTAGTTTTTACAGCAATGTTTATTGGAGTTTATGGCCCACATGTACAATTCCAGTATTTGGCTCTCTGTGTCCTGTTTTTCCCTTTAACCCTTTCCATGTAATCCTTCCTTCTATGGGTTTCCTAGGTTCAGTGTCTTCAGACCAATCAATTGTGATTTGTTGCTTGCAGGTGTACCTTTTGTGGGGTGTATTTAATCAGTGTGATTTTAGTTTAGACTATGTTTATGAATAAGACTATGGCCGAAACATGTCAGGCTTGTCCACATGGCTTCTAGTGCATATTTGTGTATTTTACTGGAACCTCAATAAAGAACACTTCTGATGTTTTGAAGACCTGTGTGAAATCCGATTTTCCCCTTTTCTGTTTCAAATGGAAGACAGTCACTATCTGGTAAACTCCAGGGATCCATTGCGGAGATATTTTGTGTCAGCACTTCTTTCCCCCCCTTTACCTTGTACCAGGGGACTTATATGCTGATTGTTAGATGGACACTGGCATTACAAGACAGACCCATTTAACATTAAAAATAAGTTTTTTTTCTTTTCCTTCACCAAATTTAGGTGCATTTCATAATCCGGTGCGTTTTATAAAGTGAAAAATACAGTAAACCCTTGGTCAATCACATTTATAAAGGCATCCTATTCCCAGAAAGACATCAAAAATTCATTTAAAGTATCATTCCCAAACACCCAAATGCAAGGTCCTTTTTTATCAATGATAATAACTTATGGAACACAAACATTGTTAAAACTTTTTTCATCAATTAAGATTACATAGATCATTTAACAGCTCCACATTGACCTTTGACATTCATGGCTAAAAGTGCTGACACCTTTGAAATAGTTCCAGAAAATTACATATTTCTCCCAGAAAATTATTCAAATTACATGTTTTGTCATTCACACGCTTATTTACTTTGTGTACATCAGAACAACTCAACGACAGAAAAGTGGATATAATTTCACTTGGGGATGGGCGGCAGCAAAGATGGATCCGCTCCCTACAGGATGAGCGTGAGTCCCCGAATTCGGGAGCTGCAGTTGAGGAATATGGCAGCTCGGTTAGTTCTGTAGATAAAGTGATTGGTAATAGTCCTGAAATAATGCTCGGACACGTTGCTCCTCTGAACGGGTCTTTACTTAGTTCTCACAAAGCACACAGGGATAACGGTTTCCACTTCTAGGTAACGGACCGGGTGGTACCTGTGATGAACAGTGTCCCTCCAAGGCTCCCCAGTGTCTTTCTTTATACTGACTGTCCCTTATTCTTCACTGCCTCTAATCTACCAGGTCAGGATACAGAGGATCTTCTGTTGGGAACCCGAGCCATTGGTCTAGCGACTCCCGATAGGCCCCTGAACCTCAATAGTGAGTACCCCTCCTGGTATAGCTGCGGTGATGGTAAGCTTGTGTATTGCGCTCCTGTGAAGCTCTCAATCACTCCGCGTCTGTGGCACAGCGGTAAAGCATCTGCGCCACCTCGGAGTCGGTACTCCGGGATTGGACTGGGCTCGGGTCGTCAATTTCCCGTTACTGGTTCTCTTGGCCCCTTTCACTTCTGGGTCACCACTGCTCGGTGCCCTCCCTGTTAGCTGTTCTGTCACAACTTGGGTTCTTGTTCCTGTCTCTCCAACTTTCTAACTCTTCCTTTCTCTTCCCCACTGCTATACATCTCACTCTCCTCCCACCAGGACCGGTTGCCCAGGAAACTGGTATCTAATTGGTCCTCTACCTCTAGATGTTGCACGTGGTACATGGAACCTTGGGATTAACCTGTTCATCACTGAGACGGAGAATACTGCACCTTCAGTCAGGGGTGCAGTACCCTCCTGTGACGCACTCGTTGCGGGGCGCCACACACATATCTTAAACATATTCAAAGTTGAGCCTTAAAAAATGTTTCACTCGTCCATATTTCTGTACAGATAATTTATCATGTGATAGCAAGAAAAGCTCAGCTACAGAGGAGAAGGGAGTTATGCTGGATGCATCTACAGTGCCTACAAGTAGTATTCAACCCCCTGCAGATTTAGGTGGTTTGATAAGATGCAAATAAGTTAAAGCCTTCAAACTGCAAACAAGAGTAGGATTTATTAACAGAAGCATAAATCTTACAAACCAAAAAGTTATGTTGCTCAGTTGAATTTTAATAAATTTTAAACATAAAAGTGTGGGTCAATTATTATTCAGCCCCTCAAACCACGAGCATTCTGTTTGGTCCCCCTAAAGTATTAAGAAGTAGTTTAGGCACAAAGAACAATGAGCTTCACATGTGTGGATTAATTATCTCTTTTGCCAGCCTTTTCTGACTATTTAAGACCCTCCCCAAACTTGTGAACAGCACTCATACATGGTCAACATGGGAAAGACAAAGGAGCATTCCAAGGCCATCAGAGTCAAGATCGTGGAGGGTCACAAGGCTGGCAAGGGGTACAAAACCCTTTCCAAGGAGTTGGGCCTACCTGTCTCCACTGTTGGGAGCATCATCCGGAAGTGGAAGGCTTATAGAACTACTGTTAGCCTTCCACGGCCTGGACAGCCTTTGAAAGTTTCCTCCCGTGCCGAGGCCAGGCTTGTCCGAAGAGTCAAGGCTAACCCATGGACAACAAGGAAGGAGCTCCGGGAAGATCTCATGGCAGTTGGGACATTGGTTTCAGTCAATACCATAAGTAACGTACTCCACCGCAATGGTCTCCGTTCCAGACGAGCCCGTAAGGTACCTTAACTTTCAAAGCGTCATGTCAAGGCTCGTCTACAGTTTGCTCATGATCACTTGGAGGACTCTGAGACAGTCTGGTTCAAGGTTCTATGGTCTGATGAGACCAAGATCGAGATCTTTGGTGCCAACCACACACGTGACGTTTGGAGACTGGATGGCACTGCATACGACCCCAAGAATACCATCCCTACAGTCAAGCATGGTGGTGGCAGCATCATGCTGTGTGGCTGTTTCTCAGCCAAGGGGCCTGGCCATCTGGTCCGCATCCATGGGAAGATGGATAGCACGGCCTACCTGGAGATTTTGGCCAAGAACCTCCGCTCCTCCATCAAGGATCTTAAGATGGGTCGTAATTTCATCTTCCAACAAGACAACGACCCAAAGCACACAGCCAAGAAAACCAAGGCCTGGTTCAAGAGGGAAAAAATCAAGGTGATGGAGTGGCCTAGTCAGTCTCCTGACCTTAACCCAATTGAAAACTTGTGGAAGGAGCTCAAGATTAAAGTCCACATGAGACACCCAAAGAACCTAGATAACTTGGAGAAGATCTGCATGGAGGAGTGGGCCAAGATAACTCCAGAGACCTGTGCCGGCCTGATCAGGTCTTATAAAAGACGATTATTAGCTGTAATTGCAAACAAGGGTTATTCCACAAAATATTAAACCTAGGGGTTGAATAATAATTGACCCACACTTTTATGTTTAAAATTTATTAAAATTCAACTTAGCAACATAACTTTTTGGTTTGTAAGATTTATGCTTCTGTTAATAAATCCTACTCTCGTTTGCAGTTTGAAGGCTCTAACTTATTGGCATCTTATCAAACCACCTAAATCTGCAGGGGGTTGAATACTACTTGTAGGCACTGTATATATATATAAAACCATGAACTAAGAAAGGTTTCTAGTAGATTTATAGATGATTCCTTTACTTTCTCGGAACACCTCTTGGTAATATCCCTGGTTGTTTACTGGAACACATTATTTCTTCTTCTCCCATCTACATTACCAACTTCCAGGGCACAAATGGAGAAGCTGATGAAGCACTTGTACCATCACAGTCTTTGGAAATAAGGTATCATTATGATTAGTATGTGTGTTATACATAACTTATCCATTATCTCTCCACTTGCCACAATTATTACAAGAAAAGTGACTTTAGCTTTCTAGGGGGCACCCTAACCCCTTTGTCATTGTTTAGAAGTTTAGTAATTTAATATCTCTGGCAAAACTCACTTAGCTTGGAAAACGCTATCACCCTCTTCTTATCTGTGGAATGATCCTTACATGATCCATCATACATAGATTTAAAAAATTTAATTTGAAATTTACAGGATTTTACAACTATATATAAAAAAACATTTAGGTGACATGTGGACATTTTAGAATAAGTGCATTTTTATCCTCAGTTCTTTGATTTTTAAGAAGACCTGTATAATAAGACCGGTAGTGTAAATTGCACATGAAAGTTGGGTGCTATGTTACATTTGGGTCAAAGAGTTTCCAGACTTAAGTCTTGTTCACACATCCTAATGAGTTTTTTAAGCCCTTAGAAAAATTGATCCGTTTTTTTAAGGGTGCCAATAGTGTCCCCTGAGGTCCTGGACGTTTTTGGCAAGTTTTGGGACTTAGTCATTTTTTTCATTAAAAACGCATATGCGTTAACGCATGCGTTAATGCAGGTGCCTATATGTGCCATGCGTTAATGCATGCGTTTCCCATAGGGTCCCATGTTAAAAAAACACATGCTTTTTTTACAGCACCCCAAAAACGCAGCAAGCAGCGTTTTTGGGCTGCTGGATAAAAACGCATGCGTTTTTGCAAAACGCACATGCACATGCGTTAACGCATATGCGTTTTTGGACTTTGAAAAAAAAATTATCCAAAATGTTCACAAAAACAGATTTAAGGCAAAAACGGATGGTATGTGTGAACAAGGCCATAGCGGAATTTGTTCCCTCTATTTTATCTCCCTGAGCAAATGAAAATTGTGAAAATTGTGGCTGAGAACATCAGTGCCATAACATGGTGAAAAATAACCATTTATGAGCTATTGAGCTTTAAGATAATATCTTTGATTCTGAAGGTAGGTTTCACATCATCTCCAAAAAGACGCCCTGTATACAGTATGGGAAAGATTGTTAGGAGTCCCCTTTCCAGCTATTTTGAACTAGTTCACTTTTGATCTTGTCCAGAGGTCACAGAACATATAATTAATAAGAATAGATAACCGGAGCAATAGGTGGGGTATGGACCTGTATAAGGATATGTCCTAAACATATTCAAAGTTGAGCCTAAAAAAATGTTTCACTCGTCCATATTTCTGTAAAGATAACTTATCATGCAATAGTAAGAAAAGCTCAAGTACAGAGGAGAGTTGAGTTATGCTGGATGCATCTATATATAAAATAAGTGTTTACAGGGTTTGGAAGTCCACATTGGGGTTCTCCATTCTGAGCGTATTACCAGGTGCTCAAAGTTCTACCTGCACAAGTAGTGTTGGGGTTACCTTGGTTCACTGTACGGAACCTGGTAATTGACTGGTAGACCCAAGATATTATTCAGTGGAGCTCTTACTGTAAAGAACACTGTCTGGGGACCTGTGTTTCTATCATAACCCTTAGTGTTTCCGAATCATTGGGGATGTGTTTTCTGAGAAAGGTTGTCAAGAGCTGCCATTGCACAGACTTTATTCCTGTACGATTAATTTTAAACAGGGGCCAAGCTGCCTAAGTGTAGAATGTATAATCTGTCTGGTCCTGAGAGACAATCTCAAAATATATTGCAGAGAGTTTGGGCAATGGTCACATTAGGCCATCTTCCTCCTCAGTTGAGGCAGTTTTTTACTTTGTTAAAAAGAAAGATGGTGTTTTACGCGCGTCTGGATTTCCGGGAGCCAAATCAGATTACATTTTGTGATCCATATCCTATGCCTTTGATACCAGATCGTTTTAACCAGATATCCGTTGCAAAGTGGTTCTTCAAGATCAACCTCAGGGGGAACCTACAATCTTATAAGGGTCCATCAGGGGGATAAGTGGAAAACAGCATTTAATACACCTGAAAGTCAGTTTGAGAATCTGGTAATGGCCTTTAGTTTGACCAATGTGCCTGCTGTGTTTCAACATTTTGCCAATGATGTGTTTGCTCACCTGTTGGGTAAGTATGTGATTATATATTTAGATTGCATCCTCATTTATTCTCAAGATCTCAGGTCACAAATTGAACATGTTAAACAGGTATTGCAAATTCTTTGGGCTAACAAGCTGTACTCCAAGCTTGAGAAATATGTTTTTGCCATTCAAGAGTTACCGTTTCTGGGGTACATTTCGTTTGCTTTACCATCTCTAACTAATGCCAAGTTGTTAGCTCAGGTACTCATACATGAATTTGTCAGGCTCCATGGAGTCCAATTTGACATTGTTTCTGATGGGGTATTAGATTCATTGCTAATTTTTGGAGGACATTCTGGGTGTTCTCCCTTCCGACAGAATCTCCATCTCTGTGGTCAGAGGACAGATTTTTTGCCGCCTTGGCTCAGGTGTATGGCAAACCAGATAGAGTGAGTCTTGCTAAGTCTAATCTCCATAAATTCAAGCAGGGGACGTGGGCAGCGAAGCAATAATGCTCAGAGTTTCGGAGATGGGTGACTGACACCCAGTGGAATGATCCTGCCCTTTAGGAGTCAATTCTTCTTGGGTCTGGCAGATAGACTAAAAAATAAATTCGTAGGAAAAGACAGCACTTCATACCAATTGATAATAAATTCCAAAATGCTTGTTTATTAATCCATGGTTAAATGATGGAATACAGCCACACCATGCAAAGACAACTGACACACCACTCACCCAAGATGGGCTGGAGTTTGTCATTAAGGAAGTGTCCCTACTGGTGGGGTCATTACACTTTGAATATGTGTCATTTTTTGTTATTAATAATCTATCATCTGCAGTGATCCTGGGCATGCCAAGGTTGCATAAACATAATCAGGTTATAGACTGGCACCTGGGTGATATTGTACACTGGAGCCCTGAGTGTCAGGATAAATGTATATCGCTATCTGTGAACCAGACTAAAGTCACGCCTCCCTCTATACCTTTTGTATTTAGAAATTTTGAGGATGTGTTTTCTTCATCTGAATCAGAGAAATTACCCCCACATACTGTAGAGACTATCACTGCCCCATTTACTTGGAACCTGATTCTCGCCTCCCAAGGGTAGAATATATAATCTTTTTGGTCCACAACTTTAAACCATGAAAGATTATATAGCAGACAGTCTGCAAAAGGGGTTTTTCATATCGTCCACCTCACCAGTAGGCACCGGGTTCTTTTTTGTGGATAAGAAAGATAGTGGTCTCAGGCCTTGCATTGACTATTGTGAGTTAAACACAATCACTGCAAAGAACCAGTATCCACTTCCACTCATCCCTGATCTTTATAACCAGTTGTTGAGAGCCCATTAAATCACCAAGCTTAATCTTAGGGTAGCATATAACCTTATCCATATAAGAGAAGGGGATGAGTGGAAAACAGCTTTTAAGACACCCAAAGGCCACTACGGATATCTAGTAATGCTTTCTGGGCTCAGTAATGCACCGGCTCTCTTCCAGGATGTTGTTAACAATATTTTCAGAGATATCAGTGATTTATATGTGGTTGTTTATCTGAACAACATTCTGATTTATTCATCTGATCTTATGTCACATGCCCAACATGTCAATACTGTGCTCCAAAGGCTTAGAGAGAATTCTTTGCTATCTAAACTAGACAAATGTACCTTCTCAGTGGAAGAGGTACATTTTCTAGGGTATATTTTGTCGGCCAAATGTTTTCACATGGATCCTTTTAAGATTACGCCCATAAAGGAATAGGTACAACCTAAGTCTCTTAAGGCCCTGCAGTGTTTTCTGGGTTTTGTTAATTACTGTAAATGTATTAAAGATTCTTCCAAGATAGCTAAACCACTCACTGATTTAACTAGGAAGGGGGTGGATGTGGTCAATTGGACACCTGAAGCAATTCATGCATTCTCTAAGTTAAATTACTGTTTTACCTCTGACCCAATTTTGGTTCAGCCTGACCTTGAACATTCTTTCATTATAGAGGTTGATGCTCATGAAGTTGGAGTCGAGGTTGTACTATTACAAGGCACTGCATCTCTCACTCAACTTCGTCTATGTACCTTCTTTTCCCAAACGCTTTGTTCTACCAAGAAAAATTGTAATATCAGTAATTGGGAATTGTTGGCAATCAAATGGGCATTCAAGGAATAGCGCCACTTCCTCGAAGGTGCCAAACATAAGGTCACTGTCATCACTGACCACAAAAACCTAACTTATTTGGAGTCAGTGAAAAGGCTCAACTCTGACAGGTTAGGTGGGCCTTGTTCTTTTGTAAGTTTGACTTTGTGGTTACTTTCCATCCTGGAACTAAAAACGTAAGAGCTAATGCTGTTTTTCTAAGTTTTTGTCCCTCACAGTCTGAGGACTCTGATCCTGTACCAATTTTAGCCGAAGGTATAATTATTTCTGCTGTTGGAGGAGGTCCACAGTTCCCAGGAGCAGGCTCCCGATACTACTCCTTCCCAAAAATTAATTGTTGCCCCCCAGTTCCACCAACGTATTCTACAAGAGTCTCATGATTCTGTGCTTGCAGGCAACCTGGCATCAACAATTCCATTTGACTTGTAACCAGGAATTTTTGGTGGCCTACTATTCTAAAAGACTGTAAAGAATATGTGCTTGCTTGTGAAACCTGTGCTCATGCTAAGTCTCTCCGTAATCGTTACACCAAGCTGCTCTAGTCCTTACCTACCTCTGAGAGTCCTTGGACCCATCTCTCCATGGACTTCTTTTCTGACCAACCACCATCAGAGGGAAAGACTTGTACTCGGTGGTGATGGATCGGTTCAGTAAGCAATGTCATTTTGTCCCTTTGTCCGGATTACCTAGTTCAGAAACTTTAAGTAAATTGTTCATTGAGCATGTTGTATGGTTACATGGAGTCCCTTTGACTATAATTTCTGACCAAGGCACCTAATTTGTTTAAAAATTTTGGAGGGTATTTTGTAAAAAGATCAAGTTACAGTTCTCTTTCTCTTCTGCATATCACCTAGAAATTAATGGTCAGACTGAACATATTAATCAGACACTTGAGAAGTGTTTTCATTGTTATGTGTCTGAGCATCAGTTCTATTGGGCGGAACGCCTGCCATTAGCTGAATTTGCCATGAATAATCAAGACCAATAGTCCATAAAAAACACTCCCTTACATTGTAATCATGGGTTATATCCTTGCTTTTGTTCACTTTCTGCCATGGTTACAGATATTCCTGAGGTAGAAAGGTCTGTGGATCGACTGAAAGCGATTTGGTCTAAAGTCAAGAGAACTTGAAGAGAGCTCAGGGTGGTCAGATTTCGGCTGCCAAAAAAAGGCATTCTAAGGACCGGAAACTGGGAGTTGGGGACAAGGTATGGCTACCTGCAAAAAATATTAAGCTGAAGCTGCCATCAGCCAAGTTGGGTCCCAGATTTATAGATCTGTATGAAAGCCTTGAAGTGATTAACCCTGTAGCTTTTCATCTTACGTTTTTCCCATCGTTTAAATTACCCAATATATTCCACAAGTTCCTCCTCAAGTTATACCATTCTCCCATTTACCAGGTCAAGAGTCCTCCACTTCCCGTTCTTGTCAAGGGTAATTTGGAATATGAAGTGCAAAAATTCATTGACTCTCACTCTGTGAGAGGCTTGGTGCAGTATCTGGTGCACTGGAAGGGTTATGGTCCGGAGGAGAGGTCTTGGGTTCCAGCAAGTCAGATCCATGTCAAGAATTTGATCAAAAGTTTTCACCTCCTGTTTCCCATTAGACCTGGTTTTGAGAGTTTGGAGACCCCTGTAAAGGGGGGATACAGTCACGTCTCCACCTGCTCCTGTAGATCTTGCCCCAGTCACTAGGCATCGCCAAATTCCATTTATGGATGGTGCTAGTAATGCATCCTCATTTGGACCCGCTCCTGTAATTCCTGCCCCAGCCACTAGGCGCCATCATATTCACCCTATAGAGGGTGCTGATGATAAAGGCATTGCACCTCTGCAGGGATTTACTTCTGCCTCTGTCACCAGATATTGTCCTGTTCACACTGCAGGTGATGCTTGTGTTTTGGGGAAAGATTCCTGCTGTGAATTCTGGAGTCATCTGGGGTTAGTATGGCTGGGGCCTGTTGTGCTTCACAACCTCATAGTGCTGGTATGTGGGAAATCCAGATGGGGTCATTGATTCCTGAGCCCTTGCCTATGGGGAGGGGTCACTCCCTATATAAATCCTGGGACATGTGTCAGAAGCTGCTGGGTATATTACTGGTTCTCCATTTTGCTGTTAGTTGCATTGGACAGTTGTTACAGTCGCTTTGCTTAGGTCCATGGCCTCATCTGTAATGCATTAGTGACACCCATTCCCATCTCCGCCACTGACTCAGCTCCTCTCAACCAGAAGGTTCTTTCCCAAGTTGTGGATAATGTCAACTTGTGCATAGGGACTCTTCACTAAGAGTTCCTATTCTGTCACATCTTGCAGAATCTACCTGCTCCCATTGTCTTGGGTCTACCTTGGCTGAAGAAACATAATCCAGTGATGGACTGGTGGGCCAGAGAGGTAGTTAGTTGGGGTAATTTCTGTGAGGGTAATTCCCTGGTTACTACTATCCGTGCCGTGTCCTTTACGCCTACTCCTGCATTGCCAGTTGGAGTGATTAAGAGCTTACCAGTGAATTCGGGTAGAGTTCAACCAACTCCTCAGGCTAGTGTTGGGTCTAGATGTCATCCTAGGAAAAGGGGCCAGGGGTGGCTGGTTGCTCCTGTTGTGCACCCCAGGGGAGGGACTGACTGTGGTCGGATGCATGTCAATTAATGTTCAGGTACAGACCAGAGAGTGGGTGACTTTAAGTGGGTGTTATCTAAACACGTCAGGTGGAGATCTGTATTAGGGGCACCTATTTCTGAAGTTACTGGTCCATTTAGGACATTGGCCATTTACAATCCTATGTTATTCCAACTCGAACTACCCCAGGACTTAATGTTTGTAACACCTTTTACAGATTAAAACTCAGAATATGTGGACCTCTTTCAGATGTGCCTGGTTAGGGTTCAAAGGCCCCTTATAAAGGGGGGTACTGTCACATGTAGCATGAAACAGCTTTGTGGTGATTAAATGAGTTTATTCCTGTTGATACCTTCAGGGTTAATGTTAGTAGCTTAGTTGCTATCTATGGTATTTGCTGTCTGTGGCTCATCAGGTTGAGAGCTGCTGCTGTGTGTGTCATATGACGCTGTTGTGGAGCCCACTGGAACGGGGTACTCGGTACCGGGCCGGGGTATCACGGGGGGTATCACTGTGGTCTTGGTCCGTGTCCCGAGCCCACAAGTAATGGGGGGTAAATAAAGGGGAGAAAGTCGTGATGCCACCCACGGATTGTGGTCAATGGGGGACCACCGCTGCTGCTGTCTGCTGCCAGGAGGATGGATGGTGCTGTAGCTGGATGGATGAGCCCGCCGTGGGTCTGGGCTGCTCCTGACAGGATGAAATATGTATATACAGTTCAATGTGCAGGAAATCATACATGGGAGACTGAAGCAGGGTTCACCGGGTTTTACTAGCTGTTCTTTCTCAGTACAAGCACTTCTCGGTACAGTTCTTTTACACAGTTGACTCCGGACAGTCACTGAACCCTCTGCAGCCAGGTTTCTCTACTGAGACCATTCACTTTCTGAAACCTTTCAGGCTTTCCTCTCTACTGTTCTTCCCGTGGGCTGTATGATGGCAGCTCGGTCCCTTGTTTGGCTTCTCCCGGTGTAAGAGTAGCAAGCCTGGGACCTATATTCTGCTGTTTCTCCAGCCCGTGTGTTGTGTGACCAGACCTGGAATCTGTGCCTCCCCGTTGGTGTGTCCGTGTACCGGCGTGTAGCTACGGTCACCCAGAGCGGACTCTCTGGTCACAGCCTAGCCTTGGGTGTCCCTATCTTGCAAGGGATCACCGGGCCCTTTCCTACCCGTGTGACTTCTGCACCGGGAAGGGATTCTCCTCACCGTCGTTCTCTAACACCGCTGCCGTGTTCTTCGGACCCAGTTGTACTGATCCGGTCTCTCCCCTTTCCCTTGGGTTTCAGGCTATGGAGCGGGCTTTCTCTCCAGGGGACGGTGTCTTGCAGGATTCTGCGCCTCCAGGAAGCCCAAACCTTCAGGAAAGTGTCACTTTCTTTCCTACTTGGTCTTTACTTCTCAGCTCACTCCGGCCTACTAACTAACTCCTCCTAGTTTTCCCTTCTTTTCCCAGTGCTGTCACCTTGGCTACGTCCCACACACTTGTGACTGGCCCTACCACCCCTTGCCCGCCTAGAGTCCCGGGCTTCGGGTTGGGTCTTGTGTCGGTGGGTGTGTATTTGAAGGTGTGTAACAAACTGTCTCCACCTGCCTGGCTGCAGTTCCTACCTGTGGCCACCCTGGTTGCAGGGGCACCACACTGTTACCACTCTCTAGTCTTTAAATTATCCCATTACCCTTCAGGTGGTGTCATTGAAAGAGTTTAGTCTCTACTCTGGCCTTGTGCTGTGTGGACACAGAGCTGTGGTTCAGAAGCTTTTCTGAAGCTAACCCTTCGTCAGAGCTATTGTGTGGGAATTGCTGTTCCCTTCCCTGCGTCAAGGTTTGGGGGTGTTAGCCCAGGGCTGGATAGGAGCAGAGCAGGGTTGGCAGCCCAGACATCTCCAGCTTTAAGGGAAATTCTGGAATCAGGGTCAGCTAGTGAACCCCAGTCTACAGGGTAAGACTAGCTTCCCTTATTCTCTCAGCCTATCTCTGCTTTCCTGCTACTACTCTGCTCATGCGCTATTATTACCCTGTGACAACACTAAGGAGTCTGACAAGCTTTCTGGAGCTCCTTAGGCTCAATTTTTATGCTTACTGGTCATCAGTTGGGCACGAGTTAATTCCCAGCTTGCAGTTGGAGTCACAGGGGGTTGTCCCCCTATTACAGCTGCCTCTGCTCTTTAAGTAATGGTCGAACTGGGACTCCCATGTGTATTATAGCTCTTGCATTGCTTCAGCAATACCCATCTTGTTGCTGTTATCCAGTGTTTTAGTGAATACTTGTATACTTTTTGTTGTGCAGTGGATTTCCCCTTATTGTTTGTGTATCTGCACCCTGTACCACATTTCTCCCTGTGTGCTGTTGTGTCTTTCCCTGGTGTGGACATGCTGCGAGTTTGTGCTTTGCTTCTCCGCTGTTTGTCTCTTTTGTGTGGGATTTTTTCTCCAGTCTCGGCCCTTTTCTCTGGTGGGTGAGAGTGGGCATTAACCAGGGTTATTCAGTAGTCAGGGCTAGGCTGGCAGTCCAGACCTCACCACCATCAGGTGTAACTCTGGAATATGGGACAGTGCAGGAACTCCTAGTCAGAGGGTCAGATCAGGTTTCCCTACATCTTGTGATTGTATCAGACTCCCTGACACCTGCTCTCCAGCACCACCTGTGTTACTTGGACAAACTAAGAATTACATATTTTACTTCCTTGACACTAAGTTGCTATTCCCATATATATTTGTAAGGAGACACTGCTATACATGGGCTTTTCTAGCTACTTGTTTTCTTACAATTCTAGAACTATATGTGTTTTAAGTTTCCTTAATAGTTACATAAATGATTTAGAAATGTGTCATGACATGGTTTTTGCACAGCAGATTTTTTTTTTGCTCTCCAGAACATGCAGTAGATTATTGATAATATTTTTAGTACCTGCATCTTTCTCTCCAATAGTTTTCCATGTTTCATCAGAGTCTATTAACCCCAAAGTTCAAGTGATTATATCAAGCCCATTTATTTGTAATGCAGCAAAAGAATCTTAAAAATCTAACTTTCAAAGATATTATGGAACTATCCTCACTCAATTTTTAAAATTCCATTAAATCATTAACATATAAAAGTGCTTCTCAATAAATTAGAATATCATCAAAAAGTTAATTTAGTTCAGTAATTCAATACATAAACTGAAATGCATATATTATATAGCGTCATTACAAACACAGTGATCTATTTCAAGTGTTTATTCCTGTAAATGTTGATGATTATGGCTTACAGTCAATGAAAACCCAAAAGTCATAATTTCAGAAAATTAGACTATTATATAAGACCAACTGAGAAAATGATTTTTAACTCATAAATGTTAGGCTAATGAAAAGTATGTCCAGTAAATGCACTCTCTAATAACTACATTTTATTCATAGCAGAACATATATCAGAAGTTGAAAGTTAGGCTACGTTCACACATTGCGTATTTTGCTGCGCTTTTTTATGCGCGCTTTTCAAAATACGCAATGTGCCTTTTGTCTGCCAGCAAAGTGAATGACATTGCGCAAAAATACGCAGTGCGTTTTCCGGGAGAAAGCGCAGCTGCTTAAAGAATTGATATGTCAATTGTTTACGCAGCTACTTCTGCGTATTCTCCCAGAGGGAGGAAGAATCCTGCTTCCTCCTCCCCTCTGTGACAGCTGTGGCCGCCCATTAGATTTCACAGTGTATTAATATACACTGTGAAATCTAAATTAAACAGAGGCAAATGTATGTAAAATAAAAAAGAATGAATACTTCACCTGTCCGACGCCTTCTCCCACTGTCTGGTCTCCGATTCCAAGTGAGAGATGTACTGACAGGACCTGTGGTGATGTCAGATGGGCGTTCCCGGGCACTCGCGGTCATGTGATACATATCACATGAACGCGAACAGCCAATCAGCGCTGGGAATGCCCCGGGAACGCCTCCCCCTCTGACGTCACCACAGGTCTTCTCAGTACACCTCTCACTTGGAACCGGAGAGCGGCAGAAGGCACCGGACAGGTGAAGTATTCATTCTTTTTTATTTTACATACATTTGCCTCTATTTAATTTAGATTTCACAGTGTATATTAATACACTGTGAAATCTAATGGGGCTGTCACAGAGGGGAGGAGGAAGCAGGATTCTTCCTCCCCTCTGTGACATCACTGCGCTTTCTGGAGTAAAGAAAGCGCAGTGTGTGAAAGCCCCTGCGTATTTTGTTGCACTTTTTTGCGTGGCCGAAAAACGCGGCAAAAAGTGCGTGCAAAAAAGCGCAGCAAAATACGCAAATGTGTGAACGCAGCCTTAGACATTTTTCCATTTCATTTGGAAAAAATTAGTTCATTTAGAAATTGATGACCGCAACACATCTGATGTTGAGCATGGTTAACTAAAGGATAGAAAAGTAAGTGGTTCTAATGAAAAACAGCAGAGGGTCTTTCAACTATGTCACGTGACTGTGCATAAAGATGCACAACGGAGAGGTAGAGACTCTCAAAAGTAAAGATGGTGATAGGATATTTAGATTGTGAGCCCCAATGGGGACGTGTTTCAAATGTATGTAAAGTGCTATGGAATAGGTAGATAAATATTATTATTATCATTATTATTATTATTATTATTAGTGCACCAAGTTATGAACAACTGTGTCTAAAAATTGTGGAATTGCTTCTGAAAAATATTGTTCAACGTAATATTGCAATGTCTTTGAATATCTCACCATTTACAGTACATGACATCAAAATATTCAGAGATTGTAGAGAAATTCATGTGTACAAAGGGTCTGTGTAAAGGTTGTAGTGTATTAAAAATAGGTATAATTTGGTCATGCAAGTCACTGCATAGGCTCAGTAGTACAGAAATCATTACATGTGGACATAGCTCTCTGTGAAGTCCAAAAATGCAGTTTATTGCCCTTTGACCTGATTTGTCTGGGTCAATGAGCATTTCAAACAGACTTGGGCAAAATGGAAAACTGTTTTGTGGTCAGATGAATCAGGAGTTGAAGTTCTTTATGGAAACCATGGACACCTGCAGCAGGGCCGTAACTAGGGGGGCTGGCGGGGCTTTTGCACCGGGCGCCTTTGTCAGAGGAGGCGCTGTCGGGCCTCCTGCTGCTGCAGCGCTCGGCGGCCGACATCAAGGTCTCTCCATGGTGAGTGACACTCAGTCAGCATTGGATGAAGGCTGAAGACACTGTGACCAAGGGCAAGGCAGCTTGTGTAATTAAAGGTAGGGGGGATAAGAAGTGACACAAAATGAGGGATATATGCAGGATGAATATGAAAAGCTATGGGGGTGACTAGACTAGAGCCACAAAATGGGGGCTATGGATGCAGGATGAATTTGACAAAGCTATGGGGGGTGACTAGAGCCACAAAATGGGGGATATTGATGCAGGATGCATCAAATTCAAAATGGTGGTGACAGTCTAAATAATTCTTTGCCCCGGGTACCAGAAAAGCTAGATACACCTCTGACCTGCAGATTCAAGAAAATAGGGACTGTTCAATTTATCAGTGCACAGCTCAAAGGCCTGTATTTCTACTGTATGGGGTTGCATTAGTGTTTAGAGCATGTGCACAGGGCCGCATCATCAATGAGCCACTATGAGCACTCTGCTCAGGCGGTGATAAGCTTCTGAAGACAGGGGGCGGCAGCGCAGCGCTGCCCTCTGCAGGCAGATAATATGGTGCCGTGCTCCTGCAGCCCTGTTTGTTGTGAGTCCAGGCCCGGACTGACAACTGGGAGCAGCGGCGGCCGTGCAGCCAAGTTATAAACACGGCAGGAGAGAGCAGCAGGGGCCATGACTGCTCTCCTCTGACAGCTGTGTCTGTGAGGGCCCGAGGAGACTGACAGGAGAAGGGGCGGGAGAGGAGGTGAGGGGTGGGCCCCAATTGCCTCCAGGCCATGCTCCCTCACCTCCTCTGTGGGCCTCGGATTGTTCCACATTCACAGCTCGGGAGCCAGCAAGATGAGCTGCTGCAGCTGCTGGTGGTGAGTTGTGTGTGTGTGGCTTATCTGGCTGTGGCTGGCTGTGTGTGGCTGACTACGTGGCTATGTGTCTGTGGCTGACTGTGTGGCTATGTGGCTTTGTGTCTGTGGCTGTGGCTGACTGTGTGTGGCTGACTGTGTGTGTGTGTGTGTGTGTGTGTGTGTGTGGCTGGGGCTGTGTTGCTGTGTGTGTCTGTGGCTGACTGTGTTTCTTTGTGGCTGGCTGTGTGGCTATGTGGCTGTGTGGCTGTGTGTGGCTGACTATGTGTGTGTGTGGCTGTGAGTCCAGGCCCGGACTGACAACTGGGAGCAGCGGCGGCCGTGCAGCCAAATTATAAACACGTCAGGAGAGAGCAGCAGGGGCCATGACTGCTCTCCTCTGACAGCTGTGTCTGTGAGGGCCCGAGGAGACTGACAGGAGAAGGGGCGGGAGAGGAGGTGAGGGGGTGGGCCCCAATGTCTGACTGTGTCTGTATGGCTATGTGTCTGTGTGTGGCTGGGGCTATGTGGCTGACTGTGTGTCTGTGTGTGGCTGGGGTTGACTGTGTGGCTGTGTGGCTTGCTGTGTGTGACTGACTGTTTGTCTGTGTGGCTGACTGTGTGTCTGTGTGGCTGGGGCTGTGTGGCTGTGGCTGGCTGACTGTGTGTCTGTGTGTGGCTGGGGCTGTGTGTGGCTATCTGGCTGTGGCTGGCTGTGTATGGCTGACTGTGTCTGCATGTGGCTTTGTGTCTGTGGCTGACTGTGTGGCTGGGGCTGGCTGTGTGTGGCTGACTATGTCTCTGCGTGTGGCTGGGGCTGTGTGGCTGTGTGTGTCTGTGGCTGACTGTGTGTCTGTGTGTGGCTGGGGCTGTGTGTGGCTGGGGTTGACTGTGTGGCTGTGTGGCTTGCTGTGTGTGACTGACTGTTTGTCTGTGTGGCTGACTGTGTGTCTGTGTGGCTGGGGCTGTGTGGCTGTGGCTGGCTGACTGTGTGTCTGTGTGTGGCTGGGGCTGTGTGTGGCTATCTAGCTGTGGCTGGCTGTGTATGGCTGACTGTGTCTGCGTGTGGCTTTGTGTCTGTGGCTGACTGTGTGGCTGGGGCTTGCTGTGTGTGGCTGACTATGTATCTGTGCGTGGCTGGAGCTGTGTGGCTGTGGCTGGGGCTGTGTGTGGCTGGGGCTGACTGTGTGGCTGTGTGACTATATGTCTGTGTGTGGCTGTGGCCGGCTGTGTGACTATGTAGCTGTGTGTGGCTGGGGCTGTGTGGATGACTGTGTGTCTGTGTGGCTGGGGCTTTGTGGCTGTGGCTGCCTGACTGTGTGTCTGTATGGCTGGGGCTGTGTGGCTGTGGCTGGCTGTGTGGCTATCTGGCTGTGGCTGGCTGTGTGTGGCTGACTATGTGTCTGTGTGTGGCTGTGGCTTTGTGTCTGTGGCTGACTGTGTGGCTGTGGCTGGCTGTGTGTGGCTATGTGTCTATGTGTTGCTGTGGCTGACTGTGTGTGGCTGACTATGTGTCTGTGTGTGGCTGGAGCTGTGTGGCTGTGGCTGGGGATGACTGTGTGGCTGGCAGTGTGTGGCTGGGTGTGTGGCTATGTGGCTGTGGCTGGCTGTGTGTGGTTGACTATGTGTCTGTGTGTTCCTGGAGCGCTGTGGCTGGGGCTGTGTGTGGCTGACTGTGTGACTGTGTGGCTATGTGTCTGTGTGTGGCTTTGGCTGGCTGTGTGGCTATGTAGCTCTGTGTGGCTGGGGCTATGTGGCTGTGTGGCTGGGGCTGTGTGGCTGTGGCTGGCTGACTGTGTGTCTGTATGGCTATATGTCTATGTGTGGCTGTAGCTGGCTGTGTGTGGCTGTGTGTGTGTATGGCTGGCTGTGTGTGTGGTCGCTGTGTGGTTGGCTGTTTGGGGCTGTGCTTGTGTGTGGCTGGTTGTCTCTACACAGCACAATACTGTATATACACGTCCACAGTACATTCTGTGTTAGTGTGTCTGTATATACTGTATGTATATAGGTTTGACCTGAATATACAGTACTAGATGGTGGCCCGATTCTAACGTATCGGGTATTCTAGAAAATGTATGTAGTTGACATACTGTGACTGATAGAACTTGTTAAGTCAATGTGAGTGAACTATATATATATATATATATATATATATACATTGCAGTACATGTATAGCAGCGCTATGGTATATGATGGTACATTACATTACATGTATAGCAGCGCTATAGTATATGGCGATACATTACAGCACATGTATAGCAGCACTATGGTATTTGGCGGTACATTACAGTACATGTAAAGTAACACTATAGTATATGGCGGTACAGTATAGCACATGTATAGCAGCACTATAGTATATGGCAGTATATTACAGTATATGTACAGGTGCACTATAGTCTATGGTGGTATTTTATAGCACATGTATAGCAGCACTATAGTATATGGAGGAACATTATAGTACATGTATAGCAGCGCTATGGTATATGGCGGTACATTACAGTACATGTATAGCAGCGCTATGGTATATGGTGCTACATTACATTACATGTATAGCAGCGCTATAGTATATGGCGGTACATTACAGCACATGTATAGCAGCACTATGGTATATGGCGATACATTACAGCACATGTATAGCAGCACTATAGTATATGGCAGTATATTACAGTATATGTACAGGTGCACTATAGTCTATGGTGGTATTTTATAGCACATGTATAGCAGCACTATAGTATATGGCGGTACATTACAGTACATGTATAGCAGCGCTATGGTATATGGTGCTACATTACATTACATGTATAGCAGCGCTATAGTATATGGCGGTACATTACAGCACATGTATAGCAGCACTATGGTATATGGCGATACATTACAGCACATGTATAGCAGCACTATAGTATATGGCAGTATATTACAGTATATGTAGAGGTGCACTATAGTATATGGTGGCATTTTATAGCACATGTATAGCAGCACTATAGTATATGGCGGTACATTACAGTACATGTATAGCAGCACTATGGTATATGGCGATACTCCGCTCCCCCCCCACTCCTCCACAGTAGCGGCCTGTGTCTGGCGTGCGATTTCGGCGACAGACGCAGGAAGTGCTTAGACGATTATATAGTAGATAGGGCTGTATATACAAGATAAAGGGCCAGCAGTCTCTAATGTGTATACAGCTGCCAGTCTCTAATGTGTATATTGGCGGCAGTCTCTAATGTGTATATTGGCGGCAGTCTCTAATGGGTATACTGGCGGCAATCTGTAATGCTTACACTGCCAGCAGTCTGTAATGTTTACACTGCCGGCAGTCTGTAATGCTTACACTGCCAGCAGTCTGTAATGTTTACACTGCCGGCAGTCTGTAATGCTTACACAGCCGGAAGTCTGTAATGCTTACACGGCCGGCAGTCTGTAATGCTTACACGGCTGGCAGTCTGTAATGCTTACACAGCCGGCAGTCTGTAATGCTTACACTGATGGGAAACTATGTAATGTGCAAAATAATATAGGAGGACAATGGGGGCCCATTATACTATATGGAGGACTATGGGGGTGCATTATACTATAAGGAAGGCTATATGGGATGCATTATGTTATATGGAGAACTATGGTTGTGCATTATACTATATGGAGGACTAGGGGGTGCATTATACTATATAGAGTACTTTGGAGGTACATTATACTATATGGCAATATGGAAAATTATGGGATTGCATTATACTATATGGAGGACTATAGGGGTGTAATATACTATATGGACGACTGGGGGAGCATTATACTATATAGAGGACTGTGGGGGGTGCATTATACTATATGGAGGAATGTGGGGATGCAATCTGCTATTTGAAGGACTATGGGGTGCAATATACTATATGGAGTACTGTGTTGGTGCATTATTCTATATGGAGGACTATGGGGTGCATAATATATAGATGAATTTGGGGTGCAATATACTATGTGGAATACTATGGGGGGTGCATTATATTATATGGAGTCAATTATACTACATGGAAGCCATTATAATATTTGGAGGACTCTGTGGGAGGCATGATAATACTTTGAGGGCTACAAGGGAGCCTTTATACTTTATGCAGGGCTATTTGAGGGCTGTGTTGTGGGCCACTATACTGTACATAGTTCCATTATACTACATGGAGGGCTGGGTGGGGATCATAGTTTGGGATCATACTGTACTGGGGTAGTTGAAGGAGGTACAGTAGGGTCATCATACTGTGTGTGGAGGAATGCACTGTGGGGGATCATACAGTGTTTGTGGGGCATTTTTGTTGGTATCACACTTTATAGGGGCAATGGAAGGGGAATCTAGGGGCTTCAGTAGGAGGAAAATTACTTTGTAAAGGCTGAAATGTTGTGAGAGACGTACCTATGTGACCCAAACAAATATTCTTTTTTTTGGGGGGTGCCCAATTAGAACTTCTGCTCTGGGGCTCCATGATTTCTATAATGCAGGAGCATTGCCCCTCTACTGCAGGACTGATTGGTCATATCTTACACACCAGGTCCATTGCCGCCCCTCGGTACATACAGGCATCCAGCCATGTTTTTCCTGAACAGAGGTTGGTCAGTGGTGCTCTGTCTCCCTTCCCGCTCGCATATCCTTTGCTAATTCCAGACAGCCCTGTGTGCAGCGCTTGTGATTGGCTAAGCAATTCGGGAGGAGGCGTGGTCTGTTGGAGGAGAAGCGCCATTTTACCAGCTTAGTGCAGTGGCGGCTTGTTGATGCTCAGACTGCAGGTCGCTACTTGTGATGTGTGGACAGTGCTGCATGGTGACATGTCTGACTAGTCAGTGCCAGGCAGTGGGTCAGAGTTATGTAGGTGTGTGCCAGAGGTTTGCTATCAGTGCTGCCTCCTGTGCTATAAGGATGCAGGACTGTGTCTGTCTACAGGACCACAGCTCTGCCAGTCATCATTATGTGTCTGTAGCTTGTGCCAAGCCTCCATTGCCATTTATGATCCCTGTTTTGGATTCTTCTGTGTGGCTCTTGTATGTGCGTGTGATGGCGCTGATATCTTTGTGTGGACATCTTTTTTCCTGTTTCTGTAAACTAAAATGTCCACAATTTTGTTCATTTTTACAGGATAAATCTAAATCTGTATGAACCAGATTTATTTTTACCGATTAAAAAAAATTACTGGGGGGGTGCCGTTTTGCAGTTCGCCTCAGGCAGCAGAGAGGCTAGATTCACCCCTGCATGTGCAGTTTACATATCATAAAAGTCACTATCAATATTGATGTATTTAGGGAATGCCCACCTTCTGAAGTACTGGGTCAACTTCAGGTTCAGTCTACTTTTAGCTACTTGCAGTTTTAGGAAAAGGGCTTGCCCAATTTGAACTTAATTTCAGGCTGTTTTCTCTTATGTCGAGTTGAGGTGTGGCGTGCAGTAGATTGGGAGAATCAGGGGACACAGCGCACTGGTGGGAGATGTCTGACTGCTGGTAGGCGGCACACTGTTGTGAGGTGGCAGCTAGTAGGTGGCAAACTGCTGGTAAGTGTCAGACTGTTGTGAGGCATCAGGGGACTGCTAGGCAGCTGGTATGACAGATGCTTCTAGCTGGGAGGAGGCTGCTGCTGCACATGCAGTAGAGCATCCTGGTAGGCCTGCAAAACATGCATCTGATGGGAGGGCCCAAGATTTTCCATCTGCCAAGCTACTAATAAGAAAAAATGGTGTACTGGCTTGTTTGCATCTTATTTGCATTCTGATTTGGTGAGCTAATTGCTTAAATGCATTCTGATGGACTGAACTCAAATGTAAAAACTCCGGCAGAAGGCTTCTATCCGTCACCCTCTGTTACTGCCAAAGTGTCACAAATTCCGATGAAATGGTGTTGGCAATGTCAGAGGGGGGCTGTATAGGGGAAAAACTGTAGGCCCTTCATGTTCTCTGTCATTGGCTTACCAGGATGGTGCTGCAAAGGTGGATGTCTCACATTGGATAGTGGAGGTGGATGGGTCAGAGATGCCTGTGGTAGTGGTCTCTTGTGGGCCCGCTAAGAGAGGAACGTTGGAGGAGATTCTGGGTGTGGTCTCCAGTGTGCTGCCAATGGTTCTGTGGAGAAAAAAAAATTATTAATATATAGCTTTGATGTTTGTGTACTGAAGGAGAAAAACATATGTTTAATAAAGATGGATACACAATAAATGGATATTTTCCTTTGGCATGCCAAAGAAGGTCTCAGGAATCCCAAAGCATTGGAGAACTTGTAACTAGTGATGGGCAAACTCGAACTGTAAAGTTCGTGGTCCACACCGAACACCTAGTGTTTGGGCACACACCTCGAACACGGACTTGCCTGGGAAGTCCGTATTACAGTTTGGATTTGGTTCGGGAGTGGGGGAGCTGTAAAAAAAGAATACAGTGATTAAACATAACCATCATACTTATTGGCGTCCGGGCATCCTACCACTTGTACTTCTGAGGCCGCTCATTAACTTCCTGGGTATTCACTGCTGAAGGGTGTTGGAAGTGACTTAAACTGGTTTCCGGGCATGCTCAGTCTGAAAAACCAGATAGACCGTACCGGGTCCAGCAGGATCCAGGATGCGCCTGATCCGTCTTCCATAGATCACCATTTGATTTTATGCCGCATTGCACTGGATGTGGTTGGTGGCGGTGTTTTAGCAAGCGCGAAAAAAATTACAAATTACGTTTTTGTGTTTATTTAAAAAACTGTTTCTGCCAGATTTGGCATGAACCTGATGCAACCAGTTGCAAACGTAGGAACCAGAGTGCCCATTGAAAATCAATGAGCACTACCTGGATCCGGTTTGCAATCCGGTAAATTCAAAAAACGGTACTGTGAAACCAGCTTTACTTGATCGTTGTAATCTATGGAAAATTTACCCTTTACCAACTTACCATTGTTTGCTACCGCTTCAGAAAGAGGACTGCATGTATTTGGCTAAAGGGAGATTTATCCTTTTAGGTGGACAGAGGGAGCTGGCCTCTGATTGTATATAATAGGGATCTCCAACTCCAGGCCTCGAGGGCCACAAACATGTCATGTTTTCAGGATTTCCTTAGTATTGGAATCATCACCAGTGCAGGTGATTATATTATCACCTGTGCAATACTAAGGAAGTCCTGAAAACCTGCACTGTTTGCAGCCCTTGAGGCCTGGAGTTGGAGATCCCTGCTATAAAATATCAGTATTTTACTTGTCTCTGATTAATTTCTAGTATTTCGAGCATACATGAAAAAGACATTTATTCAATGCTTTATAAATCCTATTTCCTCTTCTATGTATTATCCTTGTCTGTTCAGATTTCTGAGTGTGTTAGATACTTGTCATGACTCATGATTAGTGATGAGTGAGCATGCTCGCCTCTACTCGGTACTCGCATGAATATCACGGTACTCGGAATGATCGGCAAGCATTTTCAGTTGACAGGCGGGTGCGTTTATCAGTAATGATTCCACCGGCGGCACTAAAAACCCGCTCCGACAAAACGCTAGCGGCAGGGAAGGCCAGGACTTCCAAGCTGTAGAGAGCCAATTCATGCCACGTGTCCAGCTTGGATACCCAATAATTATAAGGCTCAGAGGAATCCTGGAGCACTTTTGTACGGTCGCCAAGGTACTCCTTCATCATCTTTTCAAACTTTGCAGTGCTTGTGACAGAACCCCGCGCCTCAGGGCCTGTGCTCTCGGAGGGGCTGAGAAAACTGTCCCATATCTTTGACAGTGTTCCCCTACCTCTGCTTGATTGGAGTTGTGCCTCTCTCTCCCGGATGCCTTGGTTGTCAATCCGAACTGTGACCTCTGCCGCCAGCATTTTCCGAAGTGAATTTTTTGACTAATTCCGCAACAAGGACATTTTGGTACTGCAGCATTTTTGTAGATCTCTCCGCTGGGGAATAAGAGAAATACAGTTCTCCTTGTAACGTGGGTCTAAAAGTGTCACCAAAGGCAGAGTAACATAAAGTCAGCCATGCGCACCAGACGGAAGAAGTTAGTGAGAACAAAGCAAGAAAGTTAGAAGAAGGTGGTTGGAGAGGAATAGAGTGGGAACCCTGTGAGGAGCACAGGGGAGGGTACCTAGCCGAGGTATCCCTAAGAAGAGAGGGTCCATTTGCTCCAGTTAGCTGCTGCTTTCTGGGGAGGAGCAGTCCCGGTACGGAGGTCTGGATCCGAGAACGGTGCAGGAGTTTAGCCCCAAGCTGTCGACACTGGAGGCCTGAGCCGGCTTTACGCGGTCGGTGCCAACACCTAGCGTAACCACAAACGGTCCTAAATAGGGTCCGAAGGTACATAAAGCCCTTGAAGAGGGACCCGAGGGACTGGCTGGAGGCTCTGCGTGCAGGAACGCTGGAGGAAGTCAAGAACAGCGAAGGTCCCCTAAGTGACATACAAAATCTTTGTCTACTACCAAGGCCAGCGATACCGTGAACTGGAACCATCATATTGCCTGTGGTTTCCAGTAAAGACCCGTGCAAAGTGAAGAACTGTGTGCCGTATGTTATTTGCCTGCAAAGGAGGAGCCATACTCCTGCTTCCTTCACAGAGATTGTGTGCTGCACTGGACTCCTGCATACAACCCCCATCATCCACTGCTGCCCTGAGGAAAATCCGCTACACCTACCGGGAGCGTAGTCATCCCTGCTGCCATCACATCTCCTCAGAAGTCTGCCATGCAGTGCTGGTGCAATCACCGGACACCGTAGGGGGCGTCACGAGACATTTCCCTTTTTATTTTTACTCCCTTTTTATTTTTAAACCACTCTTCATTGAGCACCTAAGGCACAAGGCCGGGTCTCGACCATCCGTGATCCCCAGCTGCAGAACTGCCCAGTTCCCGAGTACCCCATAGCCTTGCCGGTAGACTCAAATGTATGATGCGGTGTCGGCACAGCAGGAGAAATGGTGTCGGCTGGGGACTGAGTAACGAGGGACGGCAGCCGCCATCAGGTTGAGGAATGCTTCCATCTCCACTAGCCTAAAAGGCAACATTTCCAGCGCTGGCAGTCGCAAAATTAGCGAATTTAGGAGTGTGGCCTGTAGGGCGTTGCGCTTGCATTCCAACGACTGGGGTATGGATATCTGAACACTGCGCTGTGGTTGATGATGCTGGCATTTTTGATTGTGCAACAACAGGTGCAGGACAGGAGGCATCATCACATGCACTATAGACAAGGGATTGGCTTGCACGCACAACAGTGGAAGAAGCAGTGATGTCACCCGGAGACACTGCTCTTGGACCCTCTGGTACGTCCCACAAAGTCGGGTGTTTGGCTGCCATGTGCATGATCATGCTGGTGGTGGTGGTCAGGCTGCTAGTTTTGCTACCCCTGCTGATTCTGGTATGACAGGTGTTGCAAATGGCCTTTTTTGAATTATCTGCAGACTCCTTAAAAAACAGCCACACTCGGGAAGACCTAACTGTTGTACTGACAACTTGCGTCGTGTTGGTGTTACGGGGAACGGTTGCCTGCCTTCTGTCTGCAGCCACCACCCTGCTTCTTCCGGCCTGTTGTGATGCTACACCTCCCTCCGCTTGTGCGCAGCTTTCCTCGCTCTGCATGTCCTCCTGCCAGGTTGAGTCAGTTAATGGATCATCCACCATGTCGTCTCCCACTTCCGCACCCTGGTCCTCCTCCTGACTTTCTAGCAATTCTGTCTGATCATCATCCACCTTTTGTTGTGACACGTTCCCATGGTCGCCTTCGTGCGACCTTGGCTGCTCAAATATTTGGGCATCGCTACATACGACGATCTCCTCATGACCCACTTCAAGCAGAACGGGCGAGAGGCCCGAATCTATGAATGGAAAACTGAACAGCTCTTCAGAGTGTTCAAGTGTGGAATCAGTTATGTCTGGGCACTCGGCATGGTGAGAGGAAGGAGGATCAGGGTGACAAATATGTGGTCCAGTCTCACAGCTACTTACTGACGCTTGACCATGTGGAAAAGAGGGTGTTTTTGGTGGTGCCAAACTGACTGGAAGCATTATCCACTCCTGGTTTTGGCTACAAATACTGAGGTAAAAATCTCACCAATACTGAGGTAAAAATATCACCAAATGCTCAGGTAAAAAACTTACCATATACTGAGGTAAAAAACTCACCAAACAATAAGGTAAAAAAAAACTCTCCAAATACAGAGGTAAAAAAACTCACCAAACACTGAGGTAAAAAACTCACCGAATACTTGATGTGTTTCGATGGCCTAAGAATCCGCTTACATAGACCGATCAGCAGCACTAAATCACTTCATTAATAGCCTGTTAACAGAAGCAGACCAAAGTAGATGATGCACATTGAGAAATCTGTATTAGATTCTTCAGAGCACATAGGCAGGCATTATTAATATTAACACATGAGACGGGAGGATGTACCATCAAGAATGATGATCTTTCGCGCTGTGCAATAGATTATTTTACCAGATAGATGAGTATTTTGCTTATTGATCAGGTGATCAGCAACCCATTTACACTAAAAGATTATATCTCACTCATGTCAGGAGACACAGGCTCAAATAGCTACCTTGGACAGGCTTGGTAGCAGTCATTCCTTCTAGCAGATTCCAGAGGAACTCCAACCTTCATCCTGTAACCCCTTTTTACGGATTTGGTCTTAAACTGGGATGCACCGGATTGCTTTGATTGAATGATTGTTGACCAAGAGAGCAAGCCAGAGGCAAGAAGGGTCAACCGAGGTTAGAGAAATGGAAAAATCAGGAAAACAACACAAGAATTGAGATTAAAGCTACAAGCAAGATAAGCATAGATCAGGGGTGTAACTAGAATAGGTGCAGGGGTTGCAATCACACCAGGGTCCAGGAGCCCAGAGGGCCCCAACAGTCCCTTTGGCCTATAGAAAAAGACTACTGCTATTAAAGGTTTGCAATAATTGGGGGCCCCAGTGGAGACTGAAATAACAAACAGCCCCACCCAGGGTACTCAGTATGGAGAAATCAAAACCAAACAATTAACCCCATAGTTTTCTGATCTATTGACACCAAAAGTTACAGGTTTAGAGCAGGACCAATGCTGTCATGTACCACGACTGAGCATCCACAGCTGAAACTGAGGGACAAAAATCATCATAGAAGTTACATTATCATGAACCAAGTGTCTAAGGAATGCTTGTTCATGATTATCTTTCATTGTAAATGCAGCATAATCATACTAGCAATCACAGTTTTATGTACTGTAGAAGGTAGATATGACAGATGAGTGAAGTTATGTGGTAGGGTGCAAATGTATACATTTATTCACCCATTAGCAACATTGATAAATGTAGTGACATAGATTTCCATAGAAATATGCCACTTTTAGCTCAAATTTAATAATGCACCCCTGCTAGGGAACCAATCATAATGAATCAACCTCTGCCACATCTCTTTGCTCCATTTCATTTATGCTATAGTTCAGCATTAGATACATTAATCGGCGCAGTATATACCTGTACTCTTTCATTTAGTTAAGATTATATTAATTTTGCTTAACAACTGGTTTTCCTCTGCTCCACAATATTATTAATATGTGATGTTGATTAAAGAGTGATTCAATTACCCGCAGAGTCATATTACTTTTCAGAAAGCATTTATCACCATGTTGATCTTAATTTTAAATATAAATCAGACAATCATTTCTGCCTCCTATGTTCTTTGTATTTATTCAAGAATATTTAACAGTAGACAAAGGGTGACTTATTCATTATTCATCCCAAACAAGGCAAGTGTGGCAATTTGAAAAGCCTGACATTTGAGCTTTTTGCCAACACTAGCAAAATTATATCCTTCCTATTGTAAATCAATGAAGTAGAATCATTCTGTACAATAGAAATAAATTGCCTTGTCACTTTAATAAGGCCACCTTATATACAACCTTCAACCAATGCCATTGTGCAGAGAAAGGGTGCATCCTCCCCTTCAGCTGCCTTAGATCTCAGTTGGCTTTCCAATTAAATGAACGTCATCTAAGTCTTTCACTTTAGTCTCCTTTTATTGAGCGCCAATGTCAGAATGTCACAGACTTAACTTACTTCTGTGCATGCATTACAGTGGATTAAGTCCTATTGTCCCACTTAACAAAACACATCTGTACTTTGTAAGTTGTGCGAGACTGAATATATAAAATGATATAGAGGCATTTTAATGTGGATACAAAATAGCAAACACTATTATGTAATGGTCTTGTAGAAAACCCAAATCAAGACAGAATGGCTAAAATAAATACTAAAATTTCAAAATATCATCCAATACTAGACATTGTCAAGGGGTCAAATTAGGACAGCTTTACGTAATCTTCCATTGCCAAATGCACTTTTCCAACCTTTGTATGTCTCTCTTGTGCATAAACTGTTCACACAAAAATTATCAGTGTTACCCATATCAACATTTCAGAATATGTTTCATTCATTTCAGTCCTGTCCTTAAATCAAAAAAATTGGAATCTACTTTTTTGAAATAGACAATACTGACATTTTTTGTTGTAACAGTTTATATATATAAAATCAAAGTTATTATAACACAAAGCTTCTAGGCACTAAGTAAAACGAGTTCCTGAGACTGACATTTCCAGGGTATATGAGAAGATTGATAAGGAATTCCAAAAGTGGTAGAAGGAAATTGTGTCTGTGAAAATGACACACCCCTCCATGACCTTAGGTTACTCTGAACCGGGCTTTGAGGCTTCATCATGAGAATCACAGGGACCAAGACCTGGCTCCGTGACCCTGGTGGTGTTATTAAAAGTTTGGTGCAGGTGTCTCTCTCTCTTAGGGAAGGTCATATGGAGAGGAGGGTTCATTTGGACAGGGATGACCAGACTTGGGGATACTTGTTGTTTTTATGTGATGCCACCCACAGGTTGAGGCTATAGATGGCCGCTGCTGCACGACAGTTTCTCTGGGGGCCAATGGTAGGGAGGCAGAAGTGTTGTTAAGCCCTCTACAGGTAGGGCTGATGCCCAGGGCAGCAGAAGGTACCTGAGTAAGTTGGTAGTCATGTTTCTGTTGCTCACGACACGTTGTGAAAGTTCACAGACACAGCGGGTTGCAGTCTTCAGGTCTTTTACTCACAGTCTCAGTGCAACAGTCTGTTGAGCACTGGGTTCTCAGAGGTAGGGATCCAGCCACTCCCAGGTAGGAGGATGACACATAACCAGCACCCCTTCTCTGTCCTTTCTCTGCCATCTCACACTGCACTTGCTTCGCCCTCCTGCCTTGTGCCTCGCCCCACAGAGTTCTGAGCCAGTAGCGGTGGGCTTTTCTAAGGGGTAAACCTGCAGTATTTCCCCTTAGTCCTATGGTTGCCACCTTTTCAGCAGATGTGCGTGGTTGTCGACCACGGAAGTACCACACAGTCTCTGGGTTGCTAGCTGAGCCTTGTCTGAATTCTTCGGCCTAGTCTTTCTACTACCTTGCGATTGACAATGGATACGAGTCCCACGGGTGGAATGTTCACTGCCTGTACCTCTGGGACCCTCTCTTCCTCCTGGAGCCACCTAGTTCTCCTTCTCTGCTCCTCAGTCTGACCTCTGGACACTTCTCTCAAGTCCTTTTGCTTCTATAACAGGCTTTCTTCCTGTAGCTTCCCTCCAACTCGACTCTTGCTGCTTCACTCTCCTTTTCTCTCTCTGCAGCAATTCTCCTCTCTGCTGTTCAACTGTCTCTCCTCCTTCTGCTGTTCTACTGTCGTCTCCTGCTTCTAGATCTTTCCCACTCTCTTTATACCATTTGTCACATGTCATCTATGTGTGTGCTTCCTAACTTCACTCCTCCCAGGTGCTCCCTCTAACTACTTCCTCTCCAGCCATCCCCACTACGATGGTTCCTAGTGGGTGGTCAGGTCGTCCTAGCACCAGTCTGTGCCCCTCTTACCCGAGAGTGGGATACTACATCCTAACAGGGGTGTAGTACCTCCGTGGCGACTGGATCCACAGGGGCGCCACAAAAACTAAGAAATACCTGAGAGGTGTGTCAGATTATACCAAGAAAAAGGTGTACAGATGGAGAGGCAGATTCAATAGGAAGAAAGATACACCATTTACTCCCACTTCAGCTCCAACTTCCACAACTTCCTTTTCATCCCTTCATTAGAAGAAAATGTGGTAGCAACTGGTGGAAGTAACCCAGTAGACAAGAGCAGCAGCAGCAATACAGATATCCAAACCTAAGGTAAAGGGTCCTTGGATAACTGTTCCCTCTGATAATAAACATCATATGGAGGTAATCAACCTCTCTGATTCACAGGTCAACAAAAAAAAAATTTTTCTCTGGTGCCCAAAATATTTTAATGAATTTGGGGTATTTTTGGGGTGCTGATTCTGAATATGCTATCAGTTTTGCCAGATTGGCTCAAGTTTTTGAGATTTTTGGTATCTTATTTATAGCACTTGTTCGTAAATGCGACGCATCATCTCATTAATTTCTTTGGATTAGTACTTGAACTGAGCAGTTCTCAATATAGTTTTGTGTTAATTAGTGTTCTAAAAGTTTGTTCATAGCTTGATTTTTTGCACTAACTTTATGTTGTTTTCTGTTGTCCAGTGAAAAGCATGAACTCATCAAGAAGAAGTTGTCTTAACGATCCAGACTCATTCTGTTACATTTGTGGTGAATATACACTGACAAAACATAGAAGAAACATAACAGACTTCGTTAAAAAAGTAGCAAAAAACGTCTTTTTTGTTACACATTTTACGAAAAATCTCAAAAACTTGAGCCAATCTGGCAAAACTGATGACATATTCAGAATCAGCACCCCAAAGTTACCCTAAATTCAATTAAATATCTTTGGCACCAAAAATGCTGTTGACCAGTGGATTGCTCAGAGAAAGGTTTTGAAATGAGGCTTAACATTTGTACCTAATTCGACTCTTGATATATTCACAGTAACCAAGGACCTGAACCTTGTCCTGAGGAAGCTGGTATTACATAAACTGCACTCTCGGAGTTCTACTGTTGAACCTACTGTCCTTCTATCCAACACAGAAAGAGCTGCCCAAGGTGCCCTGTAGGAACTAGGTAAGGACATGGCAGAGGAAGTAAAAATTCTTTTCCACAGGCTGTCATGCCTAGGTCGACCATGTTCCCCCCTTTTTCTATCTGTCTAAAGGTGGAGATTTTTTGTAAACCTTTCACCAACAATCTGAGGGCCTTAAAGACTAATTAAATGACAAATGTTGTTTCATTCTATTAACAGAGATAGACTCTTAGGGAACTCAGATCTTGGAAAGATGTTGTATTTAATCCTGCAGATAAAGGGAGAAACGTGGTGATTTGGCCAGTCTCTGTCTTTGAGAGGGAAGCCCAGCTTCATCCCATTGTAACCAAGCAACCTCTGGAAATCATAGCCTTGGACCAAGTAAAACTGACTCCAAGTAGATCCGGCTATACCTACGCATTGACCATGGTAGACCATTACTCGAGATTCTTAATGGTTGCCCCTGTAAAAGACCTGACAGCTGCAACAGCTACTAAAACCTTCCAAAATGCCTTCTGTAGACCGTTGGGATACCCTGAACATGTCCTAACAGACCAAGGATCAGCCTTCAAAGCAGAGATCTTCTAAGAGTTCTGCCAGATGTATGGGTGCAAAAAGATCAGAACAACCCTGTATCATCCACAAATCAATGGACTCTGTGAGAAAATAAATCACATCATCATGGACATGTTAAAGATCCTACCAGTGGAAGAAAGAAACCAAAGGCCAGAGAAACTACCTGACTTGGTTGACATGTACAACCACATTTCAGTAAGCTCTACGAACTGTACACCAGCTTACCTGATGAGAGCCCGCACAGGAAAGTTACCTGTGGACTTGAAACTCGGAGTAGTAGATCCTGAAGCAGATCATGCCATTTCAAATTGGAAAACCCATCGCCTAGAACAATACAAAAATATTCAAGCCAGTGTCGAAGATAACCTGGAGAAATACCGTGAAAAGCAGGAATGGGACTACAACAAACATGCTCCAGCAGAACCAATAACACCTGGAAGTATTGTCCTTAAAAGAAAAAGAACTCGACATAAGTCAGATGATCAGTGGGAACAAGAACCCTATGTCCTAATAGACTCTGGAAATGACAACAGTAAAGTCTGTATCATTAGCAAAGATGGTGGAAAAACCACACAGACTGTATCCAGAGACCACATTAAAAAGTGTCCTACAGATTGGAAAAATCAAGATCCCTCCAATCAATCAATTCCAGAAACAGAACCTGTACAAAAAGAAAGTCCATATCAAGAACCAAAGAAGAAAGTAATCTCAACAATCCTAGGAGAATTCCCAGAAGATTGGCCTCAACAAGATGGAGCCATCATAGTGCCAATACTGAATTTCTACTAGCCCAATGAAGTGGTACAAAGGAATCAGGAAGAAATACACGTTACTAGAGAATCCGAGGATGCTGCAATCGGTACACCTGCTAGCCCTGTAGTGAGACTAAGGCAACGCAGAAGCTTACCTGACATGCCTGCACTAAGCCCTTCACTAGACACATCACCTGAGACAGAGACACCTGTAGTGCGAAGGTCAAAGAGATGCAAACAAGGTCAACCCCGTCTAGGTTCGGAGAGTGGGAACAATAAACACAAGGTAGAGCACACACTAGAAGTAACCATGTAAATAGTAAACTGCACAATAAGCATGTAAATAGTTGTATACAGAAGGGTGGAGGAACTGGGCCTAGCCCTAAGCACAGTAAGTTAGGAACAGAAAGTGCCTGGGGTAGGGAGGTACCAGGTCTCCTAAGCCGAGACACCCATAGGGACAAGTGTTTGTTGTTAAAAATGTGGACTTTTAAAAGACTTTCCCCTTTTTCGTATTCAGAGCGTACAGATAATGGACTGTAAAGACTCTTTGAACTTTTCCCTTTGAACTTTCCCCTTTTGAACTTTTAACAATTTAAAAAAAGGACTACAGTAACTGGACTATTGTAGCCACAAACTCTTTAAAGCCTTTCGGTGGATGGACTAGCACCGTACGGACTTACCTGTTTTCTATTTTACAATATTTTTCAGTGCTTTTTGTAAATTTTTATATTTTAAGACTTTGTAAATATGTTACCTGTTTTATTATTATTCTTGTTATTCTTTGGTTAAAAGCAAAAATGCTCAGTCCAGGAGTACTGATGTTACCTAGGGGGGCATATGGCGCCCTGCTCACGCAGGTAGCCACAGGCTTCTCTAATGCACAGCTGGGTTTTCCACAGCAGGTACCTACTACATGCAACATCTTCCACCCCAGCACAGTATGGGGAGCCCCACTTGCCAACCTTAGGCAAGATCCCCTATAAATACTGCTGCTGTGGGAGGAGTTAGTCAGAGTGTGCAGACGCTAGGAGAGCTGCAAAGACGTCCTGGTGGTCGGTGCCGCATTTAGGCCCGAGCCAATGACCCGGAGTGGCCCTTCTACGTCCCTCAAGCCTAAGTGGGACTGAAGGCAAAGAGCATAGAGCAGAAAGGGAGCGAGGAACTTGAGTAAGTTCACCCAAAGAGAATCACCGGATATTGGGGATCCGCTCCTGTGGGATACTATAGAACCACAGAAAACCCCGTCGCACCGTGGAGGCTTCAGCTACCCAGTTTCCTCTGTGGGTCAGAAGAGGGAGCAAGACACAGCAGCATAGCATCGCAGTGATCAGAGAAGGTAACCCGGAGACTGCACAGGAAGAGAGAGAGAGAGACACTAGTCAGGAAGAGAGAGGAGGCAAGTCTGGCTGCAAGCTGGATGTGCTTCAATCACCACTACAGAGCAGAGGAGTCCTTATACCCACTTGCTGTGGGGACCCACTGTGCAATCCTGTCACCCGTCAGTGCCCTGGGCATCTTTACCTGCCAAACATCAGTAAAAGGTAAAAGAGACTTCTTCTGTGTGCGTGCATCATTTCCCTCCCGATATCATTCCCTTGCAAAGACTGTTCCAGCACTCCCTATACCATCACAGCTCCACTACAAGCTGCCCCTTCTTCCTACGCTGCCCCGGAGGTCCCAGTCTTACCTGTGGAGGACTTTACCACACTAGCCGCAATACCATCTACCTCCGGCGGACTGTGGCGGCGCTGGTGCAAATCACCAGAAACTACAGGTGGCGTCATGACAACAAACTTTGTAAATAGTCCCCTGTAAATATCAACCCACTTTTCAAAAGAACACCTCTGTTTCACCCCAGGCCTCTAGGGGGAGCTCCACTGGTCACTTTGAGCCAGTTCCCCCTATAAATAGGGTCCTGGAGAGAGAAACAGCAGAGTGTGCAAATGCTAGGAGAGCTGCAGGAAGTGTGCAGTTACTGGTTCTGGAGCCACACTAGGCCCAAACCAGCACACCCAACGAGTGAGAGACCCTTGCAATTGGGGTCAGAGGACAGGAGGAAAGCACCTCTCAGGGACAACAGAGTTATCCTAACTCTCCCAATAATCCGGTTACTGGAACCGAGCTGTGGGAACTACCACGTACACCACAGAGAACCCAGCACCACAACCAGGGAGTCTAGCCCCCTGTACACCTGAAGCACCCACCTTTGAGAGCCCAGGGAAGGAGAAGCAGTTGCACCTCATCCCTTTTGTAGTGCCCTCAGTGCAGTTAACCCAGGTGAATCACGTTCCTCCGAACGTACAACCCGGCAGGATTCCGTATCCACCCGACCTCACCAGGACAATAGAGAAAGGAAGCCTACACACTGCTTGCTGTGGAAACTCCAGGAGTGTCAACCTCATCACCCGGTCCGAGTATACCTGTTGCCACCAGTAAAGGTACCTAAAAGACTTTGTGTGTGCCTGCGCATCATTCCTGGTTCTAACACGCAGTACTAGAGAGCTGCCATACACCATCAAGTGCAGCTCCTGGCCCCGGGGACTCCCGCTCATCTTGTGGGGAGCGTCCCATCTTGCTGCCGTACATCCCCGGAGGCCCAAGCAGCGCCGGTGAAATCACCGGAATTCCAGCAGGTGGCGTCACGACAAATAAGAAATCAACCCTTATCTGTTCACACAACCCCTTTGATCTGGACCACCGGGCCCCACAGCCGCAGGCGCGGAACCGTGACAGGAGAAGCAATGCCTGCGACGTGAAGACCCGGCTACGGTGAGTGAATTGCTCTGCACCCATCATTCTTCATCATCCTGTGTAAAAAGTCCTGAAACAAGTGCTGAATGACTTGAATAATATAAATCGTCCTCATTTACCAGTCTGAATTGGGCGCTTGTAAATGTACCCTAAATGTGTGAGTGTGACGGTGCAATATCTGAGCATTTAGGGCCCACTTTAACCTTTTGCCCAGGGCCCCACTTTGCGTAAAACCGGCCCTGCCTTGATAGTAGGTAAACTGTCACTGTGACACTGTACTGTGCACTCTGACAATGACACACTGGAGTATCCAGTGTGACATTGTCACACTGCACAGTCTAGTCTCAGACTCACACTGGACTTCACACATGCTACATGTGTTAATTGTCATAACTCTTAATTGTAGCCTTTTTTTTTCTTTTGTCTACTTTCTTTCAGTTCCTTCATCCACCTCCAGGTGTCAGGCTCGGCTCTTCTGTGGTGCTGGTGGTCCTGTTGCTGGAGGTCTCTTGGCTTCATCGTCTCTGTTGCTGCTGCTGTTCTGTGGTGCTGCTGGTGTCTTGCCCTGCTGGTGTCCTGTCCTTCACACCGTTTCATCTACAAAAACTTGTAAGTATGAGTAATGTGCTTTTAAATATGTCTTTTATTTTCTCCTTGATAGTGGGGAAACTGTCACTGTGACACTACAATGACACTCTGGAGGATCCAGTCTGACAATGACACACTGCACAGTCTACAGTCATGGCCAAAAGTTTTGAGAATGACACCAAAATTATATTTTCACATGATCTGCTGCCCTCTGGTTTTTATTTGTGTTTGTCTGATGTTTATATCACATACAGAAATATAATTGCAATCATATTATGAGTACCAAAAGGTTATATTGACAGTTAGAATGAGTTAATGCAGCAAGTCAATATTTACAGTGTTGACCCTTCTTCTTCAGGACCTCTGCAATTCTCCCTGGCATGCTCTCAATCAACTTCTGGACCAAATCCTGACTGATAGCAGTTCATTCTTGCATGATTAATGCTTGCATTTTGCCAGAATTTGTTGTTTTTTGTTTGTCCACCCGTCTCTTGATGATTGACCACAAGTTCTCAATGGGATTAAGATCTGGGGAGTTTCCAGGCCATGGACCCAAAATCTCTATGTTTTGTTCCCTGAGCCATTTAGTTATCACCTTTGCTTTATGGCAAGGTGCTCCATCATGCTGGAAAAGGCATTGTTGGGCACCAAACTGCTCTTGGACAGTTGGGAGAAGTTGCTCTTGGAGGACATTCTGGTACCATTCTTTATTCATGGCTGTGTTTTTAGGCAAGACTGTGAGTGAGCCGATTCCCTTGGCTGAGAAGCAACCCCACTCATGAATGGTTTCAGGATGCTTTACAGTTGGCATGAGACAAGACTGGTGGTAGTGCTCACCTCTTCTTCTCCGAATAAGCTGTTTTCCAGATGTCCCAAACAATCGAAAAGGGGATTCATCAGAGAAAATGACTTTACCCCAGTCCTCAGCAGTCCACTCCCTGTACCTTTTGCAGAATATCAGTCGGTCCCTGATGTTTTTTCTGGAGAGAAGTGGCTTCTTTGCTGCCCTCCTTGAAACCAGGCCTTGCTCAAAGAGTCTCCGCCTCACAGTGCGTGCATCAGCTTCTAAAATATTATAAGTAACAGTCATCTCCTGACAAATATTAAAGTTTTTTAATTGATTGTCAGAAGACTGACACTGTCACACTGGAGTTGCCAGAGACTTAAGTCACAATGGACTGCGCAGTGTGACACAGGTTACAGTATTATTAAAATTTTTGAACACACTACGTATTTGCTCCTTATTGTTACGCGAGTGCTATTGCAGTTTTTGTAGCCAAAACCAGGAGTGGAACAATCAGAGGAAAAGTCTAAAGGCCGCTTTACACGTCGCAATATCGTTCCGATATTGCATACAACTTCACGGGAGCGCGTACGTTTTTGGCACTTGTCCAAAATCGCATAGGAGATATTACACAGGGAGGTATCGGCAGGCAACGCAACTACGATGTTGTACACCCCTCTTGCACACTGCGTCTGAGCAACTCAGGGAACGACCAATTAACATTGGAGTGAATAGGGGAAGTTGTGCTACAAATCGTAGTTGCGCTGTCACACAGCACGATCCTGCCAGATCGTCAAGCCAATATTGCACAGTTGAAGAGCATGCACAATCCACAAACGATATCTTTTTCCTATTGTTCTCGCATCGCATTGATCATTTACACGATACAACGCACCAACGATAATAACTGCAACGGCCGTACCACGTGACTTTTTATCGTAGTTGCGTTGCCATATCGTGACGTGTAAAGCGGCATTAATAGAAACAAGTGCTCCACTTCTGTATTTAATCACCCACTGCTGGTTTTAATCAGCCACTCCTGGTTTTGGCTACAAAAACTGCAGGAGCACTCGCGTAAAAATACGCAGCAAATACACAGTGTGTGAACTTTATGTTCATTGTAGACTTATCTCCCAGCTCTATATCACGCTGGTGTACTGTTCTGCCTGTGTGATCCTCCCCATGCTGTGCTGCTGGCGTAGTTGACAGCTTAAGGCCACTTTACACACACAGATATCTGTGACCAACATCTGAACAGATCTCTGGTTGCAGTGATATCATGGACACATTGCTCCATTTGTACACAGCCACAAAATGGAACAATGTGTCCATGATTTCACTGCAACCAGAGATCTGTTCAGAAGTTGGACACAGATATCTGTGTGTAAAGCGGCCCTTATTATCTTCAACATTGTTGGACTGCTGTCTGTAATGTAAGAATCTTTTTTTTGGACATAGTTTATTAACTTTTTCTTGAGTTTTTTAGTTTTTTTTTAGTTTTTTTCAAATATAGTCTCCAACTCAACTGCTTCCTGGTAACATGTCCTCATCTAGTGAAGATGTAGCCCTTCACCAGGGTGGATATGAGAGTGATGCGGTAACGGCATAATGTAATTTTTTTTTTTTTTATATATATTTAATTTTTCAAATTGAAACATTGTAATGCTGAGTTCTCTTTTCAGGAGACTTCCAGTGATAGAGGATAGCTAGAGGAGTCAAGTGGCAATGAGTCTTCCCAGGGTCATCGTGATCAAGGTCCTGAGGAGGAAACACGGGGTGTAAGGCTAGGATCACACATGGCAGTCCGTTTTTCTGCCGTTCCAAAAATGTATTCCATTTTTGGAAAATGCTATGATTGCATCCCAAAAACGTTATGCGTTAACGCATGTGGTAACACATGGTACCTATATGTACTATGCAATAACGGATGCGTTTCACATAGGGCCCAATGCTAAAAAAAGTTATGTCTTTTTACTGCACCCAAAAACGCTGTTAGCAGCATTTTTGGGGCCTGTTATAAAAACGCATAGTGTTTTTTTAGTGCACTTTAGACAATGCGTTTTTTGCATTGGAGCCTATGGATCCGTTAATGGATCCTTTTTTCACAAAATTCTAAGATGAAAAACGGATACTTTTAGCAGATCCAGGGCTCATGTGTGACCCTAGCCTAAGTGTTTAATTTGCACTGTTGAACTTCATTACCGTAGTGATATTATAGTTGTTAATGTTTATCTTGTTATTTTCCTCAATTTTTTAGGTTCCACAATGTGAAGACGACAAACCCTTGATCGACAACGATCAGATCATTCCTCTGATCCAAGAAAGATACACGCACTACACATCCATTATTTTTCTTCCACTTTTTTTGTTTTTTTTCTTTTTTGTCATTTTTTCAATTTTGAAAGTGATGTTAAAAGAGGTATTGTTAGCAAAGAAATATCGTGCTAAAACCAACAGTTACATTTTTCGGAGGAAGAGTTTGAGATTTTTTAGTGCTAGATTTCTAAAATGTTATTTTTGTATTCCCCACAGCACTTGGAGCAGCACCACCAAACCCGCATTTTCCTCACTAGGATCTCAGCTGCATCAAGCAACAACCAAAGGCACGTCCCAGTCAGCCACCAGTGAGGGAGCAACCTGTGAGGCATCGCAGACTGGAGGTCAGGTAGCTGGCACTTCAAGTTCTCCCCTATCACAGATCGCTGCCACTGGTTTTGTTGGTACTTCACGCCAGCGACAGAGGGCCTGGGATAGGTCATTCATGCCCGAGTTTATTCACTTAAGCTCGAACTTCCAGGAAAGGATGAGTGCGCTTGGTCAACGAGTTGAAAAAGGGTTTGCTAATGTGAACACACTTTTCAGCGAAGTCAACCAATGCCTTGATCGCCTGGAAGACCGATCTTCAGATGCCAGCGCAATATTTTTTTTCATGTATTGAGCGTGGCGTGATGGATAAGCTAACACCTGATTTCCAGCTACATGTGATGAATGCCTGTCAGGCTGCTTACGGAGAGGCAATACAAAGCTTCACTGCCCATCCTGAATCAACACGGAGAAATGATGGACTCTCAGTCTACTTATAGTGAAAGACCTAAACGGTTAACCAAACCAACACGGAGAGTTAAAGAGAACTTAGAAATAGCCTGAAGTGAACAGTTTATCCACATAACACTACTTTGGCACAGAGTGTTAAAACAAGTGACTGTTTTATCTGTGCACAGCGCTCATGAGCTACCACCAGAGGGAGCCCTACAATAACTGTACTCCGCATACTAGCTTACAAGGATGCTTGCAAAAAATACATCTTTACCCTGCTGAAAGTAAATACGTCCGAGTCTCTAAAGGAACTCCAGGACTTCCAACTGTTCAATGCCGCACGAGACTGCACCATGCGCAACTTCATGAACCAGACTGAAGCAAAAATGGCACAAATGTGAGAAGTAGCATCTCACAAAACCAGGTGTGTTAAGAGCTCAAGGCACTCACTCAAATCGGGCTCATCAAGATACTCAACCCTCAGTGAGCATCTTATAAAGGCGCATTCTGAAGCAGAAACAACAAAAGTACTAGTTGTCTTCGCCCAGAAGAAAGCAGGCATGGAAGCCGAGTCTGCACGAAAGAAGGCAGAGATAGAAACCCTACAGAAGGAATGTGAACATGCAGCAGCCATGGCCAGGCTAAAGGTCTTTAAGCAAGCTCTAGGTGGAAGCCAAGAAGGCAGCGACAGTTTGTATGAACTCGTCATGGAAGACCCCCTAAAGCGCTCGAGAGACTACGTGTTGAGCCAAGCCAGAGAACCACTGATCGACACCAACATTCCCGTTAGCAACAACACTTCTCCAAAGCATCAAGACGCCGATCCACCTGCAGCTTCCAACTTCCCAGGTCAGTCCAATGTGCCTCAGACATTCAAATCTGAACCACCTTCACACTTCAGTGCACAGCCAGACCCTGCACCTCAGCAACCTCTGTATGCCAATGTCCACATGCAACCCAACATGTCGGTAAGGCACTACACTACTGACCGTAGTTCTGACCCCGCATACAACAGGAACTGTACACACCAAACCAGTCGCTTGCCTAAACACCTATGCCACTCCATAACTTCCCATGTTCCTGAGTCAAGAAGCTACAGCCCACGCTAATAGCATTGCTCAGCCAGCAAGTGTACCCCCAAGGTCAGAAAGAGCAGACATGTCCGACTTTGCGAGGTACATGATTTGTCGAGAACTCACCAACACCGGTCTCACAAGGTTCGACTACCAGCCCGAAAACTACAGAGGGTGAAAGTGTACCTTCAAAACCGCAATCAGTGATCTTGGTATTACTGCTGCTGAAGAGCTGGATCTGCTAATCAGGTAGTTAGGCCCACGATCTACAGAGAGAATCAAGAAGCTCAGGTCCATTTATGTCAGCGACCCAACGACTGGTCTCGCATGGGACAGACTAGAGAAAGGGTTTGGCAGTCCTGAAGCTATCGAAGATGCTCTGCTCAAACAACTATATGACTTTCCCAAAATACCCGGCAAGTACGCTTTAAAGTACCAGGAACTCAGCGACCTGCTGTCCGAGCTCCAGGTTGCCAAGACAGACACACATCTACCTGGCCTAAGCTACCTGGACACCGCTCGTGGGGTGAAACCCATCGTCGCCAAGTTGCCTTACAATGTCCAAGAAAAGTGGACCACACGAGGGTCAAACTACAAGAGACAATACCAAGTCTCATTCCCTCCATTCTCCTTCTTCTGTGACTTCATCAAGGAGATTGCAGAGTTCAAAAACGACCCCAGCTTCTGTTATGAAGAACCCAGCGGCTCTGCATCATCTCCTAAGTACGAGAGTTCACGCTCTCATGACAAAAAACACAGTGGTCCGGTATCCACAAAAAAAACTGAGGTTCTGCCTACACCTACATCACTGCCAGACAAGGCCAATGAAAGTGAGAAGGTAGAAAATCCAAACCGCCAGTGTCCTAGCCACAAATTGCCGCATCCCCTGAAAAAGTGCATCGGCTCCAGGAAGAAACCACTTCAAGAGCAAAAGGAACCCGTGAAGAAGTTTGGAGTGTGCTTCAGGTGCTGTGCCTCCTCCGACCACATTGCTAAGGATTGTGTCATCGCCATCAAGTGTATAGAGTGCGACAGTGAAGACCACGTACAAGCGCTCCATCCATCACAACCTCACTCAACGTCTACGCATTCTCCCACCACAGACCATGGTGGGGAGAGTACAGACAAAGCAACAAGCCATCTCACAGTATCCTCCTTGTGCACCGAAGTCTGTGGAGAAGGTCTCTGGGACAAGTCTTGTGCGAAAATATGCCTGGTAAAGGTGTACCCCAAGGGCCACCCGGAAAAGGCCGTGAAGGTCTACAGCATCCTGGACGACCAGAGCAACAGGTCACTGGCCAGGTCAGAACTCTTCGACTTGTTCGGTTTAAAAGGAAACACCTACCCCTACACACTAGACACTTGCAGCGGCACCTCAGAAGTTTGTGGAAGAGGACCACTGGTTTCGTGGTAACATCTCTTGAAAATACCACAGAGATACCTCTATCGACACTCATCGAATGCAACCAGATTCCGGCTAACCGGGAAGAGATTCCGACACCAGAGGCAGCTCTTCACCATCCTCACCTGAGAACTATCGCCAGCAAGATTCCAGCTCTCGACCACAGTGCAAAGATCCTGATCTTGCTTGGAAGAGACATCCTCTGGCTACACAAGGTGCAGCAACAAATCAACGGGCCACATGACGAGCCGTTCGCTCAGCGCTATGACCTAGGCTGGGTGATCATAGGAAACGTCTGCGTAGGCAGAATGAAAAGACCCGATGTGATCTCCTCCTACAAGATGCACATCCTCCCGAACGGTCGCGGCACCTGCTTTCAGCCATGTGCGCATCACTACTGGGTGAAAGAAAAACTGAGCAACACCAGGTGGCAACAGCAACCGCCTGACTGCGTGGACACGCACAATCTCTGTGATGACTACTTCGGGTCAACAGTATTCGAGTCTACAAATGAAGACAACAAGTTGGCACCAATGAGAGAAGACAAGGAATTCATAAGAATTATGGACAAAGAATTCTCTCAAGATGACTCTAACAGTTGGGTAGTACCGTTACCATTTCGCTCTCCAAGGCCAAGGTTACCAAACAACTTCCAACAAGCGACCACAAGGTACTCCTCTTTGAAACGTACTTTAAAAAGAAGACCAGAGATGGAGAGACACTTTGTCGATTTCATGCAAAATATCCTCGACAGAGGTCATGCTGAACCAGCACCACCGCTGAATGAAGGAGAAGAATGTTGGTACCTTCCATCCTTCGGGGTCTACCATCCTCATAAACCCAACCAGATCAGGGTGGTGTTCGACTCCAGCGCTCAGCACGAAGGTGTCTCCCTTAACAACCTACTTCTTACTGGACCCAACATGAACAACAGCCTCATAGGAGTGTTGATTCGCTTCAGGCAAGAACCCGTGGCGATAATGGCCGACATCCAGCAGATGTTACACTGATTCGTTGTGAAAGAAGAACTATCTCAGGTTCCTATGGCACAAAGACAACAATGTCCAAAATAAAGTCATGGACTACTGGATGAGGGTACGTCTTTGGGAACAGCCCTTCACCGGCTATTGCAATCTATGGACTGAGACGGGCCACCTGCGAAGGTGAGAAAGAGTATGGACATGAGGCTCGCCAATTTGTCGAAAGGAACTTCTACATAGATGATGGGCTCAAGTCCTTATCCTCAAACGAAGAAGCTATTAACCTGCTTTCCAGAACTCAGGAGATGCTTTCTTCATCAAATCTCAGACTCCATAAGATTGTATCCAACAGTCAAGAGGTAATGGAAGCATTTCCACCAGACGACTACGTCACGAGCTTGAGAGACCTCGACTTGGGTTCTGACATCCCTCTCATGCAGCGCAGCCTTGGCCTGCTATGGGACATCAAATGTGATGCTTTCACCTTTCAAGTATCACCCTGCGACAAACCATTCACTAAACGAGGAGTCCTATCCGCGATAAACAGTATCTACGATCCTCTCGGATTTGTCGCACCTGTCACCGTTCAAGGCAAGATCATGCTTAGACAGCTTACTGCTGAAAATACAGATTGGGATGCTCCACTGTCGCCCCAGAAACAACAACGATGGGAGGCTTGGAAGGAGTCTCTGAAGACACTAGAACAACTCCGAATCCCGCATTGTTATTCTGCAAAGTCCTCATCTGTTGTCATTAGAAGAGAAGCCCACATCTTCTCCGATTCGTCTATAGAAGCCATTGCTGCGGTTGCTTATCTTAAGATCTTGGGAACGCACAATGAAGTGGACTGCGGTTTCATTTGGGGAAAGCCAAACTCACACCCAAACCCGCACACTCAGTACCTAGACTTGAACTCTGTGCAGCAGTATTGGCGGTAGAAATCGCTGAAGTTGTGAGAGATGAAATGGACCTCACAATCGATTCCTTCTCATTCTACACCAATAGTAAAGTTGTACTGGGGTATATATATAACCAAACAAAGCAGTTCTATGACTATGTGAGTAACAGAGTAGAACGCATCAGAAGCTTCGCTCATCCTGAACAATGGCATCACATTCCCACCGATCCAAATCCAGCCGACCGAGGAACGAGACTCACGGCTGCATCCAAACTCAAGGACAACATGTGGCTGACACCTCCAAGAATCTTGTATGAAGATACCTTTGATAACTACATCAGCAACACGTGGAACCAGAATCCGACAAGGAAATTAGACCAACTGTCTCCGTTCGTTATACTTCAGTGACATCAAAACAGAAGTTGAGACCTCATCACTTCGAACGTTTCTCAAGCTGGTCGTCTGCGGTGTTGAGCTGTCGCTCGTCTTATTCACATAGCTCACTGTTTCACGAACGACAAGTCTTCAACATGACACGGCTGGCACATGTGCGAGAAGCATCCTGCCGTCGTCGACAAGGAACAAGCCAACAAGTCATCCTCAGGTGTGTACAGCAAGAAGTATATTGACAGTATCACGGCGGGGAGCCAACCTTCTCTAACCCCTGTTGTACCAGGACACAGAAATGTCAGTGTCCAACTGAACTCGCAACCTTTCTTTCGAACCAGGACTTTACCGTTGGATTGTTGGGTTGGTGGAAGGGTTGGCATGTTGCGGCTTCCCCAATCCGAAGATGGGTTTTGTTGAACTTGGACTAATTTTTATTTTTTTTTATTTTTCCCATTTGCATTTAAGGACCACATTTCACTGCAAGTACGGTCTTGAATACTGCATTATTGTTTGCATTTGTGTTCTTCTCCCTTCTCATTACAGGTTTTATAACGTGGAGGACAGAGACGACTCATTACGTCACACAGGACTTGTGAAATCGGACGATTTCAGACGGGGAGTGTTGTGTCCCACGAATGGGAACAACCTGTAATGCCTACTCTTGCATTGTATATATTTCCTCCAATCAGGAAATTCCAGTTGTTTGCTAGGTAGTCTAATGAAGTTTGTCCCTGTCCTCTTCCCTTAGTTGTGTCTGTACAGGTTGTCCCTCCCTTCTTCCTCAGTTAGTCTGCAGAAGCTGTTACCGAAGACACATGTGTATTCCCCTGTACAGATTATTCCTTTTTACCTATCGTTTATTGTGACTAATACAAGATTTGGAAGAAAACTATAGTGTTCTCCTGTCTTACTACAGCTGCACTGGCGATTGAGTTGAAACTGTCTGTTGCCCCTAATGGGGTAAGTACAGAGCATACAATTTTATCTAAGGGACTGGTAATTAGGGCGCTTAGATTTACAGCCATCAGATGGGGACAGAACAATAGGCCCTTGCAGCGACCTTTTAGTTTTGCCCATGATTCTGCCCACAACTAACATGGCACAGATGCCTTCTGCGCGGGACAGGGCCGAAGTTCCCAGAAATGACAACTTCCGGTTGGCTGCAGCCTGCCTAATGATGTCTAAGGGGGTTTTCCTCCTGCAGGCCGCTGTCGAAATATCTTCTCACCGCCAGTCTGCTTCCACATCCCACCCACACTTACATGTGCGATTGATTTGAGGATGATTGCACCAATGTAAAAGGGCACTTCTACACACATATCACCACTGCCCGCTTATGAAGTGATTGCCATGAAACAATTGTAGGCGTGGTTCCCTGGATCGTAACCAGCCTTAATTACATACATGGGTGAGAGTTATCACAACTTGTGATTTTGATCAGTTTTTATTCCTGCTATTTATCCTTCCCTGGGACTCCAATGTTAATTACTGGTCTTCTTTGCTGAAACTTTGGCAACTTTGGTGTTAGATTGCTGTCCCTGGGTTTTACCCCTATATCTTTTGGATGTTTGTGATTTGCAGATCCACTTTATTTATTTTTTGTGATCTCCCCTGATATATATCATTGCTGGTTACCCTCCTGAGGGGCTCTCTTTCTTTCCTTCTCTGCATTTTGATCCCTTTTCCTTTTGACTATTTATGCGTTATGATTATAGTGTGCTGTACCCTGTATTACACAAATAAATTGTACCTTTTTGCAACACTTTGCTTGGAATCTGGGTTCCTTTTGGCATAGTATATCTCTGACATATTGTTAAACCTCAGTTTAACCCATTGATCATTTTTGCATCTCTATATTTTCTTATGAGAGTATGGGATTTTAATTCTGTAAAATGGATCCTAGTAAACTCTCTTGTATTTGGTTTTCACTAAGCAAAATTTGTACATGAATCTCCCATCTACCATGTGCCCTTTATATTTTATTCTGGACTTCTCACTGATCCTTTGTCATGAATGTTTTAAACACTGAAGAAGTCTGATAATGTTTATGATCTGCTCTCCAATTCGCCTGTGCAAAAAGAAGCTAAAACACCTATTTTTATCTTGTGCAGTTTAAACTCTATATAAGGCTGCCTTCACACTTGCCTTTGTGTCTGCATGCGGAGGGCATGCAGATGCAAACGCAGGCAAACGCAGCCCATACTAATGTGAACACAGCGGACAATCTCCTCATGCGTTCAAATTAGTATGGTGCCCGGGCAGCCAATCAGCTGTCTCTGGGGGCGGCCGCGAGGAGGATATTAGTGGCAGAGATCTCCTCCTCCCGCCACAGCTGATCTCCCGCCGGTGTCAGCGGGGAGATACAGCTGATCCGACAGCTGTTTAAATCTCCCGCGCTGACACCGAATAGGGTAATATCAGTGCAGGAGATATGAAACAGCTGATCGCTGCTTCAAATCTCTCGCGCTGACATCACCTATTCGGTGTCAGCGCGGGAGATTTAAACAGCTGTCAGATGAGCTGTATCTCCCCGCTGACACCGGCAGGAGATCAGTTGTGGCTCTTCACCGGGAGAGATTTCAATGAGATCTGCAGCGTTCTCCTGCGCTGTCATGCGGAGGACACTGCGGATCCATTGAGATCCATGCATTTTTTGTGCGCTTGCGGATAAAACAAGCGCCGCGAACACACAAAAAATGCTGCATGCTGTGTTTGGAGTGCGGTCGGAGGGCGCATAAATTATGAACATCCAAACGCAAATGCGGCCAAATGCAGCCATATGCAGGCACATGCGTTCCCATATTAAACATTGGAACGCATGTGCGCAAGCATTTGGCTGCGTTTGGTGCGCTGCGCTCCAAACGCAAGTGTGAAGGCAGCCTAACACTGTATTCCAAGTAGCTAGTGGGAAATTGTTGACCGTATGTCTTTGGCATACATCAGTGAGATAAAGAAAGTGAAAAATGTATTGAGCATGTCACCAATTTACGAAGCAAATATATTTCTAAAGGTACTTGTAGTGGCCTCGTCCAGATTGTGTCTGTTCCTTTAAGTACCCCTGGACCGTGAGTAACTCCTGCACACTACAGCTCACTCCCTCACTATCTCTCTATGTTTTTGGAATTCTGACCAGTGTCACTATATGAGGTTATGCAAAGAGAAAAAAACAGAAAGGCGCAATTGAGAAGGATCCGCGGGTACTGTTTGAAATCATGCTGAGGTGACGAGGGGAAGGACTCTCACATGTTTAGGTTGTGCTCGCCTAGCACAACCTCGGTTACTGGCGCCTCTGTTAGGGTCTGCGACGTCTTTGAGCTCCGGGATCTCACGCTGAGTTCCGATCACGTGGTCCCGGTCAGCTGATGCCACTACTGACGTCACGCCAGGTCCTATTGCGAGATGTAGAGGTCTTGTCCCAGGTTGCTCCACATGATCTCCCGCAGGGAGATGAGGACAATGGATTCAGAAATATTTTGTGTTAGGGAGCGCTCCAGACACAGGACCCAAGGGATTAATCTTGGAATTAAATTTATTAAAACCACAACGCTTTTCAATGGCGGCATGCCATCTTACTCAATACAGTATTTTGCCTAAGTCAGTGATCACTGAGTGACTGATTAATCCCTTGAGTCCTGTGTCCGAAGCGCTCCCTAACACGAAAAATTTTTGAATCCACTATATGAGGTTATAACTCTGGAACGCTTCAACATATCCTAGTGATTCCCAGACTGATTTTTCATGACATATAGGACTTCATGTTAGTAGTAAATTTAGGATGATATTTTCTGCATTTCTTTGACCAAATAGAGTGTTTACATGCAGTGACATTTCAAAGCCGTGACCGGTATAGCCGTCATTGGTCATTAAGAGATTATGCATTTCTCATGTGTTCCAACACCTTCTACTGGTGAAAATGTATGGTTTATTTTACTCTACACTTTAAGGATCTGAAGTGTATATTGAGTGTTGTTCTAATAGCCAGAGCCTCAGTCATATGGCTCAATAGGTGGAGCTACTTCCAGCCTCAGTCTAGACAGACAGAACTGGAATTCTCAAGTTCTGGACAAAACTCCACAGGAAGCAGAGCACATGTGAGGGGTCTCCTCACCACTTCCAGGTCCAAGGTGTGGAAGTTTATCCTTCCCTTCACCACTAGATTTCCTGCCAAGCCCAAGGCCTAGAATTCCACAGACAGTATTCTAAAGACTTTCCACCCTGGATCCTTGCTGTCTGGATCTACATGTGCATCTTCACCCAGTAGGGCATGCTGAGTATACAGAAGAACCTCCTGCAGGCAGTTGAGAAAGTTTGAGGGTCTCCTATCCCGATACAACATTAGTGGCTTGCACGCAATTATCCATGCACCAGCCGTCCGGTCTCCGTAGCACACTGGGTAACCATTCTACGTTTGCTTCCAAGTGCTTCTGCATGTGCCATGACTAGCTGTGAAACTATGCCTGGATTCCAGGTCTGTACAATCCTTATATTATACCTACTCCTCCACACTAATCTGCAAAAGACGTTGAACCTTCCTATAAAAGTATCCAAGCATTACATGTAGAACAATCTTTGCTCTAAAAGCTCCATAATCCCAATTACACTTCAGGATTCAACTCCAAGTTGTATTTGTCACGGCCTACCCACATGAGACTGTGAGACTGTGCCTGAAGTCCGCTGTCTCGGAGTAAACCTTGACTCTGCCTTGTCCTTCAAACCACACATCCAAGCCCTTGCCACCTCCTGCTGCCTCCAACTCAAAAATATTTCCAGAATCTGTCCCTTCCTCAACCCTCAATCTACTAAACTACTAGTGCATGCCCTCATCATCTCCCATCTCGACTACTGCAACCTCCTCCTCTGTGACCTCCCTGCTAACACTCTTACACCTCTCCGATCTCTCGTTAACTCTGCTGCCCAACTAATCCACCTCTCTCCTCGCTAATCCTCTACTTTTCCCAATTCCCCAGCGTATACAATTCAAACTACTAACATTGACTTACAAAGCCGTCCACAATCTGTCCCCCCCATATATCTCTGAACTAATCTCCTGATATCATCCAACATGTAATCTTCGATCCTCCCAAGACCTCCTTCTTTCCTTCACACTTGTACGTTCCTCATCTAAGCGCCTGCAAGACTTCACCCGAGCATCCCCCACTCTCTGGAATTCTGCACCCCAAAACATCCGACTGTCCTCCACACTCATAACCTTCAAGCGGAACCTGAAAACCTATCTCTTCAGAACAGCCTACAACCTGCAATGACCACAATGCCTCCTCACCACCAATGGACCTGGTGCCCCACCACCACTGGACCTGGCGCTCCACCACCATCTGACCTGGCGCTCCACCACCAGAGCAGACCCAACCTACTGTCTCTCTCCCCACTGCCCTGTAGAATGTAAGCCCGTAAAGGCAGGGACCTCTCTCTCCCCTCTGTATCGGTCTGTCACTGTTTGTTCATTGTATTTTTAACTTGTTTGTATGTAAACCTTTCTCATGTACAGCACAATGGAATCAATGGTGCTCTATAAATAACTAATAATAATTATTGTTTTCTTTAAAACAATTGTACCTTGTGTTGTGGTTCAATGTCTTTCTGTAGCTCTATACAGGTCATTCATGGCTATTGGTCAACTTTACTGATGATTCTTTTTACTCCCTTGTCTGAAATTTAGCAGTTTATGGCTAGTTTATAGTGAAATGAGGTTCTTTCCACTTCTGAATTATGGCCCAAACAGTGTTCTCTGGTACCTTCAGTAATTCCTCTGTAACCAATGTCATCAGTATGATTTGAGCAATAATGTTGCCAAAGGTCTTGAGACAGCTCACTGGTTTTACCCATCATGAGATTTTTTTTTGTCTGGCACTTTGCTAATGAGATAGCTTTTTATAGGTCATAAGTTGAACCAGCTGATATTATTTTTTACTAAGGCTAGGGTCACATTTACGTTTTGACCCTAGCCTACCGGATTGCATTTTAAACTTAGTACTTTTCCCAGCACCGCATAGCGTTACCGCTATGCAGTGCTGGATAATGCTGCCCCTAGTTACCCGATATTTAACTTCCCAACCAGGCACACAGGCAGCTGCTGAGAGTGCGCTTTACAGCGCCGCACAGGAAACGCTGCAGACGTTTACTCGTATATAGTGTACAGGAAAATAGAAAAAATTCCAAGTGCGGTAAAATTCCAAAAAAAGTGCAATTATGCGTTCGTTTTTTGGATTTTATATTCACCATGTTCTCTATATCAGAGGTCCCCAACTCCAGGCCTCAAGGCCCGCCAACAGTGCAGGTTTTCAGGATCTCCTTAGTATTGCACAGGTGCTAATGTGATCATCTGCACAGGTAATGATTCCAAGCCCTGTGCAATACTAAGGAGATCCTGAAAACCTGCACTGTTGGTGGGCCTTGAGGACTGGAGTTGGGGACCTCTGCTCTATATGATAAAACTGACTGGTCGGTATGATGTGACAACGCAACTACGATTTGGAGGGCAACTTCCCCTATTCACTCCAATGTTAATTGGTCGTTCCCTGAGTTGCTCAGACGCAGTGTACAAGAGGGGTGTACAACATCGTAGTTGCGTTGCCTACCGATATCTCCCTGTGTAACATCTCCTATGCAATTTTGGTCAAGTGCCAAAAACGTGCGCGCTCCCGTGAAGTTGTATGCAATATCGGAACGATATTGCGACGTGTAAAGCAGCCTTTATGGCCACTTTACACGTCTCGATATCGGCATCCAATTCCGATAAAAAGTCACGTGGTTCGTGCGTTGGCCCCGATATCGTTCGTGCGTTGTATCGTGTAAATGTCCAATTCGATGCAAGAACGATGCCAAACCGATATCGGGGAAGAAATGAGCAGGCTCTCCAACTGCCCGATATTGGATGGATGATCTGGCAGGATCGTGCTGTGTGAAAGCCCAACAACGACTTGGAGTACAACTTCCCCTATTCTCGCCCATGTTAAATGGTCGTTCCTGGGTCACCCGTACAAGGGGGCATAGACATCGCTGTTGCGTTGCCTGCCGATATCGCGCTGTGTAACATCTCCTATGCGATCTTGGATTTCTGCCCACAAAATGCGCGCTCCCGCGCCGTTGTATCCAACATTGGAACGATGTTGGGACGTGTAAAGCAACCATGAGACTTTTCCTCTGATTGTTCCACTCCTGGTTTTGGCTACAAAAACTGCAATAGTATTCGCATCAAAACAATAAGCAGCAAATATGCAGTGTGTACAAAAATTTAAATAATACTGTAACCTGTGTCACACTGCGCAGTCCATTGTGACTTAAGTCTCTGGTAACTCCAGTGTGACAGTGTCAGTCTTCTGACAATCAATTAAAAAACTTTAATATTTGTCAGGAGATGACTGTTACTTATAATATTTTAGAAGCTGAAAGGGTGTGTAGGACAGGACACTAGGACCAGAGATGAGCCGCAACAGAGACCACCAACACCACAGACGAGCCAAGCCTGAGGGCCGCTTTAACACACACAACTTGATACTTGACTGACTCTAGGCAATGCAAGTGTGACGGTCACAATTGCCAGGGTACTCAGCAGCTGGGCTAGAGTTCAGGTCACGTTAGCCATGCCCAGCAGCTGTGATCCTAACTGTACATATATAAAGGGGGTAGTGATAGGGATAAAGTTTTATTTGTGATGCCGGTTGGGATGTTCAGCCAGGATATGGCCGACACTTCAAGGAATACCTAGGAGATAGGTGGCAGTAAGCAGTACAGGTGATTAACCCTTTCAAATCAGGGCTGACTTCCAGGGAGGTAATACCTGTGTGGAGCAGCAGGAATAAGACAGAAGGAGACAGGATGGTCACTTTAACCGTTTACTGTAAGGTCCAGACAGATCCGGAGGACACTGGTCTTCTCACAATGCCTCCAATCTGGCTTGTCTGATGGGGTTTGACTCCCCTGCTGGGTTGTTGTATTGCCTACCGCTGCTACATCCCTTCCTGGACCAAAATGCTTCTTGTAGTTTGAAACTTTCTTTACTGCCTACTTCTAGTTTCTATGCATTTTCCTCTAGCCAAGATGGTAGCTCAGATCCAGTGGAAATCCATGTCTGTAACACGCCCACTCCATGGCAATGGGGATACTCAGAACCGGGCCGGTTGTTGCGGTCCTTTTCTTTTTGGGGGATGTCACAGCGGCGACCCAGCTCCATGGCCATGGCTGTGTCATTTAAAAAAGAGAATAGAAGATGTTGGGTTTTCCTGACGGTGGATGGGAAAAGGGGTTTTCGTGATGCTACCCGCGGTATGCGGCCAGGTGCGGCCGTCGCTGCTGCAGAGCCTCTGGGTATGATGACCAGCAGCTTGGATGGTTTCGCTCCCCACAGGTGGAGCAGGATCCCCACCCCAATGGATAGGAAAGTCAGTTTATTCTTGGCCGGTGTTCATCGGGTCTTCAGCCCCTCGGTGTAACATGCGGCTTCTTCAGCCGGTGGGCGCCGCAAAGAAAAGTCTCACACACATCTGTCGAAATTCTGTACCTTTACTTCAACACTCCAACCAGGCCATCAGGTGCTTCCCTCTGCCAATCTCTGGTCCAGCTGTTTCTCAAGAATCAGGACAGTGTTGTCGAGATCCCTTAGGTGTTCCTTGCTCTCTCACCTCTCTCTGACGGTACTCTCAGTGCCTCTAACTTGTCTCGCCTTTCTCATCAGCGCCTCCATGCACACAGCTTGGGTACTGACAGCCACAGGCATTGATTGGCACCGGTTCCTAGTGCCACGCCTTAGTACAGCTGCCTTCTCTGAGATGTGCCGGGTTTGTGGCCACAGTTTCCTTAAGACAGGGGTGGGGAACCTCAGGCCCCAGGGCTGCATGTGGCCCTTGATGACTTTTTTTGCGGCTTTTGGGCAGATTCCTGGGGTCCGCCATGCTCAGGTTGTCAGATGCGCTTTGCCAACTTCCTGCCCTTTTTTATCCATCTCCCTAGTGACGTATATTCTCCCAGCCTATCAAGTGATGTGTAGGGCTCTAGCAAACCTCCTGGGAAAGCAGTTGACAAGCCCATGATCAATATCACCTAGCTTCACAGACACGTGAAAGAGAAGCAGCTCCAGCCACCACAGTAGAGTAAGGTTCAACCAAATATAGCAGGGTAATTTTCAAACACAGTAGAGTAAGGTTCAACCAAATATAGCAGGGTAATTTTCAAGTCGATAATTTTGTGCGGCCCCCGAAGGATGGTAGAAATTTCCAAATGGCCCTCGGCAGAAAAAGGATCCCCACCCCTGCCTTAAGACATCATGGCCTCCAGTTCAATGGCTTGGGCTTACAGCTGCCGCACCGTGTTCAGGGCCGGTCCCCTGTTTCGTCTACCAGCCCCTCTGTTCCTCTGAAAGATACAGGCGTACAGGTGATCTTAGTTTTCATCCACACCCCAAGGGCTCCTTCTTTCTACGCTGTCTGGTCTTTCCCTCCCAGGGCGAGCCTGACTGTGCTCCGGCCCGCGGGAGCTAACACCACCACCACCTCTCGACTCTCACTCCAACTTCCTACTCCATCACTGTCTTCCTCCTGACTCTCTCTACGTTCTACCATGTCCTCCTCACTGAGACTGGGCCCACCCTCCCCGGTCCACCCATCATCCCTGCCCAGGTCCTACGTGTGTGTTCAGTGTGGCATCTCGATTTCACCATCCCAGTATCCGGAGAGCAAGGGTATTACCCTACCGCTAATGGAGGAGTGCAGTACCCCTGGTGGCAGCCAGACCAGGGGGGGGTGCCACACCTGCTGAAGCAGGTGACTGATCCTGCATGCTATTGAGCTCCAGGGAACTGCATATGCTGCTGGATGTTAGGGAACCACACAGCTCTTCTCAGAGTCTAACAGCAGACCCTTAAAGTCAAGGTGACCTAGGGACTGATACACTGAGTCGCTTTGTAGCTCTTCCCTCCAGAGAGCTTCACGCAGCTCTGCCTGCAATGCAGTCTCCATCTTTTTCACTACACTGCTCTAAACTGAAACAAAACCATTACTAATCTCTCCCCCCTACAAGAACCTGTGTCACATGTCTAGTCCAGGCATTCAGTGCACATCTTCTTATAAGGCATCAGGTATCCTGTACACATGTTCTAGTCTCCAGCAGCAAAATCATCACTTTCATCAAATATAAGCCAGGGTAACACATACCATCCATTTTTGGCTTAAATCCGTTTTTGGTATAATTTTTTTTTTGTTTTTTTTTAAGTCCAAAAACACATATGTGTTAACGCATGTGTGTGTGCATTTTTTAACATGGGGCCCTATGGGAGACACATGCGTTAACGCATGGTACATATAGGCACCATGCGTTTTTGCATGCGTTTTTTGGGAAAGTCCAAAACTTTCCAAAAAACGTCCAGGCCCTCAGTGGACACTATTGGCGCCCTTAGAAAAACGGATCCATTTTTCTAAGGGCTTAAAATAGCGGATTGCCATGTGTGACCCTGGTGTAACAGTACAATACAAAACGACATGCAACTTTCTGTGGCAACCAGACTCAGGAGCGCCACGCAAATCTTTGGATCAATGAAAGAATTGGACATCAGTCGGATAGCAACCATGTGCTGTCTATTTTTCGTAGACTGTTCAATATAGTAAGCTTGAAAAACTTTCGCCTCTTTTTTTTTTAAGAAACATACTGATATAACACTGACTAAACCATAGCGTTAAAAACTGACACACTGTCCAAGGTCTGAAGACATTCTGTGTGTATTTCACCCATTTTCTCACCAATATTGCAGCAATTCTATGCAGATCACACTTTACTATTTTTGTAGCTGTCTCCTTAAATGGAGTTTACCTAGATCCCCTGCTGTGTATAATCCTGTAACAATCTATATACAAATTTTCATTTCCAGTTTTACTTTTTGCTGAGCATAATTTTTGGGAAATTGCTTAAATCTAAATCCAAGCAAATTACTTTTAAATTACATTTTTAAATGGCATATTGTTGGAAAATTAATTATTTTATTTTTTAAAGGCCTATTTGACCGCTTATGTAGAAATTTGAACATGGATGTATTCCATACTTGTAAATGTTAATTTATTTAAGGAAACAAAAATAGAACACATTTTTCATATCATTTTCTTCAGTTGCTTCATGTAGCCACTTAATGTACATTTTACATTCTTAAATAGGACCTGTCACTCCCCTGGTGCTATGCTAACTGAATGCAGTACTGAATGCAGCGTGTCTGCTGCATTCAGGGAGGGGGTCCCCCATGTCTCTAGCTCCCCTGTAAGTTGTAAAAAAGACTTTATAAATTTTATGGATAAAGTCCAGAGGGACTTACTCAGTAATGAGTCATCAATGTTGTATGGTGTCCTCCCCACCTCCAGCCCTCTCTGGTCCACCTCCAGTCTTCTCTTGTTCAGCCCTCTCTGGAGATGGACCAGAGAGGGCTGGAGGCGGGGAGGACACAAGCAGCAGCAATGACACATACAAGAGGCTGAACAAGAGAGTAGTGTGGGTGGTATGAAAGTCTAGTCCACCAAGGTATTTTCAGAGGACATACTTAAATGTTTATTAATAGGCTTGACATTGGTATTTAAAAGTTAACTTTGAGGGTGCACTCACTCTTGCATGTAAACTCGGCGAGGATATACTATAATACGATACCCATTTGCAAGTTTTTCCTCAGTGAAAAATGTACTGAGAAAAAATGTGCTGCATGCTGCGTAAGGTTGTGGATTTCCCCAAAGTGAATGGGTGCGATAAAAAAAAATCATACCTGCTTGTAATAAAATTGACAGTGAAGAAGAATCATTGCGGCCACTGAGCACAGAATGATGGCACAGAGTGCTGCGACCATGTGAGCAGTGAGTCAGTGAGGTCACCCGAGGACACAACTCAGGTACCATGGAGACCACTAACATTCCTTAGTAGTAGAGGTGAGCGAACTTTCCCGGAACATGTTTGCCAATTTCAAATTCCTCACAAATATTGATGATTCGGTTTGCGATTGGAAATCTGAGCAATTTATTAAAAAATCACAGAACGTGACTTTGTTCAGGAACAAGGTTCAAAATTTAAAATAGCCCTAAAACTTTCACTGATTGTTTGGGGACATAATGCTGGCTGGAAGACCCTCTGGCTGGGAAAAACACCTAACCATATAGTTAGGAGAGTTCCCAGCCAGCGGGACTACTGTTTTCTTTCAAATTGTAGAATTTGTTGGAGCTTTTAAAAAAAAATGTTAAGCTCCCTGGAGTTTGCAGGAGTTGTTGACACCTGCAGGGTGTGAATTTTGGAAACAGTGTCAGATGTGACAGCAGCTGTGAAGTCCAGGAACCTTACAATGTCTTAAAAACATCTGTTTAGGAGAGCTTAATATTTTTTAAAAAAATGTTTATTATTTATTATTTTTTATTATTATATTGCTCAAAATGTGCAATCACTTTATTTAATTTCATGATTAGAATACAGATTTTTGGCATGTGCACAAGTATTTTATGTATATAATTAATATTGAACTTGTCCATGCATTGCTGCCCACTAGCCTTATTCAACATTCCAGATCAAATGGTGGTAAACTTATTATTATTCCTTATTTCTCCTCCAAATATGTCAGGCTTCAATAATCACTCCAGCCAACCACAAACTGAGATGTTACTTGTGGCATGGGGAATAGGATTTGTAAGTCAGAAAACTGTAGCCCAGCTCATGGAGAGGTTAATGAGGAGCTAGGAAACAAGATTGTGCAAACAATAATATCCTTCAACACCAGAATCGAAGCAGCCTGCAGAGGACATATGTGTAACCTGGAGCTCCATTGTGCTTCCCATGTTGAGCCTCATATGCAGCAAGGTCATGATCCAGCAATGAAGGTAAAAACTATAAGCGGTCTAATTGGAGGCGCTCAGGCACAAAAGCAGCAGGCACTGGGATGGTTTTTCCACAGACCTTTATTCAGGCTCCCCTCCTACTCCACAACATGTTTCGATAGATTCTCTATCTTCCTCAGGTGGGTAAAGCGGCGGGGAGCAGCTAGGTGCAGAGTGCAGCTTAACGTGAGGACCTAGCGTCGCCTGGCAACAGGAGCTTTAATTTAAGGACCTGCGGTGACGTGACCGGATGCTCGGAGCCCCCGGAGCACGCGGTGTGCGGATGAGCTAGAGCCTGTGAAGGGCGCCTTATCAAGTGTATTACCGGGTTGTGCGGGGACAGCACAACCCGATAAGGTGAGTGGCCACCTATTAGTACGCCACGCTAAAAAAAGCCCCTTGGTAACCGCACTATTGCGCCCCTTTCTCTTTCTTTTCTCTTGCATGATCCAGCAATGGACTTGCATGCCAGAGGAGATCTGAAGGAGCTCACAGTCAGGAGGTGACTATTCCCCATGTCAGCTGGGAGCAGCAGATGTCACACTCAGGAGGATCCTGCAGCATGCCTTTGTTATTACACCTGTAGCCAGTGATGCAGCACCTGGATCAGCAAATCCAGGACCAGGAGCATGATGAGGATGAGGAAAAAGTGGAGGTACTAGAAGGAGAAGACTCTGTTTACCAGTTTTGTGTAACCCCCATCAGAGGCATTCGACTGGGAGAATGCCACGTAGAGAGTCCTTTCACCTCCAAGCAACTATCCAACAAGTCATGTCATGAACCACCCCGGCCTGTCTTCTTTCTTGAGGAGATTTAGCTCGCGGATGTCATGGCCGAGAGTGGTTGCCTGGGCCTAGAGCCAATGACTTTGATGACCAATGTTCCTGAGGCATAGTGGTGTCATTCATCCATCAGAGGGGATTTGGCGTCATAGAAGAAGGTACTGATTATCTGTGCTATGTCAACTGTTCCTCCCTGCTGCATAACCATCTTCCCAAAAGACTCTGCACAATCTATGTCAGTTGGTGAAGGTGATAGGCAGCAAGGAGCGGTTGGCATAAGTAAGGTAGGCAACGTGCATGAGTTTGAAAACTGGTGGCAGGAGGCTGACCTGGAAAGAATGTTGTGTAAGGTGGAGGTCAGGTCTCTCTTGGTAAGCAAGCCAGCTGAACCCAAAACCACAGGGGTCATCAATCCTACACCTCAAACCCTTAATGGACTGTGGCCTTAATGGACTTTTCACCATTGTAATGGAGTTTACTGATCCTATAAGACTTTCCTCATATGTATACACTATATATTGATATATGTGTCTTTGAGACTTATTATAGTCAGTGTTACAGTAAAGTTTTTTTACTTCGCTCCTTGTGAGCTGGGCTGTTTCTGCAAAGAGGTGCTTTGATACTGTCCTACAGAGACTGGCAAACAAGCCATAGGCTTCAGACTGACAGTCTGAGGTATGGAAATGCAAGACACTATACACACTCCTGAAGAACAGGGATTGCCAAGAGCAGTCCTCAAGGGCTGCAAACAGTGGATATTTTCAGGATTTACTTAGCACTGCACCAGGTGCTGGAATCATCACCTCTTTAGGTGATGAAATTAGTACCTCTGCAATGCTTAGAAAATCCTGAAAACTTGCACTGTTTTCAAACCTTGAGGATTGTAGTTGGCCACATCTGCCCTAAAAATCTCTGTGAAGGTAGCCAGGGGGAAAGAGGAATCCTTGAACCCTTTCACCAAAACTGCGATTTTCCCTGCACCCTGTTAGGCCCTGTGCCCATTGTGCATTGTTTGATGCTTTTTTGATGCAGATTTTGAGAATCTGCATAACAAAATCTGCATTTCTTTCCTTAGGCCAGCAAAGTCTATGACAGGTCAAAAGTGCTGTGCCCATGTTGCTTTTTCTTCCTTGCACATGTGATTCAGCCTTCTTTTATCTGCCCCAAAATCTGCTTCAAATCTGCAAGGGAAAAAGAAGTCGTTAGCACAGCACTTCTGAACACTCATTTTGCTGCCTTGAGGATAGACATGCAGATTTTGATGCATATTCTCAAAATATGCTACAAAAGATGCATCAAACAACGTACTGTGGGCACAGGGCCTTACAACAATATGGTGGGGTCAAGTTCACAGAAAGCATCCCCCCATATGCTGTGGGAGCAGGTACACAGGCACATGTGAGTATGACAAGTGGAGAGTGTGACAAGTGGTGCCCTCGTACACATTACTGCAGTTCAGACTTGAGGGGTCCCACAGAGGCTATCCCACAAGTTTGAACTGCACTGCACACCCTGACATCACTGCTCCTCATATGCGCCATCTTGCGATACCAGCTAAATATATTTCCGCTGCATCTCACATGATATTGCGGCTCTCACAAAACAGCTAGTGTTACAAGCGCTGATGCTGACTTGCCCACCAGGGCCGAGGGGTACTCAGAAGCGGGCAGCAGTTTCTGCTGGGGTCGTCATGTGGGTTGAGACCTGGCTCCGTGGCCTTGGGCTGTCAATAAAAGTTTGGGGAATTATAATTGGGAAATTAACGTGATGCCACCCTTGGTGTGTGGCTAGGAGTAGCCACCACTGTAGTCGGGACCTCTGGGGATGTTGGGAGTATCAGTGAGTATCCACGGGTAGGGCTGGTCCCCAAGGTAACCATGAAGTCTAGTGTAGTGCAGGTTCATCAGGGTGCAGAGCTCAGAGTCACGGGCAGCCTCCTGCTACCGGATCACTAAACCAGTCTATCTCCCCTTAGGTGCAAGAAATACAGTCTCAGACAGCATAGAGCTTTAATCGTGTTTACTCTTTCTCGGCAGTTGGTAAAGTTACAACAGTTCATTAGCCGCTCTGATGTGGTCTAAGCAGCCAGAATGGTTCATCTGCGTCACCCCCTTTTGTGTCTCTTTCGGGCCTTCTCGGTCTGTCCGCATTCTAGCTTTGATCCAGCGGTCACAGGCTTTCAGTGGGTGGCTTTCCGGGCCCCCTAATACGACGGCCTTCTCTTCACTGCACCGGAGGTTGAGTCTCGGGACATAAAGACCCCGCACCCCGCCGGAGTTCGTGGTTGGGGCATAAAGCTTCCTGGCCACTTCTGCAGACACGGCACTCTAGTTCCAGCCCAGTCCTCAGTGTTCCCGCTAACCCGGGCACACCTAGACTCCTTCTGTCTTTTACCCCGGTCTGCAGCCTTGGACCCGGGCAAGCCCCAAAGTCCACAGGCCACTGGGTCTGTGTCCTCTCACTCATGTTTGATGGTCTCGCCTCTCCTACTGACTGAACTTGACTGGTCTGGGGTCTCTCGGCTGACTCCGGTACTCCACTCTACTCCTCTGAACTTGGGTCTTGTTTCTCTGAACTAGCTGTTGTGTTCATCCGTCTGTGTCTATTTATTAACTCCCCTCACGGGGTTCCTCTCTAACTTTCCACCCACCACCTGGCTCCTCCCGCTATCCCGTTGCTGGGTATAGAGTCCCTAGACTTAGAATCGGGAGCGTGTTGGGTGTTTGTGTGGGGAGACCGACTTACCAATCCCAGCTGCTGCGCCATCTAGTGGTGACCAGTCCGCAGGGGCACCACAATGCCGCTGAGGTTATATCAGGTCACAAAGCAGGATTCCCTGCTGTGTAACCTGAGACAAACTCAGGGAAGTCCTGAGGATGTCAAAGGTTCATGAGTGGGTCCGGAAGCATGCTAAGTAATATTGTAGGAATATAATGTCTGTGCCAAAACAGCAGGTCTCCACTGTAAAACTGTTTGAGTTGTGTTTTACAGCTTTTGGGCCCCTTTGAACATGTTTTTTAGACCCTTGATTTTGCCTCCTATTGGTTTGAATGGGGTTCAGAAGTTCAGCGAACATATGCCCGTTCAGCAAAGCGAGCCGAACCCTGACTTCAAAAGGCTCCCTCATATCTACTCAGGAGGCATGAGAGACACCATGAGAACCTTTCAGGGAGCCAATTCCAAGGTAGTGCTGTTAGACATGCGTCTAGGGTCCATACAGGGACCAATTGGGCACAGCTGCGCCTTCCACTTTCCATTACTTGTGTGTGAGTGTTTTATGTTCATAACAGTAATCTTCTAGACATATCACATTGTCCATCCTATTCTATTCCACCTCTGTTGGTAGCTGGGAGGAAAATGCATTTTCAGTACGGTACTTTATATTTCCTTAACATACCATCAACAAAGATTAATTAATTCTTAATCGTGTTATATCAGTATCTTTTATATTTTTTATCCATTTTCATTCAGACAGGCTGTAAATTTATAACACATCTATTACAACTTTAAGTGCACCAACTGTTTCACCTGCAATATTTTAGATTATGGAGTCTAATTACCTATTGTGGAGGATGACTACGTATCCAACATGCTAAGGACTTACAGTTTCTGCACTCTCATTGCAAAAAATTGAAGGGACTTTGTGTCCCTCTGTTAAACAAATGTAATTATTTATTTTATGTGTGATGTATGCCCAATTGTAACAACCCTACACAAAATGCTATCTTTCATTGTTGAAGTTATGGGTTTTTATGCAATCACTATTTTGAAAGTTGTTCAGAGTTGGGATTCCCCTTCTAAATAATCTCATTGTCAAAATTGTCATAGCCATTAGCTTGAGTATGTCCTATTGCTGTCTTTTATACAATTCAAGAGATATGTGTAAAATATTATGATCACTATGTATGTATTAGTAGCAATTATTTTGTTTTCCGTACAAATATATTGAAAATAAAATAATGTGCAGGAAGCTGAATGACTGAACCGAATCGAATAGTTGGAACACTGGAATGAGTAGTTTATTGAATACGGTTGACAGTTTCTGTTTCTTCATTCATCATGGTTCTATAGCCCTGTGTACAAGAAAAGAAAAACATGAGCACTACTAAATATCTGTACAATAAACACATATAAAAGAGTGGAGTTGTTCAATACAATCAGATTGCTGTTTTTGTTTTAAAATGGCAGCTGAATAATGAGATCTGCTGTCTAATTGTCTAAATAAATCTCCATAGTGCTCTCACAATTTGCAATAGAGACAACCCTTTTCAGTAAACGTTGGAATAAGCATCTTACATGTAAAGTATCTTACCATAAGCAATTGTGATTTATCCCTAACATACTAACAGCTTAAGAGCCAATCTACTATATAAAAGCCCTATCTAGTCTTTCTGTGTCACTGTTTGTCCCTAAAACAGCGCCACCTATAGGATATCATGTAACTTACATTTAAAATGGAAAATTACAGTTAAACTGGAATGTGAAGAAGTCCATAGTTTGATTGATCAGTCAAGTTTGGTTGATCAAAGAAAACAGTGCCACCTATAGGACATCTGTGACAGGGGGCCCACGCACCATCTGAGACACTAACTGCAACGCAGGAATTCATCATTGTCTGCGCCTGGGTCCGCTCCTTCGATCCCTTGGGGCAGACCCATCCTGCTGCTGCACTACCTCCCATTTGCGCTCCACTCTGAAACACAGGTTGGCATCGCAGCAGCTCAGCATACGGGGAGAAAGAGATGTTGTACCGGGTTGAATGAGACCGCGCACAATGGGGGGACAAAGAGCGGTCAGGGGGACAGACAGCACAAGGGGAGAGAGAGCACACAGGGGGGCGAGACAGCACAAGGGGAGCGAGAGAACACAAGGGAAAAGAGAGTGCACAAGGGACAGAGACATAAGGGGAGTGAGCGCGCACTGAGGAATGGCAAGCAGCAGCGCCTACCAAGTCATGGCCACACCGTGCAGCATCGGGCCACCATACCCTCCTTAGTGGTGCTGGGATTAATAGAGGAAGTAGTTGGATTAATATATATTCACACACCAGAACACCAGAATCACCCGATGCAATAGAATTGGGTCCCCCATGTAGTGCACTTGATAAAAGCCTGTCAGTCAGTTGAGATCATTTGAACATGGATGCAAAATGGAAGACATCTTTTTTACTCCATTTTTAAATCTGCAATCCATCCATTTTTTGCTGATCCCTTGCTAAGAGTCAATAGATAAAAAAAAGTTCAGAGAGTCTACCTTCATCAGTATTAAAAAACAGATGAGAAAACAGTGGATGCAAAACGAAGGCAATATGGATGGCACGAGAGAAATACAGTTTTTAATACATATGTAAAAATAAACATGGATCAGTGAATGTAGCTGTTATGGCTCTTGGAATATTAATATAAAGAAACTGAACCAGGTTATTGTAAATGAGTTATGTGATACTGACTTCCCCATAGGAGAAGATAGCAGTGAGATGATACACATACACAACACACTTCTTGCAACTCAAATAAGTACTTTCAACATACTAGTTAGTCACAATAGCACAATACCCTTGTTGGGCACAAATCTTATTTACCATCTCTTGTGGCTAATTACAATACCGTAATTAGCTATGGTGGCTCCTCTATGCTGTCTGACAGTGTTCCACAACTTCAGTCCTCAAGAGCCACCAACACTGCATGTTTTCAGGATTTCCTTAGTATTGTACAGGTGAAATTTAATTACCTGCACAGATGATGATACCAACACTTGTACAATGCTAAGGAAAACATGTGTTGGGGGATGGCATGGGGCCTTAAAAGTTATGTATGAAGCCAAGCCTCGGCTGCTACACAGCCCTGGAGTAGCAGACCACACCCCGGCCGTCTCCCTAGTACAACTACATTTTAAGTTACAGTAACCCTTCTGGCATGACCTTTTCCCATGAGTGGGGATTTTATTACCAACAGTCACAGTTAATTTAACGGCCGACCGCTTCCGTAGCACTTTGGCTTCCGAAGATACACTCAAGCTGCTCATTCTCTAGCATCATGGTGCATGTTCAGAATCAAACAGTCTTTTTGGGATCCACTCCGTCTCATCCACAGGTATGTAGTAAAAATTATTGGATGGTCAACTAGACAACACTCCTCAACAACACATCTACGGCCCACTCTCTAGAGCCTCCAGGCCTTCGGCAATTAATAGGAATCTTTGAGTAACCGCCAGTCGAAGTCAGATGCCACTCGTGAACTCATAGACTCAACGCCTGAGGCTGTCTTTACCCAGTCCTCCACTTTCTTCAACCACTGCATGTCCGAGTCCCAAGTTTGATCCAAAGGTCCTGCCAAATTAGAATCTACTCATCTCGCCACCCACAGACGCAGTGTCTGGCAATTTTCTCTGTTTTTCTCTCTGTGTTCCCCATTCTGCAAACACTTTTTGTTTCTCTTAACTCCATCCCTTAATTGTGCGTACAAAGCACCTACCCACATTTAACCCTAGCTATCTGGAGAGCCCAGGGAAGCGGTCACTAAGTAATTGCCACATCATACATCACAAATAAACTAACAATACACATTTACAATATATACATTGACTAATTTTTACAAGGACACAATACCCTCAAGGAGGAGGGTGGCAGTGCCCTAAACCCCTCTCCTACACATGTATAGTTGCTGGCTATTAAGGACTGGAGTTGGGGATCACTGCTCTATACAATATACACAGATGTCTCAATTATGGATATGTTGGTTCGCTGCTCACTTTGTTTGATTCCCCTTATCTAAATTCTCCCTTCACCTGCCAGTATTGTCTCTGCTGCTCTGGAGTTTTACTTATTGGTTACTAAGGACTCCTATCTCTCCTACTTGACTCTGCCTTTAAGAGAAAATATCCACTCACCTTTAACACAACAGCATTCCATACTGTGCATTAGTGGTTTGTGTTCGAACTGATGGTTACAGATGTCTGCATTAGCCTTAAGACCTGGGTATTAGGGTTCATTTGTGTCCTTACCTTTTCACCTGTCTTCTATTCAGATTCAGTATCCTCAGACTCTTTTTCTATATCTGATGATTTACCAGCAATAGCAAACATAGAAATATAAATACTAATATGAACATATAATTGCAAAATGAAAATTTCAAAATCCCAGATTTTCTAATGCAGACAATGGTTGTTACAAAGTAAATAACAAAATGAATGGATGTACTTTATACCAAAGAGCCGCTTAATTCTGTATCAGTAATAACTGAATGGCACTGATGACTTTGCTGGGACATATGCCTGCCAACAGGGGTGGACATATTATTATTATTATTATTTATTTATTTATAGAGCACCATTCATTTCATGGTGCTGTACATGAGAAAGGGTTACATACAGACAAGTTAAAAATACAATGAACAAAGTGACAGACTGATACAGAGGGGAGAGAGGACCCTGCCCTTGCGGGTTTAAATTCTACAGGGAAATGGGGAGGGAGACAGTAGGTTGGGTCTGCTCGGGTGGTGCTGGAATCGGATGGTGGTGGAGCTGGGTCCAGTGGTGTTGAGGCGGCACTGTGGTCATTGCAGGTTGTAGGCTGTTCTGAAGAGATGGGTTTTCAAGTTCTGCTTGAAGGTTCTGAGTGTAGGGGACAGTCGGACGTGATGGGGTGCAGATTTCCAGAGGAAGGGGGATGCTCGGGCGAAGTCTTGCAGGCGGTTACATGAGGAACGTACAAGTGTGGAGGAAAGAAGAGGTCTTGGGGGATCGAAGGTTACGAGTTGGATGATATCAAGAGATTAGTTCAGAGATATATGGGGGGACAGATTGTAGATGGCTTTGTAAGTCAATGTTAGTAGTTTGAATTTGATATGCTGGTGAATTGGGAGCCAGTGGAGAGATTTGCAGAGGGGAGAAGTGGAGGAAAAGCGAGGAAGGAGGTGGATTAGTCGAGCAGCAGAGTTAAGGACAGATTGAAGTAGTGCAAGAGTGTTAGCAGGAAGGCAACAGAGTAGGAGGTTGCAGTAGTTGAGGTGGGAGATGATGAGGGCATGCATTAGTAGCTTAGCACATTGGGGGTTGAAGAATGGACAGAATCTGGAAATATTTTTGAATTGGGAGTGGCAGGAGGTGGCAAGGGCCTGGATGTGCGGTTTGAAGGACAAGGCAGAGTCAAGTGTTACTCCGAGGCAGCGGATTTCAGGTACAGGGCAAAGTGTGATGTCATTTATTGTGATAGATAAGTCTGGCAAGGAAGGTGTGTGAGATGGAGGAAAGATGAACAGTTCGGTTTTGTCTACATTGAGTTTTAGGAAGCAGGAGGAGAAGAAGAAGGATATGGGTGATAGACACTCCGGGATTCTGGACAGCAGAGAGGTGACGTCTGAGCCAGAAAGGTAGATCTGGGTTTCATCAGCGTACAGGTGATACTGGAAGCCATGGGACTTTATGAGTTGTCCCAGACCAAGAGTATAGATTGAAAAAAGGAGGGGCCCGAGGACAGAGCCTTGAGGGACCCCAACAGAGAAGGGATGGGGCGAGGAGGTTGTGTGGGAGTGGGAGACACTAAATGTGTGGTTGGAAAGGTAGGAGGAGATCCAGGAGAGGGCAAGGTCAGTGATGCCAATGAAAGAGAGGATCTGTAATAAGAGGCAGTGGTCAACTGTGTCGAATGCAGAGGACAGGTCTAAAAGGAGGAGGACGGAGAACTGTCTGTTAGCTTTGGCCGTGATTAAGTCGTTAGTAATTTTGGTCAGGGCAGTTTCAGTAGAGTGGTGAGGGCGGAAGCCGGATTGAAGGTCATCAAAGAGAGAGTTGGATGAGAGGTGTGATGAGAGTACAGTGTGGACATGCTTTTCGAGAAGTTTGGAAGCGAACGGGAGCAGAGATATGGACCGGTAGCTGGTTGTGGAAGTGGGGTGAAGGGATGGCTTCTTTAAGATAGGTGTAATTGTTGCGTGTTTGATAGCAGAAGGAAAGGTACCAGAAGTTAGTGATAGGTTGAAAAGGTGGGTTAGGGCTGGGATGAGTGTTGTGGTGAGCTTGGGGATGAGGTCGAATGGGATAGGATCCAGTGCACAAGTGTTGAGGTGCGATCTGGAGAGGAGGTGTGCAAGTTCTCCTTCAGTGATGGATGGGAGGAGGGTTAGTGGGGGAGAGGATTGATCCGGTATACATGGGGGTTGCGGTGGTTGGGTAGCAAAGTCTTGTCTGATCTGGTCGATCTTGTTGGTTAAGTATGTTGCAAAGTCTTCTGCAGAGATACGAGAAGTAGGAGGGGGCAGTGGGGGGCGGAGGAGGGAGTTAAATGTGTTGAATAACTGTCTGGGGTTGTGGGACAAAGAAGATATTAGGGTAATGAAGTAATTCTGTTTAGTGGTGGTGAGTGCTGACTTGAATTTGAAAAGTGCTTGTTTGAATGCTGTGTAGTCTTCTTGTGAGTGTTTTCTTCCAGCGCCGCTCTGTAACCCTAGCCGCTCGCCGCAGATTTTTAGTGGTATCTGTGTGCTAGGGATGTCTGTTGATTCATCGTGTTCTGCCATGAATGAGAGAGGCAACTGCATCAATAGCTGATGTGAGTGTAGAGTTGTAGAAAGCTGTGGCATTATCTGTGTCATGGAGTGATGATATGGATGATAGCGGTAAAATGGTGTTGGAGAGTGTGTGAGTGTCAAGATGCGTGAGTGTTCTGCGAGGGTGTGCGAGTTGGGGGACATGGGTGGCAGATTAGGAGGAAAAGGATAAGAAGGTAAGTAGATGTTGGTCAGAGAAGAGGAGAGGGGAGGTTGTGGGTTTAGTTAGGGAGCAGAGACGGGTAAAGATGAGGTCTAGTGTATGTCCGTCTGTGTGGGTGGCTGTGGAGGACCATTGAGAGAGGCCAAAGGATGAGGCAAGTGACAGGAGTTTGGAGGCTGTTGAATGGTGGGTGTCAATGGGGATGTTGAAGTCGCTCATTATGATGGTGGGAATGTCAGCAGAAAGAAAGTATAGGAGCCAGATGGAGAATTGGTCAAAGAAGGTAGTGGTCGAACCTGGTGGTCGATAAATGACGGCCACTTGTAGGTTGGAAGGAGAGTAGATACGGACAGAGTGCACTTGAAAAGATGAGAGGACAAGGGAGGGAGGAGGAGGAATTGGGTTGAAGATGCTGTTAGAGAGAAGACCCACTCCTCCACCATGTTTGTTGCCAGTGCGAGGTGTGTGGGAGTAGTGAAGGCCACTGTAATACAGCGCAGCAGGGGAGGACGTGTCAGAGGGTGTCAGCCATGTTTCTGTGAGGCATAGTGTGGTGCCCTGCTCACGCAAGTAGCCACAGACCTCCCTAATGCACAGTTGGGTTTCCACAGCAGGTACCTACTACATGCAACATCTTCCACCGCGGCACAGTAGGGGGAGCTATACCCACTGACTTTAGGTGAGGTCCCCTATAAATACTGCTGCTGGGGGAGGAGTTAGTCAGAGTGTGCAGACGCTAGGAGAGCTGCAAAGAAGTCCTGGTGGTCGGTGCCGCGGTTAGGCCCGAGCCACTGACCCAGAGTGGCTCTGCTGATGTCCCGCAAGCCTAGAAGTGGGGACATAAGGCAAGGAGCAATGCCAAAAGTGAATGAGGAACTAGTGGAAGTTGTAAGATGTACCGGGTATCGGGGATCCGCACCTGTAGGATACTTCAGGACTACAGAAAACACCGTCACACCGTGGAGACTTCAGTTACCCGGTCCTCCTGTGAGTCCAGAGAGAGGGAGCCAGACACCGCAGTGAGTCATCACAAGGCAGTGATCAGAGAGGGTAACCCGTGGACCACACAGGAGAAGAGAGCAAGGACAGGAAGAGAGAGGAAGCTGGTCTGGCTGCATGCAGACTGGGCTTCAGCTATCACAGAGGAACAGAGGAGGCCTTATACCCACTTTCTGTGGGGACCCACTGTGCACCTGGTCACCTGTCTTTACCTGCGTACCACCAGTAAAAGGTTAAAGAGACTTCTGCAGTATGTGTGTGTCATTCCTCTCCGCTCCCGGTGTCCCTCATAGACTGCTCCATCACTCCCCATCCCAACCTACAGCCTCATTCCACGCTGCCCCTTCACACTACGCTGACCCAGAGGACCCGCTGCACCTGTAGGGAGCTTTGCCAATTCAGCCGCACTACCATCTACCTACGGCGGACTGTGGTGGCGCTGGTGACCCATCATCAGGTACTACAGGTGGCGTCACATGACAAAAACTCTTATTCCCCTGTAAATACCCCCTTTTTGAAGTGTCACCCAGGCCAAGGGATCAGGTGCTGCCACCCATGACATCCTGAACGACCACCGAGCCTGGTACCCGAGTACCCCAGGGCCTGGGGCTCGACACATAGGAAGGAGAGTCTGCGAGAGGTAGAGAGGTCATGAATGTAGTGGAGTTTATTACAAATGGAGCGGGCATACCAGAGTGCTCCAGAGAGAGGAGGCGGTGGAGAGGGAGTTAGGGAAATAAGTTTTATATTTAGGAGATTGCAGCTGTTTCCTGCAGGTGTGGGGTGATAGGAGGGAGGAATAGTGGGGAAAGTTGGCTGTGGGGGTCCTGCGTTGGGAAATATGCCGCCAGCTGATAGCAGCAGCAAATAGAGAGCAGGCAGGTGGGAGAATGAGAGCGGCCAGCTTGTTTTGTGTTTCTGCAGGAAGGGTTTGAGATTGAGAAGCAGATCAGCGGAAGAGATCAGGTGAGGTGATAAGAAAGATGGGGAGATACATATTTGTGCTGGGAGTGTTGGAGCTTGGGGGTAGTGAAAGAGGGAAAGGGTTAGTGGAGCAATTACTGTTAGGGCATAAGTAAGCATTGTGCAAGTGGCTGGCTTCACACTGCAGTTTTTTCACTGATCAGTGTCCATACAGTTTGTGTGCCAAAACCAGGAGAGGAACCAGGAGTGTCTCAAAAACTCAGAACAGGTGTCAATCTTTCAATTATACTTTTTCTCTGCAAGTTCCTCTCCTGGTCCCTCTCCAGGTTTTGTATGGACACTGATCAGTAAAAAAAACTGCAGTGTGAAGCCAGCAGAGGGAAAGCAAAGTGAAAAAGTCAACAGACGGGTATAGATTGTACCTTCTGGTTTATCTCTGGGATATCTCTGCAGACCACTTAATGAATCACACTAAATGAACACACAAAGGCCAAGTAAAAAATGGTAAAGGAAACGGTGTTCACCAGTCCGCGCTGCCAGGATCCACTTATTCCGGGAAGAAACTCACGATCAGATGTGACATGATCAAAACCTTTTATTGCATCCAACGCGTTTCAACGCCTTTCCTGGCGTCTTCCTCAGGGATCCCTGAGGAAGACGCCAGGAAAGGCGTTGAAACGTGTTGGATGCAATAAAAGGTTTTGATCATATCACATCTGATTGTGAGTTTCTTCCCGGAATAAGTGGATCCTGGCAGCGCGGACTGGTGAACACCGTTTCCTTTACCATTTTTTACTGTGTGATTCCACGTGCAAGTGGTCGGTGGGAGTCCAGCAGCAGCCATCCGGATAAAACACTACATGTCTGTATACCAGTTGTGCGTCGCACAACTGAAATAGGTGAGTGGTTCCTTTATACCACCGTACTAACAAAGTGTCTAAGTGATAAGGCACTATTGCGCCTCTTGTTCCCCTCCCCCCTTTTTCTTACACAAAGGCCAAGGCACACAGGCTTGCCCACACTAATACATTTAGGGGTGCAGAGAATGAGCCAGGTGAGTAGAAGGGAGGGGTCAGAGGAGTGAGATAGGGCATAAAGCACCAGGGGAGAATTAACAGATTGCTGTTAATAGAAACATTTGGGACAAATCAGCATGAGAGAGAGAAACAAAGCAGGATGAAATAATATGGATATTTGTAAGTTACAAAGGAGATGGAGGAATATGACATACCATAAGACATATGCAAGGCACATAGAGTTTGGGTACAGGAGAAGTTAGATACAGCAGTGGTACAATGGGTCCATACCATAAGACATATGCAAGGCACATAGAGCTCAGTTTGGGTACAGGAGAAACATATCATTGGTGCAACCTGTGCAGCCGCTCAGGGGCCCATGAGGTTAGGGGGTCATTTCCACATGCAAAGCAGGTGAGCTTTTGTATTTTGATGAGCTATAGGACTGCAAAGGGGCCCAGTAAACTGTTCTTGCACAGGAGTCCTTTTCTGACTCTGTCCACCAGTGCCTGCCAGCACACACTGACTGTAGGTATGGGTCAAACATTCTATTCTCATAAATAGAGTTACTGGGTACTTATGGGCTATGCCTACAATATAGAGGGCAACTATTTCAGCAACATAATCATGGACAGTCACGCGCGGCTTTATTTCCCTCACAGCATAGATCTTCTCTGAAACTAGGTGTACACGTCCCGGCTTCAGAGCTTGTGCTTGTTCAGAAGTTGTCCATACTTGAAATCATGTGCACTGCGCCTCTCTGAAGCTGGGACACATACACACGGCTTCAAAGTAATGCACATGAGTAGAAGTGCAGATGACATCCGATCATGCGCAGTGAGCCTGTCTGAGGCTGGGACATGTACACCTGGCTTCAGAGAAGCTCTATGCTGTGAAGAGAACAAAGCATGCACAGCTTTGTATAGAACTGGCAAAGACATCAGCTTTTGTAAAGCATGTTACCATGCCCACAGGGATGTGGTAACATGCTAAGTGGGCCAACTAATTGGGGAACTAACGCCCCCTCGACTAGTCAAAGTACTAATTTGCATATCATAAATGGACTTAAGATATACTTTTTCTAAAGTTCTGTTTATTTGTACAAATAAATCAGGGGTTGTTATGCAGGGATTATAAATACAGGTGCATCTCAATGAATTAGAATATCATCAAAAAGTGAATTTTTTCAATAATTCTACACAAAAAGTGAAACAAATATATAGAGTCATTACAGTGATCTATTTCAAGTGTTTATTTCTGTTAATGTTGATGATTATGGCTTACAGACAATGAAAACCCAAAGGTCATCTCAGAAAATTAAAGTAGGGAGAATGAAGGGTTAAAAACCATGCTGCCGTATTCCATGAGACATCAAAGGGTGAATATAATGTTGATTTATTAGTCAACGCGTTTCAGGACTCCTAAAAACGACCTAAAATATGGCAATATGATATTGATTTGTCCTGAGTAAGGGGCCAGGAAGCCCTGAAATGTGTTGACTAATTAATTAATACTCTATACACCCTTTGATATCTCGTGGAATACTGCAGTGCAGTTTTTAACCCTTCATCCTTTCTACTCTATATGCACCACGCTGGGGACTGCAGCAACCGTGATATGCTTTCATAGTGGTTGTGACTCTAATACCTATTTAGGTAATATTTTATCTCTCAGGCCCTTCGTCCTCCCTACTTTAATTTTCTGAGATAATGATCTTTGGGTGTTCATTGGCTGTAAGCCATAATCATTAACATTAAGGCTGGTTTCACGCCACGTTTTTTGTGGTTCAGGTTCTGTCTGGTGTTTTGCAGGAAATAGCGATCCGACACCATAAACTCCCATGTTAGGGGGCACCAGATCACGCCGGATCTGGGAGGATCCGATTTATGACGATTTTTGCACCGAACACAAAAACTCTGCAAGCAATGTTTTTGTTCCAGGAAAAAATCTGAATTCTCCCGGCTCCTCCCGGACAGATGGAAACTGGATGGCAAATAGGATATATCCGGCTCCATCCAGCCCCATAGGAATACTATGGGGCCGAAATCTGATCCGGGGCTGCGAATCAGATAAACAGTGGTGTGAAACCGGCCTAACAGAAATAAACACTTGAAATCGATCACTCTGTTTGTAATTACTCTCTATAATATATGGGTTTCACTTTTTGTATTGAATTACTGAAGTACAGTAAATTATTCTAATTTATTGAGGTGCACTTGTATGTCCACAGAACTGCTCATGGTTCTGAGGGCACATACGACAGGTTCCCTTTAATAAATCATTCCCAACCACCCTTTTAATTAGAAGTGAATTAGAAGTTGCGACTGCAACTAAGGTACACAGTGGGTTTCTATGGGGCCCCGTTTCCAGGCAGCACTTGCCGTTAACGCTGTCCAGTATTAGCACTGCCTGGAAACGTGGGTCCATAACCAAGTCTGACCCTAGCCTTAATGAATTATTGATCCAAACAGATTTGCAACAATTTTCATATGTAGAAGAGATTTAAGCTGGGGTCAGACTTGGTTTTGGATCCACGTTTCCAGGCAGCACTAATACTGGACAGCATTAACGAACGGCAAGCGCTGCCTGGAAACGTGGATCCAAAACCAAGTCTAACCCCAGCCTAAATCTCTTCTACATATGAAAATTTTTGCATTGCACTACTAGTAAAGGAGAATGAACATTTAGACTGAAAATTGTCAATAGTTTCTATTAAAGCAGCAGCATCAGCAGATGTTTGGTATGTAATCTGAGAGCAACATAATATAGAGCCTGATTCTAGGGGTGTGTCACTTATTAGGCTGTGTGCTGTAGTTTCAATACAATCAGTGTTTTATTAGCAGGAGATTATCACATGTACAGAGGTCAGGTTAATCTGTGTAACCTCACCACCTCCAATGTTTAGCAGCTTGCTGACATTGAACAGTGTACACAGGAAGCTGCCAATCAGTAGTGTGGTGATGGGGTATACACTGTCCAAAAGTCTAGCTGTTTTTATTAAAACTTCACTAAGTAGTTGAGTGATCGTCCCTGGAATCAGGATTTCTTATCCTGGACTATGGTGCTTTCAGATGATACAACAAAAAACTGCTGACAGATTGATTCCCTTTAAGGGTAAGTTCACACATACAGTTTTAACCTCGGTTTAGCAGCGAAAACCGCCGGCGGTTTAGCATAGGTTTTATTTAAATTTATGTAAATCCTTAGCAGCTTTAGGACTTACATGTAACCCTATGCAATTTAGAAACCGCTGTGCACACATAGTCGGTTTATGTGAGCGGATCCGCCAGCGGTTGAGCGGTTTCCGAGCGGTTTAGCAGCATACAACATGTCAATTCTTCCGAGCGGTTTTGGATCAGTTCCATGAACAAAATCCTTCATAGAAAACCGCTGGAAAAACCGCTGGGAAAAACGACTATAAACCGCTGTGCACACTCTGTAAAAAACCGCCGGAAAACCGCCGGAACACAGCTGGAGACTTCAGAGCTCAGAACTGATAATTTCCAGCGGTTTTCTGACGGTTTGAACGCCACTAAACCTTCCTGTGTGAACTTACCCTAAACCTTCCTGTGTGAACTTACCCTAAAATTTCTGAGAATGCGAAGAAACAAACTTATATTCTGCTACCAGCTCATCTGTGCAACTCTAGAGATGCAAAATTATGATAATCTGAATCCAATTATTTTTAATTTTCAGCTTTGATTTACTTTATCCTTTACCTGATAATTCATTTTGGTTTTGTTTCTTACTGGTAAAAGCCACACTAGTACCAGCCACCTCATCAGTTTTCTGGGACATACTACTGGTATCTAGAAAAGCATAATGTGAACAAATAACATGCTTGCATATTGCATTTGATAGGAGCATAAAGAATATGTTTCATGTTTTTAATTTTAGTTTCATTAAAATGGTTTCCCTAATTTCATACTAATTGTTTACAGAACCTAAAAAGAAACATGTAGTCACCCCCTTGACCACCATGGCTTCTCTGTAATTATTGGCTACTGTCCTTAATGTTTTATCTAATTTCTCCCACCTTGTGTATATTTTGCATGGGTGGCATGGTGGCATGGTGTCTCAGTGGTTAGCACTGTGGCCTTACAGCTCTGGGGTCCTGGTTTCAAATCCCACCAAGGACATTATCTGCGAGGAGTTTGTATGTTCTCCCTTTGTTTGTCTGGGTTTTCTCCTACCACACTCCCAACGACATAGTGATAGAGGATTTAGATTGTGAATCCCATTGGAGTCAGAATTGCAAAAATGTATGTAAAGCACTGTGGAATTAATAGCCCTATATAAGTGAATAAATATTATTATTGTCATGAAAACCCCCATTAGGGGGTTTTCTGCAATGTATTTGAGTAAGCCACCTGAATCCCCCTAAGGGTACCTTTACATACGGTAACTCTTCTAGGAATTTCACTGGCAATTTGCTGGTTGCAGTGAAATCATGGACACATTGTTCTATCTTGTTGCTGTGTACAAATGGAACAATGTGTTCATGATTTCACTGCAACCAGTAAGTTGCCAGTGAAATTCCTAGAAAAGTTGCAGCGAGTAAAGGTACCTTAAAACAGTATTCAGACAACCCTCACTATGGGGCTATTGACTACCCTAATACAAATGAGTTTAAATGAACAGTTTGTGTATTTTTCGGTAAGTCTCATACATATGTTTCTGTGCCTGTTTGGAAAAATGGACACTTTTCAGATGGGCACATACTAGTCATGGTCCCTTTGGGGACTTGTCTAAATGCTATTTTTAGGGGGATCCAACCCACTGGATTGGCTGCAGCCATCATGTGGCATTGTTTATGTCAGAAGACCAGTGGAGGACAGAGTAGCTAGTGTGGAGGATAAGAGGGAGTGCAGGTTTTTGCTGTTTTTCTACATTTTCCACACTGTGCATATACACAATAAGTTTTAAAGCAGGGGAGAAAAACTTTAATTATGTTTTAGTATAGAAATTCTAAATAATTAAAAGATAGCTAATTGTTTATTTCTAAATCTATCTCTGGGAACTGCCTTACTGGAGACAATCCTTATTCGCATCAATTGGATATTGACAGCTGAAAGATGCTACCCCATTCACTGGCAACATATCAGACACTGGCTGTATGAATTTTATTTATTTATTTATTTATTTTTATTGGATTTTTAGAACATGACATTCACAATGACACTGTAGATTACCAGAAGTACATATACAAATTCTTCTTGTTAGGCAACATGCCCATGTAGCATTTAAAATAGTATATAGATACACAAATAGATCTAAGGCTAGGGTCACACTCAGTGCTGCCCCTGCAGCAGCCGGATTGCGTTACAGCAGAAAAAGAAAAACGTTGCAGGCAACGTTTTTCTCTGGGCTCAAGATTACCGCAGTCCAGGCAGCTTTGTGTGTGGCCAGTAACTATGGTACACATCGGGTAACTAAGGGCAGCGTTCGCCCGAAGTTATCGACGTTACCGCTGTGACCCTAGCCTCAGTCAATGCCTTGTAACACAAATTTTGGGGAAATAGTGAGAGAAAGAAAAGACTGGCTGAATGCCTAGAAGGGTAATAGGGTAAGGAAGATGGGATTCCCCAGCATGATCGAACCTGCTCCCCAACCTGTGTCCAGTACTCTTTAACTGCCCTGCATTCACACACCCGTGCCAGAGTTTCGTTGAAGGCGTACGGACTTAGTGCGCGCTGTAATCATGTCAGCGAATCTAGGAGAGGGTGGAATAATGAAACCATATAATGCTGTGTGCATGATCTTAAAATAGGTCTCCCTCCATCTTTCACAAAGAATTGATTTTTTGACCTGTTCCCTCCCCTGTAGAATTGTCTCTGCAATATCTTTATACCCAGTCCATTTCACCCAAGTCTTAAACAGCTTGGTATGTTTTAACTTCATGAATTTTTGTCTTACAGTATTGTATATAGAGGATATGCTCGCATTCTGGATGTTCAGATCTACTCTATTATCTAGATTATGTAGTCCCACTTCATGAAATAACCTGCGAAGTCTAGATAGGCAAAAAGAATGGACATGCATGACCTGTAGAAAGTGTCTGCTTTCTATATGGAATTTGTCCATGATGTCTTGTGGGCTCAGCCAACGTTTAACTTCCGTTTGCATAACATCCCCTGCTTTTCTCATGCTATCACCTGCTTGTCCTACCGCTTTTTTCATTTCCGTTCCCTGGGGAAATTTCGGGTTACCAAATATTGGCATATGTTCAGAGATCTAAAAGGGATGGCCAAATGCCTTCCTTATTATCTTCCAGAATATGATGGTACCCCGAAGCAGTAGGGATGATATTAAGTTCTGTGAGAGTTTAGCCTGTTTTGTATGTGAGAGAGCATTTAATTTCCACTGCACTGCTAACTGTCTTTCCAATTGGATATTAGAGTAGCAGTTAGTCTCCTGTAGCCAATCTATCACATGTCTATAAAGACTTGCTATGCTGTAGGCTGATATTCGGAAAATTGATCCCACCTTCACTTCTCCTTAGCATCAGTTTTCCCAATGCGATTCTGGGCCTTTTACCTGCCCAAATAAAATGGGTGAAAGCTCTATTTATTTTGTTTATATGTAGATGCTTGAGTATCAGGGGTAACGTCTCTAATAGGTATAGGAGTCTGGCAAATCTGATCATTTTAATTAAATGGCATCTTCCCAGTAGAGATAGTGGCAGATTCTGCCATCTCCGAAGTTCTCCCAATATTTTTTCGATCAGAGGTGTATAATTTAGTGAATATAGTTGTGCCAGAAGCCTGCCTATTTTAATTCCCAGATAGGTGATACGTGTCTTTGCAATATGTAGTTCTAGGCCTAGTTTCCTCCATTGTTCCGCAGACGTTTTTTCCCCCAATTCTAAGAGTTCGCTCTTGGCAATATTGACCTTATAGCCTTAGTATTCCCCATATTTCTGGATAAACTGAAAGATATTTCCAAATTGTTCCAATGTTCGGGACAACAACAAGATGACATCATTGCAAATAATGCTATTTTAGTGTTGCTAGCGCCCACCCTGATTTCCTCAAATAGATCCGACTCTTCCATATACCGAGCAAAGGGCTCCAATAGCAAGTTGAACAGCAATGGAGACATTGGGCACCCCTGCCTGGTCCCTTTATATAGGTGAAATGGCTCTGAGAAGAAGCCTGGCATGTGTATTCTAGCTGTCGGGTCCCTATACACCCCACCAGGTATACTCTAAAGTTGCCCTTTATGTTGAAGTCCAGAGTCATCCCTAGCCAGTCCTAGCTAACATTATCAAAAGCTTACTCTGCATCCAGAGCCAGCAAAGCTGGTCTCTCTCCCGACTGGCTGCGGCGACCCACCCCGTCTAAGGCTGGCTTCACACCACGGCGCAATCCGGTCCGGAGCTGTCCGGGATGACCCTGACAGCCCCGGACCGGATCAGCACACAGAACCGGAGGGCCAAATGTGCCCTCCGGTCCTGTGCACAGCGGGACGCAGCTGCAGCTGCTGATGATTCAGGACCGCGGCTGGCAGGGAGCTAGCCACGGTCCTGAGAGAACAGCGGCGTGCAGCCGCCAGTGTCCGGTTCCTGGATCTTCCCGGTTACTATGGGGCCAAAAACCGGTCCGGGGCTGTCTGGTTTACACCAGACAGCCCTGGATCGGATTACACTGTGTTGTGAAGCCAGCCTAAGACATTTAGTACCTTTTGTATGTTTTTCACCGCCGCGCTGCCCTTAACAAATCCTACTTGTGCAGGGTTCACCAGTTGTGGTAATACTGCTGCCAATCTGTCCACCATTATTTTTGACATAATCTTCTGGTCTACATCAATAAGGGAGATGGGTCTATAAGAGCAGGCCTACAGGGGGTCTTGTATAGCATAAAAATGGAGCATACATCAAACAGAAACATTAATCACAGTTCCCCATGGATAGCAGGAGCACTAATCACAGCTTCTATGGCGGTTACGGATGCCTAGCCTTATTTACAGTCATATGAAAAAGTTTGGGCACCCCTCTTAATCTTACTCTTTTTTTTGTGTAAAATTGTTTTTTTGCAACAGCTATTTCAGTGTGATATATGTAATAACTGATGTACACAGTAATATTTCAGGATTCAAATGAGGTTTATTGTACTAACCGAAAATGTGAAATATGCATTATTTCAAAGATTGACAGGTGCAAAAGTATGGGCACCTCAACAGAAAAGTGACATTAATATTTAGTAGATCCACCTTTTGCAAAAATAACAGCCTCTAGTCGCTTCCTGTAGCTGTTAATGAGTTCCTGGATCCTGGATGAAGGTATTTTTGACCATTCCTCTTTACAAAACAATTCCAGTTCAGTTAAGTTTGATGGTCGCCGGGCATGGACAGCCCGCTTCAAAACATCCCACAGATGTTCAATGATATTCAGGTCTGGAGACTGGCATGGCCATTCCAGAATATTGTAATTGTTCCTCTGCATGAATGCCTGAGTTGATTTGTAGCGGTGTTTTGGATCATTGTCTTGCTGAAAGATCCATCCCCGGCGTAACTTCAACTTTGGCACTGATTCTTGAACATTATTCTCAAGAATGTGCTGATACTGAGTGGAATCCATGCGACCCTCAACTTTAACAAGATTCCCGGTGCCATCATTGGCCACACAGCCCCAAAGCATTATGGACCCTCCCCCAAATTTGACAGTGGGTAGCAAGTGTTTTACTTGGAATGCTGTGTTTTTGTGGCGCCATGCATAACGCCTTGTTGTATGACCAAACAACTCAATCTTTGTTTCATCAGTCCACAGGACCTTTTTCCAAAATGAAACTGGCTAGTCCAAATGTGCTTTTGCATACCTCAGGCGACTCTGTTTGTGGCGTGCATGCAGAAATGGCTTCTTTCGCATCACTCTTCCATACAGTTTCTCCTTGTGCAGTGTGTGCTGTATTGTTGACCAATGCACAGTGACACCATCTGCAGCAAGATGATGCTGCAGGTCTTTGGAGGTGGTCTGTGGATTGTTCTTGACTGTTCTCACCATTCTTCTTCTCTGCCTTTCTGATATTTTTGTTGGCCTACCACTTCTGGCCTTTAAAAGAACTGTCCCTGTAGTCTTCCATTTCCTTACTATGTTCCTCACAGTGGAAACTGACAGGTTAAATCTCTGAGACAACTTTTTGTATCCTTGCCCTGAACAACTATGTTGAACAATCTTTTTTTTCAGATCATTTGAGAGCTGTTTTGAGGAGCCCATGATGCCACTCCTCAGAGAAGATGCAACTAGGAGAACAACTTGCAAGTGGACACCTGAAATAGCTTTTCTCATGATTGGATACACCGGGCTATGAAGTACAAAGCTCAATGAGGTTACCAAACCAATTTACTGCTTCAGTAAGTCAGTAAAAAGTAGTTAGGAGTATTCAAAAATCACGAAAATCAGAAGGGTGCCCATACTTTGGCACCTGTCAAATTTTAAAATAATGCATATTTCACATTTTTGGTTAGTACAATAAACCTCATTTCAATCCTGAAATATTACTGTGTCCATCAGTTATTACATATATCACACTGAAATAGCTGTTGCAAAAAAACAATTTTAAACAAAAAAAAGCGTAAGATTAAGAGGGGTGCCCAAACTTTTTCATATGACTGTACACTTTGTACAACCTACATAACAGTATTTACATTTCTCATATCAACTGAACCTTTCCAGGACCGTTCAATGGCGGCTATGCTCGCCTGGCAGTATTCACATAGTACAATATTCACATAAATACATCAACGGAACCTAGATGACCTTACAGTCTGGTCCCTATGGCGGTTACGCCCACCCGTCATTATTTACATATTTACAGGGATCAACATACACAGAGACCAACACACTTACAGGGCACATTATCCACAGAACCCACCATAGTTACAGAGTTCATTATACACAGAACCCACCATAATTACAGGATTCATTATAGACAGAACCCACATACGAGACATTTACAGTCTCAGTCCATGGTACGTGTCCCCACATGATATGGAACACCAGAGACATTCCCCGTCTCTCTCCATGGCACTCACACATACATACAGCTTACAGAGAGTATCCCAGTCTCTCACAGCTACAGACAATTGCGATCTCTCACATGCTACACTGCATACAGTCCATCATAACACACACATGGACTTCAGCCTGTTACAAGGCACCCACACATACAGCCCATCATAACACATACATGGACTCCAGCCCTTCCAGGCCCAGACAGGGTTTAAGCTACCTGAGCTACAGGGCAATCAAGGCATCCCCAAGGTCTCCTCACTTGCTATTCACGTCGCTAGCCACCTCCAAGCCTCCATACCAAGCAGGCCTCCAGGACCGCAGCTGCACCAACATGTCCAGAGCGAGCACCCTCCAAATTCTGCCAGGATTCCCACACGCACAGGAGCTCCATAAACCACAGCGTCTGGCCACGGGCTCACACTCACATCAGAGGGACATGTGTCTCCCACATGGAGAGGGACAGACTTCCCTCCACGTCCGAGAGGGACGGGATTCCTCTGACTCACATCCTCACATCTCAGAGGATTTGTTTTCCTTCCTGAATCACAGCCCTGGGCAGCTAATACCCTGCCTGACACACCCACACCTGGGACGCTGTAAGCCAATCAACCACACACTCAGACCTAGGTGCAGTCAACCCTATGTACACCATCAGGTCTAGTAAAGCAATCACCTATTCACACACACAGGTCCAAATGCCATTAACCCTGTGTGCATGGCTCAAGGCCCATGGGATGTATACCAGCCATGGGCTATCATGCTGGTCATACCTAACAATATATACAGTTGTGGCCCAAAGTATTGACACTATTGCAATTCTGTCAGATAGTACTCAGTTTCTTCCTGAAAATGATTGCAATCACAAATTCTTTGGTATTATTATCTTAATTTAATTTGTCTTCAAGGAAAAAACACAAAAAGAATTGTCCTAAAGCTAAATTGGATATAATTCCACAACAAACATAATAAGGGGGTGGACAAAAGTATTGGCACTGATAGAAAAATCATGTGATGCTTCTCTAATTTGTGTAATTAACAGCACCTGTAACTTACCTGTGGCACCTAACAGGTGTTGGCAATAACTAAATCACACTTGCAGCCAGTTGACATGGATTAAAGTTGACTCAACCTCTGTCCTGTGTCCTTGGGTGTACCACATTGAGCATGAAGAAAAGAAAGAAGAACAAAGAACTGTCTGAGGACTTGAGAAACCAAATTGTGAGGAAGCATGAGCAATCTCAAGGCTACAAGTCCATCTCCAAAGACCTGAATCTTCCTGTTTCTACCGTGCGCAGTGTCATCAAGAAGTTTAAAGCCCATGGCACTGTGGCTAACCTCCCTAGATGTGGACGGAAAAGAAAAGTTGACGAGAGATTTCAACGCAAGATTGTGTGGATGGTGGATAAAGAACCTCGACTAACATCCGAACAAGTTCAAGCTGCCCTGCAGTCCGAGGGTACAACAGTGTCAACCCGTACTATCCGTCGGCGTCTGAATGAAAAGGGACTGTATGGTAGGATACCCAGGAAGACCCCACTTCTTACCCCGAGACATAAAAAAACCAGGCTGGAGTTTGCCAAAACTTACCTGAGAAAGCCTAAAATGTTTTGGAAGAATGTTCTCTGGTCAGATGAGACAAAAGTGGAGCTTTTTGGGCAAAGGCATCAACATAGAGTTTACAGGAGAAAAAAGAGGCATTCAAAGAAAAGAACACAGTCCCTACAGTCAAAGATGGCGGAGGTTCCCTGATATTTTGGGGTTGCTTTGCTGCCTCTGGTACTGGACTGCTTGACTGTGTGCATGGCATTATGAAGTCTGAAGACTAAAGACTACCAACAAATTTTGCAGCATAATGTAGGGCCCAGTGTGAGAAAGCTGGGTCTCCCTCACAGGTCATGGGTCTTCCAGCAGGACAATAAATGGTTATCTGCCGCGACACTACTATTATCATAATTATTGTAGCTGAATGAGTGGCACTAGAAACAAGAGGATCAATGGGTATAATGAATGTGTGTATTGCAGAAACTGCCCTGTGCTAAATAAGAGAAAACGGAGATCTTGGTTTCAATAGTGGCCACTAAAGAGTAAGCCTGACACCCACTTCAAGGAGCCTCCACTGTCAGGTCCTTCCAGCAGGACAATGACCCAAAACACACTTCAAAAAGCACTAGAAAATGGTTTGAGAGAAAACACTGGAGACTTCTAAGGTGGCCAGCAATGAGTCCAGACCTGAATCCAATAGAACACCCGTGGAGAGATCTAAAAATGGCAGTTTGGAGAAGGCACCCTTCAAATATCAGGGACCTGGAGCAGTTTGCCAAAGAAGAATGGTCTAAAATTCCAGCAGAGCATTGTAAGAAACTCATTGATGGTTACCGGAAGCGGTTGATCGCAGTTATTTTGGCTAAAGGTTGTGCAACCAAGTATTAGGCTGAGGGTGCCAATACTTTTGTCTGGCCCATTTTTGGAGTTTTGTGTGAAATAATCAATGTTTTGCTTTTTGCTTCATTTCCTTATGTGTTTTTTCATTGAAGACAAATTAAATGAAGATAATAATACCAAAGAATTTGTGATTGCAATCATTTTCAGGAAGAAACTGAGCATTATCTGACAGAATTGCTGGGGTGTCAATACTTTTGGCCACAACTATATATATTTATATATATATATATATATATATATATATATATCTATTATATAATCACGAATGGGATTTTTGCCCCTTTTGAGACCGCTCACGCTGCGAGTCAATGTCGTCATGTGGCGCAGCGGGCATGGCGAGTCGCCTTAGCAGCGCGAAGCATTGGCCGCGAAGCGGCCATTGCGAGTCAGAGACTCGCTCTGCTAGAATCCCGATGCATTGTGCATCGGGCACCCATCTAGTATATATATATATACAGATTTCTAATGGGGTTGTGTAGTCTCTTTTCCAATACAGCTTGGCTCCCTTGCATATTACTTTGTAGTGGAACACCATGTGGGCACTTAAAATTTATAAACAGTATTAATTTCAGGGTTGCTTCACAGAAGTGTTCATGAGCGGCATGCATAAGAACTGGATACAATATGTGGAAATGCTCTGCTCTGCTCTAATTTTGATGAAAGAGCCAAAGTAAAGTAACTTTCAATACAGGTGATTCAATGCGTTTCAAAGTGTCATCCTCACTTCTTCCTCAGGAAATTCACCAATCAGGCACCAGATCTGTGCCTCGTGACTGTCAGCTAGCTCAGGGCATTAGCACTGGTTCTTGCAGAAAAAATGAGAAAAATTTAGCTTTTTTTCTGACAAGGTAAATGAGCAGCCATAAATAGACAGTAGTAATACTGCAACCTACTCCCCCTTCTCCTAGCTGGTGACATCACACTTCTTTCATATTAGTTTGATTTTTTGCCATACACTGGAGTCAGATATACAGACATGGCTGAAATTGTTGATACCCTTGAAATTGTTCCATAAAATTAAAGGGATCCTGTCACCCCCAAAACACCTCAAAAGCTATTAAAAGCTGTCCCTAGAGCATAGTAACACTTACCCTACACGCCTTTTAGCTCCTAAATGCACCAAGTGAAATTGAAGATAAATGTTATTACAGTACCTCATTAGGGATGATAATGAGTGACTATGGTATTCATAGTCACCCTGGCCGGCTGTCCCTCTTCATGATATCACGCCTCCATACGCGTGATCTTCTAATCAGATTAAAATGCGCGCCTCCCCGCTCTGTGCTGTCTCAGCCGGCCTGTAGTGGGGCTGGGTGACGCGAATCGCGTCATTTCCGGCGCCGGGTGAGGTAGTACACCCGCGCCGCTCTGTTAGCTTCAAAGCGCGCACTGCGCATGCGCAGTGCGGGTCTTAAAGCTAACAGCGGCGCAGGTGTACATACGTCACCCGGCGCCGGAAATGACGCGATTCGCGTCACCCAGCCGCACACTGCAGCGGTCCGGCTGCCATAGGAGAGCGGGGAGGCGCGCATTTTAATGTGATTTGAAGATCACGCCTATGGAGGCGTGATAACATGAAGTGGGAGAGCCTGCCAGGGTGACTATGAATACCATAGTCACTCATTATCATCCCTAATGAGGTACTGTAATAACATTTATCTTCAATTTCACTTGGTGCATTTAGGAGCTAAAAGGAGTGTAGGGTAAGTGTTACTATGCTCTAGGGACAGCTTTTAATAGCTTTTGAGGTGTTTTGGGGTTGACAGGATCCCTTTAAATATTTCTGCCAAAAAAAATGCAATTACATGTTTTGCTATACACGTTTATATCCTTTGTGTGTATTAGAACGGCACAAAAAAAAGAGAAGAAAAAAGTAAATTCAACATAATTTCACACAAAACCCTCAAAATGGACCTGACAAAATAGATGCCACTCTCAACTTAAAGGGGAAATCCGGGGAGATAATACTTTTTTGCAATGTCCCTGCCCTCCTATATGATGATGCAGAGCTATCCATAGATCACATATAAATCTATAAAATCATATTTGCTTGTCAGCACTCACCTCTCCCTTATGGGGACAGAGAAATTCAGTGATGCTGCAGCAGGCACAGGATGGCCATCCCAATGGTCCCAGTACATACATGTTGTGATTGTGTGTTGTGATATTTATGGTCAGGCCCAAAAGAGCTGAGGAAAAACACGCTGATCAGCTCTGACTCATTCAATGACAGTAGTCATACAGCCAGGGCCACCGACGGGGCATGACTGGATTGACTGGTGTCAGGGGCCTGGCGGTGATTGATAGGAGAGGGGGCCTGGAGGAGAGGTAAGGGGGCGGGCCCTGATCTCCTCAGGGCCCTGCTCCCTCACCTCTTCTACGGCCCCCTCTTCTGCCAATGTCCTCGGGGTCCCACCCCCTCACCTCTAGAATGGGTCCCGTCTCCTTGTCTATCACAGTCGCGGCTCACGGCCCGTCGAGACAGAGATGGGACAAAACTGGCCAAGACTGACATCTTCAATTACGTCAGTCTCGGCCAAGTTTGTACTGCGCATGCACCTAATAGGCTGACATGCGCAGTAGAAACCGGAAACCACGCTGGCACCAGCAGGGTGGAGAGGAGCGTGGGAGCTGGCAGGAGGGAGAAGAACTGGGAAGCCGGCAGGATGGAGAAGAACTGGTGAGCTGGCAGGTTTAAGAGGAGCACGGGAGCCGGCAGGAGGGAAAAGAACTGGGGAGCTGGCAGAATAGAGAGGAGTCAGGACAGAGCTGCTTCTGGTGAGTATGCTGTCTGTGTGTCTGCTTATCTGTGTGTCTGTTTGTCTGTGTGCCTCTCCGTGTCTCTTTGTGTGTCTGTATGTGTGTGTATGTCTCTACACAGCACTATACTCTATATACAAGTCCACACTACATGCTGTATTATTGTATGTATATAGTGTGGACCTGTATATACAGGATAGTGCTGTGTATACAAGATAAACAACCGGCAGTCCCTGTTCATACAGCCGGCAGTCTCTGTGCATACGTCCCGCAGCCGTTAGCATTTTGAATATGTCCCACAGCTGTTAGTATTTTGCATATGTTCTACAGCCATTAGCATTTTGCATGTCACGCAACCATCTGCATTTTGCATGTGTCCCACAGTGCATCTATCTGCATTGTGTATGCAGCCAGCAGTCATCTTCATTATGGATACATCCCAAAGCCTTCTTCATTTTGTATACGTATCGCAGCTCTATTGTGCATACGTCCCGCTGCAGTCTGCATTTTGCATGCATCCTGCAGCCATCTGCACTGTGTATACGTCCCGCAGCCATCTTCATTTTGTATATGGCCTACAGCTGTCTCTATTGTGTATACAGCTCACAGCTGTCTCTATTGTGTATACAGCCCAAAGTTGTCTCTATTGTGTATATGACCTGCAGCAGTCTCTATTGTGTATCCTCTATAGTGTGTATTGTCAGCAGCAGTATTACTGTGTATACGGCTCACAGCCGTCTCCATTGTGTATATGGCCTGCAGTCATCTCCATTGTCTATATGACCCGCAGCTGTCTCTTTTTGCATACAGCCAGCAGCAGTAACTATTGTGTATACAGCTAACGTGTATTCAGCCCAAAGCAGTCTCAAGTGTGTGTGTATATATATATATATATATATATACATATATATATATATATATAAACAGTATATATATAGTGTGTTTAGGTGGAGGTGGAGCCTGAGTGGAGGTGGAGCCTGGTGGAGGCTTGGCAGAGTGTCAGGGGGACCCCAAAGTTCTGTCAGTGAGGGGCCCTGACACTCCTAGTGGCAGCCCTGCATACAGCATTTCTGTATTAAATTCAAGAGTTCCAACTTAGTTTGCCTAAAATGAGATTCAGACAAACCCCATAGATAGATATATATAGATAGATAGAAATAGAAGAGATAGATATAGATATTAATAGAATAGATATATATAAATAGAATAGATATAAAATAGATATAGATAGATAGATGGATGGATGGATAAATACATAGGATAGATGATACCTCAGGGGAAATGATGTATCAGTGTCCGCGCTGCTGAAATCCCAAGAAAACGATCCGGAAACCATATGTAGGTTGCATCAATCATCCATTTATTCCCTTTCCAATAAAAAGGGAAAGGGAATAAATGGATGATTGATGCAACCTACATATGGTTTCCGGATCGTTTTCTTGGGATTTCAGCAGCGCGGACACTGATACACCATTTCCCCTGAGGTAACTTCTGGATGATTCCCACGTGCATGTGGAAGGTGAAAGTCCTGCAGCAGCTGCATTTAATGCCAAATGCTTTTACACCAGTTGTGGGTCTCACAACTGTGCTAGGTGAGTGAATTCATACCCACCACATACATTAGTGTCACTAGTGATAGGGCACTATTGCGCCTCTTGTTCCCCCCCTATTTTTTTACTAGGATAGATGATAGACAGATTTATACATAGATGACAGATAAATATTTTGAAAGGAAGAAACACTGGTGCTAGTCTTCTTTCTTTAGCAATCCTTAATTTTAAGTATTAAAATTTAAAAAAATTTTCAGCCTACTAGGGGGCGCTAGATGCATTTCAGAAGGCACTCCTTCCTTCATTATTAGCAATTTGCAATAAACATCACAATACATTTATAGGGAAAAAAAAACACCCCCAGCTGAAAAGCATTAAACATACATAAAGGATTTTAACTCTAGCATTGTACCATTGGTTCAATAATAAAATGTATAGACATCAAGAATTATTAATTGTTTGTAAAACTCTCATATATACACTCATATATGCACTGTTTTTACATACGGTATGTATATATGTGTCCCTCGTTTTTTATTTTATTTGTTAGAGTTTTTTACACTTTATGCATATATATGCATATATATGTATATACTACCACTGGGGCTGCTGTATATACCTCTGGGGCTGCTGTATACTACCACTGGGGCAGCTGCTGTATATACCACTGGGGCTGCTGCTGTATACTACCACTGGGGCTGCTGTATATACCTCTGGGGCTGCTGTATACTACCTCTGGGGTTGCTGTATACTACCACTGGGGCTGCTGTATACTACCACTGGGGCTGCTGTATACTACCACTGGGGCTGCTGTATATACCTCTGGGGCTGCTGTATACTACCACTGGGGCTGCTGCTGTATATACCACTGGGGCTGCTGCTGTATACTACCACTGGGGAGGCTGCTGTATACCACACTGCTGGGGGCTGTATACCTGTGCTGGGGTCCATTCTCGGCTTATACACGAGTCAATAGGTTTTCCCAGGTTTTGGGGGCAAAAGTAGGGGGTCTGCTTATACACGGGTCGGCTTATACACGAGTATATACGGTAAATAACAAATAAATCAATTGAGTATATACATACAATTCATACATGACTATAAACAAATATATACATATATATGCATAAAGTGTCAAAAACATAAACAAATAAAATCAAAAACGAGGGACACATATATATATACATATATAAAAAACAGTGCATATATGAGTATATGTATGAGAGTTTTACAAACAATTGATAATTCTTGATGTCTATACATTTTATTATTGAACCAATGGCACAATGAAAGATTTAAAATCCTTTATGCATGTTTAATGTTTTCAGCTGGGGGTGTTTTTTTTTCTCTATAAATGTATTGTGATGTTTATTGTAAATTGCTAATGATTAAGGAAGGAGTGCCTTCAGAAACGTGTCTAGCGCCCGCTAGTAGGCTGAAAATGTTTTTAAATTTGAATACTTAAAATAAAGGATTGCTAAAGAAAGAAGACTAGCACCAGTGTTTCTTCCTTTCAAATTATCTACTGGGTGATGGCCAAATCTCCACACCGAGTGCAGGAATCCGGGTGAAATCAGGCAGTGGAGCGGTCTCCCTTTTTCCCTTTCCTTCACTATTGACAGATAAATATACAGACATGAGAGATAGATAATGGACAGATACATAGATATTTTTAAGCCCATATTTTTGGTGCACAGTATAGGGAACAAAGCCTAGTAATGGAACCTTGGGGCTTATACGATGTGTAATAGATGCTGCACAGACATCTGGATGCTTTCCTGTGATTGAGGAGCCATGTGACAATCGATAGAAAGCTTCAGGGGACAGGAATCTACCAAGTTGATATAGGGGAGGTGACCATGCCAGTGCTGAATAAACCAATGCAGTGTTTTGCTTGTGCTCTTAGCATAATGCATGACAGTATACATTATGCACCATCATACAGCAGAAGATCACAGCTTGTATTTCTATCTACTTGGTGACATGATTTCTATTTGAAGGGAGAACACATACATCACATAGGATGGTATAACAGGGGCAGGATTGTACTGTAACCATGGGGCCTGCAGCCACACCCCCTCTTCATACAGAATTGTGGACGAGAATGTAAGATGATCCTGGAGCCCCCTAGGTCCATGCCCCAGACACCCCTCCTGTTGTCTGCAGAAGCATCACTGAATTTCTCTGTCCCCGAAGGGAGAGGTGAGTGTTGAGGAGCAGATATGATTTTATTGATTTATAAGCGATCTATACATACTAGAACTGCAGTGTACAGCTCTGCTTCTTCATGTAGAGGGGAAGGGACAGTACAAAAATGTTTCTCTCCCCCTGAGTTCCCCTTTAATACTTGGTTGCCCACCATTTGGAATAAATAAGTGCAATCAATTGCTTTCTATAACCATCAACAAGCTTCTTACACCTCTCAGCTGAAATTCTGGATCACTCTTCCTTTGCAAACTGCTCAAAGTCCCTCATATATGATGGGTGCCTTCTCCCAACAGCAATTTTAAGATCTCTCTACAGATGTTTAATGGGATTTAGATCCTGACTCATTACTGACCTCTTCAGAGTAGGGTTGAGTGAGTGTAATAGTTACTATTCACTACTCGTACGAATAGTACAGTATTCGCAATACTCGTTACTCGGTGAGTATTGCAGGTGCTCATGAGTGATGTGTTGATGGTTATCGATCTGACATAAATTGACAGCTCTCTTCAGTACACAAAGGAAGCTGGCACCTCAGTAAGAGCAGATTGAATGTTATGGTCTCTCTGGGGGGCACAGCAGGGTGTTTTATGCAGTGAAAATGCAAAAAAGCCCACCCTCCCGCCCTGCCCTGGAAAGACTTGTTTTATGGCCGGATATGTGTGGGCAGAGCCTATCATTAATTGACTAACATTGGACTCGCTATTCAGATGTACAGTATATGCAAATATTTTAAATTACTCATTACGAGTATAGCGAGGGCAAATATTTAGCTACTCGCTCATCACTACTTCAGAGCTCTCCGGAGCTTTGTTTTCATCCAATTCTGGGTGCTTCTCGAAGTATGTTTTGGGTCATTGTCCTGCTGTAAGACCCAAGATCCAAGATGCAGATCCAGCTTTCTGAAACTGGGCTCTTCATTGTGACCCCAAATTATTTGGTAATCTTCAGATTTCATGATGACTTGCACACAGTAAAGAAACCAAGTGCCAGGGGCAGAAAAAACAACCCCTAAATGTCTTTGAACCTGCATCATATTTGTCTATAGGTATTGTTTTCTTCTCTATGTAGGCCTCGTTCTATTTTCAGTACAGTTGAATCTTGTGCTTTACCATAAAGCTCTATCTTGGTCTCCTCTATGCACAAGACTGTCTCCCAGAAGGATTTTGGCTTACTCACATACATTTGGGCAAGCTGTTTCTAGCTTTTTTATGTCTCTGTGTCAGCAGTGGGGTCCTCCTGGATTGGCTGCCATACTGTTTAATTTTATTGAAATGTCATCGGATAGTTTGTGCTGACACTGATGCACCCTAAACCTTCAGGACAGCTTGAATTTCCTTGGAGTTTGATCGGGGCTGCTTATCCACTATCTGGACTATCCAGCCTTGCAACTTTTCATCAATTTTCCTCTGCTGTCCACATCCATGAATATTAACTATTGGGTTGTAAATTATTTGATTATGCTGCACACTGTGGACAAAGGAACATCAAGATCTCTGAAGATGGACTTTTAACCTTGAGATTGATTCTTTTTTTTTAACAATTTTGGTTATTAAATCCTCAGACAGTTCTCTTCTGCTCTTTCTGTTCTCCATGATTAGTGTGGCACACACATATATACACTGCGTTCCAAATTATTATGCAAATGTTCTTTTTTTCTGATTTTCCTAAATAGTCGGTGCAAATGACAGTCAGTGTAATAAAAGTCATCACCCGTTAGAGTATACATCGAATTTTATTGAAGAAACCTCCCAATGATAACAGTATAATCAGTATAATCATCAAAATTTAAAAAAAACTCTAAATGCAAATGTTCCAAATTATTACACACAGGAGAGTTTCTAAACATTTGATATGTTTGAAAGAACTGAAAATGGTGATTTGTTGAATTGCAGCATTAGGAGGTCAGATTCACTGAAATAAAAAGCTATTTAACTCCAAAACATCCTAACAGGCCAAGTTACATGTTAACATAGGAACCCTTCTTTGATATCACCTTCACAATTCTTGCATCCAATGAACTTGTGAGTTTCTGGAGAGTTTCTGCTTGTATTTCTTTGCATGATGTCAGAATAGCGTCCCAGAGCTGCTGTTTTGATGTGAACTGCCTCCCATCCTCATAGATCTTTTGCTTGATTATACTCCTAAGGTTCTCTATAGGGTTGAGATCAGGGGAAGATGGTGGACGTACCATGAGTTTATCTCCTTTTATGCCCATAGCAGCCAATGGCACAGAGGTATTCTTTGTAGCATGAGATGGTGCATTGACATGAATGAGGATGATTTTGCTCTTAAAGGCACATTTTTGCTTTTTGTACCATGGAAGAAAGTTCTCAGTTGGAAACGCTATATACGTTGCAGAGGTCATTTTCATACCTTCAGGAACCTTAAAGGGGCCTACAAGCTGTTTCCCAATGATTCCAGCCCAAAGCATGACTCCTCCACCTCCTTGCTGACGTCGCAGCCTTGTGGGGACATGGTGGCATCCACCAACCATCCACTACTCTATTCATCTGGATCATCCAGGGTTGCTCGGCACTCATCAGTAAACAAGACTGTTTGAAAATTAGTCTTCATGTATATCTGGACCCACTGCAACTGTTTCTGCTTGTGAGCACTGTTTAGGGGTGGCCGAATAGTAGGTTTATTCACCACAGCAAGCCTTTGAAGGATCCTACATCTTGATGTTCGAGGGACTCCAGAGGCACCAGCAGCTTCAAATATCTGTTTGTTGGTTTGTAAGGCCTTTTTAGCAGCTGCTCTCTTAATCTGATGAACTTGCCTGGCAGAAATCTTCCTCATTCTGCCTTTATCTGCACGAACACATCTGTGCTCAGATTCAGCCACAAATCTCTTCACAATACGATGATCACGCTTACATTTTCGTGCAATACCAAATGTTTTCATCCCTTGTCCAAGGCATTGCACTATTTGTTGCTTTTCGGCAGCAGAGAGATCCTTTTTCTTTCCCATGTTACTTGAAAACTGTGGCCTGCGTAATATTGTGGAACACCCAGTTTTCCTTTTATTGGACTCACCTGCCAATCTAAGTATCACAGATATCTGACATTGATTTCAATGATCCAAAGAACCCTGAGACACAATACCATCAATGGGTTTCATTGAAAAAAAAAAAAATGAAACCCTATGACACTTAAAACCAATTTGCATAATAATTTGGAACACAGTGTAATGCTAAGATTGAGTCAATGTCTCCCCTTTTTATCTGGTTTCAGGTGTGATTTTCATATTGACCACACCAGTTACTTGCCACAGGTGAGTTTAAACTAGTATATGATTTAAACATAGTTGTCTACCCACAATTTTGGTGCCAACAACTTTGTTTGGCTTATTTTGGGGGTTTTGTGTGAAATTATGTACAAGTTGCCTTGTTCTCTCTGTTTTTTTGTGCTGTTCCAATACACACAAATGAAATAAACATGGGTATGGCAAAACATATGTAATTGCAATAATTTTCTGGAAAAAAACTCAATAACACTTTTGGCCATGACTGTACAGTACAAAGAGCTTCTTAGGGTGTTAACATATGAATAAACACATTCTGGTTCATGGGGGAGCTGTCAGGTTCCGTTTAAAGATACGCAGGTTGTGCCTGGCGGTTGATATTTGGAACCATGTCCAGTGATATTCGATATTCAACTGTTTATATGGCTTTAATGATTTGTGCACATAGAATGTGACTCATGACTATCGCTGAGGTAAATGTTGCACTGAGCATAAGGAAAGGGGACCATTGCTTTATAGTATTGCAATATATTTTATATAGAAGAGATGTTGTAATAACCCTCTCACCTAAAAGAGCAGCTTTTTCCTCATCGATCAAATCATCCAATTTTTTCTTTTGTCTTCTGTATTTCAAAAACCTGTAAAATGTTAAAAGCCTCTTTTTATTTAGTTCTGATACTTCAGATGATACGCAACAAATAGAAAGTGGGCGGTGAACATGGGCACCCTGACTATTCTGGGGCTACCAAGTCCCATAACCTGCAATCTGCAATGCATTGTGTATTCTGACACCTTTCTAAAATAAAAAAGATAAATACAACTCATCAAACAACACATAGAAAATATAAAAACCCTGATATAATAAATGGCAGATTTATAAAATCATAAAATTGGCAAGAATATACAGAGCACCATGCAAAAACTTTGAGTAACCACCACAATATGGGAAATTATTAAATCAGGATCAATAAAATAACACACAGGTTTTATTGCTGGATATACAGAGAAATAGTACATCACACATTATAATGCGAATATCTATCACATGATGGACGTAAAAATAAAAATCGCAAGTTTGTACTGCATGTTATTCAAACAATAGAAATTATCTCTAATATATTACATATAGTGAATTAACTCAATATAGTTAAAGAGGTTGTCCTCTACTTTAACACTGATGGCCTATCCGTAGGATAGGTCATCGATGTCTTCTTGTCCGAGATCCAACACCGGACAGCAGGAGGTGGCAGCAGGCAGTGGAAATGCTCAGTTCCAGAGATGCTTTGTCTTGTGATAGTAGCTGCAGCCAGGTACTGCACATCCGCCTCCTATTAAATTGAGTCAGATGTGATACAATAACATCTTTCACTCACCCCATGATACCTTCACATAGTAAAAGGGCCCTTGGAGCCCTCACATCCAGCGACTGTTGTTCCACCATTGAATCTTCTCTAATCTGTGAGTCAGCAGAAATCAAACTGCACTCAGATGTCATCCGAGTGCAGTCTGATGTTTTCTATGTGCCCATAGACTTGAATGAGTGAGTTCCATATAATCTGTGCGGAAAATCACAGCGCACTGTAATTTTTTTCACTGATAGATTCTGTTAGTGAAAAAAATTAGTCATTAGCTCTACTCAATTGAATAACATTGGTCCAAGTGCTGTCCACAAAAAATCATTGGATAGCACTATGTATAGTCCTATGTATACAGCACTGTGAGCGAGCTGCAGAAGTGGCACTTGTGAGCTGGCTATAGTGAGGACTGCCTCTATACAATGAGTGGGCTAGTGAGGTTGCACGTACATGAACATTTATATGATGATGCTCAGTTCAGAGAGCAAAGGGAGAGGAAGCTATATTAATGAGCATTTTAAAATATAAGGATTAATTATGATATACATATGTAAATAAAAGAACTGAGGTAGCACTGCAAAGTCCAGATCAAAGAAGAGTAAGATCTTTTATTTTCTGATGCAGCACTTCTCAAATTAATCCATCTCATGCCGGAGTCCTGTCTTTTTTTGTCAGCTATAAATCATAATAAGCACAGTGCATAGTTTGTGCTAGTGTGAACAAGATTCGAGAATACAATGGTGCAGAAAAGGCAACTCAGTGATGACTCACAACAGGTATTTTACAGAAATTAAGAATTAGGCCCACTTCACATCACGATTTTTTCATGTCCCTGGGGATCCTGTTTTTTTGTAGGACCCCACAGACAGGAATGGACAGGTTCGGATGTGTACCTCCGGATGCTATTTCTGTGTCCGGATCCATGATTTTGACACAGAAAGAGCTGGGAAGCACCCGTCTGTAAAAAATGGTGCAGAAAAGGCAACTCAGTGATGACTCACAACAGGTATTTATTTTACAGAAATTAAGAATTAGGCCCCCTTCACATCACGATTTTTTCATGTCCGTGGGGATCCTGTTTTTTTATAGGACCTCACAGACAGGAATGGACAGGTTCGGATGTGTACCTCCGGATGCTATTTCTGTGTCCGGATCCATGATTTTGACACAGAAAGAGCTGGGATGCGCCCGTCTGTAAAGCGCAGGCAAGTGGTGTCGGGGCTGACTTTCACTTTTGCAATGCATATACGGTACATACATTGAGAAAGGGAAAGCAATGGTTACAAATAAAAAAAATGCTCACCTCCTCTGGCGAGTGTCCCGCAATGCATGGCATCTACCTCTGATGGCTGCAAGGACCTTAATCAGCTGAGCTAGTGGGGTGGGGCAACCCGATCAGCTGATTGGTAATATGACCACATCAGCTGAGCGGTTTAAATCATCCGCCGATCGGGCATGTCACCCCAACTCATCACAACTTCTTCCCTTATATAGATAATTCCATATATCAATAGACAAGACATGCAGAATCTGATTTTTGGTGCTTGACCTTTGGCTTGGATCTTCCTCTGGAACCAGTATAACTCACGTCTTCTCTGACCTCAGATCATTCTCAAATACTTCTACTTCAGTGGTTTCTAAGAGCTACTCTGCTGTTGTCATACCACTTCCCTTCAAGTCTTAGCACCAACTCTTTCCCTCGTTTAATGTCCAGGCCTTTTATATTTAGTAACTGCACCACAGCTGTTACCAGACACAGCGTCCTCTTCAAACGTTTCCCTCGATTAAACATACTCTCCATTCTTCAGTTCCTGCCTGTCCAGCAGATGTTGGTATTTATTTGCAAGTACTGTGAGATGTTAGCTGAGTGCATTTTCTGTTCACGATCCCCTTACATTGGTAACACACCCATTTAACAGGACCCCACAGCTCCTTTCTCAAGATTCAAGTTTTTGAGAGCAGTTTAGAAGTGTAAATGTGACCTCTGGGAATCTTGAGAATGGAGCTGTGGTGTTCTGTCATGGGCCTCCTCAGCAGGAGGTGAGGGAGTGGGTCACCACACAAACATCACACTGTGCTTTGCAAGTTTTAAAGCTGAAAAATAGAGAGGGGTGAGGATAATGACCAAAAACATCTTCACTGAGTCATCCGGTGTGCTCACAGTATGGGTCACAGCACACCAGCCTGGTTACTGACGATGCTTCTACCACACATCTGAAACCCGTAGAAAAAAAATAAACATAAATAAATGCCACTTAAGCGCTTCCACTGGTTGAACAAACAATTGTATAAGTATATATCAATAAATATAATTTATGTGTATATGTACTGGTTAATAAGGTATGTGGATACCCAAAAAAATGTCTGACTCCTACTGCCTAGTGCAGCTTTTGTCATAGAATAAAAACAAGTGTAATCAAAATGTCAAGACCTGCAAAAGGAACATACAGCATACCAGAGAAAAGTGACCCCTTTCATCACCTCAGGGACAGATTCCTGAACCCTCTTCACTCCCTCTAACTTCAATTCATCTATGGCTGATGTCAATGATTAAATCAGCCATACCCTCTGCCAGACCACTTGTCTGCTGACTGTCTTTTACACAATTCTACCACAGTTGTCGATGGTCCACGATTAAGGCCACATCACACGCTTCAATAACGTTAACGATATCGCTTAAAAGACACTGTTTTTTAATCACTTAAGTGATATCGTTTGTGCGTCGTGGCATGTAACCAAGCAATCCTGCAATGAAAAATTGTTTGATTGTTTGGTTGAAGATTTGTGAGCAGGACCTCAAATCAAGCAATGGTCGTGCGAACGATCTGCAGCATCGTGCTGTGTGACACCGTGCAAACGATCTCATTGACGATTTCACCTATTCCTGACACTGGCTAGCCTCGATCGGTGGGTTGTGCGCTGGATCGCTGGCGCGTTGCCAAATGTAAAATCGTTAACGAGATCTATGCTTGTGACACCGCACAAGCGATATCGCAAAATTGTTCTAACGATCTCAATCACATGACTTTGCAGGCGATATCGTGATCGATATTGAAGCGTGTGACGTGGCCTTTATCCAGAAATCTATTCCCTGTCATCAATACTGTAATACTGCTACTGTCAATAATGCCGTTGCTGGCCTTACAAAGCCATACCATGCAAACATCTGCAACCTGCCCACTGTGTGTTATAGCTATTATGTACTGCTGCTAGGAAACCTAAATTCTTGAGGGTAGACAAACATCAAACACCTCCAAAAATAGGACTAATATTTTGCATTCCTTGTTGACAAGCCATTACTTTTTACATTTTGAAAACAGCCTGTTCCCTAAAAAATGTATGATTTTTACGCACCTTTTGCAAACTTTGCAATTGTATAATCATTTTGAGAATAGCGAACCTTTTGCAAATTTAAAAAAGTGGATCATTTTTCACTCCTTTTTGAGAAGACAGTATGCCTTCAATTTCAAAACGGCTACATGTTCCATCTTCCCAAATAAAAGGATAATTTTTCAACATCTTGTAAAAAACCTACTGTTTTTTTATTTAAAGAGAACCTGTCACCTCATTTTCCCCCCTCTCCTATCACTACCTGTACCTGCACTTTGTAAGCTCATCCCTAACTATCCCTCACTGACCTAAAGGGGCCCTATAATAGTTTACAAAAGTGTCTTTTAACTTACATACAATCTCCATCTAGGAGACTGGAAAGGCGGGCTCCGGGCTTCATTCTCCCCTCCTCGTCATAATTCTGCACGCCCCGCTGGGTGTCCTCGCATCTTGTATTTTTCCTCCTTAATTTTGAAGTTGCCGCCTCCTTCGTGATCTAAAACGCCGGGGCAGGACATCATATCTGGCCCGGTGCACTGTGGGCCTAATCATGTGATCGGCCCAATGCATTATGGGCCTGATCACATGATTGGCTCAGTGCATTGTGGGCCTGATCACGTGATTGGTCCGGCTCCAGCGCATACGCAATACGCAGTTTTTTGGGCAAAATTCACTGTTGTTGATGACTTTGAATTTCAAATGATCCACTTATCTCTACCCAATATATCCCAGCCCATGACAGATTCACACACACACGCAATCCTTTAAATGATACAATCATAGACTACACACATTACTCTGTAAAAATTTAAAGTTAATTAAATGGAACTTGAAAACACAACTGAACTACTTATACTCTACATCAGAGGTCCCCAGCTCCAGGCCTCAAGCGCCGCCAACAGTGCACGTTTTCAGAATGTCCTTAGTATTGCACAGGTGCTAATGTGATCATCTACACAGGTAATTATTCCAACCCCTGTGCAATATTAAGGAGATCCTGAAAACCTGCACTGTTGGCGGCCCTCGAGGCCTGGAGTTGGGGACCCCTGCTCTTTATACATACACATGCTTGTGTACATTCTGTATGGGCAGCACGGTGGCGCAGTGGTTAGCACTTGCAGCACTGGGGTCCCGGGTTCAAAACCCACCAAGAATAATATCTGCAAGGAGTTTGTATGTTCTCCCCGTGTTTACATGGGTTTCCTCCCACATTTCAAAGACATACTGATAGGATGTTTAAACTCTGAGCCCCAATGGGGACAGTGTTGCAAATGTATGTAAAGTGCTATGGAATCAATAGCACTATATAAATGAAGAAATATTATTATTATATTATTATGATACTGTTGTAGCTGATGAAATGGGACTTGCAAAACAACTCACACCAACTCTAGTGTGAATCCAACGTTTGAGAACTGCCTCAATTGATTACACAGGGAATTGTGGTTGGTTGGTGCCCCTTCAGCTACTAAATAACAAACTTGCTTACCTTTGCTTTACAAATATAAAATTTGAGGTTTAAGGTTTAAGTCTAAGGTTTTACTTTGCGATACATTTTTGATGCTTTATGGTTGCATCCCCGATGAAAGAGCAAGGATTGCTCTGAAACACATAGGAAATAAAGCACCACCGTCTACAGATCCTTTGTGGTCATTATCTGTATACAGTTAGCACGGATCGCAAAGCACTTGTCCTTTGGATACATAATTTTCGATAAAGACATACTTGATTCTCATTAACATATAAAGTAGTACAGTGATATGGTACTTACAAAAATCCTAGGACTGCCCAAAACAAAAGTATGATAATGACGATAACACTGTAAAATCCTTTTACGTAGTCTAAAAAGGAAAAAGTGGATCAGATCCAAGAGAACAGTCACCTTGCCAAAAGAGGAATTTGGAATACGGATGTCGATAATCAATTACAATGACATTAACACAAGTAAATGGAAGCTTTTTTTTTAAAATAGATGTGAACAAGACCTAAGTTTAATATATCAGTCTATTACAGCCTCCTGCTAAGTGCAAAGGATGTTTTTCATGCCTGTCTTTTTTTTTTTTTGTCCTCTAGTGTTAATTCTGTAAAACAAACATATGGTTGGGACTCGTAAGTGTGAGGGTCCTTTACGGTGGGTTACGAGCTTACGTATTTTGGCCAAAATATCCACTAACACCTCACATCATCATCTTTAGTGGTTTTTGCACTTTTTTATCTATTGCAGTATGAGGCTGAACTCTCTAGGGGACGTCTGTCATTTGTGTGATGCATGTACATGGTGTGGGGCAGCCTGCCTAATCTAATACTGAGACTAAGCGTTACACGTGTTTGTGTGACTGACGCCCTGTGGTAACCTTATATCTATAAATTCTATCAATCACCTCCTCCATAACATTGTTGGTCGCAGGTGACACAACCACCCCCAATGCTTTGGCTGGGTGCATGAGATTGTGCATCGGTATTAAGACACCTGAGTTGCCTCTCAGTGGAGCTTACAGCCTCTTGCTAAGTGCAATGGATGTTTTTCATGGCTATCTTTTTGGTAAGTTTTTTAGAATAGAACTGAAACCATTTATTGTCATGCAAAATCATTTACCCAACACTATTTGCAGTGGCCCCAAAATACTTTTTTTTCAACAGAAAATGGGAATTTACTTTTTATAAAATAAGGGAACTCTTTACCTGGAACTTTCTTTTTATAGCAGGCACCCATGGAGTAACAGCATTCTTTTAAGACACATGCTAATCTTGTCTTATTCCTCGTAAAGCAGGGACTGGATAGAGGCTCCACACAAACTGGTAGGGAAAGCATAATGTATCACAAAAAATATTTACTATTGGTGTATATATAATACTAGATGGGTGCCCGATGCACAAAGCATCGGGATTCTAGCTGAGCGAGTCTGTGACTCGCAATGGCCGCTTCGCGGCCAATGCTTCGCGCTGCTAAGGCGACTCGCCATGCCCGCTGCGCGGGCATAGCGAGTCGCCTTAGAACTGCTCGCAATGGCCGCTTCGCGGCCAATGCTTCGCGCTGCTAAGGCGACTCGCCATGCCCGCTGCGCGGGCATAGCGAGTCGCCTTACAACTGGTCGCATTGGCCGCTGCGCGGCCAATGCATTTTTCGTATCCACATGACCACGCTGAGTCGCATGCGACTTTGGTGCGCGAAATCCATTCGTGATTATATAATAGATAATAGTATAATAGTATAATATATGTTATATATACAGTGCCTACAAGTAGTATTCAACCCCCTGCAGATTTAGCTGGTTTGATAAGATGCCAATAAGTTAGAGCCTTCAAACTGCAAACGAGAGTAGGATTTATTAACAGAAGCATAAATCTTACAAACCAAAAAGCTATGTTGCTCAGTTGAATTTTTATAAATTTTAAACATAAAAGTGTGGGTCAATTATTATTCAACCCCTATGTTTAATATTTTGTGGAATAACCCTTGTTTGCAATTACAGCTAATAATCGTCTTTTATAAGACCTGATCAGGCCGGCACAGGTCTCTGGAGTTATCTTGGCCCACTCCTCCATGCAGATCTTCTCCAAGTTATCTAGGTTCTTTGGGTGTCTCATGTGGACTTTAATTTTGAGCTCCTTCCACAAGTTTTCAATTGGGTTAAGGTCAGGAGACTGACTAGGCCACTCCAACACCTTGATTTTCTCCCTCTTGAACCAGGCCTTGGTTTTCTTGGCTGTGTGCTTTGGGTCGTTGTCTTGTTGGAAGATGAAATTATGACCCATCTTAAGATCCTTGATGGAGGAGCGGAGGTTCTTGGCCAAAATCTCCAGGTAGGCCGTGCTATCCATCTTCCCATGGATGCGGACCAGATGGCCAGGCCCCTTGGCTGAGAAACAGCCCCACAGCATGATGCTGCCACCACCATGCTTGACTGTAGGGATGGTATTCTTGGGGTCGTATGCAGTGCCATCCAGTCTCCAAACGTCACGTGTGTGGTTGGCACCAAAGATCTTGATCTTGGTCTCATCAGACCATAGAACCTTGAACCAGTCTGTCTCAGAGTCCTCCAAGTGATCATGAGCAAACTGTAGACGAGCCTTGACATGACGCTTTGAAAGTAAAGGAACCTTACGGGCTCGTCTGGAACGGAGACCATTGCGGTGGAGTACGTTACTTATGGTATTGACTGAAACCAATGTCCCCACTGCCATGAGATCTTCCCGGAGCTCCTTCCTTGTTGTCCTTGGGTTAGCCTTGACTCTTCGGACAAGCCTGACCTCGGCACGGGGGGAAACTTTCAAAGGCTGTCCAGGCCGTGGAAGGCTAACAGTAGTTCCATAAGCCTTCCACTTCCGGATGATGCTCCCAACAGTGGAGACAGGTAGGCCCAACTCCTTGGAAAGGGTTTTGTACCCCTTGCGAGCCTTGTGACCCTCCACGATCTTGTCTCTGATGGCCTTGGAATGCTCCTTTGTATTTCCCATGTTGACCATGAATGAGTGCTGTTCACAAGTTTGGGGAGGGTCTTAAATAGTCAGAAAAGGCTGGCAAAAGAGATAATTAATCCACACATGTGAAGCTCATTGTTCTTTGTGCCTGAACTACTTCTTAATACTTTAGGGGGACCAAACAGAATTCTGGTGGCTTGAGGGGTTGAATAATAAATGACCCTCTGAATTAACTTTTAATGCTTTAAAAAAAAAAAAAAAAAAATTTTTGTGGCACTGCATTTCCCACTTCCAGGCTGATCTACAGTCCAAATGTCACAATGCCAAGTTAATTCCGCATGTGTCAACCAGCTAAATCTGCAGGGGTTGAATACTACTTGTAGGCACTGTATATATATATATAGTGCATATACAATAATAATGTACTTTGCTATAAATGTAATGCAAGAGGATTGTGTAAACATGTTTAATAAAAAACTGATAAGAAAACATTTCCACTATGAGTAAAAAAAAAAATCTAGCAAGCTCTAAAAAGTGATGATTGCTCATGTGGTCAGAGCATAGTGGCATCAGTCACACACCTGCCCCAGACACCTGCCCCAGACAGAATAGAGAGTATGGACAGCAGTAGGGTCAGTAAAGCCAATATGTTTTTTTCTTTCTGAGAGATAGCTGTTTTTCTTCTTTTTCATATTTGTTTTTAATTCATTTCCTAGCATCTTAATCAAGCTTGCTAACTTTATTTTTTCTGTTTTTCTGGACACTGTATTCAAAAACTACAGGCATAGATATCTATATTACAGAATGTTAAAGACATCAGACATATTTATTGTCAACTTTAAGATGGTAATTACAGCAAAATATTTTTTAGTTAGAGGAAAATAGCCTTTAATTTTATAGATTGCCCAGAAATTAATGGTTGTTTTTCAGACCTGAAAAACAGGTCCAAGTGCCCTTGGGACCTAATAAATGAGTACAGTTAATATATAAAAGTTAAATTTCTAGAAAATATTCTTGATACTTGTATGTCTGAAATGGCAGGATTCAACTTATGCAGGTATTCATGATTGAACACTTGAATACAACCGGTATTGAAGCTCCTCAAGATACTAGGACTCCAAATACACATTGAAAAGAAATTGAGCCAAATTCTTATTATTGTCATTGAATTCAGATATTTCACTCAGGACGATTGTCTCAGTTTAGATATGAGTGGACCCGTGGATATTCAGTTTCGCCGAGATCGACTGTACCTTAAAAAATAGTCCAGTTCAGGACCGGGGACTTGACCCGAACCCCATATAAGTCAATGGGCACACGATTTTAAGTGCTGCCAATGGTGACCGTAAGGGCTGGGGGGCTGCAAAAGGAAGTAATATGGGAATTAAAGTTATACAGTTGAAACCATAAGTTTACATACACTGTCTAAAAAGACACATGTGCATGTTTTTCTCACTATCTGACATAAAATCAACATAAACCTTTCCTATTTTAGGTCAATTAGGATTACCATAATCTTTTATATTTGCCAAATGCCAGAAGAATGAGAGAGAGAATGCTTTAGGGCATTTTTATTACTTTCTGCAAAGTCACAAGTTTACATACATTTCATCAGTATTTGGTACCATTACCCTTAGGGTGTGTGTTCATGGTCAGTATACGCAGAGTTACCAGAGCACCGGTATACGGACACCTGTATTGCCTCTCGGAGGAGCTATCAGCCTGCTGCTAGGTGCAATGATATTTACCGGGCAATATTTTGGTAAGTTTTTTGTGATTTTATGTCCTATTCAGTGATTTTAAAAGTTTAAACAAACATATGGCAGCAGACATATGGTTAGGACTCGTAAGCGTGAGGGCCCTTGACGGTGGGTTATGAGCTTACGTATTTTGGCCCAAAATATCACTAACTCCTCACATTTTCATCTTTAGAGTTTTGTTGCATTTTTTTTATCAGCAGTTTGAGGCTGGGCCCTCTGGGGGCGTCTGTCACTTGTGAGCAGGGCCGCACCGTCCATTGGACAGTGTGAGCCCTGTCATTCAGGCGGCAAGAGGCAGGGGGAGCGGCAGTGCAGAAGGGGGCGGCGCCTCATGCAAACAGCCTCCCCCTGTCATGGCGCCGGCCGCTCACCCCGCGCACCGCAGGTAAGCGGCGACCCGCCGGGGAACAAGCATAGAAGGGGCGGCAGCGCTGCGCTGGGCTTCATCAGCACCCCCCCCCGGTACTCACGGCCGCGGCCGGCAATCACTGCCGCGGCTCAGGCGGCAGTGGCGACCCGCCGGGAGACCAGTGAATGCAGAAGGGGCGGCAGCGCTGGGCTCCACCAGCACCCACCCCCCCCCCCCCCCCCGTAATCGGTGCCGCGGCTCAGGCGGCAGTGGGGCTTGGTGCACCCCTGCTTGTGAGGCATGTAATCAGTGCGAAGCAGCCCGCCTGATCTAATAGCAAGGCATGACCAATAGGCTGCTCTGACACCATGCTTCACATGTACCTGAGTGGCCGAGCCCTGTGGTAACCTTGTGTCTATAAATGCCACCAGTCACTTTCCTGACAGCATGGTCGGACGCTGGTGATACAATCGCCCCCATCTGTGGGTTGTAGGTGACTGAGCACCGGTATACGGACACTGCCATAAGAATGAATTTGATTATATCCTGTGGAAAATTAGAGTTTTGCAGTGTCATGGATAACACTTTCATGGCCTTGTGGTGTGGGATACAGGAATAAAGAGAAACTATATCTATTGTGATCCACCTGTCATCAGGACCCCAAGTTCAATCTTTAAGGGCATGTAGCAGATGCTTAGTGTCTCTTATATACCCAGGTGAAGACATCACAAATGGTTGTAACTTATTGTCTACCCACTCAGATATCAGTTCACTCAAAGATCCTATACCGTACACTATTGGCCTGAGTGGGGGAGGGAAGCAGCTCTTATGGGTTTTAGGTAATGCATGAAAGATTGGACAAACCGGATTGGACACTAACATATATTTGTATTGTTCATCATCAATAACATTCAGTGCGCTGCCCTCATTCAATAGATTTTCCAAATCATTGACAATAGTTTTAGTAGGATCATTTTTTAGAACTTTGCATGTACTGTCATCTGTTAACATTCTTAAAACTTCTCTACGATACAGAGTGGCGTCTAGAATTACCACAGACCCCCCTTATCGGAGTTTTTTATAACGATCTTAGAATTAGATTGTAGATCCCTAAAGGTACCGTCACATGGGGCGATTTCTCTGGCAATGTTGCTGGCAACTTAGGGGCGTGGCTAAGTTGCGGCAACATCACTCATGAGTTGCCGCGTGTGACAGGGCAATAATAAGGCGATAAGTTGCCTAAGCAACATCGCCAGGTTTCCCACCATGTTGGGAAACCTGGCGTTGTTGCTCAGGCAATCTGCCTGCATCGCCCTGTGTGATGCCGCAACTGCGATGTTGCCAGCAACTTCCCCCATAGACTCTCATGTTATGGTTCGCTGGAGTTTAACCCTGGCAGCGATAGATGCCGGCAAGATCGCAAATGCGTTGCCGGTGATATTGCTGCGTGTGACATCGCAACAGCAACCATGACAGCGCGCCAAAGAAGTGTGTGCTTCCGTGAGTTGCCGGTGATGTTGCCGGCGATATCGACCCCTCGTGTGACGGTACCTTTAGAGCTTCCTATGTAGCAATGATAGATTAACCTCTTTTTCCACCAAGATTTGGAAAGAATCCATGACCTCTGCTCTGGATTTATGAGGATAAAACGATGGATTAGGGACTTAAGCTTTATCAAGATTGTTACCAATACCATCATTGAAATTTCCTGTCTCATTCAATGCATTCAAGGTAGAAAGGGTACATAAATCCTGGAAGGAAAAAGTTTAATTATCTGGGCTGAAACATCTCTTGCCCATATTACCATCACTGATTCCATTCCATTCCCCATCCCATTGCAGTCAGGAGGATAAAGCGCCCCCACTGATCTCCTGTGGTGTGATGTGACATGCATAATCATCCTATGGCGGGGAAGACAGCAGAGAACTAAGTGGATCATTCACTATGAGTGACAGATGGAATGATTCTCTTTATTTGAAGTTTACAGAAGATAGGAGGAGAATATAAATAAGACATACATGAATAGAGAGAGCTTAGAGAAAAGAACTAGAAAATGATAGCAGATATATATGGATATTTGGCCTGACAGTTTTCCTTAAATACCCTGTTAATTATTATCATTTGCTTTTTACTTATTTATTCATGGCAGGTTATTTTTTCTTACCGTTTTCTCTTAGGTTTTGTAAGTTCTGTACTATCACTGCAATTAATGAGGTAATGACTGTAGAAAGACCTTAGGTGACATCATAGTCATGTGACCATGATGTTACCAAAGGTCCTTAACACTGCAGGAGTCCAGGCCAGCAGAATATGCAGCACACAGGAACCTGAAGACATGTTCCCTTATTCTTATGTTCAAATGTATTTACACACGTGGTCAGAATTGTTGGTACCCCTGGTTTAATGAAAGAAAATCTAACATTGGTCACAGGAATAACTTGAATATGACAAAAGTAATAATAAATTTAAAAAAAAATCTATGAAAATGAACAAATGAAAGTTAAACTCTGCTGTTCAACCCTGCTTCTACAGAATTTTTTACAAAATTAAACTCATCAAATAGGCCTGGACAGAAATGGTGGTACAATTAACTTAATATTTTGTTGCACAACCTTTTGAGGCAATCACTGCAATCAAATGATGTAACGGTCAATGAGACTTCTGCACCTCTCGACAGGCATTTAGACCTACCCCCTCAAGAGCAAACTCCTCCAGTTGTCTCCCGTTTGAAGGTTGCCTTTTCCAGATGGCATGTTTCAGCTCTTTCCTGATCAAAATAATTTAGGTCAGGGCTCATAGAATAGTCCAATGTTTTCCTCTTAGCCATTCTTGGGTGTTTTTAGCTGTGTGTTTTGGGTCATTATCCTATTGCATGACCCATGACCTGCAACAGAGACCAAGCTTTCTGACACTGGGCAGCACATTTCTCTCTAGACTGCCTTGATAGTCTTGAGATTTCATTGTACCCTGTACAGATTCAAGATACCATGTGCCAGATGCTGAAAAGCAGTGATCGGCCTGGCTTCAATATGCTCATTGTGCATGCGACCGAGCCGGGCCGATCATGTGATTAGGCCCACAATGCATCAGGCTGATCACGTGATTAGGCCCACAATGCATCGGTCTGATCACGTGATTAGACCCACAATGCATTGGGCCAATCATGTGATTAGGCCCACAATGCATCAGGCCGATCACGTGATTAGGCCCACAATGCACCGGGCCGGATATGACGTTCCGGCCCTGGCATTACAGCGTCAGAGAAGGTGGGAGTTTCCAAAAGGAGGCGGCAAAGCACCAGGAGGGATGATGCCCAGCGGGGCATGCTAGGACACAGCGAGGAGGGAACCATGGAGCATGGAGCCCGCCTTTCCAGTCTCCTAGATGGAGACCATATGTAAATTCAAATTCATTTTTCAAAATTATTATAGGGCCCCTTTTGGTCAGAGAGGGATGGTTTGGGAACAGCTAGGAAGGTGCAGAGACAGCTAGTGATAGGAGAGAGGGGTAGATCGAGGTGACAGGTTCCCTTTAATCTCTTTGGAAGTTTTTCTGGGTTCTTTTGTTACCATTCGTATTACCTGTCTCTTTGATTTGTCATCAATTTTCTTCCTACAGCCACGTCTAGGGAAAATGGCTACAGTCCCATGCATCTTAAATTTCTGAATAATTTGTGCAACTGTAGTCACAGGAATATCAAGCTGCTTGGAGATGGTCTTATAACTTTTACCTTTAACATGCTTATCTATAATTTTCTTTCTAATCTCCTGAGAAAACTCTTTCCTTCTCTTCCTCTGGTCCATGTTGACTGTGGTACACACCATGTCACCAAACAGCACAGTGAGTATCTGTAGCCCTATATTTATAACTAGTGGACACAGCTTGATTTAACATGTCCCTTTTGTCACATTATTTTCAGGGGTACCATCATTTCTGTCCAGGCCTATTTCATGAGTTTAATTTTTTTTAAATTCTGTGGAAGCAGGGTTGAAAAGTAATGTCTGACTTTCATTTGTTCATTCTCATGAATGTGACAAAAGTAATAATAAATAAAAAATCTCAGGGTACCTTCACTTGCCGCAATCTCGCCTGGCGATATGAGGCGATCTAATGTGCGCGTGCACGTTTTTCATGGACGCCTGAGATCGCCGATGGCGACATCACACGCTGCAATTTCGCCCTGACAGTAAGGCGATGTGTCGCTCCGGAAATCGCCTCACCCACAGCGGAAGCAATCCTGCAGAATTCCATCGCAGATTCACACGCCGCAATTCCAAAGGCAATGTGGGCGTACATGTTTAGTGCAGCGAGGAGATAGGCGTGCTGCAGTGGTTTACACCGCGCCCCATACGTGCTCATTGGACAGCGCAACAGCGTAACGATTGGTCAGCCTGCTCTGGAAGGCTGGCTAATACATGACGCCATTGCCATTGTGTGGTGGTGAACAGACAACTCTTCAAATATGGCGCAGTGTCAAGTGACAGCCAATGGGAACACAGTAGCCCACACCAATCATTTCAGATGGGGCGCGGACTCCAGCACACTGAGGCACGCCTAAGGGAAATCATAGGCAACGCTGTTTCCATCACTATCGCTCTATCACACACCACAACCCGGAAATATCGACTTCATGATTGCGGCTGATTTCAGAGCAGTGCTCAGGAAACAGGCGACAGCGGAGAGGCGATTTATCGCCGCAAAATTCCACTATCACATGCCGCAACTGTGAGGCAATTTCATGGCGATTGCTCCGGAGCGATATATCGCCTTTAGGATTGCAAGGCGACATTGCAGCGTGTGAAGGAACCCTAAGTTATTTCTGACCATTGTGGGTTTTTCGTTCATTAAATGAGGGGTACCAACAATTTTGACCACGTGTGCACGTCTTCCATGTACTGATGGTGGTTCGATGTGTATATATATATATATATATATATATATTATACTAGCTGTGAGCCCGATGCAAATGCATCGGGTGTCTAGAATGTGCATTAATTTGATTATAGTAGTTATAGCTGGTGTGAGGACTTTTCGGGGGGGTGTGAATAGTTTTTGGGGGGTCACATACTTTTTTGGGTGGGTCACATAGTTTTTTGGGGGGGTGACATACTTTTTTGGGGGGGTCCAATATTTTTTTTGGGGGTGACATAATTTTTTTGGGGTGTCACATCATTTTTTTGGGGGGTGACATATTTTTTTGGGGGGGGTCACATACTTTTTTGGGGTGTCAGATACTTTTTTTGGGGGGTCACATACTTTTTTTGGGGGGGTCCAATACTTTTGGGGGGGGTCCAATACTTATATTTTAATAAATTAATGTAATTAATATCTTAATGTAATTTTTTTTTTTTTTTTTTATTATTATTTTTTATTTTATTATTTATTTTTATAATTTTTTTTACGATTATTATTATTAAATTTATTTATTATTTTGTATTTTAAGTGATTTTTTTTGTATTAAAATTATGTTATTTTATTAAAAAACCGCATCTGCGGTACGTTTGCGGTAATCCCCATACAAAGTATAGGGGGACTTGCGGCAGGTGCGGCAAAACCGCACTTGCCGCAGCTGCCGCAAGTCCCCCTATACTTTCTATGGGGATTTTTGGGGGGGTTACATAATTTTTTTGGGGGGGTCCAATACTTTTGGGGGGGTCCAATACTTATATTTTAATAAATAAATGTAATTAATATCTTAATGTAATTTTTTTTTTTTTTTTTTATTATTATTTTTTATTTTATTATTTATTTTTATAATTTTTTTTTACGATTATTATTATTAAATTTATTTATTATTTTGTATTTTAAGTGATTTTTTTTGTATTAAAATTATGTTATTTTATTAAAAAACCGCATCTGCGGTACGTTTGCGGTAATCCCCATACAAAGTATAGGGGGACTTGCGGCAGGTGCGGCAAAACCGCACTTGCCGCACCTGCCGCAAGTCCCCCTATACTTTCTATGGGGATTTTTGGGGGGGTTACATAATTTTTTTGGGGGGTCCAATACTTTTGGGGGGTCCAATACTTATATTTTAATAAATAAATGTAATTAATATCTTAATGTAATTTTTTTTTTTTTTTTTTTTTTATTATTATTTTTTATTTTATTATTTTTTTTTATTATTTTTTTACGATTATTATTATTAAATTTATTTATTATTTTGTATTTTAAGTGACTTTTTTTGTATTAAAATTGTTATTTTATTAAAAAACCGCATCTGCGGTGCGGTTGCGGTAATCCCCATACAAAGTATAGGGGGACTTGCGGCAGGTGCGGCAAAACCGCACTTGCCGCACCTGCCGCAAGTCCCCCTATACTTTCTATGGGGATTTTTGGGGGGGTCACATAATTTTTTTGGGGGGGTCCAATACTTTTGGGGGGGTCCAATACTTATATTTTAATAAATTAATGTAATTAATATGTTAATGTAATTTTTTTTTTTTTTTATTATTATTTTATTATTTATTTTAATTATTTTTTTTACGATTATTATTATTAAATTTATTTATTATTTTGTATTTTTTTTTAATTAAAATTATGTTATTTTATTAAAAAACCGCATCTGCGGTGCGGTTATCCCCATAGAAAGTATAGGGGGACTTGCGGCAGGTGCGGCAAAACCGCACTTGCCGCACCTGCCGCAAGTCCCCCTATACTTTCTATGGGGATTACCGCAACCGCGCCGCAACTGGCACTTGCGGCGCAATTGCGGTAATCCTTATGGGTTTGACCGCAACTGCGCCGCAAGTGCTCGCACTCAGCCAGCGACTCGCAATGCGGCGCGGTTGCGGTAATCCTTATGGGTTTTACCGCAACCGCGCCGCAAGTGCTCGCACTCAGCCAGCGACTCGCAATGCGGCGCGGTTGCGGTAATCCTTATGGGTTTTACCGCAACCGCGCCGCAAGTGCTCGCACTGAGCCAGCGAGTTAATATGCGGCGCGGTTGCGGTAATCCACAGGGCAATGGGGCACAGGGGCACAGAGGCACAGGGGCACAGGGGCACAGGGGCACAGGGGCACAGAGGCACAGGGGCACAGAGGCACAGGGGCACAGAGGCACAGGGGCACAGGGGCACAGAGGCACAGGGGCACAGAGGCACAGGGGCACAGGGGCACAGAGGCACAGGGGCACAGAGGCACAGGGGCACAGAGGCACAGGGGCACAGGGGCACAGGGGCACAGGGGCACAGGGGCACAGGGGCACAGGGGCACAGAGGCACAGGGGCACAGGGGCACTGGGGCACAGGGGCACAGGGGCACAGGGGCACAGAGGCACAGGGGCACAGGGGATGGCGGGGGTGACAGGGGCACAGGGGCACTTGGGCACAGGGGCATTGGGGCACAGGGGCACAGGCTCCGGAGCACTGTATCAGCATGTGCTGACAGCAGCTGCTTCGGAGCGGGAGGCACAGGGGCACTGAGGCACAGGGGATGGCGGGGGTGACAGGGGCACAGGGGCACTTGGGCACAGGGGCATTGGGGCACAGGGGCACAGGTTCGGAGCGGGAGGCAGAGGGGCACACTGAGGCACTGAGGCACAGGGGCACAGGGGCACAGGGCGGCTGAGGTAGCGACTCGCAATGGCCTCGCGGCCATTGCTCGCGCTACCTCAGCGGTACATCGCTAAATTTGTGGCCGAGCCTCTGGTTCTATTTTCGGCCACCGACTCGCAATGGCCGCTTCGCGGCCATTGCTCGTGCGTGGTGACGTCAGCGGCTCGCAATGGCCGCTACGCGGCCAATGCTTCGCCGTGATGACGTCACAGAGTGTGACATATCCACGGCACGTTGTCGGGGTCCGACACGAAAACGTCTTAGGCAATTATATAGTAGATAAAGCTGAGTACAGGTATGCATGCATATATGTGTGTAGGTAATTGAGTGTATTATAGCTCTGCCCCCTCCACATGTCCCTGCCCCCTTATAGCTCCGCCTCTCCACATAGCTCTACCCCTCCACAGCACACCCCTTCATAGCTCTGCCTCCTTTATACGGTCATGGCCAAAAGTATTGACACCCCTGCAATTCTGTCAGATATTACTCAGTTTCTACCTGAAAATGATTGCAATCACAAATTCTTTCGTATTATTATCTTCATTTTATTTGTCTTCAATGAAAAAACACAAAAATAATTGTCCTAAAGCCAAATTGGATATAACGCCACACCAAACATAAAAAAGGGGGTGGACAAAAGTATTGGCACCCTTAGAAAAATCATGTGATGCTTCTCTATAATTTCTGCAATTAACAGCACCTGTAACTTACCTGTGGAACCTAACAGGTGTTGCTAATAACTAACACACTTGCAGCCAGTTGACATGGATTAAAGTTGACTCAACCCCTGTCCTGTGTCCTTGTGTGTGCCACATTGAGCATGGAGAAAAGAAAGAAGACCAAAGAACTGTCTGAGGACTTGAGAAACCAAATTGTGAGGAAGCATGAGCAATCTCAAGGCTACAAGTCCATCTCCAAAGACCTGAATGTTCCTGTGTCTACCGTGCACAGTGTCATCAAGAAGTTTAAAGCCCATGGCACTGTGGCTAACCTCCCTAGATGTGGACGGAAAAGAAAAATTGACAAGAGATTTCAACGCTAGATTGTGCGGATGGTGGATAAAGAACCTCGACTAACATCCAAACAATGAAGGCAAAGAATATGAGTCCGCACACATTGGAAGCAGCAGTGTGAACTGCGACCAATCCCCACCAAAAACATGAAAAACCAATGCAAAAACCGTATAAGTATCACACAAAAGGCGCTCTGCTGTAAAAATAAATAGCAAGTGCCGTAACAAAAACAGGGCCTTTTGGTTTATACGTTTTTGCAAAAAACGTACAGTAAGCTGCCTCACCAACTTCACGGTGGGCCCTAGTAGAGACAGTCCTAACTCTGTCCCTAGATGCTACGTTAAAAACCTGCCAGTGTGTACATACCTCTGGACAGGGCGCGGGAGAGCACAGGACAATCTCACCTTGTAAGGTTGTGTGGCTGGCAGCTCTGTGTGCAGACTTCATAAGGGAGGGGCAGGTGCCTCCAAATTCTGCTGTTACCAGCAGTGGTGAACATGAAGGCAAAGAATATGAGTCCGCACACATTGGAAGCAGCAGTGTGAACTGCGACCAATCCCCACCAAAAACATGAAAAACCAATGCAAAAACCGTATAAGTATCACACAAAAGGCGCTCTGCTGTAAAAATAAATAGCAAGTGTCGTAACAACAACAGGGCCTTTTGGTTTATAAGTTTTTGCAAAAAACGTACAGTAAGCTGCCTCACCAACTTCACGGTGGGCCCTGGTAGAGACAGTCCTAACTCTGTCCCTAGATGCTACGCTAAAAACCTGCCAGTGTGTAACATCCAAACAAGTTCAAGATGCCCTGCAGTCCGAGGGTACAACAGTGTCAACCCGAACTATCCGTCGGCGTCTGAATGAAAAGGGACTGTATGGTAGAAGACCCAGGAAGACCCCACTTCTTACCTCGAGACATAAAAAAGCCAGGCTGGAGTTTGCCAAAACTTACCTGAGAAAGCCTAAAACGTTTTGGAAGAATGTTCTCTGGTCAGATGAGACAAAAGTAGAGCTTTTTAGGCAAAGGCATCAACATACAGTTTACAGGAGAAAAAAAGAGGCATTCAAAGAAAAGAACACGGTCCCTACAGTCAAACATGGCAGAGGTTCCCTGATGTTTTGGGGTTGCTTTGCTGCCTCTGGCACTGGACTGCTTGACCGTGTGCATGGCATTATGAAGTCAGAAGACTACCAACAAATTTTGCAGCATAATGTAGGGCCCAGTGTGAGAAATCTGGGTCTCCCTCAGAGGTCATGGGTCTTCCAGCAGGACAATTACCCAAAACACACTTCAAAAAGCACTAGAAAATGGTTTGAGAGAAAGCACTGGAGACTTCTAAGGTGGCCAGCAATGAGTCCAGACCTGAATCCCATAGAACACCTGTGGAGAGATCTAAAAATGGCAGTTTGGAGAAGGCACCCTTCAAATATCAGGGACCTGGAGCAGTTTGCCAAAGAAGAATGGTCTAAAATTCCAGCAGAGCATTGTAAGAAACTCATTGATGGTTACCGGAAGCAGTTGATCGTAGTTATTTTGGATAAAGGTTGTGCAACCAAGTATTAGGCTGAGGGTGCCAATACTTTTGTCTGGCCCATTTTTGGAGTTTTGTTTGAAATGATCAATGTTTTGCTTTTTGCTTCATTCTCTTTTGTGTTTTTTCATTGAAGACAAATTAAATGAAGATAATAATACCAAAGAATTTGTGATTGCAATCATTTTCAGGATGAAACTGAGTATTATCTGACAGAATTGCAGGAGTGTCAATACTTTTGCCCATGACTGTATATGCAATTCACAACGCAAATCCAAAAGTAGAACCCAGGAGACACAAATACCTCACAAATACAGTGACATGACTTGGAATGTTATAGGTTAACATTCTATTGTGCAAAATAATCATTCTAATAATCACAGTTAGATACCATCCTGGGCAACTAGGCTGCACTCAGCTGCCAATATAGCACAGGAGGCTGCACACAGCCCCCATAAAACAGCAGGAGTCTGCACACAGCCCCCAGTATACAGCAGGAGGCCTATTTAGTATGCCCAGGCAACACCTGGCACTACAGCTAGTATATATATATATATATATATACCCTATATACTCGTGTATAAGCCGAGTTTTACAGCACAAAAAAATGTGCTGAAAAGTCCCCCCTTCGGCTTATACACGAGTCATATACAGGCGCTACCCCCCCCGATATACAGGCGCCCCCCCCATCAGTGGTATACAGGGCCCCCCCTTGCTGCCGCACACCTGTAAAGTAATACATCATTATACTTATCCCTGTCGCTGTCGCCGCTCTGCCACCGCGCTCCTCCGGGTCTTCATGCTTCTTCCTGCTTCCTCCTCCGGCGGGCGCAGGCAATGACGTCATTGTCTGTGCACCAGAGGAGGAAGCAGGAAGAAGCATGAAGACCCGGAGGAGCGCGGTGGCAGAGCGGCGACAGCGACAGGGATAAGTATAATGATGTATTACTTTACAGGTGTGCGGCAGCAAGGGGGGGCCCTGTATACCACTAATGGGGGGGCACCTGTATACCACTGGGGCCTGTATACACCACTGGGGCCTGTATACACCACTGGGGCCTGTATACACCACTGGGGCCTGTATACCACTGGGGCTGCTGTATATACTGCTGGGGCCTGTATATACCACTGGGGAGGCTGCTGTAATACTTCTGGGGCCTGTATATACCACTGGGGAGGCTGCTGTATACCACTGGGGCTGCTGTATATACTGCTGGGGCCTGTATATACCACTGGGGAGGCTGCTGTATACTACTGGGGCTGCTGTATATACTGCTGGGGCCTGTATATACCACTGGGGAGGCTGCTGTATACTACCACTGGGGAGGCTGCTGTATACTACCACTGGGGAGGCTGCTGTATACTACCACTGGGGAGGCCTGTATACCACTGGGGGGGCCTGTATACCACACTACTGGGGGCTGCATACCTGTGCTGGGGTCCACCCTTGGCTTATACACGAGTCAATAGGTTTTCCCAGGTTTTGGGGGCAAAAGTAGGGGGATCGGCTTATACACGGGTCGGCTTATACACGAGTATATACGGTATACTGGGCTGTACAGCTAGTATATATACATATTCAAATGTATGTAGTGTGAAGTGGCAACTTTAAACAGTCAAGATGGGAGGCAGTAACCCAGGTTATTTAAACAGAAAACGTTATTTATTTACAAAGTCCACAGCAGCTACAGATCTTTAAAATCTGGGATGCAACCGGTACACTTCAGTATGCACAATGGCAGAGTCCACATGGTATTGCCTTTGCTTCTCTTAAAAGTTGGGTCTACTTGGCTAGGACCAAATCCACACATGGGTCGCTGCTGTGTTTGGCTTCACACAGCCTGTACACATAGGGCATGCTTCTGCAGCACTTTGCCTCTGACGGAGACACACACTGTCCTGCTCTGCAAAATTAAATGCACTTTCCTGGATATGGGCATGTTAAAAGACCTGGACTGGATGAAGAATCCCACCCGTTCCTACAGATTCTCAAAAATAAAGACCCTTATCTGATTTTCCTAAAAACCTAAATCAAATAACATGACCCACTTCACACTGTCTAGCAACTACTGTGAATACAACACACTCCAATGGGTCTTAGAGGGTTTACGAACACATTCTGTGGGACACATAGCAACCTTAATATATAATATCAGTCACTGACTCACGGTATGTATCTGGTGTGTGTGTATATATACAGTATATATATATATATATATATATATATATAACTAGAAGAAATTCTCTGCAGCACTCAGCTACAACCGATGATGTAAAAATGCAATGTCCAATGTGTGTACTAAGAACTTCAGAAATAAAAAAGTAATATTTTTGAGTTTTTTGAAAAAAACATAAGTTTTTAAACTTTTTTCTCAAATACATATAGCCAGTTAGCATTTTTACATCATTGGTTGTAGCTGAGTGCTGCAGAGAATTTCTTCTAGTTATTTGACCCAGCGTCCCTGCTGGCACCGGTTCACATTTTGTCTGTGAGTGCTGTGAAGTTTTTTTTTCTGTTTTATATATATATATATATGTTTTAGAATCAATGTGTGTTTGTATGTTTTGTGTGTATGTACATTTGTGTTGGAGGCTCAAGGGACTTGTAAGATTCCTAATTCATTAAGTGGTATGCACCTTTTATTGCATTGGGTGAATATTACTCCAGCAGCTTAATTTATTAAGACTGGTATGCACAACGCCAGATTAATGAACCAGGACCATTGTTCTTGGCAGCCCATTGCCTAGTGTAAACAGGAGATGTGCTACCAATAATATGATCTACTGATGTATGTAAAGTGCTATGGAATTAATAGAGCTATATAAATGAATAAATATTATATTATTATTATATTATCCGTATGCAAATAGAATTATCTGTTATGGCCCCTTTACACGCAGCTACAGGTAACAGGTTTTCCACAGGTAACTTACTGGTTGCAGTGAAATCATGGAGACATGGTTCTATCTTGTTGCTGTGTACAAATGGAATAATCTCTCCATGATTTCACTGCAGCCAGTAAGTTACCTGTGGAAAACCTGTTACCTGTAGCTGCGTGTAAAGGGGCCATTAGTGATCATTCTAACCCCATTGTTCTTTGTCAGCCTGTGTGAGGAGGCTTATGCACAAGCACCAGATGACTTTACAATAGGCAGCTGTACTCGTTTAAAAGTCTGAAATTGGCCCCTGTAAATATAACTTAAATATTTTTGTGTTGTGGTGCAATATTTTTACAGTTTGGGCCTCACTTTTAACTTTTGCCCAGGTCCTCACATTGTCTAAAACTGGTCCTGCCAAGATGGGAGACAAATATAACCAGATGTAGGACATATAAACCAGGATGGGGGGACATATATACCTGGATGTTGCCCATGAATAGGGACATTAGTATAGAATTGGGGGACAGTATACCCATAACAGTGTCAACAGCAGATCCTCCCATAATAGTGTGACATTACCCAATTTTACAGAGGGGCCTCCTGGAAGAAAATACTCATAACAATAATATACACACACAGATCCCTAATGTAATTGTTAATTACGGTAAGTAAAATAAACTTAGTCAAATTGTGTAAAACTCAATCTGACATTTTATACCGTGTGATTTCTAGAATGATCAGCATTACACTTTTTGACTTTAGATATGGAAATATCTTTACATTTTAGGAAAACACACCTGACAATGGGTCAAACAATCCTCGTCTGACCAAGTGGTGAACATTAAATTTGCTCATATTGAACATATGGTGTTCACCTGTAAAATAGTAAAATATGCATCAGATTTTATTACGATTTTAAGAAAATCAGCAAAGCAGAGAAAAAATGGCAAAAACGTTTCTAAAGTAATCCAAGGGAAAAGGGGGAGAAATCACCATGGAAAATTATCTGCTTCTTTTGCATTTCCCATTTTCCCATCCCCCATACTACAAAGTATAAATAAATTTGCTCACCTAATAGTGGCAAAATATTAGGAATAAAAGCTGTTAGTGTATAAGGTATTCATGCTACCATCACTGCTGCAATATAGAGAAGTTGACCACTCTAGTTTTACTGTGGGGTTGTGACTTGCTGTAGTCACATCTGGCTCCTGCCATCACTGGGCAACTGCCATTAACCCTCAAATGCTGTGTAGCAACTGGAAGGCCCGAACAGACCATTTATTGAGGTATCATGGGAATTGTTAATGATATTCTACAATTTATGTACCGTACTTATATGTACTGCTTTTATGTATAAAAGCAGAACTTACATAGAAAAATAGGTTTACATCCACCTTCAAATTATCTTTCACAGCTCCCATTGATCTGTATGTGTGGAACTGTTAAGACCTAATCTCAGAGTCCCCAATTTATTAATTTACCTGAATTCTGGAGTAAATTGCTTAAAAAAGTCACAACATTTTGGCTCGACTCAGAGTCGTCGACTTGTGTGAGAGTTTTGATGTGACGCATACAGCTCGTCATACACATCTGATTTATAAAGTGGTGCGCACCTGTTCACAAATCAAGAGCATCTGATCCCCTCGAGAACGACAAGAAAATATCTGGTCTTTATGGATAGGGGCCTACATCTTTTCATAGTATACTGTAGGTCATACATGGTATAAGTGTACATCTATATCATTCAATAATATTAGTTTCTTAAACTATTAATGAAAGGGTCTTTTTGATAATTGACTTTTTAATGTCTGTTTTGGCCATACACTTTGTACTACCTTCCCATTGTATTCAGTGATTGTTAAAGTAAATCGTGAGGAATGAATATAAGGACAGAGACCCCCTTATTCCCTTCACCGTCTTAACATTTATGAGGGGAATAACAGTTGGACTGTCACTCCAATAAGGATTATGACAAGTCTGTTGGATAACTATTAAAAAATCCTTGACCGCTAAGATCTACTTTAGGAAAACGCCATTTAAATGGCATATAAAGCAGACAAAATTGTAATTACCTTTACAAAGTAATGCAGCCTATTTTTTCTTGATGAACCCCAATGTAGATATGGCAGAAGTTCAAACTGACACTTTGCAGGCAGTTTGAAATCAGGTCTCCAGACCTTGTAATGTGTGGTGGTGTAGGCACCAGCATGCCTTGATTTGATTGGTTGTAGGCACCTACCCACCTACTTTGTACCCTCTTGGCTCCTTCCAAGCTCTATGGTTTCCGCTTCTCCATTTTTTGCAATTCCTATTTCCCTATGGGATGCCTATTTTTGGCCAATGGGTATTGATCCTTATACACTTTATTCATAGGTATATCATACTACTGTATGAATAAGGCTGCCTTCAGACTTGCAGATGCCTCCGCAGCGTTTTGCAGAGGCATCTGCAAGTATCTGCATGCAGACCACGGCCCCTATGTTTATAATGGAGCGCACAGCGGTCTGCAGATGCTTGCAGACCGCCGTGCGCTCTCATTGCCCGCCATTAGTGATCTGTGCGCAGGCGGATGCCTGCGCACAAATCACACACTCTCGCCCGCACCAGGGACGCAACATCTCGCAAGTCTGAAGGCAGCCTAAGATGTATTTAACACTCAGGTTTATTATTTCTGTGTGGTCTTTTTTCCAGGGATTGCTCTAGGTGTGTTTGATCTCTCATACATTAGGGACCAAACTGTTTTTTGGCTCTATTTTTGATGATTGAGGGTAGGTACAGTATATATTTATCTTTTGTGCAGAGATTACTGTGTGTGTGCCCATTAGAATTCATATTTGCATTGCGCTTCTGTATTTTAATTTTCTTAATTGCTGTTAAGGCCGTACACTGTTTCCAATAGATATGGATAGTTGTATCATACAGGGGTTTTCTGCTCTGTTGGCATTTTCCTATAGTTTTTAAATATTGTGATTTTGTATTTCTGTAATAAAGCTTTTTCATATAAGACGCACCCTCAAAAAAGGGCTTTTAAGCCGTCTAGGTTCATATATAAGGCGCACCGGATTATAAGGCGCACCATATTACCATAAAAAAAAAACAAAGCTAGGACTGTAAGTCAAACTTTATTTAACTTTTTAGCCACCCATCACCCTCCAGTATCCCTCTGTAGCCCCCCATCACCTTCCAGTATCACTCTGTAGCCTCCCATCACCCTCTAGTATCCCTCTGTAGCCCCCCATCACCCTCCAGAAAAAACCTATATATCAAATGAGTTTTTGCGCCAAAATTTTGAGGTACAAAATGTCACTTTATTGAAATACATACATGATACAATAAAAGTTGTTTTACATACAATGAAAATTACTCAAGTATAAAAAAACCCTCCAGAGACCACGACACCCCAAAATTTATTGTCAATGACACAAGATATTTATTTGCAATAAAAATAGGGCTTTCCTTTATTATCAATGTCTTACATGAGCAATTTATATAAAAAATACTGGTTTAATGAAAGACACCCTCCAAGGGCAGAGACAGAGGCTACTAGTTAAATAATAGTAAAAAACAATAAAATTAATTATTTAATGAATGTGAGTGCAAAATACAAACTCATGCTATTGAGCACCAGAAAATACCATAAAAAATTCTTTGGGTATATACAGTGCCTACAAGTAGTATTCAACCCCCTGCAGATTTAGGTGGTTTGATAAGATGCTAATAAGTTAGAGCCTTCAAACTGCAAACGAGAGTAGGATTTATTAACAGAAGCATAAATCTTACAAACCAGAAAGTTATGTTGCTCAGTTGAATTTTTATACATTTTAAACATAAAAGTGTGGGTCAATTATTATTCAACCCCTAGGTTTAATATTTTGTGGAATAACCCTTGTTTGCAATTACAGCTAATAATCGTCTTTTATAAGACCTGATCAGGCCGGCACAGGTCTCTGGAGTTATCTTGGCCCACTCCTCCATGCAGATCTTCTCCAAGTTATCTAGGTTCTTTGGGTGTCTCATGTGGACTTTAATCTTGAGCTCCTTCCACAAGTTTTCAATTGGGTTAAGGTCAGGAGACTGACTAGGCCACTCCATCACCTTGATTTTTTCCCTCTTGAACCAGGCCTTGGTTTTCTTGGCTGTGTGCTTTGGGTCGTTGTCTTGTTGGAAGATGAAATTACGACCCATGTTAAGATCCTTGATGGAGGAGCGGAGGTTCTTGGCCAAAATCTCCAGGTAGGCCGTGCTATCCATCTTCCCATGGATGCGGACCAGATGGCCAGGCCCCTTGGCTGAGAAACAGCCCCACAGCATGATGCTGCCACCACCATGCTTGACTGTAGGGATGGTATTCTTGGGGTCGTATGCAGTGCCATCCAGTCTCCAAACGTCACGTGTGTGGTTGGCACCAAAGATCTCGATCTTGGTCTCATCAGACCATAGAACCTTGAACCAGTCTGTCTCAGAGTCCTCCAAGTGATCATGAGCAAACTGTAGACAAGCCTTGACATGACGCTTTGAAAGTAAAGGAACCTTACGGGCTCGTCTGGAACGGAGACCATTGCTATGTACGTTACTTATGGTATTGACTGAATCCAATGTCCCCACTGCCATGAGATCTTCCCGGAGCTCCTTCCTTGTTGTCCTTGGGTTAGCCTTGACTCTTTGGACAAGTCTGGCCTCGGCACGGGAGGAAACTTTCAAAGGCTGTCCAGGCCGTGGAAGGCTAACAGTAGTTCCATAAGCCTTCCACTTCCGGATGATGCTCCCAACAGTGGAGACAGGTAGGCCCAACTCCATGGAAAGGGTTTTGTACCCCTTGCCAGCCTTGTGACCCTCCACGATCTTGTCTCTGATGGCCTTGGAATGCTCCTTTGTCTTTCCCATGTTGACCATGTATGAGTGCTGTTCACAAGTTTGGGGAGGGTCTTAAATAGTCAGAAAAGGCTGGCAAAAGAGATAATTAATCCACACATGTGAAGTTAATTGTTCTTTGTGCCTGAACTACTTCTTAATACTTTAGGGGGACCAAACAGAATGCTGGTGGTTTGAGGGGTTGAATAATAAATGACCCTCTGAATTAACTTTTAACGCTTTAAAAAAAAAAAAAAACAACAAAAAAAATCTTTTTGGCTGCAGTGCATTTCCCACTTCCAGGCTGATCTACAGTCCAAATGTCACAATGCCAAGTTAATTCCGCATGTGTCAACCAGCTAAATCTGCAGGGGGTTGAATACTACTTGTAGGCACTGTATATACGCATGCATCAAATTAAGCAAACATATATAAAAGTGACTAGTGCAAAAAAGTGACTAGTGCAAAAAAAGTAACAATCCATAGCCTTCTACTAAAAAGAAGCCATGTAGTGTGCAATTAACATAAGTAAATGTGAAACAACCACTCCTTTTGTTATAAAGTCTGAAAAAAACCTCTGTGTCAATATGCCCCAGGAGACAGTCCCCCACTCAATCAGTATATCACCCACTGATCTGTTATAAAGTCTGCAGTTGTTGTATGCTATATCTAATCGTGCAGCATGTACATAGGGTGAGATATCAAAAACTCTGCACAGTACAGACATGGATTCATCCCCTCCTTGCAATTCAGTGTATAATACCATTACAATTCACCCTATGTGCTCACACCTGCATCATATAACATAGTCAGCTCCTCCAAGGGTTGGTTGGTAAAAGCAATCCTGCTCACAGATCACTAGGTGGTTACATATACAAATCACATATACTAGCCCAAAGTATGCTTAAAAAAATCTCAGTTATCAAATCTATAGCTATACAAGATGGGGGTCACTCATATAATATCGGTCCTATGGGATATGTGCTCACCGTTAACGCGTTTCGCTGTTAGGCTTCTTCAAGTATCACTCTGTAGCCTCCCATCACCTTCCAGTATCCCTCTGTAGCCCCCCATCACCCTCCAGTATCCCTCTATAGCCTCCCATCACCCTCCAGTATCACTCTGTAGCCCCTTATCACCCTCCAGTATCCCACACAGTCAGACACACACACACACACACAGTCAGACACCCACACAGTCAGACGCACACATAAACTGATCTTTAATTTTTGTACATTTTGCTTACTACTCTACTCCTGTGTGGTAAGGCACTCACAGCGCTGGAGCCTTCAGCAAATCACAGTGCAGGAGCCCTCAGCCAATCACAGCGCTGGAGCCCTCAGCCAATCAGAGGCTATGGACTGACGTCAGTTGGCCTCGGATTGGCTAAAGGCTCCTGGGTGGAGCTGTGATTGGCTGATGGGCTCCTGGGCTGTGAGCGCGTCCCTCATGCGGCACAAGAATGCAGCGGCGGGCACCAGACATCGGACAGTGGAACTTGTGATCGATGGCTGGTGAGTGCACCCCCACACAGCGATGCGGAATACAGCGGCGGGCACCGGACAGCGGGGATGGCGGGGACGGAGGATCTTGTGGCGGATCAGGTATGCCTTATTTTCTGGGGGGTGCCAAATATTTGCAGGCAAATGGCACCCCCTTAGCATACATCAATTTTGTCGGAAAAGAACGTATATAAGGTGCACCGCACTATAAGGTGCACTTATGATTTCTGGGAAAATCTTAGTCTTTTAGGTGTGCCTTATAGTGCGGAAAATACGGTAATATAATAATTTGTATTACATGGTGTGCTTTACCATATACTAGTGTATTTTTTCTTCATTTTCTCAGATGCATTTCCACTGGTAATAAGCACCCCTTGTATTAACAGGCTGTGCATACTTTTTTTAATTATCCGTTATCCCAGAGGTACACCTAAAGGTGGCGAGATATGACCCTATTTCCTGAGAAAACCCTAACATGAGACCCCCGTCCCCCACCAAAAGGAACACGGAAAAACTCAAGAGTTGTTTAACTCTTAGTTGTTTTACTTAGAATCTGCTGCTTTGCTCCAGACAACAGCAGGGGATATGGTACCAGGTTGGCTTATCTTCAAACAGCAGTGGCTCAAACACCTCCACTCTCCAGGCTGGTCAGGGTATGTATGAGCTATCACCAACAACAGCTGAAGAATCATATGGCTACTTAAAAAAGGTAGGAGTGGACACATACTGCAGCATGCTTTTCTAGTACTACCAGCAAGGGAACAACATTAACCCTCTCTGGTACTGTAGAAATGTACAGCCAAAGTATAAATAACTCAAAAGCTGTAACAGACTCGTGACAGTACCCCTTCCTCTATGAGGGGTATCTGGAACCTCATGACTGGACTCATTCAGATAACACCTAAAGCAGAACCGTGAGCTACAGTAAAACCTTAAAACACAATTGAACCTCAGAGTATTTAAAAAATGCAGTCGGCTCACTGGCCATGGGACATTTCGTAAGCAGCAACATGTGGAATACATTGGGAAAATCCCCGCCCCCTCCAGCGCTCCAGCCTATAGAAGGGGCTCTGACTGCCCCTTCTATAGCTGGACACAGGATCACTGTGATTGACTGTTTCAACAGCCAATCACAGTGACCCTGGGGGCGGGGTGGGGAATCCACCCCCCTGACCTCGAGCCTCGCTCCTCTGTGATAGGAATCACAGAGCACCGGGGCCCGTTGGCGGTTACTGCGGTAACGGTGCTGCGGTAACCGCCATGACGTTGTGTAATGTCATGGGTCGTTAAGGCACCGACTTTCATGACGTTGCACAATGTCATAGGTCGGGAAGGGGTTAAAGTACAAAGATAAAGAAAACATACTTCAGAAATTCAGAAGAGACAGCCAGTACTAGTCCGTTGGCCACAGAATTCTTCTCTTTGGGGACTATTCTGCAGAGGTCACTAGGAAACGGAAGGCATTTAGCGAGATTTGTAGTATTCTCTACAAAAGAAATGAGCAGTTTCAAATTATGTATCTAGCTGCACTTAAATATAGGAAACCAGATGGCTCATTTCAAGTGTTGAAAGATCCCAAAGAGGCACTCTGATTGCTTACACAAAAGAGTCCACATGCCTGTGAGAAGAGTGTATCTCCCAGAGCAGGCAGGAGAGGCTCCCCATCGAGGCTACAAATGTTTCAGGACACACCTGCCCATCTTCTAGTAGAACACTACCACAGATTCTGGGAGAATAGATTACAGATCTGATTCCCCGAGAGCAGAGACAGCAACCAGCAAGCAAGACCAGGAGAGGACGACTCCTGACGACCTATGAAGATGCCGTGACCCAGGAAAAGCTGACATTGCATTACTACAAGAGACTCACCTAAAAAAGGATGAGATGTTTAGAATGCACAGGCTGTGGGTGGGCTCCGTCCATGGGTCAGGAACAGAAGACAGAAAGGCGAGAATACTGATATTGATTAGCAAACTAATTTCCAAAACTGGGAACGATAAAGGGAGATTTTTACATCTGGTGCTGGGGGCCCGAATGGCAGGTTGAGTCTGTCTTTGTGCATGTGTGGCGCCCCGCAACGAGTGCGTCACAAGAGGTTATTGCAGCCATAAATGCAGCCGCAATATTCTCTGACTCAGCAATGATCCGGTTAACATAGAGATCCAACCCAACATGCAACACCTAGAATAGAGGACCAATCATAGGTCCTAGGGGGTGGAGTGTTAGGGTAGTGGAGTAGAACACACAATAATCTAGATGAGAAGGAGTCTGGAATCTAGAGCCTAGAACACAGAACTTGGAGAGGAGCGGGGGCTCCGCACTCCGTGTGGGCCCCTGGGCCGTCACCGGTCGGGTGTCAGCACCTGAGGCCTTAACAACCGGGGTTGGGCATTATCTACACGGGTTCCCAAAAGACTCCCGTGCCCACAACTCACAGCCGGTTCACTGGTACCGAAGCTGGCAGCAGTTCACCTCTGCCACGCGAACCAGAATCGTGGAGGAGCAGCTTCAAAGGAGCACCCCACCACCAGCCAACTTCCAGTCGTCTAACCAGCGGTGTACCCACTGAGGGATCCAAGGCTCCCCAAAACATCCAGAACGTACATCATGGATAGGGCATTGAAGCAGCCTCCCCGTACCCGACCTGGTATTCCTGGGTGACACTGGAGAACAAATTAGGTAGAATGGAGGAACACTGCGGATCTCTAAGGGACACCATCACTGCTGAGTCCACCTGGTCTACTACTCAACCACTGTATGCCATGTACTGCCTGCTGGTTACAGTAAAGACCCGTTGCAGAGACTTTCTGTGTCCGTGCTTCCTTATAAACTGTCTGTCCGCACTAAAAGGTAACCGCAGCTGCCGCACAACATCTTGAGCAGCTCCAGCCTCCGGGGATCACCGCTCAGCCTGTGGAGAGCGTAACATCTTGCTGCTGTCCATCCCCCGGAGGTTCCGCAGCGTCGGTAGTCGTTACCGAATCTACTCATAGGTGGCGTCACGAATAAATTAAAAACCCCTTTAATCTGTTCCACCAAGACGTCTTCACTTTTGATCTGCACTACACCGGGCCCCACTACCGGCAGGCGCGGTCCACCCGTGACAAGGAGGAAGGAAGCATCGCCTGTTTAAACCGGAGTCCCGGCCGCGGTGAGTAAGAAAATGGCGTCACGAACAGGATACGAGCAGGCCCGTTACCCAACGGGTATAATGTGCTTAAAATGGACTTTATTGTCTACAAGTTGGACTTTGTTCGTCCCTAAAAGAACTTTCCCGCCTTTTCACCGTTGGGCCAAGATGGCGCCCAAGATGGCGTTCCCGCCACAAGAAGCCGCCACGTGCAAGCCCAGGAGTGAGTCAACCCCCCCCCTCATCGTGGGAGGGCTAAAGACAAAAGGCGCCAAACTCTTTGTCCGCCCTGATTGCTCGAATCAACCATGGAGGCGGACCCCAAAGACTTTTCCCACCATTGGACTACAAAAAGCCCAGAGGAAATGGGAGTGTGAGACAGACTTCTTCACCAGCTCTACCAGAACGTTTACCGGTTGAACGGGTGTGGTTTCCCTCCATGAAGAGAATGGCCAGCATGAGACTCCAAGACCTGATGCGGGAGGTCGAGGTGGAGGCCAGAGCAGCCATAGGCCAACCGGGTCCGGGTCCTGCCCTTACAATAGACTGCAGCCCCGACTTCTGGCTAGAGGCTCTACAAGACCTCCGGGTGCGACTACTTGATACAGTGGAATGGACGGTTCGCAGCTGGAGTGCGACCCTAGGCAGAAGACTCCATCATGCGATGCAGCAGAGCCGACCGGGTACAGCTTCTCCAAGCCCAGACGACATTGCCAGTTTTTCAACCACCTCACCGTCGCCCACCACCTGTCCTGCTTCGTCACCGGAGCCCATAGACTGTGTCATCCCAGTGAGAGTTACCCCTCGACCCGTTCCAGCGGACGAAACCGCAGCCGACCCCGTTCCAGAGCTGGAGCTTCCAGTACGCTCCCACGAAGAAGCTGACACCTACCTGGTTCCACCTGCGGAACCCGCGACTAGTTTCTACACTACCGAGACTGTCGCCTGTTTCTCCCCTGAACCGGAGGCCTCCTCTGCAACTACAGAGGCCTACCTGGTGACCGGGATCGAAACACCACTTCCCGCTGCTACAGAAGAAGACACAGGCAGCCTGGAAGTCCTGCACAATGACCCCGAGGAGAACTTTGCAGCACAGCCACCCACCGACCCAGAGGATCCTATCCCATCGTCTTCGTCAGCCGAGCAGCCCGACGTAGTCATCGAAGGAGAGGTCGAGGAGGATGACGACGAGACCTGCAGTCTAGCTGAGGATCTCTACACCGGGTTCGCCTGGGGAGACACCAGGAATCCTTCTGCCGGGCGATCAGCTCGGGTGCACTGGTCGGGTGCAGCCGCAACAGCATCTTCTCTGGTTCCGTTGAACCGGGCTCCACTCCAGACTGCCCACCAAGCTCGAGCGGTTCAACAACCAGCACGCCGTAGTGACTTGATCCACACGCCGCACCACTCCGACAAAGAGGTACATCGTATCCGGAGAGACGAGTGGCACACTCGACTGCAAGCCAACATGCAGGCTCGCGCCGAGGCCCGCCGCCAATCTCCATTACCTGAACAATTCCGTAAAACCGGGCGGGTAAGCACCTTTAACTTGTCCACCGGGTGGGGATTCGTAAGGGAGGAGGGTGTGAGTACCGAAGTATTTGTGGGGCGTCGTGATGTGGAATCGCACCTACCGCGAGGTCATCCAAACCGAGACTTGTATAGAGGGGACATAGTAACCTATGAGCGATATGTATGCTGTGACGGGTGGTTCGCTATACGAGTCCAGAACACTGCCCTCCATCAGTGACTTTCGTTGTTTGAACTTTGCTATTAAACAAGACTTCTTCCTGTTTGCACCGTAACACCGCGACTTGGCGGCTACAGCCTGAACTTTTATTCTAAGGACAGCCGACCGCCCGCCGGGTCCGCGCAATGTGTTAACCTGTTATTCACCTTTTCACTTTTATGCATATATAACTTGTCATTAATAAAAGTGTATTTACCTGTTATAAAATATAAAACAAATCTCTGTAATGTGAGTAGTGTGACGCTTGGGGACAAGCGTATTCAACCAAGGGGGAGTGTGGCACCCCGCAACGAGTGCGTCACAAGAGGGTATTGCAGCCATAAATGCAGCCGCAATATTCTCTGACTCAGCAATGATCCGGTTAACATAGAGATCCAACCCAACATACAACACCTAGAATAGAGGACCAATCATAGGTCCTAGGGGGTGGAGTGTTAGGGTAGTGGAGTAGAACACACAATAATCTAGATGAGAAGGAGTCTGGAATCTAGAGCCTAGAACACAGAACTTGGAGAGGAGCGGGGGCTCCGCACTCCGTGCGGGCCCCTGGGCCGTCACCGGTCGGGTGTCAGCACCTGAGGCCTTAACAACCGGGGTTGGGCATTATCTACATGGGTTCCCAAAAGACTCCCGTGCCCACAACTCACAGCCGGTTCACTGGTACCGAAGCTGGCAGCAGTTCACCTCTGCCACGCGAACCAGAATCGTGGAGGAGCAGCTTCAAAGGAGCACCCCACCACCAGCCAACTTCCAGTCGTCTAACCAGCGGTGTACCCACTGAGGGATCCAAGGCTCCCCAAAACATCCAGAACGTACATCATGGATAGGGCATTGAAGCAGCCTCCCCGTACCCGACCTGGTATTCCTGGGCGACACTGGAGAACAAATTAGGTAGAATGGAGGAACACTGCGGATCTCTAAGGGACACCATCACTGCTGAGTCCACCTGGTCTACTACTCAACCACTGTATGCCATGTACTGCCTGCTGGTTACAGTAAAGACCCGTTGCAGAGACTTTCTGTGTCCGTGCTTCCTTATGAACTGTCCGTGCGCACTAAAAGGTAACCGCAGCTGCCGCACAACATCTTGAGCAGCTCCAGCCTCCGGGGATCACCGCTCAGCCTGTGGGGAGCGTAACATCTTGCTGCTGTCCATCCCCCGGAGGTTCCGCAGCGTCGGTAGTCCATACCGAATCTACTCATAGGTGGCGTCACGAATAAATTAAAAACCCCTTTAATCTGTTCCACCAAGACGTCTTCACTTTTGATCTGCACTACACCGGGCCCCACTACCGGCAGGCGCGGTCCACCCGTGACAAGGAGGAAGGAAGCATCGCCTGTCTAAACCGGAGTCCCGGCTGCGGTGAGTCATATGCACCTAACAAAAGGATTTTTTCAACATTACCCAACAAAAAATCCTAGCAGATAAGGAAGACCAGGAGAACAGGAGCCGGAGTTGTTCAGCCTCCTTTATGTGTCTCCTTTCCACAGAGCCAGTGGCATAACTTGACGTTCATGGGCCCTGATGCAAAAGTTCCAACAGGGTCCCCAATTATTGCAAATCCTTAATAGCATTAGCCTTTTTTCTATAGGCCAAAGGAACTTTTGGGGCCTCCCAGGTTTGAGGACCCAGGTGTGATTGCAACTCCTGCACCTGTTGTAGTTACGCCCCTGCACAGAGCGCGCAATGTGTGGGAGAGGTCCCAGCAGCTGAAACACCTCCTGCTGGTTGATGTCAGCACCGGAGTCCGCCCTGCTCTAGATTATGTATGTACAGTAGGGTGGGCTCCGGCGCTGACGTTACCAGCAGGAGGCGTTTCAGCTGCTGGGACCGCTCCCACACAATGCTTGCTCTGTGGAGAGGAGACACATAAAAGAGGCTGAACAAGAGAGGGCTGGAGGTGGACCAGAGAGGGCTGGAGGCGGGGAGGACACCAGAAGCAGCGATGACTCATTGCTAAGTCCCTCTGGACTCCTTATCCATAAAGTTTATAAAGTCTTTTTTACAATTTACAGGGAGGCTAGAGACATGGGGGACCTCTTTCCTGAATGCAGCAGACAAGCTGAATTCAGTACTAGCATAGCACCAGGGGGGTGACAGGTCCTCTTTAAAATTTCGAAGATGGCAGTCCATTAGAATAAGATCAAGCAGAAGACATTGGGGACAACAAAGCTACAGACCGGCAGAGGGCTAAAGCGACTCTCCACTGACCGGGATGACCGTCATCTTATTCAAATGTCACTCGGCAACTGCAGTATGACATCAAGTGAACTACAAAAGGAATGGCAAATGGCATCTAGGGTGAAGTGTACATCAAGAACAGTTTGTAACATGTTCCTAAATGCAGGGCTCAAGTCATGTAAAGCTAGAAAAAAAACCTTTCATAAATGAGAAGCAAAGGAGAGCCAGGCTGAGGTTTGCCAAAGAGCATAAGGATTGGACCATAGAGGACTGGAGTAATGTAATCTTCTCTGATGAGTCTAATTTTCAGCTTTGCCCAACATCTGGTCATCAAATGGTTAGATGGAGACCTGGAGAGGCATACAAGCCACAGTATCTTTCACCTACTGTGAAATTTGGTGGAGGATCAGTGATGATCTGGGGATGCTTCAGCAAGGCTGAAATTAAGCAGGTTAATCTTTGTGAAGGATGTATTAATCAAGCCGCATACAAGGTTATTCTTGAAAAACACTTGCTTACTTCTGCTCATGCAATGTTCCCCAACTCTGAGGACTGCTTTTTCCAGCAGGACAATGCCCCATGCCACACAGTTTGGTCAATCAATTTGTGGATGAAGGAGCACATCAAGACCCTGTCATGGCCAGCCCAATCTCCAGACCTGAACCCCATTGAAAACCTCTGTAATGTAATCAAGAGGAAGATGGATAGTCACAAGCCATCAAACAAAGAAATGCTTACATTTTTTTGCCAGGAGTGGCATAAGGTCACCCAAAAGCACTGTGAAAGACTGGTGGAAAGCTTGCCAAGAAGCATGAAAGCTATGATTAAAAATCATGGTTATTCCACCAAATATTGATTTCTGAACTCTTCCTGAGTTAATACATTAGTATTGTTGTTTCTAAATGAATATGAACTTGTTTTCTTTGCATTATTTGAGGTCTGAAAGTTTCCTTTATTATTAATTCAACTCTTTCTCATTTGCTGCAAATAAATACAAAATTTTTAGCTTTGAATAAAAGAGCAATGTACACTCGTACTCTCACTATAAAAACACGATGGCAGACGCTGATAGAGAGACCTGGTTACAGGCGAAGAAAAATTTTGATATGTGGGCAGGAAGGAGGGAAGGATTATATAAAAACAGATTGGAACTTAACCTACATAAATTTAGGGATAAAGCCGGTCGATTATTGGCACGTTTATCACGGGGTAGATATCCTCCTTCCCCCATCCAAACTATAATTGACAAACATGGTAACACCTGGACTACCCCGAAAGATGTAACCCAGGCACTGGGAAAATTTTATGCATCTCTTTACTCAGATAGTGACACTGATATGCCTGAGGGAGCCGATTGGCTGCACCTAATTCGTTTACCAGGTATCTCAGAAGAGGACAAACAATTTCTAAACAGTCCTGTCACTGTGGAGGAAATAGAAAATGCTATAAAAAATATAAATCCAGGCAAAGTGCCAGGCCCTGATGGATATAATGGTGCATTCTTTAAAGCCTTAAAAGAACAAGTCTCTCCTATCCTACGTGACTTATTTAATGCAATATTACAGGGGGCCCCTATACCGGAAAGAATGAACATGGCCTATATTAAACTAATCCCTAAACCTGGTAAGATACCAACGGATCCGGCGAGTTTCAGACCAATTTCACTAATAAATCAGGATCTAAAACTTCTTTCAAAGATAATGGCCGATAGACTGGCGACGGTAATGCCTAGCTTGATACCCCCTCACCAAGCGGGATTTATTAAGGGAAGATCAACTACTACTAATATTAGAAGAGCGATGCTCTTGCTTGATGTCATGGGGAAAAGAGTAGGATTGGAGAGGGGGGACCCAGCCGTGATCACGTTAGACGCAGAAAAAGCGTTTGACAGTGTACGGTGGTCATGGCTGGGTAGGGTCCTGGACTCTATTGGAATATGGGGCCATTTCGGCAATACCTGCAGGCCTTGTATCATAGACCAAAAGCCTGTATTAGTACCCCCGGGTACTTATCAGATTCCTTCTTCTTGCAGAATGGAATGAGGCAAGGATGTCCGTTATCCCCCCTCCTCTTTAATTTAGCAATAGAACCTCTGGCCTTATACCTTGAGAATAATAATACCTATGAAGGATTCAGAGCGGGGGCGAGGGAGGTTAAGCTGTCCCTTTTCGCTGATGACTAGTGATGAGCGAGCAGTAAAATGCTCGGGTGCTCGGTGCTCTGGCCGAGTATCTCAAGATACTCTTGTACTCGGCCAGAGCACCGAGCCCAATGTAAGTCAATGAGTGACAGGCTCCGCCCACAGACTTCCGGTTATAAAATGAGTAATTCCGGAAAAGGGCGGGAGGGTGGGCTTTTTCAAATCGCCGCAGCATATCACACCTTGCTGTGGCCCCCAGAGGGATCCTATCAATTAATCTGCTCCCTGTATGGTGCCAGCTCACTGTGTGCACTGAAGGGAGCAGTGTATGTGTCTCAGATCGCTATTTATTACCGAGCGGTCCGAGCATCTCGGCAGTACTCGGTGCTCGCCGAGCACCCCGAGTACCGAGATACTCGTGCGAGTACCGAGTAGCGCCGAGCATACTCGCTCATCACTACTGATGACATTATTCTCTATGTCCGAAATCCCGAAAGGGACCTCCCTCGCATCCTTGAAGATATTGAAAGATTGGGTAAACACTCAGGTTTCTGCCTAAATAAAGGTAAATGTGAGATTCTGTTCATCAATCCGAGGAGTAAACTCTCGCGATGCACTCACCTCTACGATCTTCCAGTCGCCAAAGATAGTATAAAATATCTGGGGATTCAACTGGCTAGATATCCTGGCCAGACCTATAGACTTAATTTTGCCCCGATCCTTTCAAAAATAGAAAAAGAATTGGCGGGATGGGCTGGACAACCACTCTCTCTGACTGGGAGATACCATCTGCTTAAGATGATTAGTTTTGCGAGATTGTTATACCCGCTCCAGAATATCCCCATGCTGTTAAAACATACTGATATAGCTAAATTAAACAAAGCCTTCTCAAAATTCTTATGGAGGGGGAAGAAACCCAGGCTGGCCTTTGGTGTCTTGATGCAGTCAAAACAGGAAGGAGGTCTCCAACTCCCGGATGTCCGAGGATACAACTTAGCGTGCATTTTACGCAATGTTCTTGACTGGATTAAGGGCACTAATAGGTTCTCTGATGTAGCCCTAGAGGGAGAATTTGCTAAGCCCTGGGATTTGTCTGCTCTGCTACATTCACCGCTGCTATACTTACCTACAGCCCTTAAGGGTACTGTTATATATAGAGACACGATTATGACTTGGAAAGGAATAAGGAGAAAATTAAATTTATCTTGGAAAGTCTCAAAATTACTCAACCCTTGGAGATGCCCGGCCTTTCCACTAGGTCATGAAAACTCTTTATTTGAGGCTTGGAGGGAGAGAGGTATCAGGACCCTGGGGGGACCTTATGAATGTAGGAGAGAGGAGGTGGATGACAGAAAGAGAGGTATTATCTACTTATGCTCTCTCTCGATTCCATGCCATGCAATACCGACAGTTGCATCACCATCTTCTCTCTCGGTTGCTGGATATCTCTGGGGAGGTCGAGGACAACTTATGGTCCGACCTGCTAGCTATAAGCGAAGGTGACGTGTCCATTACCTCTCTCTATGCTAAGCTGCAGCAAATTTTAAGACCAACAAGAAGGAGGGCTCTTTTCACTAAATAGAGGAAACACTTGGCTGACCCTGACCTCACTCAGAAGATCTTAGAGGGCTGGGGAACAGTTAGACGCTACATTCACAATGAAAGATGGAGAGATTCCCAATTTAGGATCATCCATGGGACCATACAAGGCTTTAACATACCGCCGACACAGGCCAACTTGGGAAGATGGGTGAATTGCCCTAAATGTAAGGCTCCTATGACGGATCTGGAACATGGTTTTTGATCATGTTCCGCTTCTCAGAGATATTGGAAAGTAGTCGACACCTGGGCGAGGGGGATATGTGGGGGTTTGGAAAGGCTGAACCCGATGCTCTGGCTCTTCCACTACTGTGGAGATTTGGTGGAAGGTAGTCAGCCACATGTACTATTTCACTATATTGCAATTATAGCAAAAAGACTTCTTCTTCAACTCTGGCTTAATGATAGTCCTACTGATTTATCTCAGGTCAAGACCTCCTTGAGGAATGTTCTTGCAATCGAATCACTGGAGACACTTAGTAACCCCAGCAAATTATCACAAAATTTTTTTCAGAAATGGAGAATATACATTGAAAAAGAATTTACTGATGCTGAAATTACAGCTTTTATGCTACCTTATAGGTCCTCAGCTTGGTATGCCATGGAGGACTTGAGGGGTACTCTAGGTAAACTGAAATGTCCAATCTAATGGTGGCACTCAATCTTTATGATTAATGAGATGTTGGAGTAATGCGAGCAACTCTAGGATGTTATCTAGGGAAAGGGGTGGGTGGGATTAGGAGATGTCATTATCTTCCCAACTGTTTTGTTTAAAGTGAATTTTTTCTGTACACGGATATCAATTGTTATAATATTGATTACTTGTGATATTCTTTTCTGTCTGTGGTTATGTTTGTATTTTTGAAACAATAAAAATGATGGTTCAAAAAAAAAAAAAAAAAAAAGAGCAATGTACATTTTACTCAAAAATATACCTATAAAGAGAAAAATCTGAAAAACTAACATTTTTGCAGTGGTCTCTTAATTTTTGCCAGAGCACACTTGTAGGAAAATCACAAATGTCATCCAAATGACTGTACATGTACCCCAAATCAGATTTCTTTTGAATAGTGGATGGTGAATTCATACTCCCCAAAATGCAGACCAATTCAATAAGCTCTATTTAGAAACTAAGCCAACAAAGAAGATTGAGCAATTCCAGCAGAATTGAGATTGTAGATGTGTATTATACTTGCTGCAGTTCAGAATCAGAAATGTATTTCTAAGGCTGTTCAATGCCTTGTATGCAGATTTTAGCTATATGCAAACACTGAGTGTTTACCCATGAACATATAATACAAGGAGGTTGTTTCGTCTTTCCAACTTTGTTTTTATTAAACTTTTTCATTGTACATAAGAATGTATAATAGACAATAGAATAAACATCTTTAGTAGTATACAGTTGCAATAGAGGTATACAGTAATGGTAGAAATAAGAATACAACGCTGGAGTTCCATGTACAGATCTGTAGTTGCAGGTTAGATGTGGTCATGGGGCAGCCTAGCGCAAATAATAGCAACATCTGTTCAGTCTTCAACACTATGATCTGTCTAAAATGAACACCAGTACAAAAAGCGTCGGAGAAAGTAATTCAGGGTGAGTAAAGCAGTATAGGATCAGGATTGCAACCTATCCCTAAATGAATCCCAAAGTCTCCAAATTTGATCAAAGTTATCCATATTATTGCGCAGATTAGCTGTCATTTTTTCCATGAGATGGACGTCATTTATCCGCGCATATAGGTCAGACATATTGGGAACTGATGCATTCATCCAAAACAAGGGGATCATACACTTAGCAGTTGTCAGGAGGAGTACCAGCAATTTAGCCTTTGGTTTATCTAATCCCATAGGTAGTAGGTTCAGCAAATAAACTTGGGGTTCTAGCGGGACTGAGGCCCCCATAACAGTATTTATCAATGTTTCTTGGGTACGTCCAAAAGATATGGACAAGGGATGCTCCATTGGCACCACACCTCCAGCAATTGTGGGGGATAGAATGATTCATTTTATGGAGCAGGTCTGGAGTGTGGTACCAATTCATTAAAATCTTAATTTGGTTTTCTTTGTAAAGGGTGTTAATGGAGGACTTGAAAGCGCGGACCATATTACCTGCCATTGTTGGCACGTTAACGTATGGCCCAGTCATCTCTCCCATGTTCATATGCAAATCTGTTCATGGGGGTTTTTGAGGAGATACATGTGCTTGGGAATGAACAAAGGGAAGGGATAATTGTTTACAAGAGATTTATAGATGACATTTTTTTAATCTGGGACACTGAAAAAGGCAATATTGAGAGTTTTTTATCTGGGATTTTTAACAACATTTGGGGTCTACAGTTTGAGCCCCACATGAATACTTCTACAATTAATTTTCTTGATCTTACTATTTTTACTGAGGGAGAGTCCATTTTAACAAAGACATATTTTAAGAATATCGATAGGAACAGTTATATCCATTATACGAGTGGACATTATAACAAATGGATAAAAAACATTCCTTTGAATCAATTCAAAAGAATCAAGAAAAATTGTACTAGAGAGGCTGATTTTGAGGAACAATCGAAAATTCTCATGGACCGTTTTAAACACAGAAAATATCCCAGAAGATTGATAAAAAAACGCACAGAATCTCAGTAAAGGTATTAAACAGGATAAATTGTTGGAAAAACATGACAAACCTACCATAAATAATGATTTTTGCTATAATTTTATTACACGGTACAACAAATACCACAAGAACATCAGAAAGGTTTTAGACACACATTGGCATATCCTACAAAGTGATCCGGTCCTGGAGAATATCCTTCCCCAAAACCAAAGATAACTTTCCGGAGAGCTCTTAATGTAAAAGGGATTATTGCACCTAGTCGTTTACACAAGAATCAATCACGAAATATGGATGATGATGTGCTGAATGCTAAGGTGACAAAGTGTGGCAAGAAAAATTGCCTGTGTTGTAAAACAATACATGAGACAAATGAATTCTGCTCTACTACCACTGGTGAAACCTTCCCTATAAGACAGAACATGGATTGTGGTGCTAGATATCTAATTTATTTAATTAAGTGTCCCTGTAGGTTACAGTATGTTGGGAGGACAACACAGACACTACATGCTAGATTGAACAAGCATAGGTCCAATATCAAAAAGGGTTTCAGGCAACATGGAGTGTCTTGGCACTATGAAAAATATCATAACAGAGACTACACAAAGATGAAAATCTTACCCATTGAACATGTCTCTGAACACATAGTCAATAGATTTGAAACCCTGAAAAAGAAAGAAAAATACTGGATATACAGACTTAACTCCCTTAAACCCAGGGGATTGAATCTAGTTACAGAATTAATTTAATCCTCATCCTCAGATAACTCCAACCTATGCTTTTCTATGCTTTTCTATGACAAATACATTAAAAGAACTACTCTGCTGCCACCTAGAGACAAACAATTGCACTACAGAGGACCAACGTATGTTTAACATGGGTAGTCATACTTACTGCATCCAGAATATCGCCATGTTGTGGATCTTTTAAATATTACACCTTTTAAAAATTTATGCAATTTCTTCATTATTTTTTATGTGCTTTTATCTGCAGATTCTAGTAATTTTTAGTAACTTTTAGTCATTTTTAGTAATCTTTAGTAATTTTTAGGGATTATATTTTAGCAAAAAGCTTTTAACATATGTTTTATATATATTTCTATTTTTTTTAACATATGTAATCTGGTTTTTAGTGGTATTGAACCAGCATTTTGTGAGCTTTGTTCCTGCTCAGTGTCTGGAGCGATACCTTTTGAGCCATTGTGGCTGATAGTTTGTTGATTGAATCTTAGATTATCTTCTTCTTAACAAAAACTGAATAAAATTTATTGATTTTAATCTTTTTTTTTTCGTTTTTACCATCCTATGGACCCTCATATGTCTTTTTTTGGTCCTCTTATGGCCTGGATGCAAATAATTTTGAGCTAACAGCTTCCCATAAAATCACATATGCACCCTATTTCTCCCAAGAAAAATTGTCTCAATCTAAATAGGCTGTGGGATCATTCCCTTGACTACCAGATGGAACCTGAGGAATTTCTTTTCTTTTCCCAAGTTCAATCCTGATGATTGATAGTGTATAATACATTCTTTATTTTTATTTCTGTTTGTCAGTTTTTTGATGGAATATGACAATACACATTGCATCTGATAAAATTACATGTTTACATGTTTTTAGCAATGATCTCTATCTCTGGGCCGGGAGGTGGTTTGATCTCATGATGTCACTGATGACAAATACATGTTTTTTTCTTTTGGGGGAGGGACTTTATATCAGTAACTGCATATAAAAGGGTCTGCTGTTATACCATGTAACATGCCCTGAGGAAGGTGCTGGGACAGCACCGAAACGCGTTGGTGTGATGAAATAAAGAACTTTTGATGGTAATAACCTCTTGTGGATTCCTTGGATAAAGAGCAGCAGCGCGGACCGTGGATACCATTCCAGTTTTATCTCTCCCATGTGGACATATAGGAATGTTGGATGGGGACTAGGGGAGTTGGGTCGTGTAAAATGGAATAGATGTCAGAAATAAGTCCTTTAGTTGAGGATCCACTGACACATAATTGTTCAAATCTGGATGGGGTGAGCAATTCGGGTGGGTCCATTTTAGTTTTAAAATAGTGGGTTATCTGTTGGTACGAGTAGAACAGTGTCTGCGATATCTTGTGTTTGTCAGCTAGATCTGTGAAGGATCTAAATTTCCTAGTCAAAGGGTCCACAAGGTCCTTAAAGCAAAAAAGACCCACTTCCGTCCATTTGGATGCCACTCCAGCACTCATGAGACCCGAGAGTTACCCAAAAAAGGGGTCAAAAAAGATGCATGCGATGCTAGTTGAAATTTCATTCTCGAAGAGGACCAGATCTCTCTAGGGAATGCCATAGGTCCCAAAAGTGCTGTTGAGGGCATGTTGTTAGGTGGGCCCCATATCAGAGAGGCTGGGTGGTAGGTAGCCAGCCATAGCTTCTCAATTTCAGTCCGTTTATTATAGGCTGGAAGCTTCGACGTCGCAAGTGGGTTGCGTAATAGTATTTTACTATGTCAGGGCATGTTAGTCCACCCTGTGCTTTATGGGCATATAGGACCGATTTAGGAATTCGATGACGTCCAGAATGCCAAATTTTAGGAACAGTCTTTGCACTTTTTTGAGTACTTCCTGTGGGACTCTAGTAGGGATGGTTTCAAATAGGTATAAAAACCTAGGCAGAATTGACATTATGACTGCTGCTATCCTTCCCATGAAAGAGATTGGCATAGAGGACCATTTGTTAAGGTGTTGCTCAGTGTCTCTTATCAAGGAGGGGAAGTTTGCCTTAAACATTTACACGTATTCCAGGCAAACTTATACGACTGTTGTAGATGGATAAGTTTTTGTTCAACTATGGGTAGGGTCACATTGCAAACATGAATTGCATTCACCGCATCCGGATCCGGATGCGGTGAATGCAATTCCGGTCACACACATTTTTTGTCAAAAATGTGTGCAGAATACCGCACTGCGGTCACCGGATGGCTCAGGATGTGTAATCCTGAGCCATCCGGTAACTGCATAGTTTGCGGATCCCGGCTATTGCCGGGATCAGCAAACTGTCCTCTGCCTATTCAAGAGTTAAATTTAGTAAGTAAAGTACTGTTTGAGGTCTGTAGGGGGGGCTAAGACCCCCCTACAGACCAGCCGCCCACTCCGGTGGGCTTCTACTACAATTTCCTATGGCTCGGGGCTCGGATGAGCCCCGTGCATGTCTCCAAACCTCCCGCCCCCCCGTATCACTATACAGGGGTGCCTGCACCCCTCTTGTATAGCGATTCCTGCATGTGGCCCTAAAGTTAGAATACAGAACACATGTAAGCTCATACTTACATGTCATCGTCGGCAGTGTAGTGTGAAATCCCTGGGCGGGGCTGTTTGCTGCAGCCTCCGCCCCCTCATTCCTTATGGCCGCCCCCTCTGTGCCTCATCCAGTGATGTGAGGGCGGCACGTCATGAAAGGGGCGGGGCTAACCGCGGCACATATTTAGCCCCGCCCCTTTCATGACGTGGCCGCCCTCACATCACTGGATGAGGCACAGAGGGGGCGGCCATAAGGAATGAGGGGGCGGAGGCTGCAGCAAACAGCCCCGCCCAGGGATTTCACACTACACTGCCGACGATGACATGTAAGTATGAGCTTACATGTGTTCTGTATTCTAACTTTAGGGCCACATGCAGGAATCGCTATACAAGAGGGGTGCAGGCACCCCTGTATAGTGATACGGGGGGGCGGGAGGTTTGGAGACATGCACGGGGCTCATCCGAGCCCCGAGCCATAGGAAATTGTAGTAGAAGCCCACCGGAGTGGGCGGCTGGTCTGTAGGGGGGTCTTAGCCCCCCCTACAGACCTCAAACAGTACTTTACTTACTAAATTTCACTCTTGAATAGGCAGAGGACAGTTTGCTGATCCCGGCAATAGCCGGGATCCGCAAACTATGCAGTTACCGGATGGCTCAGGATTACACATCCTGAGCCATCCGGTTACCGCAGTGCGGTCCCAGAAACGCTGCGAAAACTGCTGCCTGCATGATTTAAAACGCAGGCAGCAGTGCCGGATCCGGCCACCGGATGGCTTGTGAAGCCATCCGGTGTTTTGCATAGGCTCCTATGAGGAGCGTTTCCTGGTCCGGTTTGGAGCTTTTTGAAAGCTCCAAACCGGATCAGGATTTATAAAACAAAACGCAGATGTGACCCTAGCCTATGTTAAGCGGTAATGCTTCAGTCTTCCCTGAAGTAATTTTATAGACCAGAAAGTTTTGAATAAGTGTCGAGTAACTTTAGTAGGTTGGGAAGGGATACGACAGGGTTCGTTAAAAAAAGTATAAAACCATCGGCAAAAAAGGAAACTTTAAAGTCTTTACTCCTAATCTGAATTCCAGTCACATCTGGGCTATTACGGATCTTGACGGCTAAGGGTTCAATGCTAAGGGTGTAGAGTAATGGGGATAATGGGCAGCCCTGATGGGTTCCATTTCGTATGGTTAGGGTTTGGGAGTGTGCATGAGGTAAACGGACAGTTGCTCCTGTGCATGAGTAAAGACCCCTAAGGGCAGTGATGAAAGACCCTGATAGGCCAAAGTGACAAAGTGCAGAAAACATGAATGTCCAATCTAGCCTATCAAACACCTTCTCTGCGTCTAAGCCCAAAAGAAGTGCCTCGTCTCCTCTTCTATTTACTATATCAATCAAATCAATAATGCGTATTGTATTATCTCCTGCCTGACGAAAACGTACAAACCCAACTTGGTCCTTATGTATCAGCTGTGGGAGCCAGTTATTCAATCTTTCTGCTAGAATTTTAGTAAAAACTTTTAAATCAGAATTCAGGAGACTTATAGTGCGATAGCTCATGCATTCTACTGGATCTTTGCCCTCTTTAGGAATAACTGTAATATAGGAGTGAAGCAGTGGGGCAGGGATCTCGCCTCCCTCCATGAAGTTATTAAACAAGGCGGTCATGTGTTGAGAGAGAAGTGGAATACCATCTGGTCCGGGGGCTTTAGAGGCTGGTAAGTTTTTGATTGTTTCCTCAACTTCTTCAGTCGAGATTGGTCTATTTAAATCCAGTAATGCGTCTGGGGGGAGTTTAGGAAAACGGCAGGAAGCCAAATATTCTTCTGTTATAGCGTCTGGAGGTTGGTAAAATAGGAGCCTAGGGAGTAAAGGGCAGAGTATAATAGTCATAAAAGGCTCGGGCCATCCATGCAGGGTCATATTTTAAGACTCCCTTGGAGTCTTTAATAGTGTATGGGGCATTAGTAGAAGCCTTATCTTTTAGTTGGCAAGCCAGCATATTATGGGCTTTATTGCCGAATTCATAGTATTTCTGGCGAGAGAAACGTAGAAGTTTCTCTACTCCTCATAGTGAGAGATCCTTCAATTTAGTCCTTAAGTCAATCATCTCTCTCAGGTCCCTGAGGTTAGGCTGGACAAGAAGCTTGGCTTCAATGAGTTTTCATTTTGGCTCATAGAGGGAGTATTGCATTTTAGTGTCCTTTTTTAATTTTGAAGATAGCGCTATACATTCACCCCTAAATACTGCTTCATGTGCTTCCCATAAAGACGTTAGTGAAGGGGCCGAAGGATTATTTTCTGTAAAATAATGAATCAGGGAGGTCCTTAGGCTTTCTCTTGTTATGGTATTCGTCAGGAGGGACTCATTGAGTCACCAATGTATAATTTACGGCGGGTTAGGCAAAATCCCCAGGTCCGTCAGCAGAGGAGCATGATCAGACCAGGTGATATTCCCTATAGTTGCTAGTCCCAGAAATCGCAATGTCACTACGTTTCCAAAAAAATAGTTGATTCTACTACGCGATCTATGCAGGTGGGAGTAGAAGGTATATTGTCTAGCGGTTGGGTTATCCACCCTCCATAAGTCATACAGCCAATGTTTACAGATCAATCTTCGGAATTATGCCGAATCTCGGGAGCTTCTATGATGTATGTCGGGGGTGAGGTGTAAGTGGGGTCTGTCTGTGCCATCAGAAAAAGCAAGATTAAAGTCTCCTGTGATAATTTGTGTATTGGCGGCATATAGATTGCATAAAAGGACCGATACTCCATCCAATTCCCCCTTGAGTATAATGTACCTGCCCAATGGATCTAATTCGGTGGTCTTTACATGAAATCTACATAGGTGAGAGATCAAAATAGAAACTCCCGCCTTTTTAGTCTTTGATGGCGCCGAATACGCCTGGGGAAACCAGTGTTGAGCGAATTTAAACGTTCCACTGGGAGGTAAGTGGGTTTCTTGAAGGAATATTATGCCCGCCCTAGATTCTTGCATCTCTTTCAGGACAAGTCTCCGTTTGATAGGGGAGTTGAGACCCTTAACGTTAAGTGTAAGAAATCTAACCATAGTGATACCCAATATGGACCCGCACTATAGTAACCTGATTCTGTAGGCAAATCAACAGGTCCTCAATTGTCATGGACATAGGAACTCTTAGTACATAGAAAACATAAACAATTCTTAAACATTCAATAATAATAACAAAAATAGAATTAACCCAATGTAGAAACATTCCAGATATGTATATGAATAAACACATACTAGTCCCAGTGCAAGAGTCGAACAACAGTATTGAGTTACAATACCGTAGGTATTATACAGAGAGTACTCTACAATCCTTTAATGGGATGTGATCAATTAAAGTCTGTGCTCTCGCTGGGGGCAAGACAAGTCGCCGCCGAATCCGAGAGAGGGAGTAACGTAATTTAACAGGACCTCCCGCCCGAGGAATAGTGCTAGACATGAATCGCCCAGCTGGGGGAGGGGTGGATTAATTTGGTATTTTAGGCATTCTTTGTGGCCTGGAGGGGTAGTCAGCAAGGGAGCCTCTTTGATAGTGTTGAAAATAGGCATCCCCGGAGCGTCTGGAGCTTTTGGGAGAGTGAGGTATAGGGCTTACATCTGCGAGAGCTGCACCAGCCTGACTATGAAGAATTAATGGAGAGGGTGCAGGCATTCTGCTGGCCTGCAACTTGGGGCTGACATCTGAGGCAGTAGAACCCTGTTCCCATTGATAATCTATAGTGGGGCACCCCACAAATACCCATCTTGCAACATCCCTGGCTGAAGATCTAAAAGATAGTGGTGGGAGGGGTAGAGGAGCAGCATCTCACCTCCGCTGTGTGCTGGCCTCCAGGAACTGCGGTGACGGTCCCTGGACTCGAGCACCGGGATGATGATAGTCGGCCCCGCTCCTGGATTTCACTGTGCCTCCCCTCCGCCGCTTCCATGCTGACAGCCAGGCCGCCAATAGAGAAAGGGGCGGAGCCTCAGCCTCCTGCACCATCTTGCCTGAGGGACGCGGGGGGGATTCTCTGCACTGTTCTTTGGCCACCAAAGGGGAGCAGTTCTCCAGCAGACCCTGCGGGTGTTCTCCAGGAGTGCGGGGAAGCACATTTCTCGGTGGCTGGTTGGTTGCGGACATACCGGCGGTTCCTGGCCATCCCAGAGTTCCTCCTCTCTCTCCTCGTGGTCCATATGGCGCCTAGATCTCTCGGGAGTCCCTGCCAAATAATCCGTCCAGGGTGAGTGGGGCCGGTGTCCCCGGATCCTTGGCGGTCTTCTGCTGCTTTTTTTCCCCATTGTGGGCGAGTTGGTTATATTTTAAATGCGTTTTATGGCCCTGGGGCTGGGAGCGCACATCATTCACGACTTCTCATGCAGACTTCCGGTCACGCATAGGTTGTTCTGTCTAACTACACCACAAACTGCAATAATGGCTCCAGTATTTTTTTATACCTTCTTTTTTCTTCAAACTGTGCAATGCTCCACCAACCAAAATGTAGGTAATTTCAAATAACCCATGTAAAGGGTTATTTCCAAATGTAATAGTTTTTGCCTACTCAAAAGTCTGGTTGGTAGCAGTTTGTCTACTGGGCCCACCTCTAATCCTGAGCATGGTGATCTGATATACTCAGCTGCTTTATTAAAGCTTAATGGTCAATTGCTCAATCCTGATGACTTATACCATAGCAGTTAAGATCAGAGTAGATCCCCGTAGACTGTAAGCCTTTGTGGACAGGGTCCCCTCCCCTCCTGTATCTGTAAACTGGATTGTCCAAATGTTCTGTTTTGTCCGCATTCTCCCCTCTTCATATGTAAAGCGCCATGGAATCTAATGGCGCTATATAAATAATAATCACAGCGATCAATTCCTCAATGACACTGTTCTACATATTTTCAAAAGTTGTCAGGTTCAAAGCCATTTCTTAATGATTTTGACATCCTCAAATCAATCTGAAAATGAAAATATTTAGTTGGCCCTTTCTATATCAAATATTTTTTCCTTTTACTGCTGCATATAATAATGCATAAAAGTTTCAGTACTTTGAAACATTTTTGCAAATGTAGAATGCAGAATACTATTCGTGCCAATTTTCACAAATTTATTTAGAGGAAACTTGGTAACAATTCAAATAACTAAAACATGTCTAAATACTATTGCATATTACGAAGTTACAGAAATCACTCTACAAAATTTGGTCCTCATTCAGTGACAAGTCTGTTTTGCTTGTCTCTTGTACTCCTGCATCAAGTGTCTCTTAAGGTACCGTTACACGGCACGATGTTGGCAACGATCTCGGGAGCGCGCGGTCGTGTTTGACATCATTTCAACATCGCTGGTGAGATGTCACACGTCTAGATATCGTGGACAACTCACCAACGATGTTGTGAGCAGGTATCATTCGCCAACCCCGCTAACGATCCCTGTTCATTGTTGTGAATGGGTGAAGTCATCCATGACATCGTTATCACGGTGTCACACAGAATGATGAAGCAGTTTGCTGGAGTTGAGATCGTCAGGTTTACCAACATGTTGGTAAACCTGTCAACTCCGATCCAACGATTTATCGTTGCAACTTGCCAGTCACACGCAACGAGGTCGCAACGATATCGCTGGTACGCCTCCAAACCCATGACGTATTTTCTGATGTCGTGGCGTGTAACGGGGCTTTTACAGTTGTCAAACAGTAAACTGCAAGCATTGATGGATTCCATTTTTCTTCAAATCTTTTCTCCATTGCTGCAATATTTTGGTGAAATCTCTCACAGTGCTCAACATTCATTGCCTGCAGTTTGGTGGAAATAAGTCTAAATGCGAATGTTAAGAAATAAATCTTTAGAGATATTTAAATGTGTTGAGATTTTCCACAAATTTTTCAGTTATCTTGAGTTTTCCAAAAAATTAGATACCACTAATACAAATGCTATCCATGCCTTTTCCTTGCCGTGCAACAATCAGAGAAATTTCTCATCTTCAAGAAACTTACAAAATTGAGGGCCAATTAAGACTACTTCCTTTAAACTAGATGTCTCCTTCCAGATCACTAGGACTGCAAAATACATAGCTCGCTTCTTCCCATGCAGCCACTGGGTAAGGTATGGTGCACAGCCATTCCAGCATATGTGTGGAGCCAAACTCTTCACCTGATCTCCTATTCTGCAGCCAAAATACAGGTTGAAGGCTTTCCTTGTGATAGTTGTCAAGTTTAGCTTTTGGGACACAAAAGTCACTTCTCCATATATGTAGCAAACACTATCTGCTTTATTAATGCAAGAATAGAAAACATATAAACACTTCAATATGCCGAGAAACTATAAGAAATCCTAAAACTGTGTACCTTACAGAGAGAGCAAAAACAGAAAAACAGAAAAAAAACTGCACAGCACTCACAGACTAATGTGAACCAGTGCCAGCAGGGCTGCTGGATCAAAAAACTAGAAAAAAATACTCTGCAGCACTCAGCTTCTACCAATGATGTACATATGCTAACAAGCTATACATATATGAGAAAAAAGTTTAAAAACTTACGTTTTTTTAAAAAAACTCAAAATCTTATCTTTTTATTTCTGAAGTTCTTGGTACACACATTGGCCAATGTCTGTTTGCTCATCGACTGCGACAAAGTGACTTCAGGTCCGATGAGTCCTACACTGATATCCCTATCCTCCTTGTCCACCCCCCACCTCTCAGTGGGTAGACTCTATCTCGACCCTAGATCACCTGCAGTCAACAAGGGTGCAAATTGCAGCATGGAGCCAGCAACTCCATGAAGGGCCCGTCACACAGGGACATATCGCCGGCGATGTTGCCGGCAACTGAGGGGCGTGGTCAGGTTGCGGCGACATCGCCGGCGAGTTGCCTCGTGTGACAGGGCGATAATCAGGCGATGAATCGCCCGAGTCACGTCGCCAGGTTTCCCAACAATGTTGGGAAACCTGGCGATGTTGCTCAGGCGATCCTGCCTGATCGCCCTGTGTAACGCGGCAACCTGCAATGTTGCGGGCGATTCCGCCTATATCCAACATTGCGAGTGATCGCTTGCTGGGTTGCTGGGCAACCCAGCGAGCGATAGCCGCGGCAACTAGCCGGCGACATCGCCGGTAAGTTGCTCAGTGTGACATCTCACCGGCGATGTTGTCAGGGATGCGCGCTCCCGCGATCCCCGGCAACATCGCCGGCGATATGTCCCTGTGTGACGGTACCTTAAGAGTTTCTAGTTACACAGAGAGCATTTATAAAAGTAGGTGATGCAACTGTAAGTAGGAATAAGTCATCAGAGTTATTGTTTTTTTTTATTAGTCATGATAAGATGATCAAATACTGAAGTCTCAATAGACTAAAGATGATATAATAGAATAACTACTATCAATGCAATGATGACGACACATTTTTTATATGAGCCTGCATGAAAGATGCTACAAGTAATCACACCTGTTCAGGATCTTGAAAATTACAGCCAATCAGCAAATTTAAGCATCAGATTTGTTTTCAGCACCACAAAATTAGTTGAGTACAACTGTTTTCTTCCATGAACCAATTTGGCTGTAGAACAATGCTTTTAGAAAGTTAGCAGCTATCCAATAGAAAAGTTTTACCTTTCAATGCTTGGGGAAAACTAGAGTGCTAACCAGTGGCGTAACTTCAGGCCCAGGGGACCCGATGCGACTGCCTCAACGGGCCCCCAATTATTGCAAATCTTTAATATTATTAGTCTTTTTCTATAGGCCAAAGGGGCTTCTGGGGCCCCCCTAGGCTGCAGTGCCCGGGTGCGATCGCAACCCCTGCACCTTTTGTAGTTACGCCCTGGTGCTAACCAAGGTAGTGTAACCATTGAGCTTCATCAGTTCTCCCATTTATTGAAATGGCCTAAAGTGCACATCACCAATAAATGTCTAATCTTCCCAACTGTCTGGATTGCTTAAATAAAAAAAACAAACAAAAAAAAACCCAGCATATAATTTTTACCTGGATAGAAATAACCTGATTAGACATACTGAGATAGAAAAAAAGAATAAAATCATCTTTGTATTCATAATTGCATAGCTCATTGCTGAAACTACAATGGATATGGAGCCTGACATTTCCTAGTATGAATGAATTTGAAGAATTCCTGGTCTTTCTTTAAAATAGTTTGAACGACCATATTAATGGTTCTGCAAAAAAAACAATATGGTCCCGATATAACATTTTTAGTTTTTTAAGTCACCTCTAGGTTTTCTTTGTAGAATTTGTTGAAATTTACTTCACCAAATTGCATGTACCGTATATACTCGTGTATAAGCCGAGTTTTTCAGCACAAAAAATATGCTGAAAAGTCCCCCCCCTCGGCTTATACATGAGTCATATCAGCGGTATACAGCGCCCCCCCCCCATCAGTGGTATACAGGGCATACAGGGCCCCCCTTGCTGCCGCACACCTGTAAAGTAAAAGATCATTATACTTATCCCTGTCGCTGCCGCTCTGCACCGTGCTCCTCCGGATCTTCATGCTTCTTCCTGCTTCCTCCTCGGGCGGGCGCAGGCAATGACGTCATTGTCTGTGGAGGAGGAAGCATGAAGACCTGGAGGTGTGCGGCAGCAAGGGGGGCCCTGTATACCACTGATGGGGGGGGGCTGTATACCACTGGGGCTGCTGTGTAGCACTGGGGCTGCTGTATATACTGCTGGGGCTGCTGTGTACCACTGGGGCTGCTGTATATACCACTGGGGCTGCTGTATATACTGCTGGGGCCTGTATATACCACTGGGGAGGCTGCTGTAATACTGCTGGGGCCTGTATATACCACTGGGGAGGCTGCTGTATACTACCACTGGGGAGGCCTGTATACCACTGGGGGGGCCTGTATACCACACTGCTGGGGGCTGTATACCTGTGCTGGGGTCCACCCTCTGCTTATACACGAGTCAATAGGTTTTCCCAGGTTTTGGGGGCAAAAGTAGGGGGGTCGGCTTATACACGAGTATATACGGTAGTTTACAATATTTTGGCAAATTAAAAAAATTACCTGTTTAGCTTTTTTTCATATTTTTAAAACAATAGTCACATATTCTATTAAAATGTCACATGCAACTCTAAAATCTGAAAAAAGTTTGCTGAAAAAAAATAATTTTAAAAGTTGCATTGTAGCAAAAATGTAGCAACGAAAGTGCACAAAATAGACTTCTAAAAGGGTGCAAAAATAAATTTGAACAATCAAAAAACAGACTTGAAGGGGTTGCCCTACTACTCAATTCCCCTTCTCCATCCGTTTCCTCCCAACAAAACAACACCTATATTCTCCTCCAGTGTTGGCCCTGGCTCTCCCAGGGCTCGCGGTATATCACACTATCCTTGTGGTCAATCAGCCTTTGCTTTGCTCTCTTCATGCTTTGGACAAATCAAGACATGTGGAGGAAGTGTGAACTGCACCTGCCCTCGTGCTTCCTCTAGATATCGGATTATGTTTGCAGGAAAATAGAATGAAGCCAGCGCTGATTGGCTTCAGAAATCGTGTGATGTAATCCGAGCCCAGGAAGAGTCAGGCTAGTATAGCTATAATTTTGTTGGGGGAGAGGAACAAAGAGTTGGAAAGAGGGAAAAACTGCACAAAATCAGGAGCAAATATAATAATGATGAGTCAGGGTCTAGGCATCAATTAAGTTACAGAAGCAAATAAGGTTTTGTGATTTAAGGATCTACCATCACCGATTTGCTCCATTTTGATACAGTGGGTACGGAAAGTATTCAGACCCCTTGACATTTTTCACTCTGTTTCATTGCAGCCATTTGATAAATTCAAAAAATGTCTTTTTTTCATTAATGTACCCTCTGCACCCCATTTTGACTGAAAAAAACTGAAATGTAGAAATTTTTGCAAAATTATTAAAAACAAAACAAATATCACATCATAAGTATTCAGACCCTTTGCTCAGACACTAATATTTAAGTCACGTGCTGTCCATTTCCTTGTGATCCGCCTTGAGATGGTTCTACTCCTTCATTGCAGTCCAGCTGTGTTTAATTAAACTGATAGAACTTGATTTGGAAAGGCACAGATCTGTGTATATACGACCTCATAGCTCACAGTGCATGTCAGACCAAATTAAAATCATGAGGTCAAAGGCACTGCCCAAGGAGCTCAGAGATAGAATTATGGCAAGTCACAGATCAGACCAAGGTTACAAAAGAATTTCTACAGTACTCAAGATTCCTAACAGCACAGTTGCCTCCATAATCCTTAAATGGAAGAAGTTTGGGATGACCAGAAGTCTTCCTAGACCTGGCCGTCCAGCCTAACTGAGCAATCATGGGAAAAGAGCCTTGGTGAGAGAGGTAAAGAAGAACCCCAAGTTCACTTTGGATAAGCTCCAGAGATGCAATAGGGAGATGGGAGAAAGTTCCACAAAGTTAACTATCACTGCAGCCCACCACTATTTGGGCCTTTATGGCAGAGTGGCCCGACGGAAGTCTCTCCTCATTTGTCTCCTCAGTGCAAGACATATGAAAACCCACAGAGTTTGCAATAAAACACATGAAGGACTCCAAGACTATGAGAAATAAGATGAGATGAAGATAGAACTTTTTGGTGATAATTCGAAGTAGTATGTGTGGAGAAAACCAGGCACTGCTCATCACCTGCATATTACAATCCGAACAGTGAAGCATGGTGGTGTTTTCTGCTGCAGGGACAGGACAACTGGTTGCAATTGAAGTAGACATGAAGGTGGCCAAGTTCACCTTCCAACTAGACAATGACCTTAAGCACAAAGCTAAAATAACAAAGGAGTGGCTTCAGAACAACTCTGTGACCATTCTTGACTGGCCCAGCCAAAGCCTTGATCTAAACCCAATTGAGCATCTATGGAGACACCTGAAAATGGATGTTCACCATCCAACCTGACGAAACTGGAGAGGATCTGCCAGTAAATACAGCAGAGGATCCCCAAATCCAGGTGTGAAAAACTTGTTGCATTATTCCCAAGAAGACTCATGGCTGTACTAGCTCAAAAGGTGCTTCTACTCAATACTGAGCAAAGGGTCTGAATACTTATGACCACGTGATTTCAGTTTTTCTTTTTAATACATTTGCAAAAATTTCTACATTTCTGTTTTGTGTTTTTTTAAATCAAGATGGGGTGCAGAGTTAATGAGAAAAGAAAATAACTTTTTTTTTAATGAGAATAAGAAAATAACTTTTTAATTTACCAAATTGCTGAAATGAAACATTAAAAGGGGTCTGAATATTTTCCGTACCCACTGTACATTTGGATGCAGACATACCAATTCCGATGCAGTGCTGGTCATGCTTGGCAAAGTTACTGTAAATACTCGAATATAAGCCAACTTTTCCAGCATTTTTCATGCTAAGCCCCCTCAGCTTATACTCGATTGAGGGTCCCGAGACGCATTGTTTGGTGGTGGAGCGGGTACCCGGAGGCAAGAGCAGGCTGCAGCTGGTGATAACGTGAGCCCGATGTTTAGGCTAATATAGGGCTGGGCGATTAATCGAATTAATTCGATTAATTCGCCCCCTGCTGTGGCCACGATTGTGGTTTTATTAACAATCGTGTAATTCGATTTAAAATGGCGCCGCTTTGCATTGTGGGTGTTGTAGTTTCTTAGGAGGAGCAGCCGTCACTATGTACAGGGAAAGAACTTCAACTCCCAGCAGACGTTGCCTGTGTTGGCCGGGTCGTAAGTCCCGCCCCCTCATACACCGTCCCCGCCCCCCTCTCGTCATCATCAGGCCCGCTCATTGGCCCGTGCTCTTGCCCTCCTGCACTGCGCGGGAAGAGAAGAAATGAGAGCCGATGAAGAGGATTGTGCTGGAGGAAGGAGAATCAGCTGAGAAGCAGCTCCAACCTCCGGGTAAAAAGGTGAAAGACCTCCTGCTGTGACTGTGCAGGCAGAGAGAAGGAGTGAGTGGGGGAGGGGCTGCACGGGGACAGCTGCTGGGAGCAGGAGAAGCTGGGTATGTAGCCCCTTCCTGCAGCAGAAAGAAGTGTATGTGTGAGGTATCTGTAAAATGTGTGTTTGAGTGAGTTGTGTGTCTGTATGTGTGTGAGTTGTCTGTGTGTCTTCTGTGTGAGTTGTGTGTCATGTGTCTGTGTCTTCTGTGTGAGTTGTCTGTGTGTCTTCTGTGTGAGTTGTGTGTCATGTCTCTGTGTCTTCTGTGTGAGTTGTGTGTCATGTGTCTGTGTGAGTTGTGTGTCATGTCTCTGTGTCTTCTGTGTGAGTTGTGTGTCATGTGTCTGTCTTCTGTGTGAGTTGTGTGTCATGTCTGTGTCTTCTGTGTGAGTTGTGTGTCATGTCTCTGTGTCTTCTGTGTGAGTTGTGTGTCATGTCTCTGTGTCTTCTGTGTGAGTTGTGTGTCATGTGTCTGTCTTCTGTGAGTTGTGTGTCATGTCTGTGTCTTCTGTGTGAGTTGTGTGTCATGTCTGTGTCTTCTGTGTGAGTTGTGTGTCATGTGTCTGTGTCTGTGTGAGTTGTGTGTCATGTCTCTGTGTCTTCTGTGTGAGTTGTGTCATGTGTCTGTGTCTTCTGTGTGAGTTGTGTCATGTGTCTTCTGTGTGAGTTGTGTGTCATGTGTCTGTGTCTTCTGTGTGAGTTGTGTGTCATGTGTCTGTGTCTTCTGTGTGAGTTGTGTGTCATGTGCCTGTGTCTTCTGTGTGAGTTGTGTGTCATGTCTCTGTGTCTTCTGTGTGAGTTGTGTCATGTCTCTGTGTCTTCTGTGTGAGTTGTGTGTCATGTGTCTCTGTGTGTCATGTGTCTCTGTGTGTCATGTGTCTGTGTGTCATGTGTCTGTGTGTGTCGTGTCTGTGTGTGTCGTGTCTGTGTGTGTCGTGTCTGTGTGTGTCATGTGTCTCTGTGTGTCATGTGTCTCTGTGTGTCATGTGTCTCTGTGTGTCATGTGTCTCTGTGTGTGAGTAGCGGGGTGCAGAAGGACAGAGGAGCAGCAGGAGGGACAACGGAGAGGAGGACAGGGATGCAGGAGGACAGAGGAGCAGCAGGAGGGACAAAGGAGAGGAGGACAGGGGTGCAGGAAAACAGAGGAGCAGCAGGGGGACAAAGGAAAGGAGGACGGGGGTGCAAGAGGAGCAGCAGGAGGGACAGAGGAGAGGAGGACGGGGGTGCAGGAGCACAGAGGAGAGGAGGACGGGGGTGCAGGAGGAGAAGCAGGAGGGAGAGCGGAGAGGAGACAGGAGCAGCAGGAGGGACAAAGGAGACGAGGACGGGGGTGCAGGAGGATAGAGGAGAGCAGGACGGTGGTGCAGGAGGATAGAGGAGAGCAGGACGGTGGTGCAGGAGGACAGAGGAGAGGAGGACGGGGGTGGTGGAGGACAGAGGAGAGGAGGATGGGGGTGCTGTATACATATACTGTGTGTATGATATATACTGTGTATGCTGTATACATATATAAAAAAAAATCGAGATTTAAATCGAAAATCGTCCATAGGTTTAAATAAAATCGAGATTTTGATTTTTTCCAAAATCGCCCAGCCCTAGGCTAATGTAATATTCACTGCATCCTCCTGACCTCCACCTCTCAGCACTGAAGCTGGTGCAGAGAGGTAGGCAGGGGAGTGGCACATTTACAGTACCTTAAGTAGGCGGCGCACATGATCACCGGTTGCAGCCAGGGGTTACCATGTATGTGAAAATTCACTGCTTTCAATGCATCATTTTGGCATGGGAAGCAGTGAATATCCCAGCAAAGGATGATTTAAGTCCATATACCATGATGGTTGACAATGTACCAAGATGGAGGCCATGTACCAGGATGGGGGATGGCATAACTGGATGGCAGGTTATATCCCGGAAAGGCTTATATTTGAGTCAACAAGTTTTCCCATTTTTTTTGTGGTAAAATTAGGTGCCTTGACATATTCGGGTCGGCTTACACTCAAGAATAAAGAGAATTTTGTTTACGTACCGTAAATTCTTTTTTCTTTAATCATCAATGGGAGACCCAGACAATGGGGTTTAGGGCACTGCCCTCCAGAGGTCACACTAGGTACTACAAGTTTGTAGACACCGCCTCCTCCGCTTATAAACCCCTACCGCAGGGAACATCCTCAGTTTGGTCTACAAGCTGCGAGGAGGAAATAAACCACACCCGAAACATCGGGAAGAATGCCGTGTACAAACGGTTCAACAACCCGGCAAACACTGTCTCAACAGAGAACAGAGCAAATGCAAAACATGCAAAGGAACAACTGGGTGGGTGCTGGGTCTCCCATTGATGATTAAAGAAAAAAGAATTTACGGTACGTAAACAAAATTCTCTTTTTTCTGGTCATCATAATGGGAGACCCAGACAATGGGGATGTCCTAAAGCAATACCCCAGGGCGGGAAGAGTTCCTCAACAAGACGGATAACACATGGTTCCCTTTTAAAGGTGGGCAACCGCCGCCTGGAGAACCCGCCTGCCCAAACTTGCATCCGCAGAGGCATGGGCATGCACCATATAGTGCTTAGAGAAAGTGTGCAGGCTGGACCAAGTGGCCGCCTGACACACCTGTAGAGCAGACGCTCTATGTCGCAAAGCCCAGGAGGCACCTACGGCTCTGGTAGAGTGAGCCTTCAATCCCACCGGGAGAGGCAAACCAGAAGTCCGGTAAGCCTCCTGGATGGAAGCCTTAATCCATCTGGCCAATGTCGATTTCGACGCCGCGGACCCCTTACAGCGACCTGTCGTAAGAACAAATAAGGAATCCGAACTCCTAAAGGAGGCGGTCCTAGACACATAAATGCGTATAGCTCTCACGAGATCCAGAGTATGGAGGTCGCGTTCAACCCGATGAACGGGAGCGGGGCAAAATGATGGGAGAACAATCTCCTGGTTCAGGTGGAAAGTTGAAACCACCTTCGGCAAGAATTCTGGCCGTGGACGCAACACCACCTTGTCTTGGCGAATCACCAGAAAGGGTGACTTGCACGATAGTGCAGCCAATTCTGAGACCCTCCTCAGAGATGTAATCGCCACCAGAAAGGTCACTTTCTGGGATAGACGAGATAGAGAAACCTCCCTCAGAGGTTCAAACGGCGGTTTCTGCAATGCCGCCAGGACCATGTTAAGGTCCCAAGGGTCCAGAGGTCTCCTGTAGGGCGGAACCATCCGCGACACCCCCTGCAGAAATTGACGGACCTTCGGGAGGAGCGCCAATCGCCTGTCAAACAGCACAGAAAGTGCTGATACTTGACCTTTCAAAGAGCCAAGGGATAATCCCAATTCCAAACCCGACTGTAGGAAAGCCAACAACGTCGGGATGGACAAGGGCCACGGAGACCGTCCGCCAGAGGCACACCAGGTAAAAAAGATTTTCCACGTTCTGTGGTACATCTTCCTGGAAACTGGCTTCCTAGCCCGGTTCATAGTGGCAACCACCGTAGGGGAGAAACCCCTGGATGTCAGCAGCCAGGCCTCAAGAGCCATGCAGTCAATCTGAGGGCCCTGGAATTGAGGTGGAAGAATGGGCCTTGCGCGAGTAAATCTGCGCGTTCTGGAAGAGCCCACCTGTGTCCGCCTGACAGTTGCCACAGGTCCGGATACCAGGACCTCCTGGGCCAGTCTGGAGCCACTAGAATGGCTACCCTGCATTCCGACCTGATTTTCCACAGCACCCTGGGAATCAGAGCCAGAGGCGGGAACACATATGGTAGATGGAATCTGGACCAAGTCAAGATCAGGGCGTCCGCTCCCAGAGACTGGGGGTCCCATGACCTCGCCATGTATTGTGGAACCTGATGATTCAGCCGCGAGGCCATCAGATCCACGTCCGGGGTGCCCCATCTGCTGCAGATGTCCTGGAAGACGTCTGGATGAAGAGACCACTCTCCAGCGTCCATCCCCTGCCTTCTCAGATAGTCGGCCTCCCAGTTTTCGACCCCTGGGATGTGAACTGCGGAGATCAGGCAGTTGTTGTCCTCCGCCCAGGATAGGATGCGGTGGACTTCGGCCAGCGCCTCTGCACTCCTGGTTCCTCCTTGATGATTTATATAAGCGACGGCCGTCGCATTGTCGGACTGAACCCGAATGGGTTGTCCTGAGAGGAATCTCTGAAAAGCCAGGAGTGCCAGATAGATCGCCTTGATCTCCAGTACGTTGATCTGCAACGCCGACTCTGACTGAGTCCAGAGGCCTTGGGCCCTGTGGTGCAAGAACACCGCCCCCCAGCCCTTCAGACTGGCGTCGGTGGTCACCACTAACCATGACGGTTTGATGAAGGACCGGCCCCGAGACAAGTGATGTGGCTGTAGCCACCACTGCAGGGAATCCCTGGTCGGTAGGGAAAGGGTCACCAGCCGATTCAGAGAGATCGTCCTCTTGTCCCACCTGCGGAGAATCTCCAGCTGAAGAGGACGGAGGCGAAATTGTGCAAACGGCACCGCCTCTATTGCTGCCACCATGCGCCCCACCAGCTTCATCAACACCCGTAGGGATGATTGTGGTGACAGGAGGACTGCTTGTACTCCTGATTGGATCGCCATCTGTTTGACTCGTGGCAGAGACACCAGGGCTGAGGCTGTGTTGAAGTCCATGCCCAGATATGTCAAAGACTGGGTCGGAACTAGCGTTGACTTCTGAATATTGAGGAGCCAACCGAACTGTTCCAGAGACCGCATGGTCACATCCAGGCTCTCTTGACAGAGGTGTTCTGATGGCGCCCTGACCAGCAGGTCGTCTAAATAGGGAATGACGGCATGTCCCTGCATGTGCAGGAGAGCCATCATGGAGGCCATCACTTTTGTGAACACCCGCGGTGCCGAGGCCAACCCGAACGGCAGCGCCACAAATTGGAAGTGTTCTTCCCCCACTGCGAATCGCAACCAGCGCTGATGAGCCGATGCAATGGGTACGTGAAGGTAAGCGTCTCTGATATCTATGGACGCTAGGAAGTCCCCCTGTGACACAGCTGCGATCACGGAGCGCAGCGATTCCATACGGAACTTCCGAACCAACACGTGATGGTTGAACAACTTCAGGTCCAGTACTGGGCGGAAGGATCCGTCCTTCTTCGGGACGATAAAGAGGTTGGAGTAAAAACCCCTGAACCTCTCTCCGGAAGGCACCGGGACCACCACTCCGTCTCTGCGGAGACCCTCCAACACCTGGTAAAAAGCCTGAGCCTTTTCTGGTGATGGGACCGACCGATGGAATCGGTATATCGGCTTTGACGTCAGCTCTATCCTGTACCCTCGCGAGATCACGTCTCGAACCCACTGATCTTGAACGTGAAGTAGCCACTTGTCCTGAAAGCGAGACAAGCGGCCCCCCACCTGTGGGGAGGCAGGATGAGAGAGCGAGTCATGTAGAGGCGGGTTTGGGGGTGGCGGCTGCCGCCCCCGCCGGCTTCTTTGGACGACTCTTAGAGCGCCACTGGGAAGCGGGCTTTCCCCCTCGGTCCGTGCGAGCGGACGGTGCTGATGACTGCGAGCTGGAACGAAAGGACCACTGTTTTGGGTTCCTTTTAACGGTATACCGTGGCTTAGGCTTATTCTGCGGTATCTTAGAGTCAGCAGAATCCTTTATCAGCTTGTCCAGTTCGGTGCCAAAAAGCCTGTCACCAGCAAACGGAAGATTCTGCAAAATCTTCTTGGATGTGGCATCTGAGTCCCAAAGACGCAGCCACAACAACCTGCGGATCGCTATAGCATTGGCCGAAGCCACAGCTGAGCGAGTGGCAGTTTCCAGAGTCGCCGTCCTGGCGTAGTCCGCATAGGCCCTTGCCCTTTCGGTAAGTGCTAGGACCTCTGGACTGGATCTTGCCAGGTCAGAGATACCATCCAAGCAGGTAGTAATCGCTTGTAAGGTCCAGACCGTGGCAAAATTAGGGGCAAATGAAGACCCCACAGCCTCATAGGAAGACTTGGCGAGTTGCTCGACCTGTCTATCCGTCGCATCCTTCAGCGAGGAGCTATCAGAGGCAGAGAAAAGGGAGCGTGCAGCAATCCTGGTCATGGAAGCGTCCACCTTCGGGGACTGCGACCACTCCTGAAGCACCTCCTGGGAGAAGGGGAAGCGATTGTCCTTGGGTTTACGGACATAACGCCGCCCAGGATGTAACCTGGGAGCTCTAACCACCCTTCCAAAATTCGTGTGGTCCATGAAGGAACCACTTGGTCTAGCCTCTGGCCGCAGCCATTGATAGACCTCCTTCGGGTGCACCGTCACCTCCTCAGGGGGTGTCACGAGACGTAAGGTCTCGTTGATAGAGGACACCAGATCCTCCACCCCGTCTGGTGGTTCAGATATAGACACAGACCCGAAATTTGAACCCCCATCATCGTCCTCACCATCAGAGGAACGCTCCTCCTCAGAGAGAGCCTGGAGCTCGGGTGACTCCTCACGACGAGCCCGCTTAAGGGGTCTCACAGCAGAAGAGGGAGACACCCGGGGGTAACTGGACGGAGTAGCTGGGCTATCCAGCCTCCTATTAAGTGCCTCCAGGGATTGCGACATGGAGGACAGCTGGGACAACAGAGATTCATTGATCTTATTCTGAGTCTCCCATGGCCCTGAGATCACCTGAACCTCAGGGTATAGCACCGGAGCTGCTGACTCAGCAGTGCCAGCCCGGGCCTCTGGGCGTCCGCAGTTATTGCAGGACCCCTCCACCAGTGTTCCATTGCATGTAGCACAGGTAATGGTGGCCTCTGCCGCTCTAGCAGCACGCTTCCCAGCTGAGGACATCGCCACAGTAGGGGAAGATAAGCCAAATTGCAGACAACAAAACCGGGAGTCCCGGTGGCTTACCGACCGCAGTAAAGCGGTATGAGGAAGCGGTGTGTGTGTGTGACCTCCGCGACGGTTTCCGGTCTCCCCTTTGGAGTGCAGGCGCACGCTGCATACAAATCCCAACCGGGAAGTGAGGGTAAAGATGGCCGCAGACAGTGAAACTGTGGGCGGCGCCGAAGACACGCGGGAAACACACACACACGCCCATCGATGACGTCACCGCACGGGCTGCTTCCCATCCTCCAAGCAGCCTCAGCATGAGGGAGCCGGAGCCCGCAGCGCGGGAAAAAGTGTAAAATGTTATACACAGACTGCATGCACAAAACAAACATCCGCAGCCCACGGCCTCAGCCCCTGTGACACACAGGGCGGTCAGCCAGGGTGACCCCAGCACAGGGTACACCCGCAGAACCGCGGACCCGAGGGTAACGCGCGGTCTGAGTGTCATGAAACACATAAAGTGCCAGACACTACCCCCAGGCACACAGGAGACACAGAGTGCCTCAGTGCCGGTCCGGTCTGTAAGCACCATTTAGGGAGGCCTCGGACGGGGGTGCAGCACCAGTCCGGAGTGTAAGCACCATTTAGGGAGGCCTCGGACTGGGCTGGCTCCAGTCCGGTCTGTAAGCACCATTTAGGGAGGCCTCGGACGGAGCGGAGCTGTGCAAGGCTCCCATCTCCCATTCTCCAGAGAGGGATGGAAAGGAGCGCAACAGCGTACCGGGAGAACACAAAGTGTCCAGGCTCTAGGCCCTCCGGTACCTCCACCAGCGTGTTCCACAAGGGTGAGCGGGGAGGCTGTCGCAGGTCCCGACTGGAACCTTTTTACCTTGTCTTCAGACGCCATCACGTAAGCTGTGAGAATGCAGTGAAGTGCAAGCAAAGCGTGATCCTCCGAGCACACTAAGTTTAAAACTGAGGATGTTCCCTGCGGTAGGGGTTTATAAGCGGAGGAGGCGGTGTCTACAAACTTGTAGTACCTAGTGTGACCTCCGGAGGGCAGTGCCCTAAACCCCATTGTCTGGGTCTCCCATTATGATGACCAGAAAATATGGTAATTCACCGTTAGCTGACTATCGCTACTTTCCATATTTAGCTGTACAGCAAGTCTATCACAGTTCCTAACAGACTATTATATTCACATTTTGAATGTCACTCGTGCTTCACAATAGATTGCATATTTAAAATTCTTTTGAGCTTGCGTGGTGCTCTTTCCATCTGCTATTTAATGCTAGTTTTGTAAGTTTGATCAAAAGGAATGGCTTATGGTGGGAGTAGGGGTTGTGACAATAGCTCTAACCAAATTTCAGGCACAGTCTGTCTCACTTCAAACAGATATCACATAAATTTGCAAAATCAATACAGCAAAAAGAGTAGATCCTAAACTCATTTGGGAGAATCTTCCTGACAGAAATAATCAACCCAAGTATATGTGCAGATGTTGAGTATTTGCAGCACATTTTTCTAAACCAAACACTAGAGTGTTAGAAGGAAAAATGTTGCATAAAATATGCATGTTTAAAGCTTTTCTATGTGCAGTTTTCCCAACTAATTTAAATGTGTGAAAAAAAAAACTGAAAAAAATTGACACGCTCCACATGTGGGGGGAAAAAACGTTTTGATAGTTCAAATCCACAATGGAAATTAAAGCAGCACGTCCATGAAATTTTCAGGAATCTCATTCACAATGCGGAACATGAACAAGCCATGAAGATAAGTTTTACTGCTTTTATAAACACAAAGCTTTGCTACAATTTCTATACCTCCCTGTATGGTTTTTGATGCACTTTTGTGCATATACACTCCCATTCAAACGTTTGGGGTCACTCAGACAATTTTGTGGCCACTCCATTACAGATAGAATACCAGCTGCTTGCTTCTTCCCCAAATAATTCATGCATAATTTGGAGGTGTGCTTTGGGTCATTGTCCTGTTGTAGGATGAAATTGGCTCCAATCAAGCGCTGTCCACAGGAAATGGCATGGCATTGTAAAATGGAGTGATAGGCTTCTTTATTCAAAATTCCTTTTACCTTGTACAAATCTCCCACTTTACCATCACCAAAGCAACCCCAGACCATCACATTACCTCCACCATGCTTGACAGATGGCGTCAGGCACGCCTTTCAATGTTTTCAGTTCATGTCTCAAAAATGTTCTGTGTGATCCAAAATCCTCAAACTTTGATTCTTCTGTCCATAAAATGTTTTTCCAATCTTCCTCTGTCCAATGTCTGTGTTCTTTTGCCTATATTAATCTTTTCCTTTTATTAGCCAGTCTCAGATATGGCTTTTTCTTTGCCACTCTGTCCTGAAGGCCAGTATCCCGGAGTCGCTCTTCACTGTAGACGTTGACACTGGCGTTTTGCGGGTACTATTTAATGAAGCTGCCAGTAGAGGAGCTGTGAGGTGTCAATTTCTCAAACTCAAACTAGAGACTCTAATGTACTTGTCTTGTTGCTCAGTTGGGGCCTCCCACTTCTCTTTCTACTCTGGTTAGAGCCTGTTTGGACTCTCCTCTGAAGAAAGTAGTACATACCATTGTAGGAAATCTTCAGTTTCTTGGCAATTTCTCGCATGGAATAGCCTTCATTTCTAAGAATAAGAATAGACTATCGAGTTTCACATGAAAGTTCTCTTTTTCTGGCCAATTTGAGAGTTTCATAGAACAAATGTAATTCTCCAGATTCTCAACTAGCTCAAAGGAAGAGCAATTTTATAGCTTCTCTAATCAGCCAAACTGTTTTCAGATGTGCTAACATACTTGTATGCACTGTGTGCAGAATTGTTAGGCAAGTAGTATTTTAGAGAATTAATTTTTTTCATTGATCAACAACTATGTTCTCAATCAACCCAAAAGACTCAAATATCAAAGCTTAATATTTTTGAAAGTTGGAGTGGGTTTTTTTTTAGAGTTGGCTATCTTAGGAGGATATCTGTTGGTGCAGGTAACTATTACTGTGCAGAATTTTGAGGTAACTTAATAAAAAACAAATATATTCCCATCTAACTTGTTTATTTTCACCAGGTAAAATGATATAACTGCATAAAATTTAGAAAAAAACATTTCTGACATGCAAAAACAAACCCCACAAATATTAGTGACCAATATAGCCACCTTTCTTTATGATGACACTCAACTGCCTTCCATCCATAGATTGTCAGTTGCTTGATCTTTTTACGATCAACATTGCGTGCAGCAGCCACCACAGCCTCCCAGACACTGTTCTGAGAGTGTACCGTTTTTCCTCCCTGTAGATCTCACATTTTAGGAGGGACCATAGGTTCTCTTTGGGTTCAGATCAAGTGAACAAAGGGGCCATGTCATTATGTTTTCTTCTTTTAGACCTTTACTGGCCAGCAATGCTGTGGAGTAGTTGGATGCATGTGATGGGGCATTGTCCTGCATGAAAATCATGTTTTTCTTGAACGATACCAACTTCTTCCTGTACCACTGCTTGAAGTTGTCTTCCAGAAACTGGCAGTAGGTCCGGGAGTTGAGCTTCACTCCATCCTCAACCCGAAAAGGTCCCACAAGTTCATCTTTGATGATACTAGCCCATACCAGTACCCCACCTCCACCTTGCTGGCATTTGAGTCGGAGTGGAGCTCTCTGCCCTTCACTGATACAGCCTCTGGCCAATCAAGAGTCACTCTCATTTCATCAGTCCATAAATCCTTTGAAAAATCAGTCTTAAGATATTTCTTGGCCCAGTCTTAACATTTTATATTGTTTCTTGTTCAAAGGTGGTCGTTATTTAGCCTTCCTTACCGTGGCCATGTCCCTGAGAATAGCACACCTTGTGCTTTTTGATACTCCAGTATCTGAAATATGGCAAAACTGGTGGCAAATGGCATCTTGGCAGCTTCACGCTTGATTTTCCTCAATTCATGGGCAGTTTTTTTGCCCAACATGCTTGCGACCCTGTTGGCTATTTGCCATGAAACGCTTGATTGCTCGGTGATCACGCTTCAAAAGTTTGGCAATATCAAGACTGCTGCATCCCTTTGAAAGACATCTCACAATTTTGGACTTTTCAGAGCCCATCAAATCTCTCTTCTGACCCATTTTGCCTAAGGAAAGGCGATTGCCTAATAATTAAGCACACCTTATATAGGGAGCTGATGTCATTACACCCTACCCCTCCTCATTACAGAGATGCACATCACCTGATTTACTCAATTGGTAGTTGGCTCTCAAGCCTATACAGCTTGGAGTAGGATAACATGTATAGAAAGTATCATGTGATCAAAATACTAATTTGCCTAATAATTCTGCACACAGTGTAAGAGTTTTCTAAACATCCATTAGCCTTCTTAAGTTACCTCAGGGGAAATGGTGTATCAGTGTCCGCGCTGCTGAAATCCCAAGAAAACGATCCGGAAACCATATGTAGGTTGCATCAATCATCCATTTATTCCTTTCCTACGCGTTTCAACACTGTCCTAGTGTCTTCCTCAGGGATCCCTGAGGAAGACACTAGGACAGTGTTGAAACGCGTAGGAAAGGAATAAATGGATGATTGATGCAACCTACATATGGTTTCCGGATCGTTTTCTTGGGATTTCAGCAGCGCGGACACTGATACACCATTTCCCCTGAGGTAACTTCTGGATGATTCCCACGTGCATGTGGAAGGTGGAAGTCCTGCAGCAGCTGCATTTAATGCCAAATGCTTTTACACCAGTTGTGGGTCTCACAACTGTGCTAGGTGAGTGAATTCATACCCACCGCATACATTAGTGTCACTAGTGATAGGGCACTATTGCGCCTCTTGTTCCCCCCCCTATTTTTTTATATTTTTTTACTTTGATACATTAGCCTTCTTACACAGTTAGCAAACACAATGTACCATTAAAACACTGGAGTTGTGGTTGTTGGAAATGGGCCTCTATACACCTATGTAGATATTGCATTAAAAACCAGAGATTTGCAGCTAGAATAGTCATTTACTACATTAACAATATATACAGTGTATTTATGATTCATTTAATGTTAGCTTCATTAAAAAAAAAAAAGTGCTTTTCTCTCAAAAACAAGGAAATTTGTAAATGACCCCAAACTTTTGAATGGTAGTGTACACAAGAACTTGTGTCCTGAGAATAAACTGAGCTTACTATTTTAGAAAATGATCTTTTCATTGAATGTAGACATTTAATCTAGCATCCTCCTTTAAACTCTGACATTTTTCTATATTATGCATTTCAATCACGGCAGTAGGTATGCAATGTATTATTATGTATTATTATTGGCATTGCCACGTAAAAGTAAATACACAGACTGTAGTCTGCAATAATATTTATACATCTTGAAACTTTAGGCTGCAAGTCGGTTGACAGCATAATTAAAAGAGAATCTTACTGGTCATGTAAGTGGCTGCTACTTATTGACCTAATCTCCCAAATGACTGCTATATATTCGTTTAATGGCAGACATATAAAAGGATAGTTTTAGGAACACAGTCCCATGTATCTTTCCATACCTTTCGTGTAACTGTTAAAGTTACCCCAAATAGAAAACGTCTCAAATTCTAAGGAGTCAAAACTTTTGCTAACCTATTAGAACACTTTAAACTGAATGCAAAAGAGAACAAAACCTGAAGAGCACTTTCCATTGGGCACAGTCAGAGGATTTTCTGATTTGTTACAGTAGAAGCATTGTACATGAACTTTCATTAAATCTCATTCACACGTGACAGAAAAAATCCACTTTACGCTGCTGATCTCATCACAGATTTCTCCGTTAGCAATGCGAAGTGAAATATTCTGCATAACTGCATCTTTTCCAAAACAAAATATGAAGTGAATGTAAATTTAAAATTAGAATTCCTAGATATGTGAGAATAGGCTTCCTTAAGTGAATGACTCCGAAGAGAATCCGTCAGCAGGTTTCGGTCATTTAATCTGAAAGGAGCATAATGTAGTTGCAGAGACTCTGATTCCTGCGATAGCTCACTTACTGAGTTGTGTTCTGCCATTTTAATAAAATCAGTATTTCCCTAGCAAATTATCATTAACCCCTTCATGACTTTGCCTTTTCCCACCTTTGTTTTTTCTCCTTTTCTTCCAAGTGCCATAACATATTCATTTTTCCATCCATAGCCGTCTTTGGCTTCCTTTTTGCATGACTATACTACAAACATAACGAAACCATTTACTTCACAATATAGTGTACTGGAAAATAAATTACAAGTGAGGTGAGTTTGCAAAAACAAACTGCAATTCCACAATAGTTATTTTGGGGGGATTTAGTTACCATGTTCATTATATGATCAATTTGACCATGATTGCTTGTGCTGTAGCTGTACAGAGTCATGGATCAGCCCTGCCCTGCAGAAATGCTGATCTCCTGTGAATGCTAGGGCACAGATGGCATACACAGGACGTTTGTCATGACAGACATAGGGGTCATCAGCTAGCCCCTGGCTGTTATGACAACCCACCAGGGCCCCAGCTTACCATGCCCAGTTTGAGTGATTCATCTAGTACAGGAGTTGTTGAACTCCACAACTCCTGTAGTAAATAAATCACTCAAAACTTCTTTATATTGTGTATCATCACAAATAAAAACGTCACTTTGAAAAGCAAAGTATTGTGTGCCAAGGCACAGTTACAGCCGCCACTCTCCATACACAGAACGGTGACTGAATCTGCATCAGCGCCTCTCCCAAGACTGAAACCAGAACACTACCGGGAAGGGGGAGAAAAGTTAATTTCCTCCCAGCAGTGACATTTAATGTGCAAGTGGGGAGCAAGTTCCGAATACTATTAACTTGCAGATGAATCCATGTCTGAAGCGTGATAGCATTTTTCCACATGACAGAATCCCTTTAAATGCCACTGTCTGAATTTGACAGTAGTATCTAACAGGTTAACAGTCGCTAGCGGCGCTGATGGAGGCAGATGTTGGCTGCATAACATCGCAATTCACCTGACCAGAGGAATGTGAGATTGGCATGTGAGCCTGCATCATTGTCAGGGACATGACATATGACAAAACTGTACTAGTTGCAGATTTTTTTTTTTTTTACACAAACTTAAAAGTTAATGTAATTTCCAAATCGGAGAGTAACAAAGTCAGAAAGTCTCACTTGAATGCAGGGTAATATACCGTTTGTATGTAATTCCCGATATTTATGAGCTCTGGCCATTCCCACCACCTTTGATTGTAGGCTCTCTGCCTATGCACAGTATAGGTAGAAGGCTGTCAATCAAAGTTGTGAATGGGTTAGACAAATCACATCATTAAGACATTAGGAGACTAGCAGTAATACTGGCAAATCTACAATATAGATACCCTAATTTCCGTATTGTGTCACTTACTTGACTCTGTAAATTAAGGAAGCTTTAGCGTTTTTTTGAGCGGGTGCTTGGAGATAAACCACAGAGACAGCTTTTTAGTACTTTCTCTTTACTTGCTCAAATGTGGACTGGTCATTCCTCACAACATGTAGCTGCCGTGGGGAGAATAATAGGAGAATCGAGGACCTGCGGTTACGTCAGAAACCCCGTGATCCAAAACGTGACTGGCTGTCTGGCCTGACAGCGGGTGCATGAGACGCACCGTAGGCTCTGTACCGCGGTTATGCCGGAGCATAGCCAACTAAGGTTAGTGTATCTCCCCCCTTTGCCTCCACTAGACCACCGGGTATTACACCAGGAGTGTCCCTCCTTGTCTTTTTTCACTTACTTTACTGTCAATATTTTATGGTAATTAAGTAATCACCGAGTAATGGTTCAAAGTTATCCACCTTAAATTCAGTTCCTGAATCATTGGAATTTGTTTGTCTGCTTGTACTGTGCTATATGTGTTGGGTCCTTCTTGTGATTTTATCACTTTCACATCGAATCACATATCCGCACTGGATTTTAATTTCAACATTAAAGCTTATCGGCAAAAAGTATATCCTGTTGTTATATTGATGTTTTATGGTGCCCTCAGATTGAAACACACAAACCCAATAAATAATTTCATCCATACCTTGATTTACCCCCAAAAAATCAATTTACCTAATAATATACTGTTTTAGGCCTCACTCATACATGAGTATTTTTGATCAGTATTTGAACGCAGAACAGGTGTTGATCTTTCAATTAAGTTTTTCTCTGTAAATTCCACTCTTGACTTTGGCATACCAACACTGATGCAAAAATACTGACATGCAAATAATGCCTTGGGGTGTTGTCTTCAACTTTGATATTGATTACCTGTAGTTGCTTTGCTTCCAAATGATCAGTGGGGGTGCCAAACCACTCAATCTGACATGGCTATTACTGTATTTTTTGGATTATAAGACACACTTTTGTTCCTCAAAATCTTGGGGGAAAGTGCGTGTGTGTGTGTGGGGGGGGGTGTTTTATAATCCGAATCTACGGTCCTATACTGCAGGGGAAGGTGGGGGAGGCTCTAGAGTGGTGTCGGGGGCTGGAAGAGGCTGGCTGTGGGCTGCAGGAGGCAGCGAGAGGTCAGGTTTTCCAGCTCATTAGCCTTATGTAATAAGCATGGCTCCTGCTGGGATGTCGGCCAGCGCTGGTGGACATGTGTCAGCGCTGGGAGCCGTGTGCCATGACAGGGGGCCGTGCGCCATCAAAGGGGACCAGTGTGCCATCACAAGGGGACTATGTGCCATTGCAAGAAGACGTGAGCCATCAAATTGGATGTGAGCCATCACTGGGGGACGTGTGCCAGCACAAGGGGGCTATATCCAATATAAGGGGGTCATATCCAGATTAAAAGAGCTATATCAAGGATGGGGGGGGAACTATATCCCAGGATGAGGGACCATGTACCAGGATGATGGGGCTATGAATATATACTGTATATATGATTTGTAAGACGTACACTGGCATTATAAGACCGACCTCATTTAACATTAAAAAAAAATTCTCTTTTCCTTCACCAAATTTGGGGGGTGTCTTATAATCCGGAGCGATTTTTAAAGCAAAAAATACGGTATATATATATATATATTTTTTTTTTTCATCTGAATGCATGTATTTGGGACTAAAAATCTATTTCAATTTGGGATTAATTAAAAATGTAGCAGTTCTTTTTTTTGCTTTAATAGGATTTTTGTTTATCTGCACATTCAACTTAGACCATCAATAGGGGGTTGAAAGTTGGATTCTCCATTTACTCATTCCGCAGCCAGCAACAGACACAGGAGGCTGCAGAAAACCAACGATGCCAAATTTTTAACAAAGCTAAATCTGAGAAAAATAAGGATTTTTTTTTAACCTCATTCACATAAATTTAAGCCAAACAAGCTCCAAATGTGGACATTCACTTTAACATTTGAGTTGCTACATTAAAGGGTAAAATTGCAATTCAGATCAAATGAAGGTCAGTTCATAGCCAATATTTAATTGGTTGCAGTGAAAAAAGGTAAAATGTATATGCTTCTCATTAAATTCATCAGTAACGAAAGATTTTTTCATATCTATATATAGAAATTTAAGTTGTAAAAATCGGGAGAAAAAAAAACCCACATGAAGATATATACATCTTTAGATGTCCCCATGTCACGTTATAAGGGAAACAAGATATATATATATATATATATATATATATATATATATATATATTTTGTATAAACACAGGTGGCATTTATTAGTGAGCAGTTTAACATTGAAAAGGTTTTTGTTTCCCTTGCTTGGTTTCGCATGGCTACATGACCATAAATAATGTAATTAAATTATTTTAATACACAACCCACCCTTTCAAGCATGTAGATAGTACAGACAGTAAGTTCCCCCCGTCAATACGTAGGTAGATCGTTTTAAAATATGTACAAGTGACCAGTATGAAGATCCACCGAAAAAGTATAAAGAGGTTTTAGTGCCCTTGACATATGCATTCAAAACACTATATACATAAGAAAAGAATACATATCTATATAACAGCTGAAAAAAATTCTGATAAGAAAAAAAAAAAAAAAAGTAAATCAGACTCTTAGCAACTGCTCCTTCTGCAATATGAGGTAATTAACGTGAAGTTAGGTGGGTATCCAAGTGGTATTGTTCAATTGCCTAAACTTCACATTTGCATCTGCGTAATGATGTGTCTGAAGGCAGGCAGCAATGTATGGATGTAGTACAGTACAACAGAGTCCTATTACAATCCAGTTAAATCTCAATGAGCAGTGCTTCTGGTTTTAGGAGGACACACACAAAACACAAGGTCCAAGTGTTTGATCCCTGGCATGGAATTCGGAAGACACTAGATGGGCCATTATAAATTTGTTTCATCCCAGGAAGGATCATTCATGTTCTTCAGAACTCTCCTGATGAGCTTCTCAAGTTCCTTACGTGCTCTTTGTTCTTCTTCCAAGGATTTCTTCATCTTTTTGCTATCCTGTTAATGACAGTGTGTATAGAGGAGGTTAGAAAGTAATAAAAGTCAGACTTCTACAATGAAAAGATGTTGGTTTGGTTAATTTTAATGGTTATACTGATGAAAAGGGACAAAACGTGCAAGGAAAATATACAAGGGGCGTTCATTAAAGATTTCTCCTGACCGCCTTCTATTTATCACAGGATGCTGAAACTGCACATGTGCAATGATACAAGTCTCTACAGGTTATGTAAATTTGTAACTCTGAATGGAAAACAGTCTTTTTTTACAGATGCTGAAGTGGTATGAGGTGTGATAATGGATCCAGTGAAATGCAGAGCAGTCATCAAGGTCCTTTACTTGAAAAGTGTGTTTATCCTGGAATTGGAGCTGTTTCCATCGAAGTTTGAGCACATTTGAATTGAAGATGCCAGTTCTTGACCACATCATGGGGGAATCGTCACCATAAACCTCTTTAATCTCATTGAAAGTCTTCCTTGGTGTGCGGCTCTTCAAGTAAAGGAACTTTATGACTGCTCTGTATCCCATTGGGTCCATTATCACACCTCATACCACTTCAGCATCTGTAAAAATCTGACCGCTACCACTTCAGAGTTCCAAATTGGCACATACGCTAGACATATCATTACACAAGTGCAGTGTCAGCATCCTCCGATAAATAGAAGTGGGTCAGGGGAATCTTTAATGAATGCCCCTCGTACATCCGGTGTGCAGAAACCTGCTGGGTTGGTACTTCATATTTACTCGTATATGCAATTGTCACATTGTTCATTTAGTACATTGGCTAAAGAGTGTGTTCCATGCAACCTGAGCCCCTAATCATCTTTTTATGTTTGTTTTTTGCATACAATTTCCCCAATTAAATTACTATGTTCTTCAGAAGTAGAACATGGTATCTGTTTAGTCAGTGTATACATTTTATAATAGCACAAACCTTAGCATAGTTAATTATACAAACCTGCTTTAGTTCTTGTACCTCATCTTTCAATGCATACACTGTGTCCACAAGACTCCTTGAAAAGAAATTAAATGGATCATTATCACAGAGAAAAATGTTTTTGGCAAGAAAGTTCAAAACAAAAGCAAAGAGCACAAAAAAGAATGTTATTTCATCATCTGTTTCCACTAGCCTAACCCATCCAGGTTATACGGTTTCAACTGATTGTGGAAATAGGCTCGCCTAGGCCTAACATCGGCTACCTTTCCTTTGCTGCATTCTGTAATTAGCAGCCAATAGCAGAAATACTCACTTCTCTTCTATGACAGTCTGACCGTTGCTTCTTGTTTCTTCTACAATAATTTTCTCCTCTTCCGGAAGTAAAACCTGAGGAGCAGATTCTTTGCGCAAACCTGAATGTAGCAAGATTCAGAAAGTTACCAAGAGCTTATACTTTGAGCTATACATCTATATTCTAAGCTCACTGTTCCACAGGTTCACAAGTCATGAAAAACTACAACTATGAAGCCTATTGATTGACGAAAAACTAAAGCAAGGTATCACTAAGACTTTCTAGCCAGAAGAAAAGGGTAACAATATTTTCTTTTTTACAGATATCCAGTAATCATTATAGTTGTATGGCTGTGAGTCTCCATTGTAAATAAAAAAGTATGGAAAACCAACATACAATATCTGTAGCATCAGAGTGTACATAATACAGACTGCACTTATTACAACATTAAACAATTCACAGTGAAAACTTACCTAAAAACAGGCAATAGGAAAAGGAAACACATTAAACACAAATATTAGGACATCCAAGACAAGAACCCTATAACACAGGACACACATGACCGTGAAGCAGAAATATTCCTCCTCATTGCTAAAAAAGCATATGGCTCAATGTGACTTGATACCATCGCCGAGATGTAACTACGCTTTTAATGGTATATAACAAGCATTTAAAAATAGATCAATAAAATCTGAAAACAATGAATATTGCAGCTGAAGGTGTCATGTATTTTGGAAATTATCTCTGATTATCTAAATGGAGCTTGCCAGCCTTGGAGATTGAATGACTTTATCAACACAAAAATGAAGGATCTTCTAGAGGATAGTAACCTCTTATAACCCTCCATATGCACCTGGTACAACACATTCATGGTTGCTGACTTGTAGATGATTGACAATAGACTGACTAAAGAAATAAGCAGCTGCATTTGAAATGGTAGGTAAAATTATATAGTGCCTTACAGGAAAAGGGGACATGGAAGGATGAGATTGAGAAAATATTGCAGTTATCCACATTTTAGAGAACTGCATGAAAAATGAATATAGTGACAAAGCCACCAACACGATTACACAATTGTACACCCAGTGACAGAGAGGAGAACAAAATATGCATACAATCAAATTTAGACCCCCCCCCCATCCAAATTAAACACACAAAACTATACATAAAACAAACATCTACATTTACAGACTTCTCCAAAAGTGCACTTGTGGCTAATGAAGAGAACAAGATTTTTTTTTTTTTTTTACTATAGCAGTGATTTAAGTTGTATACACATGACATCAATTAGCAATTGCTTCTTGCAATAATCTCATTGTAAGGTATCCTTGATTTCAAATGGCATTGTGGGCTTTGTTTATTAGAGGTTTAATCAGTTTATGATAATAAACTACTTCAACTATAATGAATTTATCGGTTTATATATTAGTTCCTCTAAAAATGGATGTATTCTTACAGGATAAAAAAATAAACAAAGTTGCAACATCTCCTCTATGGCCTAGTTTCCAGTCAGACCATTCAGTGATTTTGTTTCCTATGTTGTTGTATCAAAGTGTGGAAGGGAAACTGATGCCAATACTGAGTCCATTGATTGTAATAGAAACTTTCCCAGTCATCTGTCGCATCAGGTATTGCACTAGATCGGGCTTAGAGTTGGATCAAAAGGCACTGCATGTATTTTTTGGATCCAGCTATGGATACCAGTTATGTACACAACTTTGCAGCAGTTGATTCTGACCGACATAAAACAGCCCAGACACATCCATTGTATAAAACCCACCTAACGTAGATCTTATTAGCAACAAATGTTAAGAAATTGAATATATGCCATGTCCAATAAGTGATGGCTGTATAAATAGTGCTCAATAGCTGGACTATATAATAACTGAACAGCAGGAACACATTTACCATTGACTTTTAGCCTTTTTTTCAGGGGTGGGGACAGATGGGATTTACATTTTTCAGAACAGCAGACTATGTGGATATCATTTATCTCTCATTTAATCTCTTTTCCTTTAGTTTACCGTACAGATTCTTTCTGGTTAACAAGGAAACTGGAAGTGAGTGTTTTAAAGTCGAGGAGGTGAAAAGAGTGCTACAGAATTTGACCTTGTGTTTTTGACTATTGCTATTAGTATACATACACATCTGCAATTATGTATCTTCTACAGTGTTCTGTAAACATCTTTGGCACGTTGCCATACATACTGCAAGATTAACCACAATCATTAGTTTTCCAAGATAGACTCAAACGGCTGTCAGATAGAGCACAGGTTTGGTTTGGAATTTAATTGGAAAAGGTGTGTCAAAAAAAAGTAAAAAGAAACAAACAAAAAACACCTGCATGGTATATAATGTTTTATGTTTTTGTATTACCATGGTGTTTATATATATATATATATTACAATGGAAACACTGTTGTGCCATTCAGCAGACATGTTTCCCTGTACTGTAGTGACTAGTGTGTTTTCTGAGTCACGGTAATTTTATTATACTGAGTCTTAAAAAGCTGTACGGCTAACATGAATACCACGGTATTAGGTTACTCAGTTCCTTCTACTTTTCCATCATCTCTATCCAGTAAAAAAAAGTCACTTTTGAAGGCACAGACTAGCAAAGGCAAAATTTATTTAAACTGTACATAACAAATGCATTCTCTCCGACTTTGCTTTTTTCAATTTTTTGAGAAAGCAAATACTTTAATGTCATACTGAACCACAAAGTATATTTATACTGTACAATACAACATTCAGAAATACATCTGTATTTTAGTTTGTATTCTTAAGAAGGCAATGTCCGACCAGACATGGCTTTTCACTTCTGTAGATGAGGTGAACAGGAAATTACTCACACCACTGAACACTGGGTAATGTTGCTTCGCCGCAGATACAGAAACACTGAACATGGAAATGGGCACTATAACTGCAGAGAAATACAGTGTGACAATTCATGTCATTGAGATGGAAAGGGATAAGGACATTCGCTAACCTATAGTTTGGACCCAATGCCCTTTGTTCATCATATATATTTATCTACATGGATATATGCATATTTATATATGTATATATTTTTACAGAATTGCATAAACAAAGTTTTTACTCGACGCACAAAAATAGAAACATTGACTATTCTGGAAAATGTGTTATCTTATCTTAAAAGAAAAACTGCTGAATACTTTAGAATAGTGTATAATACGGCATCAATGTATTGACACCTTTCTGTCATTATAACAGAGACGATGAAAGATAAAAAACCAAGATCCGAACACAACGCTTTTTAGACATAAAACAACAAAAGTAATTTGGCAGTATCCTACTATATAATCATTTTATCGTGTCTGGCAGCTCGGCGGAGGAAAATGGCAGAGCTGTGGAGCAGGGCTGGCGTCGGCACCGGGCGTACCCGCCCAAATGTTGGGGCTCACCGTCGCCCACCCGCATCGGAGGTCAGCATCGACGCAGCCAGGAGATTACTGGCACTCCCAGCCGCTCAGTCACACTTGGTGACGCTACAAATATCCCGACAACGATACAACCTGTAGGTATCGCTGGAGCATCGCCAAGTGTACCGCATGGAGGTCAGCGGCGACGCAGCCGGGAGATGACTGGAGCAAGCCAGTAATCTCCCAGCCGCTCGCAACGGAAGTATTCTCACCGGTGCTAGCGATGTCGCTCAGTGTGACATGCAGCAGCCACCAGGCCCCCTCTCTGAGATCGCGGATCGTCGCGATCAGTAAGGTACCGTCACACCTAGCGACGCTCCAGCGATCCCGACGATAAGACCTGTAGGTATCGCTGGAGCGTCGCCAAGTGTGACGGTACCTTACTGATCGCTGGTGAGGTGTCACATGTGCAGACATTTTGAATGAAGCCGCGTTGCTGATTGGTCAAGGTTGCCCGGTATTGCTGTCACGATATTGGTGCAGAATTTAAACCCCACTCCCAGTGCGATCAATAACATTTAATGATAATGTATATATTTTACCCGGAAAATCCTGTGTATTCATTGCATTATTCTTACATCTTCATAAACTACATACATATTCTAGAATACCTGATGTGTTAGAATCGGGCCAACATCTAGTAAACCTATAATCTTCTATGGTTTGATTTCTGAATGCAGCCAGCGACACACACAATGGAGGTGGTCATGTATAAAGAAAACTTTTCCCAGTTTGAAGTGAAGGCTGCATATGTATCATGTACTTATAAAGCAAGTTATTTTATGCCAAACAGCTATTTTAAGGCTACGTTCACACTGTGCGCTTTTTTGCACGCGCTTTTCAAAAAAGTGCACCTGCGTCTGTCGGCAAAGTGAATGGACTTTCACTTTTGCCGTGCAGATGCTGCATAAATATACGCTGCGCTTTTATGGGAGAAAGCGCGCACGTAAAAAGAATCAACATGTCAATTCTTTATGCAGCTGCACCCGTGCTTTCTTCCATAGCAGCCATTATACCCACTGGAATTACGCATCGCCGTTCAGACAATGCGCAATTCCAGCGCGTATAATGCCGGCGCTGCAGGATGTGATGTCACATGGGGGAGGAGGATTCATGTGTTCCTCCCCTGTGTGACATCTGTGACAGCCCCTTTTGGATTCTGTAGTGTATTGATATACACTGCGAAACCTAAATAAAAGTTATCTATATGGTATTAAAAATAATAAAAATTGAATACTTACCCTCCGCCAGGTGTTCGAGGAGTCGAGACAACCACATCTTCTTTCCTTCCAGGGCCTGGCAAGATCTGTGATTGGCCGCTCGCGATCATGTGATAGGCACGTCACATATCAAATGATCGCGAGATGGATGTCTTGGTTCCCGGTAACCCGAACAGCCGGCGGAGGGTAAGTATTCAATTTTTATTATTTTTCATACATTTGGATTACTTTTATTTAGGTTTCGCAGTGTATATTAATACACTGCGAACCCCAAAAAGGGCTGACACATATGTCATACAGGGAAGGAACACAGGATTCTTCCTCCCCTGTGTGACATCACTTCTCCCGTGCGCTTTTGGGAGAGAAGTGTGCTCATAAAAAAAACGTGGTGTGTGAATGCACCGCGTTTTATTACGCTTTTTTGCGCGGCCACGCAAAAAAAGCGCCAAAAAAAAAGCAATGTCTGAATGTAGCCTAAAAATAACATCTTAAAAATAAAGTTGTATCAAAAGTACATTTTGATCTGTGCTACATGCCTCCACTGACCAATTGATTGAAGGCTCACTAAGTTTTCATGTCCTGGGTGGTGCTGTCCAAACAGAACCTTGGACAGATCACGTTACAGTATATGACAAAAAGTGAGTACACCCCTAACATTTTTGTAAATATTTTATGATATCTTTTTGTGGGAGAAGATTGAAGATTTGACACTTTGATAGAGGCCTGAGGACCGCAGATTGCAGTTTGGGGATGGGAGAACGCCATTGTTGTCACTGCCTCTTGGAGATAAAAGAAAACCTGTGAAAGAAAGCCTGTGCTCAGTCCACAGGCCACACACTACATCAAATTGCTCTGTGTGGCTGTCGTCCCAGAAGGAAGCCTATTCTAAAGATAATACACAAGAAAACCTGCAAACCGTTTGCTGAAGACAAGCAGACTAAAGACATAGATTAGTGGAATCATGTCCTGTGGTCTGCTGAATCCAAGACAAACTAATTTGGTCCAGATGGTGTGAAGTGTGTGTGGCAGCAGCAGGTGAGGCGTACAAAGACAACTGTACTTGCCTACAGTCAAGCATGGTGGTGAAAGTGTCATGATTTGGGGCTGAAGAAGTAATGCTGTCAATGGGGGTTGACAGTTCATTGAGGGAACCATGAATGCCAACATGTGCTGTGACATACTGAAGGAGAGCATTATCCCCTCACTTTGTATTTCAACATGATAATGACCCCAAACCTCCATGAAACCCCCATGAAAACAACTACCTTGGTAAAGAATCTTGAGGGTAAAGGTGCAGGACTGGCTAACCATGTCTTCAGAACTAAACCCTATTGAGACTCTGTGGGGCATCCTCAAAGGGAAGAAAGAGGAGCGTAAGGTCTATGACATCCACCAATTCCATAATTTTGCCATGGAGGAGAGTGAGACTTTGGTGAACTCCATGCCCAAGAGTTTTGGCAGTGCTTGAAAAAATAATGGTGGCCATACAAAATATTCACACTTTGGGCACAATTTGGTCATGTTCAGGTACTCAATTGTGTTGCCACAGTTTTAGACATTAATGGCTGTGTGTTGAGTTATTTAGAGAACACACAAAATTTACAACTGCTATACAAGCTCAACACTGACTACATTATATTGTATCAAAGTGTCAAACCTGGGAGAGTGTTGTCCCATAAAAAGATATATTAAATTTTTTTAAAAATGTGAGGTGTATTCACTTTTATGATATAATGTATAATTCAAAATAAATCATGTTACAAGGAATCTGAAATAGCATCATGGCCCTACAGCAGTGATGGTCAACCTTTTAAGCTCGGTGTGCCAAAATTCGCCAAAAAAACTAGCATAACTTGGGAGGTCTGTCACTTCGAGAAAAAGCCATAATTGTGTGATATGTGTAGCTGTAATAACAAAAAGTTATCTTGATATGGCCCCCATTCTGGTATATAGCCCCTTATCCTGGCTATGCCCCCCATACTGGGATACAGCAACCCCTCTATCCTGGTACATTACCCCCCCATCCTGGATATGGCCCCCATTCTTTTATATAGCCACCATACTGCGATATAGCACCCCCCTACCATGCTTGTACATTACCCCCCACCCTGGCTATGGCCCCCATTCTGGTATATAGCCCCACAATGGGATATAGCACTCCTCCGTCCTGGTACACTGCCCTCCATCCTGGCTATGGCCCCCATACTGGGATATAGCATCCCCGCTCCCATCCTGGTACATTACCCTGCCCATCCTGGCTATCGCCCCATACTGGTATATAGCCCCCAAACAGGGATATAGCCCCAATACTGGGAAATAGCACCCCCCTCCTATCCTGGTACATTACCCCCCATCCTGGCTATGGCCCCCATACTGGGATATAGCACCCCCCACCCTGGCTATGGCCCCCATACTGGTATACAGCCTCCATACCGGGATATAGCACCCCCCATCCTGGTACATTACCCCCATCCTGGATATTGCCCCATCCTGGATATTGCCCATCCTAGTGCACACACAAAAATAAAAAACAATTTAACTCCGGTACCCCTCTCGTTCCTCTCCACCGCTCAAAGTGTCAGCATCCTGCCGCTGATAACATAATTAGCTTAGCTTCAATAAGGTGCCGGACTTGTCCCACCTCTGGATGCCGAGCTGACGCTGTGATTGGCACTGCCTGCTTGCAAATACAGTGTCAGCATCCAGAGGTGAAACAAGTGTGGGCAGCGTATTGAAGCTGACAATCAAAGTGTCAGCATCCTGTCTCTGGATGCTGACACTATGATTGCAAGCAGGCAGTGTCAATCACAGCATCAGCTCAGCATCCAGAGGTGGGACAAGGGTGGCACCTTATTGAAGCCGAGCTAAATAGGTTATCAGTGGCGGGTGAAACTGAGCCATGACACGCGTGTCAGCAAAAATGCCTCGGCGTGTCACTGCTGACACGCGTGTCATAGGTTAGCCATCACTGCCCTACCACAATAGGGGTGATGTGGACAAATCCTAGCTAGGCTACCCATTAGGTCAATGTCCAGATCATAGAATCTAATTATTAGTGAATCATCTTATTTTCTCTCACAGGCCAGGTTGAATTATTTATAATATACTTCTTATTTATGGCATTTTCTAGAAATGATTTTAAAAAAAAAAAGAGAAAAAAAAATTATATAAATGTATGTTCCTAAGCGCACTTTTCAATAGAAAATGTAACTTTCAGGTTTTACTGTTGCAGTTTTGCTTAGCTGGCTGCCAGCGGTTTCAGAGTTAAATGCCTTTTAGTGCAGCATTACATAATATCTAAGAAGTCATGAGAGTTTGCAGAGACAATGTAACCCGGTATAATTAAATAAAATTGTGTGTAGCACTTCTTCAAAATACAAGCCATGTTCTTCTTTAAAGCGATCATTTTTTGGTAACTTTCATTAAGAGACATTTTAGACAAGAAAATAACAGAAGTTGTAAAGGATATTTATGTCTTATATAAATGTGTATAAAATATATGTGAATTAAGAAAAGTATCTGATCTGAACATATACACATGGTCAAAATTGTTGGTACCCCGCGTTTAATGAAAGTAAACCTCACAGTGGTCACAGAAATAACTTAAATCTGACAAATGGAATATTAAATAAAAAATCTATGAGAATTAACAAATGAAAGTCAGACATTGCTTTTCCACCCTGCTGCCACAGAATTTTTTAACAAATGAAACCTATGAAATAGCTCTGGCCAGAAATGATGGTACCCCTGAAAATAATGTGACAAAAGGAACGTGTTAAATCAAGGAGTGTCCATTAATTAGCACCACAGGGGTCTACAATCTTGTAATCAGTCAGTGGGCCTCTATATAGGGCTACAGATACTCACTGTGCTGTTTGGTGACATGGTGTGTTCCACACTCAACGTGGACCAGAGGAAGCAAAGTAAAGAGTTGTTTTAGGAGATTAGGAAAAAAATTATAGACAAGCATGTTAAAGGTAAAGGTCATAAGACCATCTCCAAGCAGCTTGATGTTCCTGTGACTACAGTTGCACAAATTATTCAGAAATTTAAGATTGATGGGACTGTAGGCAACCTCCCTGGACGTGGCCGTAGGAGGAAAATTGATGATAAATCAAAGAGACAGATAATACGAACGGTAACAAAAGAGCCCAGAAAAACTTCTAAAGAGATTAAAGGTGAACTTCAAGCTCAAGGAACATCAGTGTCAGATAGCACCATCCATTGTTGTTTGAGCCAAAGTGGTCTTCATGACAGATGACCAAGGAGGACACCACTGATGAAAAAAAAAAAATCATAAAAAAGACAGTTTGCCAAACTACATGTTGACAAGCCACAACGCTTCTGGGAGAATGTTCTATTGACAGATGAGACACAAATGGAACTTTGTGGCAAGGCACATCAACTTTACGTTCACAGATGGAAAAATGAACCAGATCAAAAGATCACTGTCCCTACTGTGAAACATGGAAGAGGCTCTGTTATCTTCTGAGGCTGCTTTGCTGCATGTGGAACAGAGTGTCTTGAATCTGTGCAGGGTACAATGAAATCTCAAAACTATCAAAGGATTCTAGAGGGAAATCTGCTGTTTATTGTCAGAAAGCTTGGTCTCAGTTAAAGTTCTTGGGTCCTGCAACAGGATAATGACCCAAAACACACAGCTAAAAACATGCAAGAATGGCTAAGAGGAAAACATTGGGCTATTCTGAAGTGGCCTTTTATGAGCCCTGACCTAAATTATTTTGAGCATCTTTGGAAAGAGCTGAAACATGCCATCTGGAAAAGGCAACCTTCAACATGAGATAACTGAAGCAGTTTGCTCTTGAGGAGTGAGCTAAAATACCTGTCGAGAGGTGCAAAAGTCTCATTGACCGTTACAGGAATCATTTGATTGCAGTGATTGCCTCAAAAGCTTGTGCAACAAAATATTAAGTTAAGGGTACCATCATTTCTGTCCAGGCCTATTTCATGAGTTTATTTATTTTTTTAATTCTGTAGAAGCAGGATTGAAAAGCAATGTCTGACTTTCATTTGTTCATTTTCATAGATTATTATTACTTTTGTCAGATTCAAGTTAATTTGGTGACCATTGTGGGTTTTTCTTTCATTAAACGAGGGGTACAAACAATTTTGACCACATGTGTAAGTGCCAGTCTTCAGGATGTTAGAAACTAGTTCTGGTATGAATTTCACGCAGGACAGCTTCCCGAGAGAGCAAGTGACCAATGACATGCAAAGGTTGGCTCACCACTTATTTCAGTCCTTGATCCAGTACTCTTCTGTGTCATGTACATGTATATGTAATCAGAGTGAGACTTTAGTCAGCATCTCTAATTGGAGAACCTTCCCACTCTTAGATGTCATGGAAGGAAATTGTGCATACACAAAGTAATACTAATCTGTTTATAGCAGAATATTAAAAGGAACAATTTTTGTTTTCTCTGCGGCTTATTGTATTTCTAAAAGTTTTAACAGTTGTGGTTACTGGGAACTAGTGTTCTCAGATGCAAGGTCTCCATTCTTCGCCTGGGTATGGTGGCCCCTTGTCAGAAATAAAGAGAATCTGTCAGCATACTGGACAAGTCAGGTTTAGCATATAATTGTATTTTCAAGGCAACCAAAAATGCAGGAGCAATATTATTTCAAGGTGAACACAAGAATTGACTAAAAAAGACAAGTCAGAAGAAATGACAGATGCTCTTAGGCTATGTGCCAACGCTGCGGCTTTCTGGTGTTTTTCCTGCGTTGTTTTTTTTTATTTGACAAATCTGCAGTACAGCACATTCTTGCCAAGTATATGGGAAATTAGGAGCATTGTGTCTATGCTGCGGAGTTTCCTGCAGCGGAAATGGCGCAGCACGTCAATTCAGTCAGTGTATTTTGCTGCGATTTTCACTCAGACCTCAATGTTAGCACCTAAATACATAGCAAATATGCAACACTGTTCACACAGTATTTGCTGCGTAGTTGGTGCAAATTTGGCTCTGACATGGGGCTCCGCTGTATTTTTGGTCGCCAGCACAGGTACAGTAGGCAGGTACAATCTGCCACCAACCCCTAGCTGAGTAGTTCTACCTGGCTGGTAATCAAAATACAGGGGAGTTTTTTTTTAAATTATTTCTTGAAATAATAAAAAAATTATGTGGAGCTTCGCTGTTTTTTTGGTTTCCAGCTAGGTACAACTAGGGAGCTGGGGTCAGGAATCCTCAGAGAGGGGAGGCCCAAGCAGTATGGGCCCCCCACGTTGCAAATTACAGCTACTCAGAAAACGGCACATTTATTCGAAGCTCCATTTTCTAGTACTGAAGCCAACTCTTCCAGCTGCCTTGTGGTGGTGTCAGACTGGGTAACAAAGCGGTGAATTCCAGCTGAATAATGCCAGCTGGCACTAAGCCCAAGGTTCATGATGTTGGTCCAATGTTAGACCCGTCCATTATAAACTACGAATATAACACACGTATCAAGGAACTGGAGATCCAGCAAATTCTTTAAGTAAAAAACTGATCTTTATTGCAAATTCCTTAAAACAGAAAACTACCGGCAAACCAAGGCACCTTGTATTTGGATTACCAGCCAGGTAAAACTAGGCAGCTGGGGGTGGGTGGCAGCCCATAACTGCCTCCTGTACCTGGGCTGGTAGCAAAAAAATAGCGAAGCCCCATGTCACATTATGACATCAAAATTTTTCTTTTTCCAGCTTTTAGACTACCTTTATTCACAGACGCAACATGAACAATTGCTAAAAAAAAAATAATGCAGCAAAATCCTCATGAAAATATGCAGCAAAAACACACCAAGAGACCACCAATTTATCTTCGTGGACCTTTGCAACATGGTGCAGATTTTGGACGTCAAAAATCCACAGCACACATTCTACATTGGCACACAGCTTTAAACACACAGAAAACGGACTAAATTAATAAAGATTTTTAAAAAATTTGTATTCCAGGAATAATCTCTTCATGTTTCCTGCTCTGTGGGTCAACAACCTCATTAACCATAATATACCCCACAACTACTTACTTATAAGGACCATACATTCTTCCCTACTAAAGCCATGAAAATCAATGAAATGCTCCCTGTGTCGTGAGGCAAAAATTATGTATGAGAAACTACAGATTAAAGCAGTTTAGCAAAGCGAGTTTGGTTGCAGCAAGTACCAAGTGATAATGACATGGTGCTCTCTGCAGCATTGGGTGACAGCTTTACACAGGCAGATATCAGTAAGGGCCACTTTACACACACCAACTTATCTGTCCAACTTCTGACCAACTTGCTGGTTGCAGTGAAATCATGGACACATTGCTCCATTTTGTGGCTGTGTACAATGAAATAATGTGTCCATGATTTCACTGCAACCAGCAAGTTGGTCAGAAGTTGGACAGTGTGTAAAGTGGCCGTTTTTTGAGCAATCCTGAACGTAGCAAAACCTGAGGATCCTAGAGTCCTTGACAGGAGAAGTGCTATGATCTTGTCTACGTTTCTTGTGCGTTTTTACTGCGTTTTTTGATGCTGCGTTTTTCCCATTGACTGCACCAAAAACGTAGGAATAATTGACATGTCAATTCTTTGCTATCCGCACCAAAAACGCAGGTATTTGACAGTTCTTGACACTTGCAAAACCAATGTGTGTGCACAGCGTTTCTGTGAAACACATTGGTTTTGCTGGGAAGCCCAACCGCAGGAACAAATTAGCATACATTACCATAAAACCAATGGTTTTCTGCATGCGGAAACCGCAGCAAAAACGCCCTGTGTGCACATACCCCAATACTCATTAAACCGATACCGTTGGTGAAGAATTCCAATATGTGGTTCTTTTTTTAATAACCATTTCACACTTTCTGCTTATATATAAAGGATTTCCCCTTCCTATCTGTGATTCCCTGGCCCATTCTCTTGCCTCTAGTCAGTGCAAATAGCGTAGACAGGTCATTCACAATCAGCAGTGACCGGTGATTCAGAGACCGGAGGCAGGCAGAGGGTCCGGGGAATCACAGACAGGGAGGATAAGACCTAAGTAGTAGAAAACATCAAAATACTGATTACAAAGCATATTTTTTCACCACAGGTATCAATGTAACCAGCATTAAGTCATCATCGCAGTTATGGCTCTACTTTACATTCTAAAATCATGCCTATAGGTCATCTTTAATGAATGGCAAAAATGGGTGGATTTGGTTTATCACAAGACAACACAAATAATGTCTTGTATTCTTAAATGAAAAGTAACAAGTCTTAAATGGGTTTTCCCCCAAACTAAGTCACTTTTAATGTTCTTCTTTATCAATAGAACTTGCAATAATAATAATTTCCACAATTGGAAGCATTTAAAAAAAAAAAAAAAAAAAAGTTCCTGTGCTGAGATAATCTTATGTGTCCCTATAATCTGCTGTGTCTGCCATTTATCTGAAGATTAACCCCATATCTGCAGGTTAATAGTGATTTTACATGTGACAGGATCCCTTAAAAAAGTGAACTCTAAGGCCATGTTCACACTGTGCGTTTTTATTCTTTTTTTAAAATCCTTTTTTGCAGTGAAAATGTGGTGAATGCATCACTCAAATTGAATCCCAGCAAAGTCAATGGGTTTTCAAGCTTTGCTGTTCAATCCAGACTTTCAAGGCCTGATGCTTTTTTTCTCTTTAAAGGTAATCCGCAAAAAGAAACAGCATGTCAATTATGAGTGCGCTTTTCTGATCCGCTTTTCCCATCGAAACCATTGTGTATGGGCTAAAAAAAAACGCACCAGAAAAGTGCAGCCAAAACTGATCAAAAATGGATCAGAAATGATGATACATATCTGATGCATATTTTTGAAAAGCAGATCCAGATTTCCATATGAAAGAGAAAAACACACAAGAAAAAACTGATCTAAAACACACAGTGTGAACACAGCCTAAGCTTGAAAATAAATGACTAGAGAAAACTAGATAATCTTGGCAACAGTGTGTTATTTCCTACAGAAAATGGAAACACACAAGTCAAATTCCTGCTAATCTGTTCTATTTTTGTGTAAGTGGAGCAGGATTTCATGTGTCTGTCCTACTGTAGATAAATCAGAGGGGGGAAGCTCCTGCTGCAGCCAGCCAGCTTACAACCAGAGCCGGAGGGGAGACATGGCTGAACCTCTTGACAGAGATAGCTACGTTATATATTTTTAGCCTGCAATATGAAACAAAATTGGATAAAAAAAGGAAATTGGGATAGGAATTCTAGGGACTTTTATTTGTACATTTTGTTCTTTAGTGTTAATTTAAAATTAAGGGGGTATAACTGTCACTCATAGTATGGGTCATTCCATGTCAAGTGAACCAATGATTATTACCTCTATATTTTTAATTCTTTTGAGATTTTGTTATTTGATAATAGCATGTCAGACAATGCAAAATGTGAAGAGAAAAATTTTTTAAAAAATTTATTTTTTTTTTAAATGATTTTCAAAGTTCGGAAAAAGTGTGAATTTCGCTGTTGCCTGCCTTTACGTTTCTCCTCATAACTAAGGCTAGGAATAAGATAGAGAGACAAAATAAACACCATTCTACTCAGAACTATACAAGCTTTCACCAGATATGTCACAAGAGGATCTTTGTTAATATTTTACCCATGTGATCGCAAGCGCAAAACTTTAAAACGTATTTCCGAAATATCGGCGCGCTTTAAATATTTCAAAAACTGCCCATGTGTCTGCTGTGCTCTTAGCCACATCTGTACCAAATTTCAAGTTGGGATCGCAATGGGATCATATTTTAACATATTTTACTATTATATAGCGTCAATGGGTCATTCCATATCAAGTGATCTAAATATGAATATTTTTTTTTACCTGACGTCTTTAGATTTTTTTTTTTTTTTTCCTTTATGAAGTACTACTTTAGTTAATTACAAATTAAAAGTTTGGAATTTTTTTCTTCATCAGTTAATTTTTTACAGATTTTTAAAGTTTAAAAAAAGGGTGAATTTTGGCCTGGTACGACTTTAAATTTTTTTATCTCGGGCTAGAAATAAGATAGAGAAACAAAATAAACACCATTCTACTCAGAACTGTCCAGGCTTTCACCAGATATGTCACAAGAGTATATTTGTTAATTTTAATTTTTTACCTATGCGAATGCAAACGCAACATTTTGAAACGCATTTCCGAAAAAAAACATTTTAATAAAAATTTTCCAAAACTGCCCATGTGTCTTTTATGCTCTTAGCCACATCTGTACCAAATTTCAAGTTGGGATCGTGATGGGATCATATTTTAAAATATTTAACTATGGTTAATCTCATTTTTATTAAATTTTGAAAAAACATATGAAAGACATACATTCAATCTTTTAACAAAATCTTGAGACATATAAAATATACAAAAAGAGAATTCACAAAGTTATTAGTAACTTTAAGATAAGCTGCAAATTTACTTTTGCGCTTATCTCTGGTGCAATATATACTACAATCTAAATATAATTCCAAACACTCAAGTATACAACCTTTCTCAGGGTTTTGAGATGTTCTGATGTCAAGGGGACAAGCAGCCCCAGCAGAATGATTTTTATTACTTGGCCCCTTCTAACAGGTTGACCACGTAAGTGGGTCATTACCCGTTGAGGCCTAGTTGGAATAGTCTAGCGACTGGTGTACCGGAAAGGAAGGCCGAAATATTAATGATCTACTCACAGCTCAGAGTTTTCGATACCTGTCTAATGTTCACTAGAATTCTGAAGGTATAGGTGTAGAAAGGAAATACCTAGACTGAATGTATCAGATGGGAAGAAAAGAGAGATAGAAAAGAAGAGAGAGAGAGAAGAGAAACAAAAACCATTAGAAAAAGTTATACTGGGAAAGAAAAGCCACGTAAGAAAAAAAGAAAAAAAGGAGGGGGGGGGGGGACGGGTGAGGTATGGGAAGGAGAAAGGGTACTCATCCCACTGGCTCCCCATCAGCCAGAGGTCGAGCCATATTATCTGTGCTGGAAAAGATACTCCTAAATTCTGCAGAGTCGTGAAAAAGAATCCATTCAACCCAAATCCCTAAGAATTTGTTCCGAGATCCCGACGCATCAGCTGCGAGCTCCTCCATTCGATATGTGTCCATCAATTCTTTGAACCAATCAAGTAGAGATGGAGCCCGGCTTGATTTCCAGAACCTCGGGATCACAGCACGAGCAGCCGAGATGCAAAAGCGGAGAATATCCCTCTTCTGTAGCCCAATAGGACCTGGAAAAATGGATAACATTGCCGATTCTGGGCAGCATTCGGCTTGTTTACCTGTTATCCGGGCGTATGCATTGAAAACCTCAGACCAGAACCGCCGGATTTCCCCACAACTCCACCAAATGTGTATCATTGTACCCTTCTCTTCCCCACAGCGCCAGCAGGTATCAGGGGTTCCAGGGAACATGTTCCGGAGTGTCGTCGGGCACAAGTACCATCTAGTGAGCAGCTTATAGCTTCTTTCTTGTGCAGAACAAGCGCTAGCTAGTGAGTGAGTAAATATAAAGCATTTCTGCCAATTAGCTTCTGAAATGCTACACCCCAATTCCCTCTCCCAAGCACGTTGGAAGTAAAGGGTGCCCTGCTCTCTCATGGACCCTAAGGCCTGGTATAGAAATGATATTTTGCGCCTCGGTGGAGCCTCCAGTTGGAATAACCTCTCCAATACGTTGGGCGTCAATCTTACCCTGCAAGAGTGGTCAGCTGAATATAATTATGCTCTGTATTGGAGAAATTCGAATCACTTAAGAGGTCTCGTAGGTTCTTTGAGTTGTAGCTCTGCCATCGGGGGCAAACCACCACTGGACAGAGTCTGTCCTACTCGGGTGTCATCCACAATCCGCCAACATAAAAATCTCTGCCTGTCAAATCTGGGTGGGAAAGATGGGTTGGAAAAAAGGGGAGTCAAAGGGCTAAGTCTGTCGTTTAAGCGGAGGGTTTTCGTCACTAGGTGCCATACCTTCAAGGTGTTTCTGGTCATGTCTGTCAAAGGTACTAGGTCTGTGGAGTCTTTAGGGGAAATCCAAAGCAGGTGTTTCAGCGGAATCCCCAAACCCTCTTGCTCCAC